>OX596280.1:41582758-42832758 GCA_951394225.1 Harpalus rufipes | reverse complement strand
GAAATAATATGGACAGAGCATAAATTTGAACTACGGGCAAGTGGAATGTAACCCGGTACGGTATTAGTACACACTGTATTGGGGATTCGCGAAACATCTAAAGAAAAACAAATATAAAACACGAAATATATCAAAAAATGGCAAACGGCAAACGCTTGTCCAACAAACGTCGATGTCAAAAATATTATAATATACAATTGACAGCAATAGTAATTTTAAAGTGACTTGGATCCCATTGTAGAGGGGGAAACGACTTCACTAGTAATACTTCCTCCATATTATTCCTACCTCCATGGTAGTACGTAGTACGTCACATTGTCTTAGCAACGTGGGCCGCTGTAGGCTGTAGTCTAGTTTAAATGTGTTATATTTAACCATTAACTACTTACAATAAAGTAGAACTGCTTTATGTTTTACTATATTGTTAATTTATTATAACAAATATGAAATTATCTTTACCGCCCCTGATGTCTGGTTTTGATTCTAAACGACTCAAGTATCAGTTTAGGAAGTTTTTAAGGAAATTCCTAGCTTAAAAGGAATGCTACCTAATATTAAAGAACACCAAAGTCTCCTGCAAAATATTTTTTTCTTGCTAAATATAACATTTTGGAGTAATTATTTCTACTAATAGCATCTAATAAGCTTTCCAGCAAGGTCTTATTAGCAAAATAAACACGGAAAAATAAAAAATCTGAGAAAATAATAAGAGTGTAGACTCGTTGAGTGTATTAAGCTCGCCTTCCTTACCGGTAATACCGCCACGAGACCTTCCCAAACGGAAACAAAACGTACAGCGCGAATTCAATACTCCGATCACGCAGAAACACAACGGTAGCGAGGTCGAGAAATTATGAACGAAATCTCGTCGGTTTCGCTTCTTTCTTGTGTTTTCTTGGTTCACACTCGCACGACTATCACACCCCAGATAAATTGAAATGACTACAAAATGAAAAATATAAATTATGACCTGTAGGGAAATCTTCAAAAGAAAATTGTTTTATTACTTGTAATCGAAAGAAAAAAATATTTCTCTTTGTACTACTTGATTGGTTTTGAGTGGATTATTTGTGGAATTGTGTACAAATTTTAAAACCCATTATTGAAGATCTATTAAAAAAGTATCGAATATTTGGTCAGCAAAAATACAATTATCTCCACCCTAATACCCTTCAAAGTAGTCTCCTTGCGGTCTCTCTATTGTTGGAATATTTCTGGAAGGCTTCTTGTGGATTGGTGTTTAGCTACGTTGTCGCATTTTGCATAATAGTGACTTTTTTTACACAAAGCAGATCCTTTTCAACTTGGGTAACAGCCAAAAATCACAAGGAGCCATGTCGGCTAGTCGGCAGAGTAGGGAGCCTGACAAATGGGGGAAATATGTTTGGTCAAGAAATTTTGAATCAAATTCAAAGAATAAGCCCATGCATTATCGTGATGGCGTTTCCTTGGTCAAAATTGAGTGTACCGATCCAATGCTTACCCACACCCCGTTCGCAAGTTCTCTGACAGTGATACGACGGTCCTGAATGGCCAAAGTTCTTATTTGGTCAATGACAGTGTCATTTCGGCTTATTGAGGGCTTACGGAGACGCGATTCGCTGTCTTCTGACATTCGTGAAATGTTCATGGCATCGGCCTTGAAAGCCTGTTGAATTTTCCGAATGGTTTCCGCTTGCATTTTGTCAAGCTTTTGGCAAAATTTTATGTAATATCACTGCTCAAATCGTTCCGTCATTTCGTAAAAAATAAAAACCGACGAGCGCTCACAACAGTTACTCATTCATAGACTGACTGCCATCGACGCAAGCATTCTGCGACCGAAAAAATAATCACGATCACACACGAATGTTCACTAAACATCCCCGCTGAAGGACACCACTCGTATTTCATTTGTTTACGCGAAGAAATACTTGTTGAAAACACCTCGTACACATGTTATCAGATAACCTTTTTCCGTAAGGTACAGCATGTAAAAATATTTTTAATTATGTACGAATTACGGTCATTGCTTCTTATTTCTTACAACTTTCTAGCATCTAGAATAATCGTATTTTTTCTCTCCAATATTTTCAGTATTATCTTGTCCCAATTATCTTTAGGTTTTCCTCGTTTTTTTTTTCTACCACGTTCGTTATCTATATTTGTGTTACCGGTCTATCTTCGTTCAGTCTAATCATATGGACTTAACAAGTTAGCTGGCTCTCCTCGATGAAGGCCAATACAGACTTACATTGTAGTTGTTCACTAATCATTTCATTTTTGATTCTAATTCGTATTGTTGCTCCTAATACTCGTCCTGAATATTTCATTTCATGTGTTTGAATTTTATTTTCATTGTCTTAGATAATATATTGTGAACTGTAAGACATTTCTAGTATTGTGTTTACGTCTTAAGATCCATTAGTTACAGTTAAAACTAACAACCACTTTAGAAAATTACGTGATTTAATTGAAAATTTTATTTTGCGAAAATGTTTACAAAGTCGTCCTACTTTTCGACAACACCGAAATCCAATTGGTGGTATCTCGGAGGAAACACTGACAGCTAATCATGTCGAATGAAGGAAAGGACAATTAATATCAATCAGACAGTCGGAAAGAATCATTCGTGACAACAAATAACCCAGAGGGATTTGTCAGATTGCTCAATCTAGATGCTCCAATGAATTAATTTGTTCGCAAAATGCTATACAGCGTTTGCAACAGCGCCGGTTGCAGATTATGCGTATTGGTGTCATCTGTCACATATATTTCCTGCACTGATTATTAGAATGCAGAATGTTGTTATTCAAAATTAAATTTGGAATTATATTTTTTGTTATTTGTTCATTGCTATGATTAATTTGGTAAAGCAGAATGAAAAATTAATTAAGTAATTATTGATATAACATGTTACGTTCAAAATTCTCACCAATATGTTTTGCCTCGAATTGTTAGTATTGTATGTGTTATTTACCTTCCCTACTTTTTTGTTCTGTCAATACTTCATATATCTTAGTATTTTTCAATTGTATGCCTTTTATGCGCGCGTGTTTTCGACATAAATAACTTCTTGTTGTTAAACTCATCTGTTTTAGTGATTATGTTGTGTTTCAGTGTTTCTATAAGGATTGTACTGTGTACTGGTATTTTATTTCTATTCTCTAACTCCCCTTTTCAACTTATTTTGGCTACTCTAGTCCTAATGTTATTTAGTGATTTTTAAACATTTTTTTACGTCGACAGCACGATGTTATTCTTTACGTTTTGTTTGACATGTTTTTAGCCGTTTAATTGCGCCAGTGGCGTAGCGGTCGGTTTTAAATGTTATTTCTTCTTTTTACTTACTATAAGGAAGGTTTTGTCTATGGTAAAAAAATCGGTGATGAGTTTTTATTGAGTAAGCACGTTTTAGAGTCCGTAGAATACGATTTTACTATTTCTACGATGATATTTGTATGCATGTGTGTGTGTGTGTGTGTGTGTGTGTGTGTGTGTGTGTGTGTGTGTTTCGGATCGCATAACTCCAATACCATCATTCCAAAAATTATATTTTTTTCGTATTCTTCAAGTATGCATCCAAAGGAAGATGTGATTAGATTTTGGTTATAATTGGTCAATCGGAAATACCCTCATTTGGAGATTTTATCAGCGTTTCTTAAAAAAATGCAGTTAAATATCATTTTTTGATATTTTATGGTATTATAAAAAGAATATTATATTCTCTACACTATTTGATTGCATTTATACTTCATATACAATGGATATAGAGTTTAAAAATTATAAAGAAATAAAACTTACCATGGAAATAGCAACTACATTAAAATAAATCTGATTGACAGATGTCAGTGTCAAGTACAAGTACTGGAAATATCTTAGAATCTTTTGCTAGAAACTTTCTGTATGGAATTTCTTCAAAATACATAAAACTGCCGCAAGGTAATGTACTGGAAGTAAATAATCTTTTGCCAGCAATTTTCTGTATAGAATTTGTATAAAATACATGGAACTGACAGAAGGTAATGTGCTGGCCACTTCAGATTTTTATATTTTGTTTTGGGTTTTGAAGCGTCATCTTTTCCTGCAAAACTTCTGGGTTCCAGAAAAGTTTTCAGCTTTGTGGAACTCCTGTATTGGCCGTATTAACGGGTTGACGGTTTTTAACTAGGGTGCTTGCGCGTGTTCGATGGTCGACGTGATTTAGTTTTGACGTAGAGTGCCCAATTGTTATTTTGGAACCAGTATTTGGTCGTGCCAATGTTGCGGATTTGGACGACATTGGGGTTGCCTTAATTACTTTCCAGTTTGGTGTATTTTGGTGGGGGTTATATGTTTTGTATCGCGAGGATACTTTTGGAAGTCATCGCTCACCGGAGGATTTGCGATCCTTTGTTACCTGGTTACATCTTACGTGAATTTATTGCTAGTATTTAAGTTTATCACAATGTTTACCTTTGTTAAATAATAAAAACTTAGAATTAAAATGAAAATAAAATTCCAGAACAAATAGATGTTTTATTAATCATGGCATATTACAGCACATAATGTACAAATTAAATGAAATTCATAAAGCTGCTTTAATTAAATTCAAAAAGAACCCTTACAAAGTCCTGTGCTGAAAAAACAAAATAAAAGCGCGTGTTTACACTCGCTCAGGGGGTTGTAAACTTACTTTGTCAGATAAAACTCAGTTGTTCATGTTTTATGTCACTGGCGTACTCGGAACTACAGGGGTATCAATAAAAACCAGATGAAAATCTATTTGTTACAATATGTACTGGCTGTAGCTTACATCTAGCAGTTATCTACAAGCCAGGGTTGTGTTCACGGTAGTTTAGAGCTAATATACACAGTACTGAATTACGGAAATGTTCTCTTCAGGTACAAAAGGCGGGAGATTTAAACTAGGAAATTATTTGCAAAGTATAATAAAGCATACTCGTATATGTATATACGAGGTGTGACTATAACATAACACATAACGCAATTAAATTTTTATCGGCTTTCTTGTCAACTTAGAGACATTGCACGGTATGTTATATTAATTTGTACACTTATCAACGGTTAAAATTTTAAGATAATTAGAGAAACCTTTCGGCGCTTTTATTTGAATTGGATCGTTTTTTTTTTGTACTACGTTGGAATCAAGTTCACGTCAACATAAAACTTGAAAAATCCGCGACAGAAACGTAAGATTTGTTGAAGAAAGTTTATGGTGACTATCTAGTACTCAAGTTTTCTGTCAGTTTAGATGGTTTAGAAAGGGAAGGAAACATAGTTTTTATCGAAATCCTAAAATTGAAATCGGCGTTAAACGGAACCAAATTCGAGTCCGGGATGCAGTTAAAGAAAAAAACAACAGAGTTTATAAACAATCCAACAAAAACAACCTGCATTATTGCTTTCAACAATGAAGGAAAACCTTTGGTCGGCAAAAATACAATTTTCAGGTGTGGAACCCTAATCCCCTTCAAAGTCTCCTTGGTAATGCCCATATTTCTCCCAGCGGTCCCGCCATTGTTGGGAACATTTCTGGAAGGCTTCTTGTGAAACGGTGTTTAGCCGGGTTGTTGCATTTTGCATGTCTTCTTTTGACTCAAATCGGATCCTTTTCAACTTGGGGAGCAACCAAATATCATAAGGAGTCATGTCAGGAGAGCAAGGAGAAGAATCAGGAAAATATTTTGCTTGGTCAATAAATTTTGAATCAAATGCGAAGAACAGGTGGGTTCAAACGTGATGGAGCTATCAAAATTAAATGTACAGTCCTGTGGAGAGAATGGCGAATGAACGGCTTGTTAAGCGTATATATCTTGGTGAAGTTGAGGGTTTTCGATTGCGTGGCCGACCAGTGTGTAAGTGGATGGATGTGGTTGGTAGGGTGCTTAAAGAGAGAAAGTTTCCAAGTATGAAGAGAAGAAGAGCATGTATGAATGCGATTATGAGTGTGGCCGAGGCGAAAGAAATGTGCTTAGATAGGAATGTGTGGCGAAGAATTATTGTTCCCTACCTATTATTGTAATCGCTACCGAAAATCGGTCACTTTAATATGTTTAAGAGTAAGGATTTGTTATATGATGTTGATGTTTTTATTGTTTTTGGGTTTGTGCGAACCCACTAAGTGGGACACGCGTGATTTTATGTATGTATGTATGTATGTCCTTACTTGGTCAATAACAGTGTCACTTCAGCTTGTTGTGTGGCCAACCGGGATGTGATTCGCTGTCCACTGACATGCAGCTATCTTTGAAATGGTTGTACTCCTTTATTCGTAATATGCTCATTGAATCATCCCAAAAGCGTGTTGAATTTTCCGAATTGTTTGTTTCCGGTTGGGTTTCGCCAAGCTTTTGGCAAAATTTTATGCAATATCGCTGCAAATCGTTCATCTTTCATTTACCAAAAATTTAAAATCCGACGAGCGTTCTCTACACTTACTCACTCATAAGCGGAGTTCTAGCAACGGTCAGGAAAAAATTCATAGATACGCAAGAAAGTCTTTTACACATCATCACTAAAGGACACCAAACGTACTTCATCTGTTTACGCAACAAAATAAAGCTCGATACTTTTCGAACACACCTCGTACATTGATGGTGACAATATTTATTTTGCGTAATTTTTGAATAGTCAATGATCTAAACTCAATTCGATTATTTTATAGCCATACCTCGTACATAATTTTTTAATTCAAAAGTAGGCCGTAGACGTTTAACATGGAATATCAGTATTTCTTTGCGCAAAACAATTAATTCTAAACAAAAATGTTTTGAAAGAAATCCTTTATAAATCCATACTTTATCATGTCTTTCATAAAAATATGTTGGGTGTCGTGATGATATATTTATTCAAATATCCCTTTCTAAAACCATACCTTAATCTTTCTGTCTGGTGAATTTCTCTGTGTGAAGTTTCCCTGTGATATTATTAGCAGCGGGTCCGACCTCGCTTCATCACTGTCATGTCACCCGCGTCGCATTTTGATAAACGTAATCTTAATAACAGTGCGAAGTTGTGTGGCTTGAGCCGCCTCGCCTAGAGCAGTCAAGTCAAGTCAAGCCAGACAGCAGACAGCAAATCGCACGAGATCATCAAGACATGTAACCAAGGATCCACTTCCTAAGGGAAATAGAATTGTTATCTACACATCGCAGAATTACATGCGCTCTAGTTTTTACCCACAAGAAGTAGCAAAGTTTGTGTTTAACGCAAGTGAGGAATTTTTGGCAAATGAAACAACTATAAGCAGTAAATCAACAGTGTAGTTATAAAATTTTAGGACTTGGCGTGATCTTCCAGTCCATTCAAGGCGTTTTGGAAGTCCGAAACTGGAATGTTGTTAAATACATCAGTCAGGTTGATATAAATGTGGGTTACATCATCTAAACAGTTTCCTTTCAGCTTCAATTTTATGTAGCTTGGGGAAGAAAAATTGCCGGGGCCAAATCAAAAGAATATTGATGCAATATGATGACATTTTCGGGGACAGAAATTGACGATGCTTTGTAGACCGGTACGTTATCGAGCGTGCGCACAACTTAAGTAAGAAATATAATGTCCTTGGTAAAAAAATCTGTTGTGCACACCACAATACCGTCCGCCAATCCTATGTAATATGTATACATTTCATTTTTTACAAAAGATTCTAAATTTCCAGTAAAATTATTTCATAAACAAAATATGCAAATTTCACTTGACACTAACATCTTCTTCTTTAGCTTTTCCCATTCGTTAGGGGTCGCTATTTTTTATTTTCTACTTCCACTCATTTCTGTTTTACGTATCGCTCTCATTCAGTTCCTTTTCTCGTAAGTCTTCCGCAAAACAGTCCTTCCATCTTATTTTTGGTCTTCATCTGTTTCTTCAACCTTCTATTATTAAGTTATTCATTCTTCATCCAATATACTCTTCATTTCTCCTCATGACATTTTCAAACCAATGTAATCATCTCTCTTGTATCTTTCTAGAAACTTGTAACACTAGAGTTATTCCCTTACCTATTTTTCCGTGTCTTCCGCAACATCTACTTAAACATCCTCATCTCTGCCACATTAATTTATTTTTTATTGATACTAACATTTGTTACCTGAATATATTAACAATTTTCATGGTTAGCATAGTTTTTCTTGAAAAAACGCTGTTAAATACCATTTTTTGACTTTTAATATTATTACGAGTATAAATGGCACAAAATTGACAACTCCATGCCAACAATGAGTGCCCGTGAGGTGAAGCCAGTTAAGCACACCTAGCAATAGGTAATATGCAGTGATGATATATTTATTTATTCATTTACGAGTATAAATATTAAAGAATATTTTATTCTCTATACGGTTTCATTACTTTTTTATTCATATCCAATAGATATAGAATAAAAAAATTATAAAGTATTAAATTTTATAAATCAGCCAGCTATGCTATGGTATGAACATACTCGTATGAGGAGAGAGATGAAGAATATATTGGAGAAAGAATGAACAGCTTTGTAGTAGAAGGTAGAAGAAACAGAGGAAGACTGAAGAAAAGATGGAAGCACTGTATTGCGGAAAACTTGAGAAAAAATTAACTCAATAGGAAAATCCAAAGAAGAAGTAGAAGAAGAAGAAACAGAATAAAATGTCTGAGTCAAGTGCAATTTACATAGTTTGTTTATGATTTTTTTACTGAAAATACATCATCTTTTACATGAAAATTTATGTATGTAATACATGGTGCATAATTCATAGGATTGACAGAAGATAATGTACTGGACACAACAGATTTTTCTCTTTAAATATTCGACGATTGTCAATCAAGCTGTTCATTTGTCAGCAACTGTCGAATTGCTTTGATGTTTCCGGCATTTCTGCTTGGTGCTGGGCGGTCATCCCTTGAGTCATTTTTTGCACAAGGAACACAAAATTTGTTTACGTAACTCTTTTCGACATATACATCCATGACGACGCAGGACTAAGAGTTCAAACTAATTACGCCCATACGAGAACTGTACGGAACTAATATTAATAAAACTTGAGGGGTATGTTGAAGTCCTAAAATTTTATAGCCCAATGTGTAAGCATCTCTCCTATCTGAATGCACTTCAAAAGTATAAAATATAGAGTTTAGTATTTCGTTCCACATTTAGACTAATTGTATTTAACAAGAGCAGAGACTGGGAAAATCCATAATCCAATTAAGCCGTCTCATCAGTCAACGAAAGCATGATTCGCATAGAATAATGAGCGCAGATATACCCTTGTCATAATACTATTTGATATTATCCATCACGTTTCAATTCCATATTGTCACTGGCCGTGGTCGCACATGCAGGTATCTGCAGCAGCAAGCGCACTGCCACTGCTGCTTCTAATGAACAATGAAACACTGAAATCTATTAATCGTCCCGGAGAATTGCTCGCGACCGTGGCACTTGTTGAATAATGGCGAACTATTAAGATACGCTCGCAAGTAAATATAATTTCAATGCAAATGAATGGTCGAGTGCACTGCACCATCGATAAATCCAACAAAGAGAAGCAATTTTCTCATTCTTTGTATCAGATATTGTCCTGCAGTAATGGAGGCATAAAAATGACGGTGCATAAAACTACAATATGGCGATAAAACTGAATATATTATACTCTGTACTATAGTATACGGCTCTCTATTTACGAACGAGATACCATCCAAAAGCTTGTGCAATAGTTATTTATACAACAAGAGATATAAGAGGTGGACGATATTACCAATATTACTAAATTATAAAATATTTTGTAGCTTTCCGTCACTGGTGAGTTTTTAATGACTAAGCAGGTTTGAGAGTACCTAGAATACGATTTAATTATTTTTACGATAATGTCTGAATGAATGTGTATGTGTCTGTTTGTGTGACGATCGTTTGAATCGCATAGTTTTTCTTGAAAAAACACGGTATATATATATATATATATATATATATATATATATATATATATATATATATATATATATATATAAATTACAACACAAAGTTATATTTTTTTAAATAGGATGATTTATATTTTTTTGGTCTATTCGATAAAGTATGTTTTTCTAATTCAACTATGTGATTTCTTTATATCATTACATAACAAAAATATTGAGGAACGTTCAATTGAAATTTAAATAAATTTTATTTTTATAGTTATTTTTCAGTAGGCTATGAATGAAAAAAAAATTGAGCTTAAATTAAAATGAAACAAATATTTGTTAACAAACGTTATAAACGGTGTTCTATTTGATGTCTATCCAAAATAATTCAAATTGACAAATTGCAGTTTTTGGTTTTCATACATAGCCTACTGAAAAATGTCTTTAAAAATCAAATTTATGTAAGTTTTAATTGCATTTTTTTCAATATTTTTATTATGTAAGGATATAAAAGTAATACATGGTTGAATTCTGAAAAAAATACGCTATCGAATAGGCATAAAAAATATGTATAATCCCAGTTGATAAAATATAACTTTGTGTTGCAACCTGAAAACGACTGATTAATGGGATGTCCCCCTTGGTCTCCTATAACTTTGTTCTATAATATATTATTTGTAAGTACAATAATAAAGAAAATAATGGCGGTGGTTGGTTTTGGTGTTACAGCCTGTATATATATATATATATATATATATATATATATATATATATATATATATATATATATATATATATATTGGCATTTTGTTATAATTATTAAAGAATATTATATTCTCTATACGATTTTATTGCATTTCATACATCATATTCAATGGATAGAGTTACCAAGTTATAAAGAAATGAAATTGAAAATAAATCAGCCAGCTATCTTATAACCATGAAAACAGCTAATATATTAAGTTAATTTTGATTGACAGATGTCAGTGTTTTGTGTAATTTACATAGTACATTTGTGATAATTTTATTGGAAATATAGAATCTTTTACAAGAAATTGTCTGCGTGGAATCTGTACCAAAAACATAGAAGTAACCACATCAGATATTTCGTAGTTATTTTTGTATTAAATATAGAAGCGAGATTTTCATAAAAGTTTAATATGATACCCGAGTATAAAGAAACAACAAAATAAAATATTTGACTTAAATATATATATATATATATATATATATATATATATATATATATATATATATAATATAATTGCTTGGGTTATCGCACTTCGTCGACACAAACTAACTTTAATGCCCATAGACCACACAGCAAATGTAAGTTCGTTTGAGCGACGACCATCATCTCCAAGAATAAAACCATTAGCGCACGACGTAATACAAGGTCAGTTACACAATTTATGACGGCTATACAACCCATCGGAAAATAGTCCAATCAAATAGTTCAATTTTTCTTAGTTATGCTGTATAACATGGTTGCTTGCGTTGCTTAAGTTGTGTTTCGCGAAATTTCGGTGGCAAAAAAATGAATCATAATATGTATTCCATGGATATAAATAAACAAGTAATATTTTTGGCATTCCGTAAAAATATAGTTGATTGATTCGTTGTATAGTGCAATTCGAGCTTTCAAAATCATCTGAATATATAGTTTGAGGAGTCAATGTGTTACCTGAAAACACATCCAGTGCTCTCAACTGCATATTCGATTATTTTCGAACCTCTTGTTGCATAGCTATTGACATACTCGTAGTTCACAACTCGCGAATATAACCCATCTGGCGCAATCGTAATACAGTCTAATTTATCGTTTCGTTGAAAGTTGAAAGAGGAAACCTCGTTACCCGTTGACGGGGCTCTCGCAGAAACACCGTGTAAGCCTCTTTTTATTTCATAACCTTTCAATTATATGAATAATATAAATAGATAATACCAAGTACAAAGAAAACTTCTTTGGAAGTGGCTTGGAAGGGATATTTAATTCATGACTAAACAATCAGCAACATTGTATGCGGGGCCTTGACAAGATTTAGAATTCCCCTCAGGAAGTTCGTATTTACATCATCGCGAATTCAAAATACAAGGATAGAAATTCCGCGGGCGGGAGAACATATTGAAGTGCAATGTTGTCGGAGAGGTTTATTTCGGATTCATGAAGACATGTCTAAAAATATGATAAATTCAGGCACAAAGATGGAAGAAATAGGGCACATGTGGAAGAGGGATGCATGCGCGGAGCAATTTTCCAACGTGGGAGCTTTCCAACAACACCACTACCAATTCGACACACGCTTTAAATAAGTGCAACGTATTATAACTTGTTTTATACAGTTATTATTACTGCATTCAGAACCGTGAACGATAGAAATATTTAAAAACGAACATAGATTTTTGTGAAAAATTCACTGAATTTGCTGAGATATGAACCCAACACCTTCCTACATTTACATACAAAAAATCACGCATATCCCACTTAATGGATTAACATAATAAACCCGAAGATAAAAACAATAAGAGCTCAGATGACTCACTACATTCTTACTAACTATATATCTTCATACACTCTTTGCCTAATAGAATGGCCGATTTTCACCACACATTCCTGTCAAAATACACTTCTTTCGCCTCGCCCACGTTTATCATCACATTTATACATAAGAAGTCAGCTAATTCATTTCGCTATCAATAACATTCTTACTAACCGTGCATCGCCCAAAAATAACAAGAATTATTTTCTGGCGGGTGGTAGGGCTCTAGTTTCGACTTCACCCGTTAGGTATTTTTACTAGACACCTTTTTGGATCTGTTATCTAAGCGTCATCCTTGGCGAAACATCTGAGCGGTCAATGTGATTGTTTTTCTAAACGCTGTTTAACGTGTTCAACTATTTTGCAATGGTTAACATTAAAAAGCAACGAGGTAACATCAATCAGCAATGCTTTGGAGAGCTTACAAAAAATACGGATCAATTTATGACTTTTCTTTCAATTCCTAGAACACAACTTAAATGGCTGGCTCTTTGGTTTTCGGAAAGCACACATGGAACGAATTGATCTACGTCGCGTTTTATCCTCAAATTCGTTGACATAAACTCAAGGACATTCCAGTGAGTACCTCCAATTAATCAATTGTTCTACAACAATCAGACATTATTTCATCACGGATTTTTCAGTGATTGCAGACGTTCTGAAAGTCGAAGGACTTCCCGGTTGAAGTGAATTTTCAGTTAGACCAGTTTAAAAACCAAAAGGCCACTGGCAAAGCCTCGCTTGGCTCAAAGCCCTTCGAAACATTACGACAATTTCCGCTGCTGATTTCCTTAACAGAAAACAAAACTATAATGTCTGCCATTGCAAAATCGCCGAACACGTCTAACAGCGCTTATGAAAAAAAATATATGAACTCAGCTATTGAATCCCCTTGAAGTCTATGACTTAGTATAAGCAACATTTTAGGGAAAATAATCCATATACGAATGATAAAGAAAAATAATATTAGTCAAATATTCGTTAGTCAGCCCTAATCAACATATTTTCCACATCTGTTGTCACAAAATAGGTTGAGATATGTTGTCTTTTATTTAAGTTACATCGTACACATCAGCAGACAGTCTTGTCTGAGTTATTTATTGATCTTAGATTCCATGATTAACAATAAAAGGATAATGGCCGTATTGGTCAAAACTGTACATCTAAACCTTAAAAAAAAATCTGACAAAAACACATCTATTTCTGTCGATTAATATAAAATAATACATACGATGGCAGCTTTCGTTGGGATTTTTTTTCACTATTTACAGATTTGTCTTACAGTTTTAACCATAATACGGCCATAAGAAAGGTTGGAGCAACGAAATAGATATTATTTTTTGTGTTGGGTGTAGTTATCCTGGGCTGATTTGAAAATGTGTCTGCTAAGGTAGGCGAACCGACAAACGAAACGGGAAGACGAAATACACGCGAACGAGGGAGCAATGCATTATGGATCCAGCTACGCAGAGAGAGGGGCGGGAGTTTTCTTTTGGGATGCGGTTTAAGAATAATGTGTCCTGCACATTCATCCAACCAAGTATTGCAGAACTCCTCCTCACATTACCTATCCTTTGGCAAACTGGCCAACTCCTTGGTAAGAAATAAAAATAAATACTTTAGTACCGGAGCTCACGGCAAGTTTTATAGTGCACGATGATTTTTCGTGGCTTCTACGGACGACATTACGAAGGCAATTTAAGGAAATCTATTATTCAAACTGCTGGTGGCATTAAAAACGTAAATGCTCCTGATCTAGATTACTGGCAGTAATTTGAAGAAACATCGCCGGAATCGTTCTGCCGGTTTGCACACATACAAATGGAAATGAGAATTGTATGTGGAGTACTTAATTTGCTTCGATAAAGTGACGAGATATGTGCCGAGGAAATTGAATTAAACTCACAGGAATATGGCGATTTATTATGCGCATATTACACGTTGCAGAATAACTCAATTCCAATTTCTGTTGCTTCTGCAATCTATGCTAATTAACTACCAAATCTGGGGAAAAAATCAGCGTCGTCAGTACATTAGCCACAATCAAATACAAAGCTTTTAAACGCATTGAAAAAACTACTTAGAAAACTTCTACATTTTCTTTGAGATAAATACTTAATTACCGCATTAAGAACTTTCCAGACAGAAAGAAAATGAAACACATTTATAGGTTCTTCATTAATTATACTTCATCAGCTGCAATATAATAGTAAGAACGTGACACTACATTTTCGTATTTTTTATGTTTATTATTTAGAATGCCTGAAACACATTATCAGTTCCGAACAGCCAACTAAACTAAATCCTAGGACATACAAACATACTTTTAACACTAAATCTAGTTCAGGTACCTAATGACAATTCTGAATAAATCTGTAAGTTTTCCAGATATGTAATTCTGTAAATAATGAACAAAATCGCAACGAAGGTGCCATCCTTATGCATCATCTTATATTAATCAACAAAAGTAGATTCGTTTTTCCATGTTTTCACAGATTTACAGATATGTAAGATTTACATATTTGTTCAAAAATTAGCCTATTAATCAAGAACATTGACAATTTTATTTTACATTTACCATACACGAACCCAAACTCGTATTAATTCGACCAATTTACATTTTCAACAAATTAGAAAATCTACATAAATGGTTAGAAATTTTTACAAAATTCTTTCGGCTACTTTAAACATCAACTTAAAACTTTAAAAAAATTGATTTGTGATAATAGTTCGACCGACATTTTAAAGATCATGTTCTACTCCAGATTTAATATAAACCGAGATTCTTTATTTTTGGCACAATGAAATACAACTTAGTAAAAATCCAGTGCGTACAGTAAAACCTAATATTAAATGGCAGAATGCATGAATAACATTCAGTTTTTGTAAGTTTCAAATCTATATTTAAACTAGTCGAAAGAAATTTGTAGAAATTCTCACCATTTGTGTAGATTTTGTAGTTTGTTTCTTGAAAATGTTAACCGGTTGAACTAGAATTAGTTTCTGACCGTATATTAGATAAAACTGTAGAAATAGGCATTACAGATCATAAAAAAATTTAATTAACGAAGAAAGAATATGTGACAAATCCATGGATCTCACTGAAATTTGAACCCAGGGCTCTCCTATATCTAGTAGGATGCTCTAACCAACTGGGCTACAAGATACCATTAGAGTCTGTAAATCTTTTACATTTCGTAGACGAGGACATACTCCTGATGGAGTAGATGAATACTTAGCGCGACATAACACTACATATTATTACTGAGTATTTCAGCCTCACTCAAACGATGATAATAATGTTTTGAATCGAATTATCTATTAGAGTTATATACAGTTATACATGTATAGTTGATGACTAGCCCTGCACAATTTTATGTGAGTATTGTCCCATATGTCTTGCTAGGTAGATTTTATTATAAGGACTGTATTATTCACCAGCTAGATGACCTTGACTATGCGGATGATATCTGCCTTCTATCCCATACACATCAAGATATGCAGCAAAAGATAAATACGCTTGTCTTAAGTGCTAGAAATGCTGGACTAGAAATAAATGTCTCCAAAACCAAAGCAATGCGTATAAACACAAATAATCTCCTTCCTTTCAAAACTTAAAATGACAACATCGAAGACGTACCCGAATTCAGCTACCTAGGAAGCATAATATCATTAGATGGAGGAGCAACCCGCGATGTAGAAGAAAGAATAAAGAAGGCAAGACGATCATTTGGCCTACTTTATAACATATGGAGATCCAACAATATATCAACTAAGACTAAATTAAGACTTTTTAACTCCAACGTTAAATCAGTCTTGCTATATAGCTGCGAAACTTGGAAAATGACCCAAAGCATATCAAACAAGTTACAAGTCTTCTTGAACACCTGCCTTCGAAGACTACTACAGATCTTTTGGCCATCCGTTATCTCTAACGAAGAGCTTTAGTCCCGTTGCAACCAAAAACCAATACACCTCCAAATAAAACTCAGAAAGTGGAATTGGATCGGCCACACATTAAGACGTCCCGACCCCCACATCGCGAAGCATGCTTTAGACTGGAACCCACAAGGTTCCAGAAGAAGAGGTCGCCCAGCTATAACCTGGAGACGCACTGTGTGGAAAGAAGCGCTAGAGGAAGGAAAATCCTGGAGAGAAATAAAAACTCTAAGCTCGAACCGAACCCGATGGCGAAGTTTCGTTGAGGCCCTATGCTTCTCGTGAGGAGCGAAAGGATCATATTATTATTATTATTATTACGAAGTTGATTTTCATTGCGCCAAAGTACAGGGTCTCAGTAGATGCTAATTCTAGACTAGAAGATGACCCTTAAAATGCCGGTCGAACTATTATTACCAATCATTTGGTCCACATTTTTTTTTTTAATTTTAAATTTATATTTAAAGTAGCCGAAAGAACTTTGCAGAATTTTTTAACCATTTGTCTAGATTTTATAATTTGTTTAAAATGTAAACCGGCCGAATTATTATGAGTTTGGGCTCGTATTTTAACCTCTCGATGTTGGAATTAGAAAAGACTGATGAAAATACTATGAAAAGTATATACATGTGTACAAGATTAACATAAATTCGATTTAATTGTTTTCGGAGAAAAGATGTACTCTTTGTTTCCTTCCAGTCTGGTGTACAGTAATGCTATGCATTGAATACTCGTATAGGAAAAGAGGAAATTTATAAATAAACTCCTGGAATTTGCTAATTTTAAATATAGTTTATCGACAATTTCTTGTCGCTATAAAGGTAATACCAGGAATTCCTCTCCCTTCACCTTCAGGAATTTGAAATATTGCTCGTTTAATAACCTCATGTTGCTGATTTTCTACTCGAACGGATGAATAAACGAGAAATGAAAAACGTCTAGAAAATATCCTTCAACAACAGTTTCCAGGCATACACGAGTCATTCGATGCATTCCACAACATGTTACTGGAAAATAAAAATTCCCAGCATATCGGAACGTTCCATGGGAATTTAAACCTTGCTACCTTGGAGAAATTATTTCTATTTACAACAATGAGTATGGTTGATGTAGCAACACGGTGATATTGTGTTTCGTCAAAATAGATAGCGTGAACGTTAAAATTCCAGATAAAATCATATTTAAATATCCTTTATATAGTTTAAATTACTGTATTACCCAAAATACACACTAATCAAAATTGAAATAATATTAAAGTATAGTTTTAAATATCAAAAAAATGTGTTGTGGCAAGCACAATACCTCTCGCCACCCGTTTTTGGTTACGTAAGTATTGTATTGAACATTTCTTGTATACCTACACCAAGAATTCTACTTATACTTGTTCTTAAATTTAGATTTATAAATTTTATATTCATTCTATGATGAAATTCTGTCCTACTCTTCTAATTTTTTGAGATGTTTTCAATTCATTGTCGGGTTGACAGTATTTCGAAATGGTATATATCATATACCTATAATTTTAAATATTTAATTATTAATACAATAAGAAATAATATATGGATGTACTTCCCAGAAAAGTCTTCGGTAATATTTTTGAATTTCTGACATTGCCATTTATCTGTCAGTTACAAACATTCTAATTTTTCAACTTTTTTCCATGGCATTATTTGGGCTGTGAGATTTATTACAACAGTTTATTTTATATATTATATTAGTTTATCTAAAATCAATAAAAGATATAATAAAATATATAAATGTATCAGATAGAGACTTTAATCTTCTTTAATATTTGCAAGAACAAAAATTTTCAAAAAATAATATTTGGAAGAACTTTTTTAAAAATCTGCTACTTCCGGTTGTACAATTGCTATTAAAACCTTTTCAACTCTTCCTATTAATGTCCGATTGAGAAATACATAGTTAAACGATATTAAGTCTTATAGTTTTTGAGAAATCGTCCTTCCAACATCCACACACAAACACACACACTCACACAAACACACACATACACATACACACACACATAGACATCATCGTAAAAATGTTATAATCAGATTCTAGGGACCTTAAAACGTGCTAATTCACTAAAATCTGGATATACGATTTTTAGCATGAATCCAATAACTCTCTTAAAAAGGAAAATAAAATATAGTAAATTCAAATATTGAGATGCACAGAGATATGAAAAATACATTCATAAGTTGAACTATTCATTTTCTTTTCTATTTTCTTTACAATTAAAATTGTATTTGTATTTTTACTTCCTTGTACGTAAGTAAAGGAAGTATTGTAATCGCGAAAAATTTCGGTTTTTAGATTTCAGCGGAAATATCCCTTTTGATCATCCCTGAATCCATTTTGACTAATTTCGTCGTGACGTCTGTACGTACGTATCTCGCATAACTCAAAAACGGTAAGCCGTAGAAAGTTGAAATTTTGTATTTAGGACTCCTATAACATCTAGTTGTGCACCTCCCTTTCTGGTTATTACACAATTTGCAGAAGTGGCACTTTACAAGAAGCCTATAATAGATTTTAATGAAAAACTGTTTTAAAATATAATCCATAACTTTTCAAATTTGGTATACAAGACTTTTATGTCAATCGAAATAATATAATAGATTTTGGTTAAAATAGGCTAACCGGAAGTGATACATTACTTGAAGTTCTTAACAGTTTTTCTTCAATAAAATGATTTTATTTTGATTTTAGAAATAAATGCTTCAAATAAAAGTTTTAAAGAATTAATTTCTGCGTCTAGCACATCAAGTATTATTAAATTAGCCTTTTGTATAAGCGAAATATGTAAATTTAAAAATTATATACTTTCTTGTTTTTGTAATAAAGCTTGCTATGGATTAGGACAAAAACATAAAAAAAATGTTCATGTCAAATTACGTTAAATACGTGCAATTTTATGATTCGTACAATAACAAATATTATATTTTTATTGTGAAATTAGTCATATTCATTGTTGTAATCAAATATTTCTTTGTTGTAATCAAAAATCCCTTTAAAAAGAACCGGGTTAGATTATGGTCGCTATATATCTTACTATTTTGAAGTTAAAATTAATATTTTGTAATTTATTTATTAAAAAAATATGTATAGTTTAATAATCCTACAAGGAAGTCGTGTGGTGTCCACATCAGATTTTTTTTGTTTTCTTTTCAAATTCTCTAAACACATCGATCTTGTTTTTTTTCTATAGTGGTACAGTAATTTCTATTTTACATATTTCTTGAAATCAGTATTTTGATTTTTTAGGCATATTTGTCAATAGATCTGAATTAAAAATGGTACGAGAGTATAATCACGCCGGTATGTCAGACCGGTATGTAGCATATGTAGGATACTAGTGAACACAAATAAACAAAACAAGCACTGAAAAAACGAGTATAATAGTTAGGAAGGTACTGAGAAAGATATGTTATTTAAGTCGTGAAATTAAAGATTATTCAGAATAATATTTGTGGCCGGTCTCTCAGACCGTGTGCGACTACTGTAGGATTAAGTTACTTCATTGGAATGAGACAAACAGCAGATAATGTAAACATACCCGTATGTTTTCCAACATTTAACATGAAGTACAAAGTTTATAGAACTCGTCTACAAGAAAATAAAATTCTAGTGTAGAACAATATTATTAAAAAGAAAAGTTTATAGAAGATTGATTGAAAAATTCCAATGACACTTCTTGATGGAGCACTTTCCTAATTAAAATTCATCATAATAACAAAAAAGTAACTTTTGCTTTCTGGGAATTATCCAATCCCAAGGGCGAGCCAGTCACAAAAACATTCCCAACTTGAGAAAGAACTCCAGCGATTCGGCGTTATTTTTGTTAAAGGAAAGTTAGAAGTACACTCTGTTTTGAAAGCTTATTATAAATAACAACTTTCATTTCAACAAGGTAATTAACTTTGCAGTACGCATTTCTTTATTTGGTTTCGTGCGGTAAAAATGAACTGTCAAATCAGTCGACTGCCCTGCTCGCTGCGATCGCAACCTGTGAGATATTTATGGGACGAAATGAGCCAATCGCGTGTGAGAACAGCGTAAGCTGGAATGAGCTGAGCAACCGAACAATGCTCGACTCTTCAATTTTTCTCACACTAAATAATTATTTGCTTAATACTGATGCTCACGATACCCTTCACGTTAATTAAATTTGCCAATTTTTCACAAAGGAAAAACGAACAATTTCAACAAGCAACATTTGCAAAAAAATATGTTGCAGAAGTTTAGTTTTTTGAACATTTATGAAACTTTGGTATAGTGTTTCACAGGAGTTTGCACTTTTCTTGAATAGTTCCTGCAGAAAATGCAAGACACGAACAAGTAATAGTATCTAATATATTTTGAGCCAAGATAAGATAAGAATCTGTCTTGGAAGGAAGATACAAGAATAGCAAGATTTTCTAATATTTTCTTGCATTCTTGCAATATACTATAATTCAAATACCGTATGTCCTAAAAGTTTTGGCACAATTTTCAACTTTTTTTTATAATATAAAATGCATTTACTTTTGTAATACTTAATAATTAACTGTTTCCAAAGCAACAAAATTATTAACTTAAATTAATGAAGATGGCCGGTTCTTCCACAAGGCGCAACTTTCTACGGACACCTAGCATTAGGTTTTGGATGACATTTACATCGATATTATTTTTTGAAAATTGATATTATTACAAATATTAATAATAATATTGTCTATCCGATAAATTTAATTTTTTAATTATATGTTCTACAGATTTAGAGATATAAAAATATAATCTATAAAATAATCTGTTGTAGTAAATATCACAATCCAAGCAACTCCATGGTAACCAGTTAAATTGAAATTAAAATGTTTGTAATTGATAGATAAGTGTCACTAATATCTGTCAAAAATTCAGACATAGTCTTTTCCTGAGAACGACATTTAATATTTCTTTTTGTATTTTTAATTAAATATTTAAAATTATAGGTATATTAGAAACACCCTACAGAAATACAACCAATCCCGTCATATTGGAAGAACCTCGAACATTTAGAAGAGTAGCAGAAAACTTGCTCATAGAATGAATTTAAAAATTATAAAAAATATCTGAACATAATGAATAGATGTATAATTGTTTGTGTACATGAAATGTTAAATACAGTCCTTATATGACCCAAAATGGAAAGGGCGAGCGGTATTGTGCTGACCACAACAGATTTTTATAATTGAAATCATTTTCATTGAAAAACCGTTGACGACGCGAAAGGGAATATATATGTTTGTTTTTCCCACATACTTAGGTCCAATGTTATTTTACTGTTCATTTGCAGTGTCCACTCTGTCATAATTCACTGCCAAGAGCTAAATACACCTTGATATCAGACTTTATTTGCTGCTCAGCTATTGATTACCTGATGTTGACTTGTCTTCCATTTTTCCTGGTTTTATTTTTCTGATATCAGGATTTATGCGGGAAAATTGCTTTTGTTTTTTTTTCAATGTTTTTCTAAACAACTTTGTTTGTGGTCATGGCAAATAATAAAAGAATGTGTGGTCTCAAATACGAAATATTTTTTTAGAAAGAAAAACACGATAGCAAAACATATGGAAATACAATCATTTATTAAGGAGACACATCAGTATGTCTTTAGTCGTATTGCTTCTGACGAAATTTTGGTACTTCTTACAACAAAATATGGCACTAAGGTTACAGAATGTAACGAAAACGCTATACTGCACGTAAATGTTATCAATGCAGAGATTACAGTAGTGCTGTAAAATTTACGTCGAGTGAAACAGACGACGGATCTTTTACAGCGGCTGAGTAAATTCTGACAGTTGATAAATTAATTTAAAAAAGTATGGAATAATAACAACAATAACAATAATAATGAAGTACCTATGTTTAAATATTTATTATTGGATGAGAATTAACGAAAGTCGGTACATTTTATTTGTGACAGAAATGAATTGTTTAGTTAGTTTACAAGAATTACATGTTGAAAATATATATTTTTTTCCAGTAAATTAGTTATGCTGGAAATAGGAAGAATTGGGCTACCATATCCAAAAGAATGTAACTTTGTGGATAAATCTTTCCACTTGTTTATTAAATCATTTTCATCTATTATCGGATTAATTGATACTTTGCCAAACGAATAATCCTTCTCCATTTTATTTATACATGTATATTGCATATTGGTAATCTTTTCTGAGAAAGTTGTTTAAGTATTATTAGGTTAGTTTCATACTTCATTAAGAAAGTGTTATAATAAATATATAATATAAAAATAATGTTTGACAAGATAACTGCAAGTTTTCCTTTATCTTGTAGACTTGCAGTTGACAAAAATGACACTATTTAATAATGACAGTTCACAAAATAATGATGAAGTTAGCTACAATTTCAAGCAAGCGCTGTAGATCACTTCTTATATACAGCGGTACATTCAAAATAGATATTTTCAGTGTGATTTTCAGTTACAGCGCACTGCACCGAACATGGCTGTATGGTACTTAAGGCGCTGTAGCGCGTTTAGTCTAAAATTAACAATAAAGAAAATAGTCATATGTCCCTATTTTTTTAATTGAAGAGCTCTTGGCAAAAACAACCATAGTCCAAATGTTGTAGAGTTCCACACAGCAACAAATACGTTCAAGAATGCCAAACTGTTTCGTAAAATTGTTTTTTGCAAAAAGTATCTTACAATTCATTATATTTTACAGTTTCAGCGTTTCTACAAAAACGTCCTATAAAAATGTTTAATTATTATGTAATTGTTCATCGATATTTATTTTTCTATTTTTTTAACATCCAGTAAATAATTTTCTAATATTTAAACATGATCCTGAGTTAAAATCTATAAAAGTGAAGAAGCTACAAAGTTGTTTCTTTGATTATCTCAAATATACAAAATCTGATATGGCCAGCACAATACCTTACGTCAATCCTGTGTAATATGTACAATTCCATATCTATCTAGAAACTTCTATCACTCGAGCCATTTCCCTTATCCTTTAAATTTTTACCCTATTTTTCAATATCTTCCCCAACATCTATTTCGACATCCTCATGTCTGCCACATTCATTTTCTTTTCATTGATACTGACATCTGTCAACATGAATTATTTGAATATATTACCAGTTTCCATGATTAGCATAGCTGGCTGATTTATGAAATTTAATGTCTTTATATTTATTCAACTCTAATGAATATGAAGTACAAAATGCACTCACATCGTATAGAGAATAACATATTTTTTTAAAAAATAATAATATTAAATGTCAATAAATGATATTCAACTGCTTTTTTCAAGAATAACTTAAATGTTGCAAATGAGCGTACTTCAGTGGACCAATTATAACTAAAATCATGTCTGTATACGATAACTTGGCGAGGCAAAAGAATGTAATTTAGTTCACTATTCCTAAGTAGCGTTTTGTCAAATATTTACTTTTATTTCGATGCCGCACAGCTTCAGAAGTGAAATAGTGATTTTACAATGTTTTATTGCCTTACACAAAGCAAATTTCACCCTAATACACTCAAACTAGGCGTGTCAGGTACTTTTCAACCCAAGAAGTTATATTCATACATAAGCATTGGTGCATTTTTTTCTCAATAGCAATAGAAATTTTATTTTCTTAACTTTATTAATTAAAAAATAATTAATTATAATATGATTTATATAATAAATATTTCATTCCAATATTTGTAATATTTTTTTTTTTTTGTATAAATACTTTCTTTTTTTTGTACTATTCGTAATTTTATTGAACTTCATTCTTCTTCGGTACGCCTATGGATTTTATAACTTTTCCATTACCGCAGTGATAATGTGAATTGCCCCAACTCGCTAAGTTACATCGTATGGACTGTATCTAAATTCAAGGAATACGAGAAAATCATAATTTAACCGTGATATTAGAGTTATGCGATCCGAAACGATCGTCACATGTTGACACACAGACGCACACACATACACATACACACACACACACACACACACACACACAAACACATACATATATCAACGTAAAAATAGTAAATTCGAATTCTAGGGAACCCTAGAACGTTCTTATTCATTAGTAACACATCGAAATTTTTGACATTCCAGGTGACCGAAGGTAAAAATGGACTAGAGTTGTTTTTGCTAATTATTCGACTACACTAAAATCTGAATACAATATTGTAGAATCCGGGCCAATGTTATTGAAAGATAACTGACATGGTAACCGATAAATTAAAAATAGAATAGATGTATCGACTTGACTGCAAATGTATTCCAGGAAACAGAAAACGAACAAAACTAACCGTGAAACAAATAGAATATCTCTCTCCAAATATCTAGTAAAAACACAGCAGAATGTAAAACCATACACAGCACGGCTCATGTATCCTGCATAGAAGCTAATAAAATTACGTCCACCTGAGTGGATATTCCAAACGGCAGGCAGTAAATCTATTTGGTTCCTGTTCCTGTAATTTCACAACTTTTTTCACAAAGCTCATAAATTAAAGCTTCAAAGCCGAGTTACAAGTGTCCAACGGATGTAATTTTATTCAAGCGTTTTTTTTTTTGTTTTGTATCGGTGTGTTAAATTTGATACACCAATCGCTGGGGGCACGAAGATGAATGTGTTTTCGGTTTTGGAATTAATTTTTTGTTATCACAAACTCAAAATATGAATTATTGTAAAAAATAATAATTTAGAAGTTTTGTTGTCACTTTAATGTAACCGTTATAGTTTGAGGTTTATTACAACTGTCCAATAAAAAACCGCGTACATTTTATGATTAACCAAACTTAAATCTACGGTTCAGTTGCAATTTTTTTTGTTGCTGTACCACAAGTTAATGAGACAGGTTTTGTGAAAAATTATCGGAAAGACCCTAGATTTGCTTTAAATTTGTAGTTCCAGCGTACATAATTTTGTCTAAGAACAAGGCTATAATTAAAAGTTTTGGAAGCTTATGAGCATGCGTAAATACGGTTGAAAGAGACTAGTACGTTTTAGGAACCAAATTTAATCCGAACGCTATAAAAGAAAAACTTGATTTATGACCTTTTGTTTCGCAAGTAGCGAATTAGGTCTGCCAAAATAAACCATGTAATGCGAAAGATATTGAAGCTTTATACTTAAAAATAGTAAGATATCAACTAAGACAATAATTGAGATATAAATAAAAATAAAAAATATTTCATCACGGCATATTACCCATTGCTGGGTGTGCCAATCTGCTTCATACACAGATATCGGTAATGATGGAATATTTGTACCGTGCGGGCGCTTACCAGGCGTCACCTCACGTGCACTGATTGCTGGCGTGGAGAGTGCGCCACAGAGGTCAATTTTGTGCCATTAAAATGCAATGTAATTTTTGGCGTCGGTCGGGATTGAACCCGGTCCCCTAGATTTGCGACCAGACACTCAGGCACACGGCCACGAGATATACCTTATTAAAAACCCTAGTAACTTTTTTCGAAATATTATACCTACTAAATTTGTGTCATAAATTGGACAAATTTTGAATTATCCAAAAGTAAATACTCGTTATTGGAATTTAGGAGTCTAAACTACAGCATTTTAAAGAAACAGAATGGTATCTCACATTTTTATCAAACTTGAGACAATGCTTTTAGTCATACACTAGGAACTTTAATTACACAGGATGACACTGAAAAACGGGCCACTCGAAATAGCTTTTTTATTTATAATTATTCTCTAATTTTCTTGGTATATTTGCAAACTACACTTAGGGGATCACAAGTCATGATACTTGGAATGATGGTAGCGTTTTCGGTTTCATCGGAAGTGACATTAACTTTCATATTTCAAATGGAACAACTATATATTTTTATATACAGGCTGTAACAGAAATAAGTAAATTAAGTTTAACAAGTAATAGAACTCGTCGAAAGCAACAATATTTCTTAATAACTTTTTCTTATAAACTTTCTAGATATTGAGTTAAAATTCTTCAAAGTTTTGTCACAAATTTCATTACCCGTCTATGGTTGAATAAAATAAACAAATGCATTTCGGCAACGTAGAGCGCGTTGCATAATGCCATAATTCAAAATGGGGCTATTTGCGCGTGCGTCTACAAACAGCTGTTCAGCTGTCTTTCCGTTGTGGTTGTGACGAGCGTTATGCGCCATGAGTGTGTTTTTGGTCTGTGGTTGCGACTGAATACAATGATTAGAAACTTTTGAATAAATTGACAGATACACCAGAAGATGAAACTATACACAAATCAGAGAAGATAAAAGATAGAATAGAATACCTCGACTAACAGGTTGAACAATCAAAAAAATAGTAGGATATTTATAGGATGAAGTCGACGAACAACAACACTAAAATTGACGGAACAAGGAAACGCATAAAGATGATGCAGGCATAAATGAAATCACAAAAATGTTCAAAATAGCCACCGTCAACCGTCATTGTCAATGAAGGCGACGACGAAATGAATCCTCTACTCTTTTCAGCATCTGCCTGTTCTTGAGTATGCTTGTAGCTGCATTTTTAAGGATGTAGCTGTTGTTCTTTCAATATCCTCCAATTGTCATATGTGACACTTTGTGCTTGTACTTATTTCTGTTACATTCTGTATTTGGAATCTACGTAAAATTAAAGCTAACTAACATATATACTTGAAGTGCATTTTTATAGAAAAAATAAATTACAAAAACGTAACTATAATCTGATAAGTCATATCATTTAGGCTGTGATAACAAATTGATCATTTTTTAAAAATAAAATATAGCATTTTACAAAAATAAGTCACTATTTAAACGTTTAACTTAAATATTACTTAATCTCAACTGTTTTCCCAGCCTGCCTGATATCATGGCTTAGAAGATTAATTGTTCATAATTTTTTCTTACTTATTTTTCTTTGCCTCTAAGGAACAGAATTATGAACAAAATATATGAGCAAAGCTCACGCAGAGTTTAATTTAAACATTTTGGCCCTAAACAAAAAATATAATTTAAAAATCTATATCGTGTGCGGATGATGAGTCGGTCTTTTTTCCTTTCGGTACAAGATTGCGTGGAAATGAGTATAAATTTTTCACAATCAATTCCCTCTGTGGTAAACAAATTAAAAATGTGCAATTTAGTGAAACGTCAGTCGCAATAAATGTGATTTTTCAACGTCTATTAGGGTGAAAAATAGCTTTATCGGTAAACAGAATTAATTTGATATGCACTAAATCGTTTATTTAAATATTGAACCGAATCGGAAAATTAGTTTTGGAAATACAGCATTTGGGCGTGGCAGCCATTCATTTCCCAGTGATGTAATATAAAACATCCAAACAAGGTGTTATTTATTTTAAACAGAACATTTCTCCCCGAGTATTGATCAGTTTGTTTGTGTTTAGTTTACAGTAAATACCTCATTAGTTCGCAACTCACCGGTAACTAGATTGCAAATACATCACGACTTACCTGAAACAAAAGAACGAAATATTAGTATACAAACAATATAATGATATTAGATACAACATATAATTAGAAATACATTGATCAGAATTCACAAAAGAGAATTTACAAATAAATATTGATATTATACTTAAGTACTTTATACCATTAAATTATTTCGATAGAATTAGGTACATAAGTTTACTAATTCTCATAAAATTTGTCAAACTAGCACCGTGAAATACTAAAAATCCGGAAAATGGTCAAATTTGTAAGATATTTAATTTATTTGAGGACCCCGGGCTCGATCCCGACCGACGCCAAAAATTACTTCAATTTTTAATGGCACAAAATTGACCCCTGTGATACAGTCTCCATGTCAGCATTGAGTGCCTGTGACGTGACGCCTGGAAAACGCCAGCACGGTACAAATATTACATCATTACCGATATCTGTGTGCAAAGCAGATTGGCACACCCAGCAATTAGTAATATACCGTGATGATATATTTATTTTTTAGTCTAAGGTCAACGTTTCGCTGCCTCTTTCAGCTTCATCAGGGCAAAAGACTAAGACCTTTAATTTATAAATTTCAATTTAAAATTTACTGATTTCTTTCTGGTCTATATTCGATTTTGAAATTCTGAATCTGACCAATCTGTATCTATCATGTAACTTAATACTGCTTGTCATATTTTGTTTCGCCAGTTCAAATTTTAGGCTACGATTTCATTTTCATAGCCATGGATTTTCATGGTTATATAGCATAGCTGGCTGCATTATAAAAATTGATTCCTTTATAATTTTTTAATTCTATATCCTTTGAATATGAAGTATAAAATATAAACAATTCGTATAGAGAATAAAATATTCTTTAATATTTATAACAACATTAAATGTGAAAAAATAGTATTTAGCAGCTTTTTTCAAGAAAAAAATATTAAAACTTTTAAATGAGAGTACTTTCGGCCGACCAATGGGCTACTTGCATACAAGAGGATTTTGAAAACTATTATATTTTTCAAGTTTAGTTTACTCAACTACATTATTTACATTATAAATTTTTCAAATACATTGTGTTATTATTTAATAAATTTAACATAAATGTATCCCTCCTATCTTGATGACGACACAATCACTAGCATTTGATTCGTTAATGTGTGGGAGAGGTGAAGGGAAAATCGAGGATCAGACAACGATCCACTATCTCCGTCTCTGTCTTCCCAAACTACAGAACTAGGACGTATGTCATCCGTGATTGTGACGTCATAAAAAGAAAATATTTATTTTTAGCCGTAAGTGACAAAATTTTGAAAAAAGAAAAAATAGGGGGTCTTTTATTTTATATATATATATATATCTATTCCAAAAAAAATTTTTCTTAATATCATGCAAGTAGCCCATTATAACCAAAATCTAATCAAGTCTGCATATGGATGCAAGGAAGAGGAAAACATAAAAATTGTACTTTTTGAAATTCTAGTATTGGAGTTATCGCGGCACACACACACACACACAGACACACACACGCACATACACACTCACACGCACACACACATATAATGTAAAAACAGTAAAATTGTATTGTAGAGATCCTAAAACGTGATTATTCATTAAAAACTAACCACCAATTTTTTTTGACCAAAGTCAATACCTTCTTTACCTAAAGCTAAAAACATAGATAGTCTGTTAGACCTATGAACAGATTAAGATTTATCAACAGGCAGTGCTTATTAATAAAATATTGATTTGTTTTTGTGTATCCATATTCAAAATTCACAATGTTAAAAACTCACAGACTCACGCCCCAAACATAACAGATAGCTGAGGGATGAAGCAAAGTTATATCACCATGTTTAATGGTGCTCTCTTGTGATTGGGCGAATTTGAAATTTACATTTGAAAATATAAAATATAGTTGTATTCCAAATCTAAATTTATAAATCGTTCATAAACCATTGTATGCGTTTTAAGTATGTTTATATTTTAAAATCTAAATTACAAATTCTAAATTTGTAAATTAAATTCATCATAAACCAGCTGCAAGGCGTTAAAAAGAAGTAAATATATTTGGAAGCATCAGTATTTACTTCATTTTAACGCCTTAGTCTTTTGCCCTGATGAAGCTGCAAGTGGCAGCAAAACGTTGGCCTTAGACTAAATAATAAAATTTTGGACTGCAATCCTGTTTATTATTTCATCCCATTAGCATTAGCTGTATTTTTTTTGGTCAAAATCTCACATCGTCGCAGCTCACTGCAGATAAACTCAGTAAATCGTTGTTCTTTTTGTCCTAACTGAGCTGAATATATACTTACATCCCCTCTTCATCACCCGCGAAATAACCTCAAAATGATCTGAGCCATTCAGTTCAGTGGAAAGGGGTAATGTGAGAAGAGATGTCAATTTGTACGTTGTAAATGTATTATAAAAGTTTAGTATTCGTGGTTGAAAACAAAAATATTCCCCAAAGAATACAGCTATAGTATTCATTGTTCAAATATTATACCTCCACCTATATTTGGTTTATTCATATTCAGGTAACCCGTTATGAAATAAAGGATTCGGATTTAGCTCTTATAAAGTAGAAAATTAAGGTTTTGTTTCGGATTTGATTAATTTCGGTTTTATGGTTCGCGTTCTAGTCGACCCGCTGGTTTTTGTTTTTAGTGGTTGGTAGGCAACGACTGTGATTATATTTGGTGTGATTTGATCGGTGTGTAGCGCGCATGAATGGGTACCCTGAACGTTCGACAGGAATCGATACGGGGTTGATCTGCCTCGATAGCAACCGCGCATACATCACATTGACAGCTTGTTTTTTCATCTTTCGCACCTCCACCCACACAGTCTTATCAGGCACGCGCTCCGTGCTAAAAAAACACCTCGTAACTAACAGCTCCGCCCAAATGGGAAACCGATTCGAATATTTTTCTTACTTCCCACTACCATTGCTGATTGATCTACGTACGATGCTTGTTGATTTTTCATCCACTCTAAAGCGGGTGATAAATTTGCCAGCTTTTATTAATTGAACTTATACATTACCAATTGAAGTAATCGGTTATTTTTCGAATTAATGTGATAAATGCAGAGCAATAGTAAGCAAATAACCTTGCTATAAACTCCTCTAAATTATAGTTTCAGTAACAATTTTTCAACTTTGTTTAGGTGTGAAAGACAAAATTCTGTTCAGAAATAATATCGTTTTCTCTATAACTGTTTCTATTTACGTCTAGATGTCAGTGGTCTAGACATTTAGAGTGTAGGCAATTAAGTCTATAAGTTAAAGCAATCTAGAGAGCTTCATATGAATATATATATATATATATATATATATATATATATATATATATATATATATATATATATATATATATATATAATTTAGGCACTAAGTTTCTGTTTATTTTCTGAAAATTATATTATATTATAAACAATGTGCAATAAATGTTTAAAGAACTTGATGACAGTGACTGAAGTATATAAAAATGAAAAATACCATAATACGTAGTGCCAAATAGTTACTTTTACTTTGGTAGTATATTTGTACCGCGCGCTCGTTCTTGAAACATATGTTGGGGCGCCTACTCGAAGGTTAAAAGCCAGCCGAAATAATAAATATCCAAGTGTGTGTGTGTTCCTCTTCAATAAAGTAGTCGCCAATCCTCCATCTTCAATTAGTGAAAAATGCCATCGTCGTTAAAGCAGAACCATGTTACTTCCCCTCTCCCGTGTTACACTAGTTAGATATCAAACATATGCATACCACCAATGAATAAATTTGTTTGCTTTAATAATTTTTAGTAATATAATACGAGTAAAAGGACTCTATATTTTAAACGTAAATGTGAAGATGATGTTTACGAGTAGAACATATATCTTTTTGAGGAAATGTCGAAGCAAATGCTCCTTGATTAAAAATAAAATTGTTAGCAAAGTTAAAATGAATTTTGTAAGATATATCAAAACATATTCCTGAGAGAAACATTTCCTTTGAAAATAAAATGTAATTAAAAATATTTATCTTTGAAAGCTGGTTTTAAATGAAAAATACTGGTATTACAACACACAACAAACACTGACAAACAGAACTCCACTGAAAGAAAAGTGTATTTTTTTGTGATAAATCTTGATAAAACGTTCTTTATGTAGAAATAAATAAACATGTTTTAAAATCACACAGTTTGAAAGCAAAATATTATAAATTTAAATTCGCAAAGCGCCGACCAAATCATAAACAGGAAAGTTTTCAACAACATCGCGTTCCAACGCAAGAAAAACAATTATCGTAAAATTTTAAACACTTCTAGTGTAAGTTGTTCATTAGCTTAATGATCCAGAAATTAATTTCCAGAATTAAATCGAGTAACCTGAGAAAAAACAAATAAAGCAAAAAGCACAACGGTAATTACACTTAAGGAGAAAATGAACACTGCCAAAGTAGCCAGAGAAAAATGGACTCTTTATTTCCAAATGTTATTATGTAACTTTTTTTTATATACTCGCTAAGTTTCCACAGAAAAACTATAAAGTTCTCTCAAAATACTTTATTTATTTATTATTGTAATAACTTTACAGGAAAAAATCTGATGTGCCCAGCACAATACCTTCCGTCAAATTCCATACATAAATTTTCTTGCACAAGATTCTAAATTTTTGGCATTTTATGATTCCCTTTCTCGGCAACTGAATTCCATGCTCCTGATAACAAACAAACCACATGAAATAAGAAAATCATGAAATATTGAATGAAAAATTATGACACTTGTCAGTTATGGACATAATTAATTGCTGTCATTTTGACACGGGTTCCCATATCTGCTTCCCAAAGTCAGCAAAGTCACGTCACTGCACGCGCCCTATACATAAATTTCTTGTAAAAGATCTTATATTTCCAGTAAAATTATTTCATAAACAAATTATGCAAACTATTCATTTTTCTTCCAATATAATTAATCCTCATGACATGTTCAAACCAATGTAATCGTCTGTCTTATATCTTTATAGAAACATTAGAGTTATTTCCCTTATTCTTTCATTCATTTACTTTTTATTGATACTGACATCTGTCAATTTGAATTGACCTGAATATATTAGCAGTTTCCATGGTTAAGTTAGCATAGCTTGCTGATTTATGAAATTTATTATCTTTATAATTCTTCAACTATATATCTGTTATGAAATATAAAATGCAATCAAATCGTATACAGAATAATATATTCTTTAGGTTATAATAATATTTAACTGAGTTTTACAAGAAAAACTGTTAAAATCTTCAAATGAGGATACTTCCGGTTGACCAATTATAACCAAAATCTAAACAAGTCTGCATATAGTTGTAAGGAAGAGGAATACGCAAGAATTGTAATTTTTGGAATTCTAGTATAGAAAATATCGCGGCCGAAACCGCGGTCGCACACACGAACACACACATATACACACACGCACACACGTCCACACACACATACAGACATCATCGTAAAAATAGTAAAATCGTATTGTAAAGACCCTAAAACGTGCTTATTCAATGAAAACTCACCATTGAATTTTTTGACCAAAGACAATACCTTCCTTACCTAGAGGTGACGGAAGCTAACAAGTTCTCAATAATTATAGAACATTAATACTCGTACATGAGTTTTTAGTGAATAAGCATGTTTTAGTATCCATATAATACGATTTTACCATTTTTACGATAATGTCTGTATGTATGAATGTGTCTGTGTGTGTGTGCGTGCGTATGTGCGTGTGTGTGCATGTGTGTATGACTATAATTAAGGCCGCGATAACATTCTAATAATAAGTGTCTTTGCTAGAATTGACAACAACCTATTCTCTTATAAAATATCTCTGAAACTAATTTATTCTTGTTGGATTAATTGCTTCTTATCGACCCCCCTCTCCCCATTCCCCTGTGAAGATACAGGTGATCTTTCTAAAGTTGTGACAGTGTGGTTGAGGAAATAATAAGAAAAAATGTGAGAAAACCTCGCGGTTTGACAGCACGAAACGTGACCAAATCCAAGCCTGTAGGAAGACAAATTACCTACAACCTTCAACTGTCGTCCTGATATGCAGGATACATCACAGGCTTCATCTAAGGGATGGCTTCAAACCAGGACGAATGGAAGGTCATTGTACAGAAAAGATGGAAGAATTTCAAAAAATAAATATATGGAGAAACAATAAATTGTGCTAACATATTTTAAAAATTATACTTGACACGTTTAACAAGATTTCAGTCTCTGAATCAACCTCTCGGTGATTTACCAGGGAGTTGTCCACTCGACAAAAACACAGAGGCGTTTCGTTCTTACTGGAGCTCATCAATGTGATGCACTGTAGCTTCTAGAACGCAATGACTAGGGTTACCGGACGGATGATAAATCATTCAAGATGATATGATGACTGCAGAAGTAACTAACCACATGCAAAGCTATCTATTAAGAAAGCCAGCAATAAATAATAAATGTACAAGTGAAACTATTCTAAAATAATATTTAAAAATTCGTATTTGGCACATTTGACAAAATTTCAGTCTCTGAATCAAAATGATCGAGAGGTTGATTCAGAGACTAATCCTGTGAAACGTGTTCAGTATGATTTTTATCTTCTGTCATCTTTAAGAAGGTATTGTCTTTGGTCAAAAAAATTGAGAGAGAATTTTTAGTGAATAAGCATGTTTTAGAGTCCCTAGAATACGATTTTACTATTTTCACGATGATGTCTGTATGTGGGTGTGTGTGCATGTGTGTGTGTGTGTGTGTGTGTGTGTGTGTGTGTATTGTGTGTCAATCTTATCTCCTCCGATAATTCCATTACTACAATTCAAAAAATTACATTTTTTTGGTATTCCTCTTCTGTACATCTTTATAAAGAGTTGATAAGATTTGAGGGTATTTAAAGGTTTTCTTGAAAAAAAACGCAGTTTATTATTATTTTTAGATATTTTATGTTATTATAAATATTAACGAGTATGTTATTCTCCATACAGTTTGCATTTTGTACTTCATATTCAATGTATACTGGGTTAAAAAAAATTGTAAAGAAATTATATTTCATAAATCAGCCAGCTATGCTATAGCCATGGAAACAGCTACTATATTAAGATAATACTGAATAACAAATGTCAGTCTGCATGGAATTTGTACAAAATACATCGAACTGACGAATGTAATATGCTGGCCACATTATATTTTTTTAAATTTATTTTTACCTTCCGTCACCTTTAGGATATATTCGTAGAGTTAAAGAATTATAAAGGAAATAAATTTCAAAAAGCAGTCACTTATGCTATGACCATGGAAACAGCTACCATATTAAGTAAATTTTAATTGAAAGATGCCAGTGTCAAGTGCAATTGACATAGTATGTTTGTATTATAATTTTGCTGGAAAAATAGAAATATGCTAGACACTTTCTGTATGGAATTTGTACAATATTCATAGAACTGACAGTAGTACTGTGTTGAATTTATAAAATACATAGAACTGACGCAAAGTTATGTGCTGCCCACATCAGATTTTTATGTTTAATTTTGACTAAACCAGGCCATCTAGATCGAAAAATGATTTGCGAGTATCATCTGCAACAAATGGTATATTTCAAGTGCTATCCCAAAATTATTCATCCCCATTCAAGATAGTGATATACGAGTATATCTTCGCTATTATTTAACTAGTAGCATGTAGTTTCCTAAAAATGTATTTACGTTACTGTGGGCGAAAAGAATTTTCTTTGGTATATTGGGATTTTGTATCAGGTGATACGTTGTTTATTTACATTATGATGTTCCTTAGATAAGAAAAGATTTGCTGTTGGAGGAAAACAGTCGGTTGGAAACAGCCGGCACAAACAAACACATCATCCCTTGCTATGCTGACGTGGCAACGCGAACTCACGGCCCCAGGGACTTTTATATTGTTTATACTCATACCCTGTTGATTCAATAACAGCGCCGTGCATACCAGATGAAATTCTCATCGAACTCGAATACGAAACTCCGGAGATATTATAACATTTTTAGAATATTAGATAGCAGTCACATTGGCTGGTATGAAAATTTCAATACCGCCTACATTCAAATTATGAAATTTTAGGAAGAGATATTGAAAAAGATATAAAAGTGACTATTATAATTATAAATTTAATGCTCATTCTAGCATAATGTATTTACAAATACATTTATCGTAGTAAAATGCAATTATTCCGATGTTTATCTAGTTGGATCACACAAATATTGTTTATTTATTAAAATCAAATTCTATTATAATAGAAATAAAGCGAAAAGCATGAATAAACAAAATTTGATTTAGTTTTAATATCAGACTGGTAATAAAATCTGATTACAACGCAAGTTTACTGCATTATTGAATTTATCTCTCGGATACATGCATTACGATAAAAATGACAGTTATTGCTCCAATTAAAATCCAAATCTAGATGCAATCACAGGCTTATCAGAGGGAATTTACATTCTATCTACGAGTATCCCTATAATTTCTGCGCATTGTATTTGTTTTGTGGTTTTACCTCAAACATAACTTTCACTCATCCTGGTGTAATAATAGGGTTTTCCGAGGTTTTTATTATTTAATATGTTAATCTGTACATAAAAATATTAGACCCGTACTCTGTGTTTTCACCGAAAAATTCTAAGACACCAGAAAAAAATTATTGTTTCAATAAATGAGGACCGAGAAAAAATATGTCATCTACACCGAGAACATACGTTTCTAGACCTGGGCCACGTTTTTATGACTTCAAATTCTACTGGATTTCAAAATGTATAAGAATTGTGTAAGAATAATTAATACAAATATGATTATAACTCAATTCGAAATGTTCTAATTTCATATCCAGTAGAATTTAAAGTTAGAAAATCGAGGCCCTGAACATGACGGAGGCGTGACTTATGCGTTCTAACAGCCATTAGCCAATAGCATTTGGCAGTGTCCATCACGTTACAAACATGACTAATACTAAATTTTTTATACTCCGATGTGTAAAGTTGATACTTTACACACTGCAGACAATGTGTAAAGTAAACGATTTTCGTATTTTATTTTATTTACACATTACAGGGGTACCACCATCAATACACGTTTGGCATATAAATTGACTTAGCTAAATTTAGTTTTTTCTATACATTCATGTTGGTAATACTGACAGAACTGCAGTATTCAACTTCAGATCTGTTATTGGTTGTTAAATGTCGAAATACTTGACCTCATGTCATAAAGATTGTGTTTACACTCTTGTTGCATAAATAACTATTATGCGCTCCATTTAAATATATTAAAATTTCATTTTGATATTAAGGTATTAAAAATCAGAAAATTCACTGTAATATTACTTATACATTATGAACATTAATATCCAATAAATATTTTTTTAAAATCTGTAGCCTTGGAAACCCCTATTGTAGTTTTCATCAATGATGTCATTTTAAAATTCTTTAAAGGCTCTCACAAACCAACGCGAAAGATTCGCACGGTGGCGACTTCGACAATGTGTAAGTTTTGTGGTAGCATTTGCGGCAATGTACTCCACATCAGACGATGAAGTAGACCATAAAATCATAGAATAAGGATTTCGGAGAATTTCGACAAGATAAAACAACGATTTTATACTTACATTAGAAATATGGAGACAAATTGATTATTTTATTAACATATCCATCTATTTTTCTGTAATTGTCATAATGGAATCATTAATGAATAACCAGCGACGATGACCAGATGGAAGTAAATAAATCGCTGCAGTTTCGCAGACATTTACGCGATAACCTCGCGCTAATGTGGCAGGCCCGATGAGACAGGGGCACAGTGGGTAAAATCCCCGGGCCCCGGAACCGGGAGTATTTTATCTCAAATTGTCAAAGGAAGTTTATTTTTATTCTTCAAACAATATGTTACTTTGTATTTATATCGTATGGTTGTTTGTTTTCATCTCAAAAATATGGGGGGGGTCCCAAAAATATTATGCCTCGGGCTCCGATCTGCCTCTCGGCGCCCCCGAGTCTAGGGACTGTCATTTCTCGCTGTATTCTTTCAGGCGATGACAATTTGGAAAAGGGAAAGTTTCGCTCTCGCTCTGAATATTTCACATTCAAATGTGAAAATAATATGTAGTTTTATACTATGTTGTACTAATGAAACAACTTCACGAGAGAAGATCTGGCTAAAGCAATACCAACAGATCTATACTGATCGCCTATTTTGTTACTATAAAGTATAACGAATACCAATTCAGATATTACGAACCCCCACCATTGCATAGGCAACCATTTTGCACTGAATAAGCAATTCGAGAGGTCTGGAGCACTTGAATAGCGTATTCTATTGTAGAACAGGATTGTCAGTGACATTTGTCATAAATTTCATTCGATCATTGTCTTTCAATATTTTTGAAATATAAGTTCATTTGACGAAGTTTATATATAATAATTTTAGCAGGATGTTTCATTTATTTCTTTTAATTTATTGTGAGGAAATTATAAACAAAAATAATGCTCAAAATTTAAGGACGGGAAGCAGAATAAAGAACCTTTGGATATTTTTGAACTAATATCGGAAGAATTTGTGAGTTTATTTCGGTAAATTTTATAAATAAAAATTCGTTGTAAATTTAAAATTATAATACGAATAGATAATTTCACACAATTCGATAGTATGCGTGATTCTGAATATAAATTAAAGATGGTGCACTCGCCATATTGAATTCGTATTCGTTATCGCTTTCTAGTTACAAAATAGAGGCCCTGTGCTATTTTCTGGAGATATACAATTTAACTAAGCCAGTCCGTATTGTCCTAACTTTTCATATATTCGTTCCTGTCATTGTTTAATACGTATATTAATTTTAGAAACATTGCCGTTTTTATTAAAAGAAAACACACATTTCTGGTAAACGCAACAATGATAGAAATTCTGGGTATCGAAATACGAATCCTGGAAGTCACGTATATTAGCATTGGTGTCAGATAAACGCTCACATTTCTGGTTCACGAGTCCTTGCTGTTGACTTTTCATTATCCATTCGCCAATCCAGCACGTTAAAAATTTATGCAACGAAATTTGTTATTTGGTTTACGGAGAGCTTTTTGTGACTCCAGTCAAAGTTCAAAGCTTCAAGAAAGTCGAGTATTAGTTTTCGATTTATGTGTAAATAATGTTTTTCATAAAACGTTTTATTTTACAGCTTTTAATTTTCGTTTTACTGAAGCAAACTAAGTTCAGTATAAGTGGCTTGACATACTTTTTCTAAATAATTTCAATGAAAATAAAACAAAATAATGCTTTTTATATAAGCAAATTACCTATATTGCTCGTGTATTGATAGAAAAAATTACTATGAAAAGATGAAGGAAAGTATACGAACACTAAGCTAAAAGTTTTTAATGGTGTAAATTTAATCCGTCTACATTTAAGGTAAAAGGTAGTTAACACTAAGAAATGAAAATGTGTAATATTGTTCTTTAAAAACATGTTATGTTATTAAATTTTAGAAGTTAACACAAAAATCTACCAGTAGTAGACATCAAGTAAAATGTGTTGTATATCTAATGTTTTCTACAATAACTTACTCCACTACAATTTGGGTAAAATATACATGTAGCGGCGTTTATGGGATACTAAATAATGGCCATACCACAGATACCACAGTATAAAAATACTTAACCAGTAGCGACACTTGTTGTCGGAACCTTTGATCTTCATGTCGCATCGAATGGAGTAAGCGGCCATCTTGGTATAAGCGGTACGTGGCGGGAATTTGAACAACTGTCATTTGCGAATGATATATTAGTACGGTATTTATTATTTCATTGGTTACAAATAAGTATAATTATATTAAATATAATAAAACTTTATTTTATAAATACAAATATTTTTATTTTGTATAATATTAAAAATGTTTTACTATAATTTGCTTCCGTTTCCCTTTGGATGACTTTAAATTTCTATTTATAAAAATTAGTGCATAAAATAATCGCATACGGCAATACAATTTTATCAAATATTTATGAGGAAATACAAATAATATAAGTATGGTTATTAATGTAAAACTTAAACATTACCTTTCTGTAGGAAATCCAAAAAAACTCATTCCACCGACACTATAAAAGTTTTTACAGTCTTTCATAGCACACATAACTTTACCTCTCTTTTTTCTACTCATTTTATACGTGAAAATGACAATAACAACAACAATCAGACAAGTGGCTGTGAGCGAGCGGCCATCTTCTCATAAGCAGAACTGGCCACGCCTACTCAAATTTTTGTATCATGAAATATGCGAAGTGTCGCTACTGGTTTAAGTATTTTTATACTGTGGCCATACTATAATAAATTTCCGAAACATGCCCTACATTAGCTGTTGCCAGTGGGTTTCAACTAACAAAAATGCCAAAAATTTGTAACGGTATTTGACACCCCACATAAGGCTGCAATAGGACCTAAAATCATTAATATTTTATATAATCTTATAAGATCACTTACTATTAAATCCACCATCAGCAGTAAAATTTGAAAAAAAAGACTATTAACGATTTATAACAACATATTTATAAACTTATCTTCTTTTGGATTTACACAGCAACTCAAGAAGTCGAATACAAAAAACTACCACTGTTCAATAAAACTATACTTTTGTACAATGTGATGGTATAGCATTAATCAGTGTTACACATTTTCAACACATATGGTTATACTAGTATATTAACAGCAAAAGCAATATTAAAATATCTAATGTGGTCAGCACATTACCTTTCGTCAATTCTAAGTATTTTGTATACATCCCATATCGAAAGTATACCTTTAAAAGATTCTATATATCCAGTAAAATTGTAACAAGATCATATACTATTATCTACAAATCCCATACCAAAAGTTCTCTGGAAAAATACTATATATCCAATAAAATTATAACACGAGCATATATACTATGGAAATTGCACTTGACACTGACATTTGTCAATTAGAATTCTTTGAATATAGCAGCAGTTTCCATGGTTATAACATAGCTGGCTGATTTATGAATCCTTTGAATATATATAACACATATAAGAACGGCAACGCATATGGCCTAGCAAGATACTATATCTGTCTCTTTTTATTCACAAAATTATTATAGATAGCTAGTGACTCCTACCACAAAACTATGAACTACGGTAAATCGTGCTGACAGCATTGCCAAATAGTATTTGTTAGAGGTATTCAATAATCAATAATACAAAAATATTGTTTCATAATAACCAGATAATATATTTTGAATCTTCAATGTACATGTATACTTGTTTTACAGTAGCAAACTTAAAAACCTTTTTAAATTCTTATCTTGTTGTTCTAGCTACGTGGAAACACTGTGCAACATTCACCTATTATGTATTTTTTGAACTAACTCAGAAATAATTCGTATACGGAGAAATAGATGGCACCTTCTCTCGAAATATTTAATCTAAATACATTACGCTGCCGTTCTTGTATTGTATTATATATTAAAAGGCTAATCTCTTTATAATTCTTTAATTTTTTAGCTATTGACTATGAAGGAAAATGTGTAGACAAAATATACTTTCATATTTATAATAGGTAACATAAAATATGAAAATATGATATATAACTACGTTTTTTCCTGAAAAACTGTTAAGAACGTCAATTAAGGATACTTCCGGTTGACCAATTATAACCAAAATATAATCTGCTCTACATTACCATGTAAAAAAGAGGAATACGAAAGAATTATAATTTTTAGAATTGTACTGTTGGAGCTATCGTGGGAGAAGTTTTAGCACGCACGCACACACACACACACACACACACACACACACACACACACACACACACACACACACACACACACACACACACACACACACACACACACACGTATACAGACATCATTGTAAAACTAGTAAAATCGTATTCTAGGGATCGTAAAACGTGCTTATACATTACAAATTCACCACCGAATTTTTTGACCAAAGATAATACCTTCCTTACGCAAAGGTGACTGAAGGTAAAAATCAAATATGTTTAAACTCAGTGTCAACTATGAGTGCTATGTCAACTGCCGATAGCTTTACCTTAAGGTCTGTTCGTACTCTTTGTACTCCATGCGAAAATCCGCGTTCGTTTGTCGCAGATCATTGCTTGCATTTTGTTCGGTTTCAATCGAGCAGTTGCTCATCTATGCTTAGATCATGATTTTCTTAATCCATGTACAAAGGAAGAGTAAGAAAGAGTAAGCAAGTATTGCGGATATTTTCCCAGTTGGGTTGTGTTTAGATTAATCTCAATCAAGTGGTTAACATACATAAACATAAAGTGCCACATATTTATGGCACGAAAATTTTATTAATGAGTAAAATATTTTTATTTTTACTTATAATTTTTTCAATTCAGGTTATATTTAAATGCTAATGAATAATTTTAAATTTTTGAGAACATTTTCATCTTTATTGCTACTGTCCGACATCTTTTATTATTTCGTTCTCCCTCAAAAGACCCATGTTTTTCAAATATTTGTTTATAATAACTTAAATTTTGACAAGTTCCTTGCATTACACAAAATTTACGTTCGTTTGTATACGCTCCGAGTAATTGCTCAAATCTGATCTAAGCGAATAAGAGTAAAATATCAGAGTACTCCTACATGTTTAGAGTAAGACAAACGAACAGACCTTTTGATACAGCTGTTTTTACCTGTCGTCGCATAAGGTAAGGAAGGTATTGTCTTTAGTCAAAAAATTCGATGAGTTTTAATAAATTTTTGACCAGACAATACTTTGTTCACGTGACGGAAGGTAAAAAAGTTGAACATTCCTTAAATTTGCTGCAGACCAATTTTTGTTTTAGTGTCTCATTAAATAATGTGAAGAATGCAGCATTAAAATATGTCGTAAAGTATAAAAATTGAAGCACGTCTGGTATAGCTATTTTATATCCCAATCACCTATAAACATGTAGGGGTATAACGTGTTGAATTTAAGGCTTGTTCTAAAATAGCAGTGTTTGAAATAAAGCCCCATGTCGGCGTTGTATTTTGTGCAACGTCAGTTAAATTTTAGTCTAGCGTGGATAAAGCAATCCGATTTCGTATGTCGTTCGTAATGCATCTCTCGTTTGAGCCCAATGTTATTACGGCAATACCTGCAAGCCAGAATAGCAAAGCGTACCATACTATAAGCGTAAGCGGTTTTATTGTGAACGAATCCCCGAATGCTCCTTACTTCTAATTGACGTTGCCATTCTCTTGGATTACTTACGTTTCTATAACTGCATCCCTGTTGGCTCGAAGCATCCAACTGCCAACTGTTGCAACTCGTGCACTTTCCAGGAAATGTAAATTCGTTTTAAATGCTTATTTGCAACAAGTTATTCAATATTTAAACAGACTCTGCCAAGAGATACGCTTAAATCTTTTATTATTACTCCACTGTAGATGGAAACTTCTTTTCTACTTTCATGTCATGTTAGGAGTATTTACAATTTCATGCATTTTCAAATGTAAATATTCAAATACGTATTCGACGTATTTCTCAAGGGGATAGCCTTTTCTATTTCCATTCCTAATTGCATACAACATACAATGCAAGATCTTAAATACACAATAAGACATAAAAGTCGTAAGCATATTTCAACTGGGGCGTGCAAAATATTGAACCAAACTTATTTTATCGCTTATAAAAGAATATAATCACCTTTCGTCTCCTTTAGGTAAGACAGGTATTGTCTTTGGTCAAAAAATTCGATGGTTAATTTTTAATGAATAACCACGTTTTAGAGTCCGTAGAATACGATTTAACTATTTTTACGATGATGTCTGTATGTGTATCAAAACCTTGAAAATTTAAACTTAATCTTTTACGACTCCAAGGTTTTAAAGAAAGAATAATAAGAATACGTTCAAATAAAATAATCATTAAACCGTTGAACATTTTAAGGTCTGCTGTTTTGATTCCCAGTTAAACAGTTTGAAAGCTGTCAGTAATAGTTATTAACGTAATTAGGCCGATATGAAGCAAATAACGAACGTAGCTGTAGTTTGTAAACCGAGGCGATAGACGAGGTTTATAATCAGCCGAGTCCATTAATTTCATATCGGCCGTGTGGCGTTTAAATTTTTACCATAAAGCTCTTCACGATACTGTGATTTTTAAAAAATAATTTATCCTTAATTGTAGGCGCCTGTTATAAATCTTAACGGCCGGCGGCCATTATAATAACTGACGCGGTCGTTATAAACATCTTTCCACTTCTGGTTTTCTTTCGTGCGACCGTTATAATCCTTAACGACTGGCGTCCGTTATAGTTCTGTTGAATCACAGTAACGATATAATATTGCGAAAAAACAAAAACATAGCATCGATATTAAATATAGCACAAATTATAAATATTAAATATGTGCCAATTTTTCGATGCCACATTATTTTTATAACCAATAATTAAGTTATAGTTATTAACGTGATTAGGCCGATATAAAGCAAATAACGGACGCGGCTGAAGTTTGTATAATTGTAATATTTTTTCGTAATACCATAATGCTCTTCACGATACTGTGATTCTTTTTAGAAATACTTTGTCCTTCATATCTGGCGCCTGATATAAACCTTAACGGCCGGCGGCCGTTATAATAACGGACGCCGGTCGTTATGACACCTTTTCACTTTTGTTTTCATTCGTACGTCCGGAATAATCCTTAACGGTCGGCGTCTGTTATAGATCCCTCTTCTAATTTAGAAGTTCTGTTAAATCATAAAACGGTATGGTAACGAAAAACAATTTAAACAGAGACGAAGACTATTTGACCAATATAATAGATGCACAGATGTTTCTGGTAAATGACATCATTAAAATTTTAGCTCCCTTTTGTTAATATAGTTAGTGTGATTTAGCCCCCCACTTTGTACCTATTAGCATTTTGTAGTACGAAACAAAGTTTAATTTTTCGTAATGTTGATAAATGCTCGTTCATATCTAGCTGCTCACACAAACTGCCTGGTCCCGTGAAACTCCATCACTGACAATTACCGCCCCCACAGGGTGTTGGTTTAGAAAGTGAGACAAACGAGAGAGAGGGCAAATGCGTCTCCCTGGGAGCTGTCTGTCCCAGGTGCAAACCCACAAGCAGGAGAGAGTAATCATTCCTGATGCATTGGTTCCTGTTTTTGCAATATTAGAGGTTTTGGTATTTAATAGAAAAACAATGCTAGTCAACTGCTCGCTAATTACCTTTAATCAGTTGTTGATAATAATGGTCAAAGGAATTTATTTTTTAAAAAATTAACCCTGTTATACACCCAACAGGTCAAATATTTTTCAATATACAGTTGCAAAACAGATTTTGAAACCATGTATTGTAAAGATTATGTAAAAATCAAACAGATATTAATAAACATTTGGATATACATATGGAAAGAGTTAAATAGGTTCTGATAACAATTGGACAACCGAAAATAGTAGTATTTTAATAAAAATCTTCTAAATATTATTTTTTGAAAATTTGTTATTACAAATATTAAAAAATCTGATGTGGCCAGCACATAACCTCTCGCCGTATATTTTACCTGGCTGTATGCATAAAGCAAAGATTATTTTTATAAATACAAATAATATATTCATATAAATCTATGACGTATAAACTTCTTTATTATTCAATAATAGCATGTCTCAACATAAAGATATTTACCATAAATTATGTTACAATAAATTACAAAGTAGAGTTTACCATATATAAATATTAGGCTGGTAACAGCAATTTTCAATTCGAACAACTTTGTTTACTTTCTCTTCATATTCTTCTAGTAAAAACATTAATTTTGGGCGGTCTAAAATGTATATATCTGGATTGTGCATCTATTCTTATATATCTTCTTAAACATTTTATTTTTTCATACTTGTTATATCTAAATAACCTTAATTCCCTTTAATAAAGTGACGGATAGATTGCACTCCGATTATTCTTATATCGATGTGTAATTTTGTCAATATTTACAACTTACTTGAGAAGAATTTGATAGCTTTTTCGCAATTCAAAGTTACTCTAGTCTACAGTACTGGTGTACATTGTCCCATAATGTTTGAAACAAATTTAAGTCCTTCAACATAGACTTGTCATCTCCATAATAGTCACAGATCAAGAATTAAGGGATTCTCCAAATACATTTTTCTTTCATTACTCATTATTTCTGACACTGACATTTATCTGTCAGTTACAAATAATTTAAATTTGCAACTATTTTTCATGGCATTCTTTCGGTTGTAAAATTAATTACAACATTATTGCCTCTCGCTAAGAGAGGTATTGGATTCATGTTAAAAATCGCATATCCAGATTTTATTGAATAAGCACGTTTTAAGGTCCCTACAATCCGATTTTAACATTTTTACGATGATGTCTGTGTGTGTGTGTGTGTGTGTGTGTGTGTGTGGATGTGTGTGTGTGGGATGTTGGAAGGACGGTTACTCAAAAACTATAAGACTTAAAATTTGTTTAACAACGTATTTCCCAATCGGACATTCATGGGAAGATCTGAAAAGGTTTTGGTAACAATTGGACAACCGGAAGTAGAAGATTCTTGAAAAAAAATCTTCTAAATATTATTTTTTGAAAATTTTTCTTGATAATATTAAAGAAAAATAAATTCTCTTTCTGATACATTTAAATATTTTTATACATATTTTATAGATTTAGAGATAAAAGGAATATAATATATAAAATAATGTTGTAATTAATTTTACAACCGAAAGGATGCCATGAAAAATAGTTGCAAATTTAAATTATTTGTAACTGACAGATAAATGTCAGTGTCAGAAATAATGAGTAATGAAAGAAAATTGTATTTGGAGAATCCCTTAATTCTTGATCTGTGACTATTATGGAGATGACAAGTCTAGGTTGAAGGACTTAAATTTGTTTCAAACATTATGGGACAATATACACCAGTACTGTAGACTAGAGTAACTTTGAATTGCGAAAAAGCTATCAAATTCTTCTCAAGTAAGTTGTAAATATTGACAAAATTACACATCGATATAAGAATAATCGGAGTGCAATCTATCCGTCACTTTATTAAAGGGAATTAAGGTTATTTAGATATAACAAGTATGAAAAAATAAAATGTAAAAGAAGATATATAAGAATAGATGCACAATCCAGATATATACATATTAGACCGCCCAAAATTAATGTTTTCAGTAGAAGAATACGAAGAGAAAGTAAACAAGGTTGTTCGAATTGAAAATTGCTGTTACCAGCCTAATATTTATATATGGTAAACTCTACTTTGTAATTTATTGTAACATAATTTATGGTAAAATATCTTTATGTTGAGACATGCTATTATTGAATAATAAAGAAGTTTATACGTCATAGATTTATATGAATATATTATTTGTATTTATAAAAATATTCTTTGCTTTATGCATACAGCCAGGTAAAATATACGTCGAGAGGTTATGTGCTGGCCACATCAGATTTTTTTATATATTATATTCCTTTTATCTCTAAATCTATAAAATATGTATAAAAATATTTATATGTATCAGAAAGAGAATTTATTTTTCTTTAATATTATCAAGAAAAAATTTCAAAAAATAATATTTAGAAGATTTTTTTTCAAGAATCTTCTACTTCCGGTTGTCCAATTGTTACCAAAACCTTTTCAGATCTTCCCATGAATGTCCGATTGGGAAATACGTTGTTAAACAAATTTTAAGTCTTATAGTTTTTGAGTAACCGTCCTTCCAACATCCCACACACACACATCCACACACACACACACACACACACACACACACACACACACACACACAGACATCATCGTAAAAATGTTAAAATCGGATTGTAGGGACCTTAAAACGTGCTTATTCAATAAAATCTGGATATGCGATTTTTAGCATGAATCCAATACCTCTCTTAGCGAGAGGTAAAAACATAAAATTCTCTATCCGGTACATTTAATTTTTACCTCTCGCTAAGAGAGGTATTGGATTCATGCTAAAAATCGCATATCCAGATTTTATTGAATAAGCACGTTTTAAGGTCCCTACAATCCGATTTTAACATTTTTACGATGATGTCTGTGTGTGTGTGTGTATGTGTGTGTGTGTGTGTGTGGATGTGTGTGTGTGGGATGTTGGAAGGACGGTTACTCAAAAACTATAAGACTTAAAATTTGTTTAACAACGTATTTCCCAATCGAACATTCATGGGAAGATCTGAAAAGGTTTTGGTAACAATTGGACAACCGGAAGTAGAAGATTCTTGAAAAAAAATCTTCTAAATATTATTTTTTGAAAATTTTTCTTGATAATATTAAAGAAAAATAAATTCTCTTTCTGATACATTTAAATATTTTTATACATATTTTATAGATTTAGAGATAAAAGGAATATAATATATAAAATAATGTTTTAATTAATTTTACAACCGAAAGGATGCCATGAAAAATAGTTGCAAATTTAAATTATTTGTAACTGACAGATAAATGTCAGTGTCAGAAATAATGAGTAATGAAAGAAAAATGTATTTGGAGAATCCCTTAATTCTTGATCTGTGACTATTATGGAGATGACAAGTCTAGGTTGAAGGACTTAAATTTGTTTCAAACATTATGGGACAATGTACACCAGTACTGTAAACTAGAGTAACTTTGAATTGGAAAAAGCTATCAAATTCTTCTCAAGTAAGTTGTAAATATTGACAAAATTACACATCGATATAAGAATTATCGGAGTGCAATCTATCCGTCACTTTATTAAGGGGAATTAAGGTTATTTAGATATAACAAGTATGAAAAAATAAAATGTAAAAGAAGATATATAAGAATAGATGCACAATCCAGATATATACATTTTAGACCGCCCAAAATTAATGTTTTTACTAGAAGAATATGAAGAGAAAGTAAACAAAGTTGTTCGAATTGAAAATTGCTGTTACCAGCCTAATATTTATATATGGTAAACTCTACTTTGTAATTTATTGTAACATAATTTATGGTAAATATCTTTATGTTGAGACATGCTATTATTGAATAATAAAGAAGTTTATACGTCATAGATTTATATGAATATATTATTTGTATTTATAAAAATATTCTTTACTTTATGCATACAGCCAGGTAAAATATACGGCGAGAGGTTATGTGCTGGCCACATCAGATATTTTTATTATATCTTCTATAGATTTGAAGATATAGAAATATAATCTCCATGGTAACTAGTTGAGAATTTAAAATGTCTGTAATTGACAGATAAATGTCATTAATGTCAGTGTCAATAATTCAGAGATAGTACCGAAAGCTTTTTCTGGGAACGATATTTAATATTTCTTATTGAATTATTAAGTATATATTTAAAAGAGTAGTAGAAAACTTGCTCATAGAGTGAATTTAAAATTATAGAAAATATCTATATATAAAAATTAGATGTAATTAGAATTTTCTGATATTTTGTCAATTAAATATTATTAATTTAATAATGATGACATGTTTGTTCCGTGCAGGCGTTTACCCGGCATCACTTCACGCGAATCTTGGGAACAGGTTCGATTTCGACCGACGCCAAATATTTTAGAATTTTAAATGTCACAAAACTGGCTCTTGTGGTGCACTCTCCACGCCAGCAATGAATATAGTTAAGTATATAAATAAATTTATCATCACGGCATATTAGCCATTGCTGGGTCTGCCAATATGCTTTGTACACAGATTTCGGTAACAATAATGACATATTTGTACCGTGCGGGCGTTTATCAGGTGTCACGAGTACTTATTGCTGTGGAGAGTGCACAACAGGGGTCATTTTTGTGCCGTTTATTATTCGAAATATTTGGCGTCGGTCGGGATCGAATACGGTATTTAAATTTAATTTAATTTTAAGTATTTACATGAATAAAAATTAAAATAAACGGGAGGTATTGTGATGGCCACATCAGATTTTTTTCTTGTAACGGCAGAAATTAAGTAAATAAATGTCGCAAATCACCTCAAAAATAGGAATAGCCATGGAATTGAGACAAAATAAATAACAATTTTCCAACGGTTTATCTATCATGTTAGGGTAATTTATTGAGAAACATCTGTACAAATTTTGCAATTACGAATATCAATTATTATTTGCTAGAACTATAGGAATATTAAAAAATTAAAATTGATAATTTTTGTAACTTTTTCATAAACTATAACGCTCTTCCTCTAAAGTCTGTGCCCCTTTTCGTTATCCTTATTTACCCTGTGTGTTGTTAGTCAGCGCGTTTCTAGCTGAGGTAACGAGATTACCTGACGACAAGGACGTCGCAGGATACAGGAAGAGTCTGGATGTGGCAGGACGTAGGAGCAGCAGGAACGGCACACAGTTCCCAAGGGAACAGCCAAGTACACACGAGGTTGTATTAAGAGAAGTTGTGTTTAAATTGTGTAGAATAGGAATAGGGATAGGAAATTAAAAGGGGGAGCAAAGTAGCACGACACTCTATAAAAAATAAATTAAACTACTTTATATATTCTATTTATTCAGTACACAACTGAAATCTAATTCTTTGAGCAGGATTTTTTAAAACATGTGTATGTTATGTGACGATGGACACTAAGATTTCAATTAAATTTCCGTGTTTAGCGTTGTAGTCTTGTGGTTAGCAAGTTGGTTTTTTGATAAAGTTTAATTATTCAATTCGAAGTTCAAATCCACAAGTGATAATGTTGTTTTTGTATTTTTATTATTTTATATGTAGAAGATTACCCCTACATTGTAAAGGTTTAGTTATAATTGTATGTCGTTTGTTGTAAAATATATTGTTGTATTTTGTTTAAAGATATTAGGCGTCGTAGGTTCAATTCCACATGACTTTGTTATTTATATCTTTGTTTGAAAGGGCGAGTATTTTCTAATATTTTTAACGTTTTTTACCTTCCATCACCTGTAGGTAAGGAAGGTATTGTCTTTGGTCAAAAAATTAAATGATGAGTTTTTAGTGAATAAGCATGTTATAGGGTCCCTATAATACAATTTTACCATTTTTACGATGATGTCTGTATGTATATATGTATGTGTGTGTGTGTGTGCGTGTGTGTGTGTGTGTCTGTGTGTGTGTGTGTCTGTGTGTGTGTGTCTGTGTGTGTGTGTGTGTGTGTGTGTGTGTGTGTGTCTGTGTGTGTGTGTGACAAAAGTTCCGGATCGCATAACTTCAATACCACGATTCCAAAAATTATAATTCATATTCCTCAAGTTTACATCTAGATGAACAAGTGATTAGATTTTGGTTATAATTGGTGAACCGGAAGTAGCCTCATTTGATGATTTAACAGTTAAATTTGATTTATTAACATTTAACTTTATTATAACTTAAAGAATATATTATTCTCTATACGATTTGATTACATTTTATACTTCATATTCAATAGATACAGAGTTAAAGAATTTTAAAGAAATTAAATTTTATAATTCAGCCAGCAATTCTAAACTTGGAAACTACTAATATATTCATATAATTCAAATTGACAGATGTCAGTATCAATAAAAAGTAAATTAATGTGGCAGAGATGAGGATATTGAAGTAGATGTTGGGGAAGACACGGAAAGATACAGTGAGAAAATAACTCTAGTGTTACAAGTTTCTAAAAAGATACAAGAACGACGATTACATTGGTTTGAACATGTCATAAGGAGAAATGAAGAATTATATTGGAACAAGAATGAATAGTTTAGTAATAGCAGGTTGAAGAAACAGAGGAAGACCAAAGATAAAATGGAAGGACTGTATTGCGAAAGACTTGAGAGAAAAAGAACTGAATGAGAACGATACGCAAAAATAGGGACCCCCTAACGAATGGGAAAAGCTAAAGAGGAAGAAGATGTCAGTGTCAAGTGCAATTTGAATAGTTTGTTTATGAAATAATTTTACTGGAAATTTAGAATCTTTTGCAAGAAAAATTATGTATGGAATTTATACATTATACAAAGGATTGACGGAAGGTATTGTGCTGGCCACAACAGATTTTTTACCTCTCGCTAAGAGAGGTATTGGATTCATGCTAAAAATCGCATATCCAGATTTTATTGAATAAGCACGTTTTAAGGTCCCTACAATCCGATTTTAACATTTTTACGATGATGTCTGTGTGTGTGTGTGTGTGTGTGTGTGTGTGTGGATGTGTGTGTGTGGGATGTTGGAAGGACGGTTACTCAAAAACTATAAGACTTAAAATTTGTTTAACAACGTATTTCCCAATCGGACATTCATGGGAAGATCTGAAAAGGTTTTGGTAACAATTGGACAACCGGAAGTAGAAGATTCTTGAAAAAAAATCTTCTAAATATTATTTTTTGAAAATTTTTCTTGATAATTTTAAAGAAAAATAAATTCTCTTTCTGATACATTTAAATATTTTTATACATATTTTATAGATTTAGAGATAAAAGGAATATAATATATAAAATAATGTTGTAATTAATTTTACAACCGAAAGGATGCCATGAAAAATAGTTGCAAATTTAAATTATTTGTAACTGACAGATAAATGTCAGTGTCAGAAATAATGAGTAATGAAAGAAAAATGTATTTGGAGAATCCCTTAATTCTTGATCTGTGACTATTATGGAGATGACAAGTCTAGGTTGAAGGACTTAAATTTGTTTCAAACATTATGGGACAATGTACACCAGTACTGTAGACTAGAGTAACTTTGAATTGCGAAAAAGCTATCAAATTCTTCTCAAGTAAGTTGTAAATATTGACAAAATTACACATCGATATAAGAATAATCGGAGTGCAATCTATCCGTCACTTTATTAAAAGGAATTAGTGTTATTTAGATATAACAAGTATGAAAAAATAAAATGTAAAAGAAGATATGTAAGAATAGATGCACAATCCAGATATATACATATTAGACCGCCCAAAATTAATGTTTTTAGTAGAAGAATATGAAGAGAAAGTAAACAAAGTTGTTCGAATTGAAAATTGCTGTTACCAGCCTAATATTTATATATGGTAAACTCTACTTTGTAATTTATTGTAACATAATTTATGGTAAATATCTTTATGTTGAGACATGCTATTATTGAATAATAAAGAAGTTTATACGTCATAGATTTATATGAATATATTATTTGTATTTATAAAAATAATCTTTGCTTTATGCATACAGCCAGGTAAAATATACGGCGAGAGGTTATGTGCTGGCCACATCAGATTTTTTATTATAAATACGGTTCCGTGCGATATTTTTATTTAGAGAGAAAGTGTGTGCTCTCTCAGAGAGACGGATTTTGCCGTCTTCCGCGAATCTGGTGAGTGCCGGCCGAGCAAGTTTGTTATGACCTTGGTTGCCTCTGACTCAGCACTGTTGGTACGTGCCGGCAGCTTGTGAGATGGTGCACCATACCAATGTACGTAGTCGATTATTTCCGTACAGTAAGGTTGCCACTGTTTGCCGTAATCACAATTGTTGATGAGTGTTGGTGTGTGCGAACACGGTCCCGTTTCCATTCCGACATCGCGATTATCACAGAGTGTTGTCGAATAATAATACTGTTACCGTTTTCGTTTTGTTTTCCACAATTTTGGTATGAACCATTGTTGACCGTCCATACACGTAATTCTGGTGTGTGCCATTGTTGACCATTCGTACTGTTGTCCGTAACTTTGTGTGGGCCATTGTTACCCGTTCTTACTCCCCCTCCATTGTTGGCCGTTTGTAGAACCGAAAAAAATCCTGAAAGTATCGCTGGTTCATTTGGATATTTCTTAGCCAATTATATGCCACTGATTTTTAATTTCATTTGTTTTGTTATTATTCTAGTTTTTAATACGTTTTAATTTATTTTAAGGCAAGGTGAACTACAGAGGACGTCCTGTAAAAAGTTACAGACCACTTTTGGCTATTACAATTAGACGGTGATTTTCTCATAAATATCTTGGAAGCTAATAACATTTTAATGTTTGTGTACATTTAAATGAAACATAGCTTAAACATGTAAGTTAATCTTTAATCTTTCAAATCTCGGTGTTATCCTCTGTTCCACGCACGTAAAATGTAAATTCATTTTTGTGACCTACTTATCAAACAATCTCTTGTCTTAAATCAAACGAATTATTCAAGGTATATCGCTCACCAAGAAAAAAATCATCTCGATAAATAAAGGAACAAACTTTTTTAATTCGACTTTTTAATTAGTAAAACTAATTCAATTTCACCTGCCAGTATGAGATTCCAAGTTCGGTTAATATCTAGGTAAGAATAATTAATTATGTGATATGATGTGTTCCGCCGTACTTCCTGTATCGAACTTCCGCTGCAGCCAGGTTCGCTCGTTATTCCGTTGCCAATTCCCACCCACATGATACATTAGCGAGGAATTTCGTTACATGTGACGAAATAAGAAAATTCTGTGCTATAATTACTCTGATGTGTTAATGATGACATGATTTGTTCTAAATTTTCGCGTTGGCATAAATGATGCACTATATTTAACACACTAACACAAATTAAGTTACACTCATTCCATACATTTTCAAATAATAAATAGTTTATTTATGATAATGGTAGTGGGAAAAAGTTTATAATATTGTTATTGGCTTTTTTTTCTGTCTAAATTTGATTTATGAAAATATTATATTAGCAATATTGCCAAGAACTCGTATTGTTGACATCAGACTATTACAAAAACTGAATTGTTGAAATAATGCAAGTCTAAATCATTTTGTGAAAAACTTGGCAGAATGAAGATCATTTTCAGAATGCCAAATGAAAGACGAAAGTACAAAAAATCTTATAACTTGTTTACTGGAATAACTATTGCGTCTTTAAACAGCTGGTCAATGTCTGTATAATTCTCATGAAGTCACCTTGTACAAGTTGCATGTTGACAACTAGGACTAAAATTAAATAACTGTCAAAATACCAGTGATATTTTTCCAAATTTTTGGAATTATAATACAAAATCATTTAGAACAATGCTTCTAAAACTATGGTTCCCAATTTTTGGTTATGAGAATACGAAAAACTTTGAAAGCTTTTGAATCATCTATTAAGTTTTTTAAAACTCCACGAAGACTTCCCCAAGTTTTATGTAGAAAAAAAATCTGTTGTGGCCAGCACAATACCTTCGGTCACTTTTATGTATTTTCTGTAAATTCCACACATTTCATGTGTTTTCAGTACAATTATTTCACAGACATTATCAGCCGTATTTATAGCAACTTAATTATTCCACACTTATTTCCGGTATAACTATTCCACCTAGTTTAAATTTAAAACTTGTTTAACACTTCGGTATTCATAGCAACGTTATATACTTTAAACCTATTAGTTTAACTGTTCCAGATAAAACATTTGGCAACATTGTACTTTTATTCCCTTTGACGTTTATGCATGAGCAAAAACAATAATTAATTTGTTTTTGTTTAACATTGAACTTATAATTACAATTTGCTTACATTATATTCAATATTAAGCAAAATTTTTAAAATTTTAGTGTAATTATAAAATGGCAGCAAAAGAAGAAGAGATCCGAAAATTGGACGGAAGAGGAATAGAATTTGAATTAATTAAAATACACGGGAGGCACACAATATGTAGATAAAAATTCAAATAAAAATGAAAATGATAAAGCCTGGAATCAAATTTATCTTGACATGTCATAACCATCCTCACTTTCTTAAGAAACTAAAAATTATAAAAAAATGATTGAATCCATTAAAATAAATTTTACTTACCTATATTTAATAATAAATATCCACAATCAATACTGATGAAATTAGGTTAAGTCTGTAGGCTTTGACCTCGGAAAGCTGTATTTTTACGAGCCCACTGTACTAATCATGCGCAGAACAACGCGGAAAATTTAAAATTGACAAGTATTAAACCAACTAGTTTAACGATTTTTATATTAAATTTACTACTTGTTGGTATAAGCTAAACCTAAACATAAAAGTGTTATGAATACGATTCTTTGCTAAACCTGGTATAAAAAACAAGTTTACAGTTATTCCGGGTATAAATATTGCTATGAATACGGCTGTATGTAAATTGAATTATTGAAGCTGTTTCAGTGGTGAAGATACAAGATTTGTTTACATTCAATATGAAGAAAATCGTATAGAGAATAAAATATATATTCTTTAATGTTTATAGCAACATGTATTTTTTCAAGAAAAACAGTTAAGAGCTTCAAATTAAGGTACTTCCGGTTTTTCAATTGTAATCAAAGTCTAATCAAGTCTTCATTTGAATGTAAGAAGGAGGAATTGTAGTATTGGAGTTATCGCGGTCGAAACGGTCATCACATTCAGACATACACTCACTCACACAAACATACACACACGTACAAACATTATCGTAAAGATTGTAAATTCCTATTCTGGGGACCCCAAAAACGCACCATCGAATTTTTTGACTAAAAATAATACCATCCTTTCTTAAAGGTGACGGAAGATAAAAAAGGGTGCAGGAAGAGTATGGAACGAAAGGTTGCAATGCAATAATATCTAATTCATCTGTTTCATATGCAGGATACTATATAATTCGTTTAAACAAAAACTGCAAATTCTAAGCATACTTGTAAAATAAAAAATCTGTTGTAGCTAGCACAATATCTTCCGTCATATGTATGTATTTTCAGTAAAATTATTTCACGTACAGTAAAATATCACATACAGTAAAATTTTTGAAAGATGTACGATCAAGGTCATTTTCGAATTGTAAGAATTCATATTTTTGTTCCGCCCATTCTGACAAATTCAGTAGTGTCGTTTGCTTAGTTTTTATGAGGGTACATAAGATACTACTGTTATTTTATTATTACAAAATATATGTTACAATAAAAGCATTCAAAATTAAAAAATAAGTCGACTGGTAAGTTTATTAGCAAATGTAAAACCAGATATGTGAAAAATATGATAATGACACAATGTCAATGTCAGTGACCCTAACAGAAAGTAACGTTATTCGTACGGGTATGAATCAAGGTAATGTATCTGAATTAATAAATAAACTTACGTTACAGCGAAAATACTATCAACAACAAGTTTTAAAGTGGAATGTCTTAACTTAGTCGAAACAATATAAATTTTTGGAAGACGTGTGTTATATCCATCCTTATCGCACACGCTTATAGCCTTTGCAAAGGAAAGAGATAAATATATGCCAATTTGTTAATTAATTCATGATAAAGTTAACCTTGATCGGTCATCTTTAAAAAAAATACTGTACATATTGTTCGAGTTGAATTGTACTTGCACTGACATCTGTCAATTAGTAATATTGAATTATTGAAAGCAATTGTCTATTATATATTGATAAAATCCTAAACTATTTTTGGAATAAAAACGACGAATCTCTTTCCATTATCCCGTGTGTAATCTAGTGTATTTGGTCCATCAGCTCTAAGTGCAGATTCGACCACTTCACTGCATGTATAATTCACAGGGCGTTGTCGTTAACAGAGGAAGGAACAACGAGGGATGAATCGGTCGCGGCAAGGGAGGAACTGTAAGTGCTCCACCTACCCATTTAAGAGGTTCACGAATAATATATGAGCACGGTTAATACAAGCTTAAAGCTGCTTTAACTGCCCGAGACGAAGAACAAGTTGAAATGATGGAGATCATGATGAACTTAACGCTGAAAACAGACGATCCATTGTTTGGTGCAATACTCGAATTAACATAAGAATGTGTGGATACAATACTAAACAGAATTAAAAATGTTATTACTGATAAAGGCGATGTAATCCAATAATAAGTTTAAAATTTATATGTATTCTCAATTAGCCGAAAGAAATTTGTCAAAATTTTTAACCATTTGCATAGACTATTATGATCCTGAGCTCGTATATAGGGTAAAAACACCAATATTTTTGTTTAAAAACACGGTTTAATGTTCAACAAAAATACAAGCAATTATTCGCATTCGTTTACGGTTTAGGAATATGCCTATAAAAATAATAATTAAAATTAATTATTTTATAAAAAATATCAAAATGACAAATTAAATGCATTAATAGTTGACATTTGTCAGTTATCAAATTTTTAGTAGTTGACACATAAATTTACCAGTAGTGGACACCTTGAAAAATATATCGTATATCTAATGTTTCCGAAATTACTTACTCCAGGAGATGACTCACACATTAGAAGCCACAGAATTTTGTAATTCACATTTCACTTGGTACATAGGTACAACCGTTGTGGCATTAATTCAGTAATTCGTTTTTTGAATTTACGTGATTTATTATGTTTCTTTTCTGTCTCTAATAACTTGACAATATATTGGAATTTGGCTAAAATATACATGAAGCTGCATTTATGGGAACTCGAATAATAGAAATTAAACATAATATTTTTTTAAAAAATCCCTGCATAGCTAGTGGGCGTCAACTAATAAAAAATTCCAAAAATGTGTATCAGTACTTGACACCCCACAAGCGGCTACTACATGACCTAAAAGCACTTGTATTTTATATAATCTTATACGGTCACTTACTATTAAACACATTAACACTAGTGAATTTTGAAAAAATGTACTGTTAATGATTTATTACGTTAATAATAATTAATTGTGATCAATGGTAACATTTTAAATCCTAGATATAGGCTGTAGGATCAAGGAAATAATTAATTAATCGAAGAAAGAATTTGTGAAAAATTCGTGGACATCCCAGGGTTTTGAATTCTTCAAAAATTATTTCTTCGTTTAATTTATTATTTCCTTGATCCTACGATCTATTACAACGATTTATAAAATTTATTACAACATATTTATAAACTTATCTTCTTAAGGACTTACATTTCAGCAAGTCGGATACAAAAACCTTCAACTGTTCAATGAAACTCTACTTTTGTTTAATGTGATGGTGTACACATTTTCAACACAGATGGTTGTACTAGTACAATAACAGCAAAAGCAATATTACAAACAGTGAAATTTGTTTATTTTATTGTAATTTAAACTCAAAGTGTCCACTACTAGTACTATGCCAACTACCAGTACTTTTGCCAAAAATAAATATATAACAGATCATAACAACATATTACCCATTGCTGGGTGTACCAATTTGCTTTGTACACAGATATCAGTAATGATGATAACATATTATACAATACGTCCTCAGTAATTGAGGAAAGTAGCTAAGCCATGATAATAACTGTGTGCATAATAATAGGTTATGTTCTTTGTTGACGTAAATATTTTATTTTGCTTATTCACTCTTATTAATATTCTTACTATACTGCTACTCATACATCGACGATGTGATGTTAATCTATGTGCATGTAATGTTACTCTATAATTGAGATTTATCTTGTAGAGTTAATAAGCCAATAAATAAATATTTGTACCGTGCGGGCGTCACTTTACAGCCACTCATTGCTAGCGTGGAGAGTGCTCCACAAGGGTCGGTTTTGTGCCATTTTAAATTTGAAATATGTGCCGTCGGTCGGGATTGAACCGGGTTCCCTAGATTCATTACAACACTCATTCACGCGGCCATCTTATTACATAATATACCGAAATATTGGTTTTGTAAGTGTAAATACTTTATGACTAAGATTTCGAGTAATTTTTCACACCTAATCTTTAGCACAATCGCAAAGCTTATCTATTTTTTTTTCTAATCCTATGTTAGTGTATTATTGACTACTGTATCTTGTACAATATTTTAGCAAATAATGTGATGTATTTTCTATTTACACATAACACTTATGGGTTTTCCATTGAGTATCTATTAGTTACACCCTGAGAATGTTTCCCTCCCAACAAGGGAGTACATTAGCCCGGTGTGGGAAGCAACATCTGCATCGCTCTGTCGCTAAGATGCTTAATTCATTTACGTTCCAATTTGCATTTTACTCGGACTACTTGCGTGCAGCTTATTAACGCTGTTTTATACTGTTTTCTTCTGCCTGACTGCTCGTCGTTTTTTCTCGATTTTGTCACACTACATTTGCTTTTACCGCGACACTTTATCAACATCCAACTCCCACTTAATGAAAACGTAACTTGGAAACTTCACAACCCAACTTTATGCAAGATAAATAAGACTTTGTTTATCTCCAGAAGAACATCTGACAGGGGACGATGTTATCACACTAAACAAAAATTACATAGCAACTAGGATACTTTTTTTCGTTGTTATGGTTGTTACTAGAGTCCTTAATTTTGTTACTTTTTTACGTTTCCTCACACTTAGGTAAGGAAGGTATTCTTTTTGGTCAAAATAATCGGTGTTGAGTTTATAAAGAATAAGGACGTTTTAGGGTTCCTAGAAGAATACGATTTTACTAGTTTTACGTTGATGTCTGTATGACTGTATGTGTGTGTCTGTGTGTATGGCAAAAATTTATCCGACGATAACTCCAACACCACAATTCAAAAAATTATAGTTCTTTCGTATTCCTCTTCTTTACATCCATATGAAGAGCTGATTAGATTTTGGTTATAACTGGTCAGCCGGAAGTACCTCTATTTAAAGTTTTTATCATTTCTTGATATTTTATGTTATTCTAAATATGAAAGGATAGTTTATTGTGTCTACGTTTTGATTACATATTTTCCTTCACGTTCAATAGATATAGAGTTAAAGAATTATAAATAGATTAGCTTTCATAAATCAGTTAGCTATGCTATAACCATGGAAACTGCTGATATATTCAAATAATTCTAATTGTCAAATGTCAGTATCAAGTGCAATTTACATAAACCGCTTTCTTTTTACCAAGAATATCAACTCCGAGTAGCACGTAACTACCCATAACCGTTCTTCTTGTTCTTTTTAAAAGGAAATAAATGATCTTGTATACCCATTTTCTTCGACCCAGCCCCCGTGAAGTACCACTTTGAAACAGGATCAAACAGATTCTGAACTGATCCCAAATATATATTTTTTTATTGGGCATTAAGCTCCATTGTCATTGGAATTATTACAATTACAAATACGTGGACGTTTCGGCCCTAAATGTGGCCATCTTCAACTACAATAAGTTATGATGACAATTATATAATAGTTACAAATGTTTGTGGTCACTTACCATAATTAACAATTCATTATATATATTAAAATATTGTCTATTTTTTTTACTTAAATTTGAAGGTCATTTTTATAAACATTATTACGACGATGATTGTAGATTAAAAAAGTTTTAGTCATGATAACGATATTGCTTGGTAGCTGTCAACACGGAAATGCTTGTCTGGATTAAAGGAAGATTCAGCAGTCATAGAACAAAAACAATAATAATAAGAAGAATAAGTAACAGCTGACAACGTAGGTGAATTTATTTGAATAAAAGCGGTAATGTAAATAATGTCGAGTAAATTTTTAGCATGCTCCATATTATTGATATAGTCAGTTTGGTAATTTATGGAGTTAGTTTTATTTAAATTAATATGTAGGGTTTCGAAAAGTAAACATTTATGTTTATGAGGTTCTTCCTCTAAAATTTTGAATTTGTCGAAATTGAAAATATATCCGCTATTGACATGGTGTTTACATAAAGCGCTATGATGTGGGTTAAGTTTAAAGCAATGATATTGATGTTGATATAATCTCTTTTTTAAGGGTTGTGATGTTTCCCCTATATAAATTTTATTACAAGAACCACATTTAACCTGGTATATAACATCTTTCTGTTTGTCTGGCTCGACTTTATCCTTTAATTTAGTGTAGACATTTTCTGTGGTAGTATTATTACAAATTGCAATAGAAATATTGGTATTTTTAAACAAACTATTAAACGCATAAGTTAAATTTTCGTCGTATGGTTTTTTTGAATATTTTTTTTCCTGTAGCTGTTTCTCGTCAACCGCAGCATCCAGAACAGGTTTGGTATTGTTGATAACATTTAATCTTTTATTAGCATATTTTAAAATAAATTTAGGTGGGTACCGGTTTTGTAAAAGAGTATTGTGGATTTTGTCTAAGTGCGTCTATACCACGTCAGTGTGACTGACTGCGCTATGTATTTTGACTTGTTTGTAAGTATTTGACATTAAAATGTCAGACAAAGAAGAAATTAATTAGATTTAAACATATCATGTTTCATTACTTTAAGAAATACAACCATATTTAAACACTCAAATTTAAAATAATTTAACGTGTGAGAAACAGATCACATATACAACATTTTGTGACTAGAAGCAAATTCAGTAGAATATTATGTTTCTTTTTAGGGGTAGTTCAGTTCATTTTTCTCCTAAAAGATTGCGCCTGTAGTATATTTATGTTCGTGTTATAATTTTATTGGTATATACAATCTTTTCCATGGAACTTTCGGTATGGAATTTGTAGCAAATAGTATATGATCGTGTTACAATTTTACTGAATATATAAAATCTTTTTAAAGGAACTTTCGGTATGGGATTTGTATAAAATACATAGAATTGACGGAAGGTAATATGCTGGTCACACCAGATTTTTTTCTTTGACGTGTAATTTCATCCTTATTATTTATCCATTTTATTCAACTTCTAATCCATTCCAATATTAAAATTCACGTTGAAACATGAAAGTTGTGTTGCCGACAGCACATGCACAATATGTGAACGTAGTGAAGTTCAGATGGTTCGTGTTTATAAGAGCAAAGCACGTAAACTTTATGATTGGAAGGGATGGTGTGTTATGAAGAATTTAATGATCTAAGTTTGAATGTTGATATAACGTAGGGTGCTACTAAAGTTACTCAGTTTTCAAAGCAATCAACTCAACGAAACTATAAAGTTTTTATACATGATGCTTTGTTAACCAGAATTTTCAATTACTTCCAGAATATATTTATTTAGGAAACTTATATCAATATATCTATAGACTTAACGGCTGGTACCACAAGCCTTGTTTTAACTTAAACGATGTTTTAAGAAATGTCAAATTTCATTATTTAATATTAATAATAAATAATATTAAATTCATCAAAATATGATTTTAAAGCAGAACATAGTTTATAATCAAACAAATATTTTTTAAAAAATCTCTCTTTCAACGTAAGGGTGAAATTAAATATTGAAATTTGAATTTGTCATTTCTTAAAACAACGTTTTAGTTAAAACCAGGCTTGTGGTACCATCCAACGTGTTTTAAAATTACTACTACAAGCGATTATAGCTTCTATTATCTAAAGAAAAACTATTTTGTACTGTAGATATTTTTATTAACCATACAGGCCGGTTGTATATATGATCTTAATTAGCATTTGTTCATAACAATTACTCCCTGAGATACTCAATTATTTACGGACACATTGTATTTATATGATTTTTTTAAATATTTAAAATATCATTATTTGAAAAATAAAAATAAAATATAATAATTGTAATTTTAAAATTAACTTATAAATTAGTAATAATTATGTAAATTAAAGGTTTAACAATATAAGCGATAAAAAAAAACTCTGAAAAACAGATTAAGTTGTTTTGCAATGACAATCTTGAAAAGTCAAAAAAATATTATTTCATTATTTTTACAGCCATGCATAACAATTCACTTGACATTTTATTACGATGCAAAGTTGTCAATTTAACGAAAGCTTAAAATTTAAGAGATTTATAATTCTAATGTTCCAGTTGGGCGAATTGTAGAGTTTTGCAATAAAGTTTCGTCCTCTTGCTAACCGATTATAATATCCATTAAACCCCCACTTTGTTATCGACTATTTTCCACTGTTTAGGAAACACTGGTATCCTGGAGCGGAAATTACGGTTCCAACCCTGGGGACCATTAAAGAGTCCTTCGAGCTAAACCAAGGAGCCGTTAAAGTATCAAGGAAACTTACAGGAATCAAAACTTGTTTCGAGCTCATATTTACATCTCCGGATTACGGGATTTCTGTTTATTACAAACTATTATTACTTATCCAATATTAAAGTCAAACTCGGGAACATTATATTCAACTTGAATTAATACCAACGAAATTATGTACGTAGGGTAGATTAAATTTAGATTATGGAGTCGAGAAGGTCATTAATTCTTTATTTACCGATATTGCACAGTAGTAATATATGAATATCCTAGAAAGTGACCCTATAATATTGCTCTTGTAATAAAACGTAATTAAGAATTATCTTTATAATATAATTATTCCGGCATAAAACGAATTTTGTCCCAGTTAATGCATTACTACAAATTTAGTTCCTTTTAATGAATATTTAAGTTCGAATATGGATAAAGAACGCAAGAAGATGTTATATATACAGATTTTAGCAACGCCTTTGATCGTGTCCATTACCTTACACTTATCCACAATCTAGAATTGCTGGAAATTCATGTAGCATTATTGCGATGGATTCAGTCTTATATAACAAACCGATCTCAATTAATTATTTGCAATGGATTTATGTTACAGTATATTTTTACATCTAGAATACACCAAGGGTCGCACATGGGCCCCTACTTTTCATTTTGTTCATAAATGATATAAGAACTTGTTTCCAAAATTCTAGTTTTCTTTGATAGGCTGTCTCTAAAATTTTTCTGTACTATAAAAAATATAAATGATAGTATTTTGTTACGAAATGACCTAAAAAAAAATACAAAAAAATAATCTAATTATTTAACACTAAATGCATCAAAATATTAAATATTTCACGATGGTAGGCCTGTAGAAATCATATTATCGCTGCCAGCACAACGAGTCGTTGCCTCTGCTCCAGGAGTCCACTCACTGTGGACCGGACAGAGGCCACAGGTTATACCACACTGATGAGCACCAAATATTACAAAACTTGTTGTGCTGGCCGGTTTCTGACGATGGCTTCATTGAAGTTGACTCAGAAGTTGTAAATTGGTAAAACATGATGTAACTTTGTAATATTTTTATTATAACATTGTTTCATGGAGAAATTTGTAATTTCCTTTGGCAGTTTGCATTTTTACTTTAAATATAAGCTTAAAAATTGCAAAAACTTTGGGCTAAATGACTGGTAATCAGGGATGAGATAATGTTAACGAATTGTTACGTTATGAAATAACGTTATAAAAAAAATAATTCGTTACATAACGTTATAAATAACTTAATAAAAAACAAAGTAACGTTATAATAACGTTATTTATGTTTTAAAATAACGTTGTAATAACCGTATTTTTCTCAAGTTTATAATAAAAATTAATAAAAAATTAAAAACAATGTATTAAAAAAACTTACACATATTTTACCCTAGAAATAATATAAACTGTTCAACATTTATATTTGACCACTAGAGATATGTATTTATTATAAAATACAAATAAATTTTCAGGAAAGAAAAACATGTAAACTTGGCTAACGTTATAGTGAAACGGTATTTGTTATGTTACGGTTTCATAACATTATTTTATAATTATAACGTCATTAAATAAAATGAAACGTTATTATAACGTTATCGTGTATCGCTACGTTACGTTTTCCATCCCTGCTGGTAATCGTTCTACCGGCATTTAAAGGGTCATCTTCTAGTCCAAATTTATTTTCTACCACGACCCTTTACTTTTGGTATAAATCGTATAAAACTAGTGTGAACAGTAATACCTTCCTTGTAATGTATATAAATATAATCGTCATCAAAATCTCCGTTTAAGAAACTGATATATTTAACAATGAGTAAAAAGCCAAAATGATATATCTATTTATGTAAATAATATTTTCTCTTCTCTTTTAAGAACGGGTGAATAATTTAAATAAATAACTTATTTAAATTTGCAATAATTAATAATCGAGGATGAGGTAGTTGAGATATTAATGAAACAATAGCATTAATTAAAATTATGCAGAAGTTGTAGCAACAGTCATTAATTACTAGGCATAATACAGATGTAAATGGTGTAGTTGACAAATAGCACCATTAACATCGCAATTTCCATTTCAATGTCCACACTAATTATTTTTACACCGTGCGAATGTATTAAGCTGGACACACTTATCTTCTACATCTACCTTTTTGCATTTCTTCTGCAGGGTTTGTTTTTTACTTACAGTAAATTTTTTGAAAGATGTCCGATCAATGTTATCTACTAATTGTATGAATTAAGATTTTTGTTCCGCCCATTCTGACAAATTCAGTAGTGTCGTTTGCTTAGTTTTTATGAGGGTACATAAGATACTACTGTTATTTTATTATTATAAAAATCTATGTTACAGTAAAAGCATTCAAAAATAAGTCAACTGGTAAGTTTATTAGCAAATGTAAAACCAAATATGTGAAAAATAAGATACTGATTAGATTACTGACAGTGTCATTGTCAATGACACTGACAGAAAATAACGTTATTCGTACGGCTATGAATCTAGGTAATGTATCTGAATTAATAAATAAACTTACGTTACAGCGAAAGTATTATCAACAACGAACATTGTTATAAATGGAATGTCCTAACTTAGTCGAAACAATATGAATTTTTGAAAGATAAGCGTATTATATCCATCCTTATTGCACACACTTATAACCTTTGTAAAGGAGGGAGATAAATGTATTCCAATTTGTTAATTCGTTCATAATACAGAAGACCTTGATCGGACATCTTTCAAAATTTTTACTGTATGTTATGATACCTGTTACCTTTAAGTAAGGAAGGTATAGTCTTTGATTAAAAAAATCAATGGTAAGTTTTTAATGAATAAGCACGTTTTGGAGTCCCTAGAATACGTATTTACTATTTTTTCGATGATGTATGTATGTGTGTGACAATAAGTTCTCCTGCGATAACTCCAATACTACAATTTCAAAAATTATAAATAATTCCTTCATATTTCCCTTTTGTACGTCCGTCTGAAGAGTTCATTAGATTTTGGTTACGATTGGTTAACCGGAATTACCCTTATTTGAAGGTTTTAACAGGTTCTCTTAAAAAAAAATCTGATGTGGACACCACACGACTTCCTTGTACGATTATTAAACTATACATATTTTTTAAATAAATAAATTACAAAATATTAATTTTAACTTCAAATCTAACCCGGTTCTTTTTAAAGAGAGTTTTGATTGCAACAAAGAAATATTTGATTACAACAATGAATATGACTAATTTCACAATATAAATATAATATTTGTTATTGTACGAATCATAAAATTGCATGAACATTTTTTTATGTTTTTGTCCTAATCTATAGCAAGCTTTATTACAAAAACAAAAAAGTATATATTTTTTAAATTTACATATCTCGCTTATACAAAGGGCTAATTTAATAATTTTTGATGTGCTAGACACAGAAATTAATTCTCTAAAACTTTTATTTGAAGCATTTATTTCTAAAATCAAAATGAAATCATTTTATTCAAGAAAAACTGTTAACAACTTCAAGTAATGTACCACTTCCGGTTAGCCTATTTTAACCAAAATCTATTATGTTATTTCGATTGACATAAAAGTCTTGTATACCAAATTTGAAAAGTTTTGGATTATATTTTCAAACAGTTTTTCATTAAAATCTATTATAGGCTTCATGTAAAGTGCCACTTCTGGAAATTGTGTAATAACCAGAAAGGGAGGTGCACAACTAGATGTTATAGGAGTCCTAAATACAAAATTTCAACTTTTTACGGCTTACCGTTTTTGAGTTATGCGAGATACGAGCGTACAGACGTCACGACGAAATTAGTCAAAATGGATTCAGGGATGATCAAAATGGATATTCCCGCTGAAATCTGAAAACCGATTTTTTTCGCGATTACAATACTTCCTTTACTTACGTACAAGGAAGTAAAAAAACGCTGTTAAATGTCATTTTTTGACATTTTATATTATTATAAAAATACAGAATATTCATATTTTACTAAATGATAATGTCAAATAAAATTTACATAATAAATATGTGAAATAATTTAACGGGAATATAAAAATCACATACTATAATACAACAGATTATACCCACAAGCCAATTCAGCAGATTATTATGTTTTAAATATACTGCATATATGATTTTATTTTCCACTTATTCAGTTCAGTACAATGTAAAATCAGTTTATTTCTCCCCCAGAAAGAAAACACCTGTAGAAACGTTTACAAAAAAATTCTGGGTGGAATTTGTACAAAATACGTAGAATTGACGGAAGGTAATGTGCTGGCCACATCAGAAATTTCAAGTCAGTACATCTGTAACCTGGCTAATGTAAAAAAGGCTAGTTGAAAAATAATAAAATGTTTATTACGATTTAATAGCTTCTTATTTAATTATCTTTTTCCAAATTAGTTTTAATGTTATACATCCTTTATACAAAATAATAATCCCAGTTGTTTTTATAAGTTATACTGGCCAAAACCACTATGAAACTTATAAGTAATTACATTCAATTCTAAAATTATAAAAATTAACATAATGAAAGCAAAATTCACTTATAGGCGATGGGAAATAAGCAATATGACATCTGGTGGTATTTTGCGGAACTATAGTTGCCGAGATAAATTATACACGTGACATTTTCTTGGTTGTATAAACACAAGTGTTATCTATTATGTTTATAATATTTACGTTTACATATATAATATCTCTTAATATTATACACTTAATGCATAAATACAATTAGTAAATGTCAAATTATCCCGTTAACATTAGTTCCACTTCGGCGACTATAGGTATACGGCTCATGGTATTTCTCAAGACCTCTTGACTTATGCCATGTCAATCATATGAAACGATTTAATTCCTGCATAAAATATTATTTATTAAAAATAATATCATGTTACACTTGTGTGATACATGATTTCGGTTATTTCCATATTTTAATTGATCTAATCTTGTCAATCGATTATATTTATTATCATGACCTGTTCCTTTGAAAAAAGATTAAATCTTTTTAAATTTTTTTTAAGTGATTAACATCAAGTTTTTTTTTATATACAGTATTAAGATAGCGATAAAAATTTAGTATATGACTTGATACACAAAGTAGTTTCCACTTTTTTTATTATCAATGCGTGATAAATCTCATACGTATACGTATCTAAACTGAAATCATAGATTAATTTTAAAAATAAACAACTCAATATGAAGCTGCTTCTACTATCATCTCTCCTCGTTGTGGCTTCCGCCCAGAAGAACCCGAATATCCAGGCTGATAGATCCGCCATCGTCCACCTCTTCGAGTGGAAATGGAAAGACATCGCCAGCGAATGTGAAAACTTCCTGGCTCCTAACGGTTTCGCCGGTGTTCAAACATCGCCTGCCAACGAAAACGCAGCCATCCGAAAAGATTTCGGACGTCCATGGTGGGAAAGGTACCAGCCAATAAGCTACAAGTTGGTTACCAGGTCCGGTAATGAACAAGAGTTCGCAGACATGGTTGCCAGATGCAACAAAGTAGGTGTAAGAGTATATGTTGATGTTGTCTTTAATCATATGACTGGAGATTGGAATCCTATACAAGGTACGGGTGGTAGTACAGCTACTACTAGCCAAAAAGAATATCCAGGAGTTCCTTACGAACAAAAAGATTTCCATGCAACATGTCGTATCCAAGACTACAACAATGCTAACGAGGTCAGAAATTGTGAACTTTCAGGTCTTAAAGACTTAGACCAAAGCTCTGAATACGTTCGTGGTAAGATCGTTGAATTTCTTAACCATTTGATAGATTTGGGAGTTGCTGGATTCCGAGTGGACGCTGCTAAACACATGTGGCCAGGCGATCTAAAGGCTATTTACGGAAGACTGAAAAATTTGAACACTAACCATGGTTTACCCTCTGGTGCAAGACCTTACATCTACCAAGAAGTTATTGACTTAGGAGGTGAAGCTGTTTCTAAGAATGAATACACAGGTTTTGGCTGTGTTACTGAGTTCAAACACTCTGCTGCAATTGGAAACCTATTCAGAGGAAAGAATCAGCTACAGTCTGTCAAAAACTGTAAGCAAATTTCTTTATTTTTATTTTAACGTGAAACTATTTTATTACATATTTTTTCTTCTTTAGGGGGACCTGAATGGGGATATTTGCCAAGCGAGAGTACCTTCATCTTTGTTGACAACCACGACAACCAGAGAGGCCACGGTGCCGGTGGAGCCGACATCTTAACATACAAACAAGACAAGCAGTACAAGATGGCCGTTGCCTTCATGTTGGCCCATCCCTATGGTAACGACAACGTTCGCGTCATGTCTAGTTTTATCTTTGACAATACCGACTTTGGTCCACCGTCCGATGGCCGGCAAAACATTATCTCCCCTGGGTTCACCGCTGGAGGTTCCTGCACAAACGGCTGGGTGTGCGAACACAGATGGAGACAGATCTTTAATATGGTTGGGTTCAGAACAGCCACTAATGGAACAGGACTGGATAACTGGTGGACCAACGGAAGCCAACAAATCGCGTTCAGTAGAGGAAACAAAGGATTTGTTGCTTTCACCAATGGGGGTGATATCAAACAGAATCTGAAGACTGGACTGCCAGCTGGTAATTACTGTGATATTATTTCTGGAAGTTCTACTACTAGGGGATGTACCGGAAAGAGGGTTGTTGTTCAAGGAGATGGTACTGGTAACATCGAGCTTGGACAGAATGACCTTGATGGTGTACTTGCTATTCATGTTGGTGCTAAGGAATATTTCTCCTCGAAATTATAAATATTGTAAATAGTTGTATTTAATAAGAAATAAAAAAGTTTTGAGACAACAAATTCAACTGCGAAACACAGCTTGTGTAAGGATAAATTCATTCAAACTTTAAATTGTATTCATTTCTATAAAATCCACTCACTAAACAATTATGTGTTTATACCGTTTCATGAATTTTGTTGTTATTCTAGGTTATTTTAAATAAACTTATTTTATCGCCTAACTAAATTACAGAGTTTAAATAAATTTAATGCTCAATTTATTTAAAAAATAATAATCTTTAAATATCCAACCATGGTAAATAAGTATTTTTTTTCTATCTCAATATACAGGGCGTTATGCGTTTAACGTGGGAAAAAAGTTTTTTTCTTGCGCAAAAATACTTCAAATAAATGTTGCAGAGATTTAAATTCTGCATCCAAATTAGTAATAAGATTTTATTTTTGGTTTCATAACCGGGAATATCAATTAAAATTTTTGAAATTGCCGATTTATAGCGATAGCCATGGAACAAAATTCCAAAAAATTATATGCCCAGAGTAAAACCATTTTATAATCTGAAGTTTTTCTTCATGAGAAAACAAACTTTTTTTAACATTTCAGATATACAATTGTTGTAATTTTGTTTGAATTCCATGGCTATCGCTATGAATCAGTAATCTTCAAGAAAAATTATAATTGATTTTCTAGATTATTAAATGTCAAAAATAAAATCTTATTACTAATTTGGATGCAGAATTTAATTCTCTACAACATTTATTTGAAGTATTTTTGTCTAAAATAATTTGGAAACTTTTGCGCAGGGAAAAACTAATTTCCCATGTTAAACGCCTATGGTCAGGTTTTTAATTAACACCCTGTAGATGTCAAACATACAGATTTCTTCAAATCGTATATAAAATGCGTAAACATAATTATTTCAACCTCAAGGGGACTATATTGCAAACAATCAAAAGGACTACTTATGCCTCAGTAACTCCACATCACAAAATATACTGCCTATAAAGCATATGTGTCAGCATTAATATTTAAATATCAAATGTTGCTTTTCAGTCTTTTACCTTCCGTCTCCTATAGGTAAGAAAAGTATTGTCTGGTCAAAAAATTCGATGGTGAAATTTGCATGAATAAGCACATTTTGTGGTTCCTAGAATACGAATTTACTGTTTTTACGATTATGTCTGTATCTGTGTGTGTGTGTCTGTGTATGTATGTATGTATGTATATGTGCGTTTTGGCCGCGATAACTCACTACAATTCCGAACATTACAATTTTTTCGCATTCTTAGATCCAAATGAAGATTTGTTTAGATTTTGGTTACAATTCACAGAAAGTACCTTAATTTGAAGCTCTTAATTGTTTTTTTTTCTTAAACACGGTTAAATATAATTTTTTGACATTTTATATTATCATAAATATATATTAGAGAATATTTTATTCTCAATACGATTTGATTTCAATGTCATATTCAATGTATTAATGGCCATTTTCATCATAAAATAAATCTCTAAATTCATCGAATAAGAGAAAAATATCGCATCGAAACCATAACACAAATGACTGTATTTATTCTTTCATATTTTGATTCGTTATTTTTCACTTATTTGACGAAGCTATGCGAAGATTTGTTTAATGTTGGTAAAACCGAGCATTAAAGATAAAAATATATAAAGAAATTATTTTTCTTGTATTTTCCCTAAAGAAGGCAGTAGTTTACGCTGACGAAACGTTGAATATTAAATAAAAATACAGAACATAAACTAAAAGATTGTATAATTTTAATTGTATTATGAGTTTTAAAATTTAAGTTAATTTAAAATAAAAATTGTAATATTTGCTGCGTCACCATGGAAAGTTTTACCAATTCAGTATTACTAATTGACAGGTATTAGTATCAGGTACAATTAACATAATATGTCTGTGAAATAATTTTACTAAAAATACAAGATATTTTACGTGTGGAATTTATAAAAAGTACGTAGAAATGACGGAAAGTATTGTGCTGGGCACAACGGTCACCTTGCTAAAGAGATACGCAAAATCGAAATCTATTAATAACTTATTTTCGATGAACAAAGAGATATCAGTTAATGCCAGATCAACCGCGATATTTATTTAAATATTATTAAAGCAAAAATTATCTTAGATTTTTTGGAATTCCATCTATAATCTTTTAGATTCGCATCGCTATTATATTATCAGTATTATTACTATGTTATTTAAATACAAAATGAAAATGGTTACTGATGTAAAGTAAATATTATTTTCATTCAGTTAATTTATGCTATGTTAACCTCGAACTTTCATTAAATATAAATTATAATATTTTAATACCTACTTTACTTACGAAGGGAAAACTCAAAAAATGAAAATATGTGAAAAAAGTCAAATTTGGTATTTGCATACACAAAACCTTGAATGTTTTCTTTATAAATATTTATTAACTTTGTAGATTAATATACATTAACAGTTTGTTTTGTATTTACTTACTATAAATGGCTCAGTGTTATACGTGGGTATCCCACCAAAACATTACGCAATTATATTTCACGAAAGAAGTTAAGGGTTAAAGAAGTAAAGTTTTTCATATATTTTATGTTTTGTTTGTTTTCTTGTGTATAATCTTAACAATTATTTTTGTGCTAGCGACAGTCACTAACTCCTATATTAAGCTATTAGAGTTTTTTAGTTGGAGTATTTCTGATAAACATTTTGATGTCACAAATTTAAAATTATAATTAACAAGATAAAAGCAAAATTAACGTTTTCATCACATATAATTTCTCAAGAACCTACTTCCTACATAAAGTATAATTTGTTTTAAATAAGTATCATGTTTCGCTAGGATGATACATGGGTTTGGTTTTTTTTTTCATATTTTAATTGATCTAATCTAGTTAATCAATGTATATATTTGTCATCATGACCTGTTCCATTGTAAAAAGATTAATCCATTTTTGTGGTTATTAGAATCAAGTATTTATTTTAAGGTATACACTATTTCAAAATAAAATATAGTATGTTAATTACAGCAATTAAATCAATTTTTAATTTTTTTGTTTTGTTCTTTTATCCATGATCTATCTCAATCACGTGTTATACGTATTTATACTGTTATCTTAGATTTTCCGTAATAGTAAACAGCCAAATTTACTATAAATACTCCATCAGTTTTTTTTCAAAATCATTCATCAACATGAAGCTCCTTCTACTAGCATCTCTTCTCGTTCTGACTTCTGCCCAGAAGAACCCCCATATCTGGGCTGATAGATCCGCCATCGTCCACCTGTTCGAGTGGAAATGGAGAGACATCGCCAACGAATGTGAAAACTTCCTGGCTCCTAACGGTTTCGCTGGAGTTCAAACATCGCCAGCCAACGAAAACGCAGTCATCCAAAGAAATTTCGGACGTCCATGGTGGGAAAGGTACCAGCCCATGAGCTACAAGTTAGTCACCAGGTCCGGTAATGAACAAGATTTCGCAGACATGGTTGCCAGATGTAATAAAGTAGGTGTAAGAATATATGTTGATGTTGTCTTCAATCATATGACCGGAGATTGGAATCCTATACATGGTACGGGTGGTAGTCCAGCTACTACTAGCCAACTTCATTATCCAGGTGTTCCTTATGGACGAAATGACTTCAATGCTGCTTGTGATATCAAGAACTACAAAAATGCTAACGAGGTCAGGAATTGTAAACTTGTGGGTCTTAAGGACTTGAACCAAGGCTCTGAATACGTTCGTGGTAAGATCGTTGAATTCCTTAATCATTTGATTGATTTGGGAGTTGCTGGATTCCGAGTGGACGCTGCTAAACACATGTGGCCAGGCGATCTGCAGGCTATTTTCGGAAGACTGAGAAATTTGAATACTAACCATGGTTTCCCTGGAGGTGCTAGACCCTATATCTACCAAGAAGTTATTGATTTAGGAGGTGAAGCTGTTTCTAAGCATGAATACACAGGTTTTGGTGTTGTGACTGAGTTCCAACACTCTGCTAAAATCGGAACTCTCTTCAGGGGAAAGAATCAGCTCCAACATGTTAAAAACTGTAAGCAATATTCTTCATTTATTTATTAACGAGAAACTATTGTTTATTTATTTTTCTTATTTAGGGGGAACTGGTTGGCAATTTATGCCAAGCGAGAACACTTTCATCTTCGTCGAAAATCACGACAACCAGAGAGGCCACGGTGCCGGTGGAGCCGACATCTTAACATACAAACAAGGCAAACAGTACAAGATGGCCGTGGCTTTCATGTTGGCCCATCCCTATGGTAACGACAACGTATGCCTCATGTCTAGCTTTGCTTTTGACAATACCGACTTTGGCCCACCGTCCGATGGCCAACAAAACATTATCTCCCCTGGCTTCACCGCTGAAGGTACCTGCACGAACGGCTGGGTGTGCGAACACAGATGGAGACAGATCTTCAACATGGTTAAGTTCAGATCAGCCACTAAGGGAACAGGAATGGACAACTGGTGGACCAATGGGGCCCAACAGATCGCGTTCAGTAGAGGAAACAAAGGATTTGTTGCTTTTACCAATGGGGGAGATATCAGACAGAACCTGAGGACTGGACTGCCAGCTGGTAATTACTGTGACGTCATCTCTGGAAGTTCTACTACAAGAGGATGTACCGGCAAAAGGGTTGTTGTTCAAGGAGATGGTACTGGTTATATTCAACTTAGCCAAGGTGATCCCGATGGTGTACTTGCTATTCATGTTGGTGCTAGAGAATATTTCTCCTCTAAATTGTAAACATTACAACAGAACTTTTTTGTATTTATGTATAGCTAAATAAAAAAAATATTTAGCAAAACCCTACTCTGTTTTCATATTAAAACCTAAGCAGTATTTTAGTTTTTACTACGAAGAGCTGGTCTGGACAAAATTGCAATTGAGTATACTGCGAAAGATAAGCCGTAAAAAAGTCGCTGAAACTTGAAATATTGTACATTTTACATTTGTTTTTTTGGTTTATATTTGTGAATGTATATTATGAATATAGTTCAGGATGCATAAGGATATTCAGCAGTTATTTGTCATCACCTTTTTAAAAGCGCATGCTTTAAACCTTACTGTGCCAATTCTTGTATAAAATAAAGTCACTGCGCGACTATGTGTTAAAACAATTTCATGAATTATGTTGCCGTTCAATTAACTAAGCCGTTTTTTGGCGTTGAACCAGTTTTGTTATGTTTGCAAAATTATTTCGTGCATGACGTCATAAATTTGGGGATCGCTAAAATACTGTGTTATGAACTAATGACGTATAAATTTCAATCTGTCAATTGTAAATTGGACGTTTGAGTGAGTTTGAATTTGTAGTGTATATAAAAAGTATTCAAAACATTGTAATTATTATAAACTGGTTCATTGGCTGCATTTTATTGTTATTTTCTGAGAAGTAAACTCTGTACTTTTATATTTATTTATACATAGAAACGTTTTATTTGTTATAGATAATAATGGAGTATTCAGAATTATTATGTTTTAAATATAGAATGATTTACAAACGTTTATCAGTGTTCCGTGTTCTCAAGGTTTACCCCCACTACTACGAACTAATTCGAAACTGTTTTATACCAGCCCAGTGGAACGATTTGAAAACATACGAATCTGTTTCAACCAATTTCGTCTCTGACGTCACCGTTGCGTCGCCAAAATATAATGGTTTAAAAAACTACGAAATAGTTTCAAACCACTGCATCGCCAAAAAACGCCTATAATCTTAATATATAAAAAAGTGCAAAGTAATTTTAAGTTTCGTTTTCAATTTATTGAAAAGAAATCTGATGCGGCCAGCATAATACCTTCCTTCCATAATACCTTCCGTCAATCCTGTGTATTATATATAAATTCCATCTTATATATATATATATATATATATATATATATATATATATATATATATATATATATATATATATATATATAGGTGAAAGGGAATTGCGACTGTAATTAGTTAAGGAAACTGGATAGTGGGTTTGACAGTCAGAAAAATGTAGGCTTAAGTGGAGTACACTCTTTTTAATTTGTCAAGCTTTCGGTTATAATTTTAACCATCTTCAGGACACGGTAATACAATAAAGACTACTAGTCTATATTGTATTACAGTGACCGTATAGAAGTACGTAGAAATGAGTATTGTGCTGGCCACAACAGATTTTTTAAAGAGACACGCAAAATCAAAATCTATTAATTACTTATTTTCGATGAACAAAGAAGATAAAAGCTAATGCCCGATCAACCGCGATATTTATTTAAATATTATTATAAAGCAAAAAATATTTATCTAAGATTTTTTAGCATTCCATCTACAATCTTTTACATTCTCATCGCTATTATCAGTATTATTACTATGCTATTTAAATACATAATACAAATGGTTATTGATGTAAAGTAAATGATATTATCATTCAATTAATTTTTATTGATAAATTTATGCTATGTTAACCCCGAAATAAATATATAATTATAATATTTTAATACCTGCTTTACTTACGAAGGGAAAACTCAAAAAATGTGAATGTGTGACGAAAGTCAAATTTGATATTTGCATACACAAAAACCTTGAATGTTTTCTTTATAAAAATTTATAAACTTTGTAAATTACTAAAGGTTTCTTTTGTATTTACTTTCTATAAATGTATCAGTGGGATAGGTGGATGTCCCAACAAACCATTACGCAATTATATTTCACGACAGAAGTTAAGGATTTATGAAGTAGAGTTTTTCATTTATTTTATGTTTTGTTTATGTTTTCAAGTGTATAATATTTACAATTATTTTTGTTTTAGCGACAGCCACAAACTCTTATATTAAACTATTAGAGTTTTTAGTTGGATTTTTTCTGATAAACATTTTGATGTCACAATGTTAAAATTATAATTAATAAGATAAAGTAAAATTAACTTTTTCATCACATATCATTTCTCAAGAACCCTTGATTCTAATGATATATCAATGATTTACTTCCTACATAAAGTATAATTTGTTATAAATAAGTATCATGTTTCGTTAGGATGATACATGAGTTTGGTTTTTTCCATATTTTAATTGATCTAATCTTGTTAAACAATGTATATATTTGTCATCATGACCTGTTCCATTGTAAAATGATTAATCCATTTTTGTGGTTATTAGAATCAAGTATTTATTTTAAGGTATACACTATTCCAAAATAAAATATAGTATGTTAATTACGGCAATTAAATCAATTTTTAATTTTTTTGTTTTGTTCTTTTATCCATGATCTATCTCAAACACCTGCCATACGTATTTAAACTGTTATCTTAGATTTTCCGTAATAGTAAACAGCCAAATTTACTATAAATACTCCATCAGTTTTTTTTCAAAATCATTCATCAACATGAAGCTCCTTCTGCTAGCATCTCTTCTCGTTCTGACTTCTGCCCAGAAGAACCCCCATTTCTGGGCAGATAGATCCGCTATCGTCCACCTCTTCGAGTGGAAATGGAGAGACATCGCCAATGAATGTGAAAACTTCCTGGCTCCTAACGGTTTCGCTGGAGTTCAAACATCGCCAGCCAACGAAAACGCAGTCATCCAAAAAAATTTCGGACGTCCATGGTGGGAAAGGTACCAGCCCATGAGCTACAAGTTGGTCACCAGGTCCGGTAATGAACAAGATTTCGCAGACATGGTTGCCAGATGTAATAAAGTAGGTGTGAGAATATATGTTGATGTTGTCTTCAATCATATGACCGGAGATTGGAATCCTATACATGGTACGGGTGGTAGTCCAGCTACTACTAGCCAACTTCATTATCCAGGTGTTCCTTATGGACGAAATGACTTCAATGCTGCTTGTGATATCAACAACTACCAAAATGCTAACGAGATCAGGAATTGTAAACTTCAAGGTCTTAAAGACTTGAATCAGGGCAGTGAATATGTTCGTGGTAAGATCGTTGAATTCCTTAACCATTTGATTGATTTGGGAGTTGCTGGATTCCGAGTGGACGCTGCTAAACACATGTGGCCAGGCGATCTGAAGGTTATTTTCGGAAGACTAAGAAATTTGAATACTAACCATGGTTTTCCTGGCGGTGCTAGACCCTATATCTACCAAGAAGTTATTGACTTAGGAGGTGAAGCTGTTTCTAAGCATGAATACACAGGTTTTGGTGTTGTGACTGAGTTCCAACACTCTGCTAAAATCGGAACTCTCTTCAGGGGAAAGAATGAGCTCCAACATGTTAAAAATTGTAAGCAACTTTCTTTATTTATTTATTACCGAGAAACTATTTTTTATTTATTTTTCTTCTTTAGGGGGAACTGGTTGGAAATTTATGCCAAGCGAGAACACTTTCATCTTCGTCGAAAATCACGACAACCAGAGAGGCCACGGTGCCGGTGGAGCCGACATTTTAACATACAAACAAGGCAAACAGTACAAGATGGCCGTGGCTTTCATGTTGGCCCATCCCTATGGTAACGACAACGTATGCCTCATGTCCAGTTTCTACTTTGAAAATACCGAAATTGGTCCACCGTCCGATGGCCAACAAAACACTATCTCCCCTGGCTTCACCGCTGCAGGTACCTGCACGAACGGCTGGGTGTGCGAACACAGATGGAGACAGATCTTTAATATGGTTAGGTTCAGAACAGCCACCAAGGGAACAGGAATGGATAACTGGTGGACCAACGGAAGACAACAAATCGCGTTCAGTAGAGGAAACAAAGGATTTGTTGCTTTTACCAATGGGGGAGATATTAGACAGAACCTGAGGACTGGACTGCCAGCTGGTAATTACTGTGACGTCATCTCTGGAAGTTCTACTACAAGAGGATGTACCGGCAAAAGGGTTGTTGTTCAAGGAGATGGTACTGGTTATATTCAACTTAGCCAAGGTGATCCCGATGGTGTACTTGCTATTCATGTTGGTGCTAGAGAGTATTTCTCCTCTAAATTGTAAACATTACAACTGATCTTTTTTTGTATATATGTATAGCAAATAAAAAAATCTGATGTGGCCAGCACATAACCTCTCGCCGTATATTTTACCTGGCTGTATGCATAAAGCAAAGAATATTTTTATAAATACAAAAAATATATTCATATAAATCTATGACGTATAAACTTTTTTATTATTCAATAATAGCATGTCTCAACATGAAGATATTTTACCATAAATTATGTTACAATAAATTACAAAATAGAGTTTACCATATATAAATATTAGGCTGGTAACTGCAATTTTCAATTCGAACAACGTTGTTTACTTTCTCTTCATATTCTTCTAGTAAAAACATTAATTTTGGGCGGTCTAAAATGTATATATGGATTGTGCATCTATTCTTACATATCTTCTTTTACATTTTATTTTTTCATACATGTTATATCTAAATAACACTAATTCCCTTTAATAAAGTGACGGATAGATTGCACTCCGATTATTCTTATATCGATGTGTAATTTTGTCAATATTTACAACTTACTTGAGAAGAATTTGATAGCTTTTTCGCAATTCAAAGTTACTCTAGTCTACAGTACTGGTGTACATTGTCCCATAATGTTTGAAACAAATTTAAGTCCTTCAACCTAGACTTGTCATCTCCATAATAGTCACAGATCAAGAATTAAGGGATTCTCCAAGTACATTTTTCTTTCATTACTCATTATTTCTGACACTGACATTTATCTGTCAGTTACAAATAATTTAAATTTGCAACTATTTTTCATGGCATCCTTTCGGTTGTAAAATTAATTACAACATTATTTTATATATTATATTCCTTTTATCTCTAAATCTATAAAATATGTATAAAAATATTTAAATGTATCAGAAAGAGAATTTATTTTTCTTTAATATTATCAAGAAAAATTTTCAAAAAATAATATTTAGAAGATTTTTTTTCAAGAATCTTCTACTTCCGGTTGTCCAATTGTTACCAAAACCTTTTCAGATCTTCCCATGAATGTCCGATTGGGAAATACGTTGTTAAACAAATTTTAAGTCTTATAGTTTTTGAGTAACCGTCCTTCCAACATCCCACACACACACACACACACATCCACACACACACACACACACACACACACACACACACACAGACATCATCGTAAAAATGTTAAAATCGGATTGTAGGGACCTTAAAACGTGCTTATTCAATAAAATCTGGATATGCGATTTTTAGCATGAATCCAATACCTCTCTTAGCGAGAGGTAAAAAATATTTACCAAAACCCTACTCTGTTTTCATATTAAAACCTAAGCACTAGGTTTGTTTGTTGCAGTATTTTAGCTGGTCTTGACACTATTACAACTAAGTATACTACGAAAGACAAGCAGTAAAGAAAAATTCACTGAAACTTAAAATATTGTACATTTTACATTTAGTTTTTATATCTCTCTAAGAGAGGTATTGGATTCATGCTAAAAATCGCTTATCCAGATTTTAATGATTAAGCACGTTTTAAGGTCTGTACAATCCAATTTTAACATTTTTACGATGATGTCTGTGCGTGTGTGTGTCGATGTATGTGTGTATGTGTGTATATGTGTATGTAAAGATACACACACACATACACATATACACACATACACACACACACATACGCACCCACAGACGTCATCGTGAAAATGTTAAAATCGGCTTATAGGTACTCTAAAACGTGGTCATTTACCAAAATTTCGATATGCGATTTTTAGCACGACCCTATACCTCCCTTCGAGGTAAAACAGTAAATGTCACCCTAAACCCAATACTAGTTGTACGTAGAAAGTTGCGCCTTGTGGAAGTACACGACCATCTTTGTTTAATGTAAGTTTATGATTTTGTTGCTCATGAAACAGTATTACAAAATAGTAAATGCATTTTTTATTAACAAAAATTATTGATATTTGTACGAAAACTTATGAAACATACGTTATGTCGGCATTGAAACTCAAATATAAAAAAATACTGGGTGTGGTATTATACCTATCAATAATTTTTCGATCCTTATCACTATCATATTATCAGTACTGCTACTATTTTATTTAAATACTTAATTGAAATGGATCATTGATGAAAAACCAAAAAGCTATTTTTTTAATTAAGCGGATTAAACATGTAAAGTGTTGCTCATTTCGATGATGGGTTTACAATAGTCAGTGATCTTTGATGGTCAACCATCTTATGTATTTATTCTACAAGTTTACGTTCAAGAACCAAATCGTTAACAATCTAATATTTTTGTGATTCAGTTAACAATTTACAAAAAAAAAACTTGAACTACCGTGGAAATCCTTGAGACACGAGCACCATCTTAAAAAATACTATTGTGACCAGCACAATACCACTCGTCATTTTATGTTATATAAGTATTAGAATAGAATAACATTTCTTGTACACAGAAAAAAATCTATTTTTTCCTACCAAATTTAATGATTTTCCAATTATATGTGCTTTATTTTCCACTACAAGTAAATTCCACATTCCTAGTGACAAATTGACCACGCGCATTTGGAAAATCTTGAAATTTAAATAAAAAATCTGTTGTGGCCAGCACAATACCTCTCGCCATTTTCATTTTATGTTGCATAGGGCGCGAGCAGTTATGTAACTTTGGTGGCCTTGGCAAGCAGATATGGGGGCCCGTGCCAGAATGAGAGCTAGTAATATACATAGGTGTCCAGTATCATAAGTTTTCATCTGAAACATTATGATTTTCCAAATCCATGGGGATTATTTTCCTCGACAATGGATGACAAATAAACATCAGAATATTTTGATATTTTGAATGAAAAATTATGACATATGACAATTGTGACATCTATGTAAATAACTACTAGCCGTCATTCTGACACGGATCCTCATATCTGCTTGCTAAGACCAACAAAGTCACATGACTGCTAGCGCCCTATCCGTAACGAATTTAACATTTCTTGTATACACACAAATAATTGAAATTGTTTCTCTTCTTTCGTTCTATGAGAAATTTTATCCTACTATTCTAATATGTTCAAAATTCTTCAAATTCATTGACGGTATTAGCAGTATTTCTTAAGGATATATGTAATATTAACATACCTGTAATTTAAATACATATTAAATTAATAATACAATAATATATATTAAATGTACTCATACCTCCTAGAAAAATCTGACACTGACATTTTGCATTTATTTGTCAATTACAAAAATTTGAATATCGCAACTGTTATTCAGGCAACGAGATTTATTACGACAGATTATTCTATATTATTATATACTATATCTCCAAACCTATACGAGATATAATAAAAAAAATAAATGTGTCAGATTGAGAATTTAATTCTTTAATATTTGTAGTAACAAATTTTCAAAAAATAATAATTAGAATTTTTCTTTTTAGAAACTACCACTTCCGGTTGTCCAATTGTTACCAGAACCTATTCAACTCTTCCCATTACTGTTAGATTGAGGAATCCGTAGTTATACAGGTCTTTAGTCTTATAGAATTTGAGAAATCGTCTCTCCAACAACCTCACACACACACACACACATCCACACACACACACACACACACACAGACATCATTGTAAAAATGTTAAAATCGGATTCTATGGACCTTAAATCGTGCTTATTCAATAAAATCTGGATATGCGATTTTTAGCATGAATCCAATACCTCTCTTAGCGAGAGGTAAAAATTATGACATCTGATATCTATGTACGTAATTACTGTCAATCTGAAAAGGGCTCCTTTATCTACTTATCAAAGCTAACAAAGTCACATGATTTGCACGCGCCTTATCCTTTCATTCTATGAGGAAATTTTTGAATGTTAGTCTTCCAATTCATTGACGGAATCGACGGTATTTCTTATGGATATATGTATTTTACCTATAGTTTAAAATATTTATTTAATAAACAATAAGAAATATTATATGTATTTCCCAGAAGAATCTTTCAGTAACGGCACTGAAACTAAAACTGTTTATTTTGACAATGACATTTATTTGTCAATTGCAAACATATAAATTTGTCAACTGGTTTCCTTGGTGTAGTGATCTATGGTTTGGACTGTGTGATATATTACCTCAGATTATTCTATAAATTATATTCTTTATCTCTAAATCTATAAAAGATATAATAATAAAAATAATAAGATTTAGAATTGAATGTTCTTTATTTTTTTGTAATTACATCGCATTTTAATTGCGCAAAATTAACCCCTGTGGCGCACTCTCCACGCCAACAATGAGTGCCCGTTAGGTGACGCCTGGTAAGCGCCTGCACGGTACAAATATTCCATCATTACCGATATCTGTGTATGAAGCAGATTGGCACACCCAGCAATGGGTAATATGCCGTGATGAAATATTTATTTATTTATTTTATTTTTTGTAATAACATAATTTTTTTTAAAATAATATAATAAATAAAACTTATTCTTCTGGTTGTCCAATTGTCACCAAAACCTTTTTTCGCTTTTCCCATTAATGCCATTGAAGAATACGTAGTTAAACAGGTTGTAAGTCTTATAGTGTTTGAGGAGTCGTCTTTCCAACATCCGCATACATCCACACACACACACACACACACACACACACACATATATACACACACATACACACACACACACATGCAGACATCATACTAAAAATGTTAAAATCAGTTACTATGGACTTTAAAAGCTTATTCACTAAAATCTCTTAATGAGAAGTAAAAAAAGCAATAATTTTGCAAAAGTAAATCGTGTGCAAGATATTTAGGGTATTGATACAATTTTCTAAATAAATCATCCGGTATGGTTTTATATAGAATACTAGTATCTGGTAGTTATTGAATACCTATTTACTATATTTGTAATTCGTTTAATATTATGTTTAAAATGTCGTTTTTTTAGTTATTATAACTTAAAGAATTTATTATTGTGTATACGATTTGATTGCATTTTATACTTCATATTCAATAGATACAGAGTTAAAGAATTATACAGATATTAAATTTCATAAATCAGCCAGCTATGCTAACCATGGAAACTGCTAAAATATTCTGATAATTCAAATTGACAGATATCAGTATAAATGGAATTAAATGAATGTGACAGAGATGAGAATGTTGAGATAAATGTTGGGGAAAACACAGAAAGATACGGTAAGGAATGAAAGAATATGTCATGAGGAAAGATGTAGAATATATTGGCCACATCAATTCCTAATTTAAAGTAATATTGAAGGTTCGGTGTTTTCGATTAGGGATACTCTGATTAAAGACATTTGATATGGATCAATGCTAAGATTATAGTCCAGTCAAATAAGGTTTTTACTTCGGAAAAATTAAAAGTGAGCTGAATTTTTGTGTACACCTTTATTTGGTGTTTTCAAGTAACATCCAAAAAGTACCCTTGATTTGACCTTGAGCTTCACGAGTTATAGGGCGCTAATGTAGCAAAAATTTGTTTTTTCGCTTATATCTTCTTTTATATTGACTTTAGCTATAGAACATTCTACAGAGAAATTGAAGTTTACAAAATTCTCTACAAAAAATTATTCTAGTAGTTTTTTCGTAAGTCTAACCGTTTTACCGTAGTATAGGTGTTAAAAGTGTGAATCCAATACGAAGTACCCCATTCCATACCACCTTTGAGGTTGAGTACGGGGCGCGTTTTTTTTAATGTGGTATCCCCTTGAGGCCTAATCCACAGTCTCATTCGGTCAAAATATCCTCCCAATACTTCTTAAAACAGTCAAAATAGACTTATCTTAAGCTTCTTCATCTTCGTCTTCTTCTCCTTCTATGTCGCGTTGTTCCAGATAATCCGTAGAAAATGATTCTAATTGATTTTCATTCTCTCCTTCATCAAATTGGGTTTCTCCGTTATCTTCTATTGTATCGGCATTCAAACACGATTGTCCGTTGCAATAACCACAAATTGACGAGCATTTTATCCCCAATTTTCTGCATCCACACAATGGTCCACAACCTTTGGTGCAATTACAGAAGATCAGATTTAAAAGAGAATCCGGAGCGGTAACTTGTATTGTTTTTTTCGGTTCCAATACACCGTTTCTCAATATCCATCCCCTCTCATTAGGGTTTAATTCATTTCCCAGCCACTTTTGTACTTGAAAATAAACTCGGTGAAGGTCCTCTTTAGCTGCACTATCTGTTGGCGGTAATACAGCCAATTTCACCGGCTTACTTTTACTTATTAATTTCGTGAAACACGTGTAACGATATTGATCAATGGATGCTACTTCAATTGGAGCTCCATATAATGCCAGTAAAAATTTAATCCCATTGGAAGAAATCAATTTGTGTGAAGAATCTCCTTGCGTGAAAACTTGAGCTGCAGCAAATCTTGGCGTTTTTCCAATAGCTTCAAAGCTGTCGTTTTACCTTTACTAAAAAGAGCTGACGTTGTGTCACACCTGGAGACAGCATGGAGAAATAAAAGATGATGTTTACTGCATTCATATTGGTAAGAACTTTGGGATGAGTAAATTGTTTGTGGAACTTTTCCTCTGCCTGGCTTCATAAAATAAATTTCTCCATCAATGAAGTCTACATCTTCCCCGACAACGACAGTTTTATTTTGCCGCAAATCTTCAAGTGATGTTTCGATGATTAAAACATCGGCATCATCTTCAGATAGCTTGACACGGATATTATGAACCTCGAAATGCTTAGCCAACATCGAAATCAATCTGGTTTTGTTGCTGTTGTTAGCAAGAAATTTATCTTGGCTTACCGTTGCGTTCATTGTTTCATCGAACAAAATTTCTACCGATGACAATTTGGAAGATCTGCGGATTTGTTCCATACTTTTCACACTTTTGCTGCTGTTGGAATATCCATCGAAGACTATAATAGTATTCGGGCCAAAATGTTTCTGTACATAATGTACATAAGCTGTGCAAATGGAATTAAAAGCATCATTTTGATGCCACACAACTCTGTGTAAGAGGAAGCCACCGTCAATAATATAAGTTGCATTTTCAAAATCAGGTCGAGATGTCAATGGGTTAAAGATGTCATAGAGAGATGACTTTTACGCATGCCAGTGTCATCGAAGAGTGATACAGGATATGGAGCCAATTCATATTGGAAAAATCCCCGGAGTTCTTCGGTGGATTTGTTCATGGCACTAATTCTTTGAAACAATATTGCTGAATCGACGGGTACTGTTCGAACGTGAACCTTGATTTTACTCTACTAGCGCGCGTGAATTTTATATCATTGAAATTTCTTGAAATATTCTATTTTGAGAACCTTTCTGTTTTAATAATGTACAAAGAAAACCATTCGATTCAACTCATGGTATATTATACATAATTTCAGACTTCAAATTGGTTGTGGAACTCGTATTACTGCCGTGTTACCCTACAAATCAACGTTCACAGCGAGTTTTTGAAGAATGGGTTAGTCCTACAACAAAAATACCAGAATACTTTTTTGTAGAGAATTTTGTAAACTTCAATTTCTCTGTAGAATGTTCTATAGCTAAAGTCAATAGAAAAGAAGATATAAGCGAAAAAACAAATTTTTGCTACATTAGCGCCCTATAACTCGTGAAGCTCAAGGTCAAATCAAGGGTACTTTTTGGACGTTGTTTCAAAACACTAAATAAAGGTGTACACAAAAGTTCAGTTCACTTTTAATTATTCCAAGGTTTTGCCGTAAAATTGTCTAATTTGACTGGACTATTATACTAATAACTATCACGATAAAAGAAAAAATCATGTATTCGTCGCATATCACCACTCAACAACCTATAACATGTCAACGATTTACTTCCTACATTATGTATAATCTGTTATAAATAAGTATCATGTTTTACTAGGGTAATACATTATTTCGGTTATTTCGATGTTTTATTTGATCTAATCTTATCTATCAATTTATTTATTAATTATCATGACCTATTCCTTTGTAAAAAGATTAATCATTTTTGGTTTTTTATAATTGTTGGTATCGAGTATTTATTTTAAAGTAATTACTATTTCAAAATAAGATAAAATAGAGAAAAAATTTCATAATAATTGCTGGCCTTAGTTATTAGTTTCCCGCATTTTATGTTTTGTTATCTTATCCATGAAATATCTCATTCACGTGCCATGTATAATCATACATAACCCGTAAAAATAAGTTACCAAACTAACTATAAATTCTGCAAATTTCACTCCCAACATCATTCGTCAACATGAAGCTCCTACTGTTAGCATCTCTTGTCGTTTTGGCTTCTGCCCAGAAGGATCCCCATATCTGGGCAGATAGATCCGCCATCGTTCACCTCTTCGAATGGAAATGGAAAGACATCGCCAAAGAATGTGAAAACTTTCTAGCTCCTAAGGGTTTCGCTGGAGTCCAAACATCACCAGCCAACGAAAACGCAGTCATCCAAAGAAATTTCGGACGTCCATGGTGGGAAAGGTACCAGCCCATGAGCTACAAGTTAGTCACCAGGTCCGGTAATGAACAAGAGTTCGCAGACATGGTTGCCAGATGTAACAAAGTAGGTGTAAGAGTATATGTTGATGTTGTATTCAATCATATGACTGGAGATTGGAATCCTATACATGGTACTGGTGGTAGCACAGCTAGTACTAGTCAACTTCAATATCCAGGTGTTCCTTATGGACCAACTGACTTCAATGCAGCTTGTGATATCAAGAACTACAAAAATGCTAACGAGGTCAGGAATTGTAAACTTTCAGGTCTTAAAGACTTGAATCAAGGAAAGGAATATGTTCGTGGTAAGATCGTTGAATACCTTAATCATTTGATTGATTTGGGAGTTGCTGGATTCCGAGTGGACGCTGCTAAACACATGTGGCCGGGCGATCTGAAGATTATTTACGGAAGACTGAAAAATTTGAATACTAACCATGGTTTCCCTGGAGGTGCTAGACCCTATATCTACCAAGAAGTTATTGATTTAGGAGGTGAAGCTGTTTCTAAGAATGAATACACAGGTTTTGGATGTGTTACTGAGTTCCTACACTCTGCTAAAATCGGTACTGTCTTCAGGGGAAAAACTCAGCTCCAATATCTCAAAAACTGTAAGCAATCATCTTTATTTATCGATTAACGAGAAACATTTTTTATTTATTTTTCTTCTTTAGGGGGAACTGGTTGGACTTTTTTGCCAAGCGAGAGCACTTTCATCTTCGTCGAAAATCACGACAACCAGAGAGGCCACGGTGCAGGTGGAGCAGACATCTTAACATACAAACAAGCCAAGCAATACAAGATGGCCGTTGCTTTCCTGTTGGCCCATCCTTATGGTAACGACAACGTTCGTATCATGTCCAGTTTCTACTTTGAAAATACCGACTTTGGTCCACCGTCTGATGGCCAACAAAATATTATCTCCCCTGGTTTCACCGCTGATGGTACCTGCACGAACGGCTGGGTGTGCGAACACAGATGGAGACAGATCTTCAATATGGTTGGATTCAGAACAGCCACCAAGGGAACAGGAATGGATAACTGGTGGACCAATGGAGCCCAACAAATCGCGTTCAGCAGAGGAAACAAAGGATTTGTTGCTTTCACTAATGGGGGAGATATCAAACAGAACCTGAAGACTGGACTGCCGGCTGGTAATTACTGCGACATCATCTCTGGAAGTTCTACTACTAGGGGATGTACCGGCAAGAGGGTTGTTGTTCAAGGAGATGGTACTGGTTATATTCAACTTAGCCAAGGTGATCCCGATGGTGTACTTGCTATTCATGTTGGTGCTAAGGAGTATTTTTCCTCTAAATTATAAACATTATAACTGGTCTTTTTATGTATTTTTGTATAACAAATAAAAAAAAATCATCACAATCCTAATCTCTTTTTATATTAAAACCGAAGCAGTAGGTTTTATGCGTTGCAGTATTTTAGTTTTTACTGCAAAAATCTGAATTCTTGAAACTATTACAACTAAGTTAACTGCGAAACACAAGCCATAAAGAAAAAGTCACTAAAACTTGATATATTGTACTTTTTACATTTGGTTTTTAGTTTACAATAATTGTGTATTATGAATGTCGTTCAGGATGGATAAGTATATTCAGCAATGCTATAAAATAGTCACTGAGAAACTATGTGTTAAAACCTTTTCATGAATTATGTTGCCGTTCAGTTAACTTATCTTAATATATAAACAAAATTTCAGAGTAATTTTGAGTTTCGTTTTCAATTTATTAAAAAACTGTCTTTAAATAACCCACTAGAGTTGATGCGTCCGAATTTTGTTGCCATTTTATCCGATGTTAAAAATATGGGCAAAAATAATAACATATAGGACATCGTGCTACTAGAGATGATTACAAGGTAAACGGATTATACGCTGGCCCGAAGAAATTAAGTTTACAACAAGGAGACTATAGTGGAGACAAACAAAAGACAACGCTAGGTCTATTAATTGTCCAAATTTTAACAGTTTTTTTTAATAAAAAATGCATAAGGTTAATGTTTTGTAATACTTCGCTGTTTCATACGCAACAAATTTATCAACTTAAATCAAATAATGTGCGTGTCCTTCCACATGGCCCAACTTTCTACGAATACCTAGCATTTAGGGTACCACTATATCCAAGGTACGGCCATGGGCCAAGATCGCCGCCATTATCGGTCCAATGCCAAACACTGAGAATTCATTTCTCTATTTATTCGTAAGAAATTTGACATTATATTATAAAGGAATATTAAATAATCATACTATGAATTTATAAAGGTAATAAAAATTAATTTATTTAAGAGATACACAATAATTATTGACAGATTTAGAGGTTATGACATGTCAACGATTTACTTCCTACATGATAAATAATTTGTTATAAATAAGCATCATGTTTCACTAGGGTAATACATGATTTCGGTTATTTCGATATTTTATGTGATCTAATCCTGTCACTCAATTTATTTATTATCATGACCTATTCCTTTGTAAAAAGATTATTCATTTTTAGTTTTTTATAATTGTTGGTATCAAGTATTTACCTTAAAATAACTTCTATTTCAAAATAAGATAATATAGAGAAAAAAAACTTAATTGCTGCAGTTGAATTAGTTTCCCACATTTTATATTTTATTATCTTATCAATGATGTATCTCATTCACGTGTCAAGATGTATAATCATACACAACCCGTAAAAATAAGTTACCGAACTTACTAAATTGTAAACATTATAACTGATATTTTTTTTGTACTCATGTACAGCAAATAATAAAAAAAATGTTAAAGAAAACCCTATTCTGTTTTCATATTAAAACCTGAAGCAAAGGACAGAACCCGTCTTGCCGATATATGTATTTCTGGTAACTACATTGAGAATAAAAACGCAATGAAAGGATGTAGTAAAGTATACTAAAAATTTTGATTGATTCAGTTAACAATTTAGAAAAAAATAACTTAAATTACCATGGGAATCCTTGTGACATGTACACCATCTTCTAAAAATCTGTTGTGGCCAGCACAATACCTCTCACCATTTTCATTTTATGTTATACAAGTATTGTATTAAACATTTTTTGTACATACAAAAAATTCTAATTTTTCATTCCAAATTTCATGATTTTCCAATTCCATGTGCTTTTTTTCCCTCTGTAACTAAATTCCACATTCCTAGTAATTACTAACTGTCATTCTGACAAGGGGTCCCATATCTGCTTGTCAAGGCCAACAAAATCACATAATTGCTCACGCTCTATTCTTTCATTCTATAAGAATGTTAGAGATTCTTCCATTTCTTTAACGGGATCGACGGTATTTCTTATGGATATATGTATTTTAGTTAATAAACAATACGAAATATTATATGTATTTCTCAGAAAAAGCTTTCAGTAATGGCACTAAAACTAAAACTGTTGATTTTTGACAATGACATTTATTTGTCAATTGCAAACATTTGAATTTATCAACTGGTTTCCTTGATGTAGTGATCTTTGGTTTGGACTGTGTGATTTATTACTTCAGATTATTCTATAAATTATATTCTTTATCTCCAAATCTATAAAACATATAATAAAAAAATTAAACTTATCAGATTTAGAATTGAATGTTATTTATTTTTTATAATAATATACATTTTTAAAAATTAATATTTAGAAGATTTTTTTTAAGAAACTGCTACTTTCGGTTGTCTAATTGTTACCAAAACATTTTCAGCTCTTCCCATTAATGTCAGAATGAGGAATATGTAATTAAACAGGTTTTAAGACTTATAGTTTTCGACGAATCGTCTTTCCAACATCCACACACACACACACACACACACACACACGCACACACACACACACACATACACACACGCACACACAAACACACACACACACACACAAACACACATACAGACATTGTCCTAAATATATTAAAATCGAATACTAGACAACTTAAAACGTGCTTATTCTCTAAAATCTCGATATGCGATTTTTAGCATGAATCCAATACCTCTTTTAGCGAGCGGTAAAAAAGGAATAATTTGCAAAAATAAATCGTGTGGAATATATTTAGAATATTGATACAATTTTCTAAATAAATCATCCGGCGTGGTTTTAAACGGAATACTAGTATCCCGTAGTCTTTTCATTACCATATTATTTTCATGTCCGAAAAATTGTCGAAAACTACGTATACATTATTATTTTGAAAATATTGAATACCTATTTACTATATTTGGAATTTGTTTAATATTATATTTAATATCTTGTTTTTTTTTCATTTTGCACAAATTATGATCATAAATTTAATACAAAAGAAATTATATTTATATTTTCGTCTTCCAACGATAGCTATATGAGCACTAGTTCATAAACGAATGGGTTATACTAAATTGTCTTTGATAAACGATCGTTATAACTTTATAGAATAAGGAATTAAGCATTGCTAACAAATTTAGTTGGAGAACGAATGTTTCGTTTACGTACGTTCGACCAAAAGTTAGAGAATAAGGCAAGTCGTTCATCAACGATTTTCGTTTCTTAACGTTATAGTTATGTATAAGTTACAGAATAGGTACACAAAATATTGAGAACTGGCTACGTTGCTTAAGTTGCGTTATTATTATGCTATTATAAATTAGTAAATTCATGGTATGTGAGAACTCTGAACCTTCTTTAAATATATATTAACACTAAAATTATAATGACTATTTTACTTCGAGACCAGCAATGCAAAAACCAAAAATATGCGGGAAAAATTGTATTTACATTTATCACACAAAAACCTTGAATAATTTTCATTTTAAATTGTTATAAATTAAATGAATAAAAATATATAATTTTTTAAATGTACTTCGTGAATACCCCACTAAACTATTTATGTAACTGCATATGTTTCACCAGAATAGTTAAAGTAAGAGTTTTCGTTTATTTATATTATTTTTTGGTTAATGGAAGGCACTAATTCCTAAATTAAACTAGTATTGTAAGTTTTTTTTTATTAGGGATGTTCTGATCAAGGACATTTGATATGTAACAATCAATGCTAAGATTATACTAATCACTATCACGATAAAAGCAAAAATCATGTATCCGTTGCATATCTTCACTCGAAAAGCTATGATACGTTAACGATATACTTGCAACATAAAGTATAATTTGTTAAAAATAAGTATCATGTGTTTCACTAGGGAAATACATGATTTCGTTTATTTCGACATTTTATTTGATTTAATCTTGTTAATCAATTTATTTATTATCATGACCTGTTCCTTTGTAAAAAGATTAATCATTTTTTTTTGTTTTTCATAATTGTTGTTATGAAGTATTTATTTTAAGGAAACCACTGTTCAAAAATAAGATAAAATCGAAAAAACTGCATATTAATTGCTGCACATAAATTAGTTTCCCATATATTATGTTTTATCTTATCCATGATGTATATCATACACGTTTCATGATGCATAATCATTCAGAACCCGTAAAAATAAGTTACCAAACTAACTATAAATTATGCAAAATTCACTCCCATCATCATTCGTCAACATGAAGCTCCTACTGTTAGCATCTATTGCCGTTTTGGCTTCTGCCCAGAAGGACCCCCATATCTGGGCAGATAGATCCGCCATCGTTCACCTCTTCGAATGGAAATGGAAAGACATCGCTAACGAATGTGAAAACTTTCTGGCTCCTAAGGGTTTCGCCGGAGTTCAAACATCGCCAGCCAACGAAAACGCAGCAATCCAAAAAGATTTCGGACGTCCATGGTGGGAAAGGTACCAACCCATGAGCTACAAGTTAGTTACCAGATCCGGAAATGAACAAGAGTTCGCAGACATGGTTGCCAGATGTAACAAAGTAGGTGTAAGAGTGTATGTTGATGTTGTCTTCAATCATATGACTGGAGATTGGAATCCAATACACGGTACTGGTGGTAGTACAGCTATTACTAGCCAACTTCAATATCCAGGTGTTCCATATGGACCAAATGACTTCAATGCAGCTTGTGATATCAAGAACTACCAAAATGCTACCGAGGTCAGGAATTGTAAACTTTCAGGTCTGAAAGATTTGAATCAGGGCACTGAATATGTTCGTGGTAAGATCGTTGAATACCTTAATCATTTGATTGATTTGGGAGTTGCTGGATTCCGAGTGGACGCTGCTAAACACATGTGGCCAGGCGATCTGAAGATTATTTACGGAAGACTGAAAAATTTGAATACTAACCATGGTTTCCCTGGAGGTGCTAGACCCTATATCTACCAAGAAGTTATTGATTTAGGAGGTGAAGCTGTTTCTAAGAATGAATACACAGGTTTTGGATGTGTTACTGAGTTCCTACACTCTGCTAAAATCGGTACTGTCTTCAGGGGAAAAACTCAGCTCCAATATCTCAAAAACTGTAAGCAATTTTCTTTATTTATCGATTAACGAGAAACATTTTTTATTTATTTTTCTTCTTTAGGGGGAACAGGTTGGACTTTTTTGCCAAGCGAGAGCACTTTCATCTTCGTCGAAAATCACGACAACCAGAGAGGCCACGGTGCCGGTGGAACCGACATCTTAACATACAAACAAGACAAGCAATACAAGATGGCCGTTGCTTTTCTGTTGGCCCATCCTTATGGTAACGACAACGTTCGTATCATGTCTAGTTTCTACTTTGAAAATACCGAGTTTGGTCCACCGTCCGATGGCCAACAAAATATTATCTCCCCTGGTTTCACGGGTCAAGGTACATGCACGAACGGCTGGGTGTGCGAACACAGATGGAGAGAGATATTCAATATGGTTGGATTCAGAACAGCCACTAAGGGAACAGGAATGGACAACTGGTGGACCAATGGAGCCCAACAAATCGCGTTCAGCAGAGGAAACAAAGGATTTGTTGCTTTCACTAATGGGGGAGATATCAAACAGAACCTGAAGACTGGACTACCAGCTGGTAATTACTGCGACATCATCTCTGGAAGTTCTACTACTAGGGGATGTACTGGCAAGAGGGTTGTTGTACAAGGAGATGGTACTGGTTACATTGAACTTGGACAGAGTGACCCTGATGGTGTACTTGCTATTCATGTTGGTGCTACGGAGTATTTCTCTTCTAAATTGTAAATATTATAACTGGTCTTTTTATGTATTTTCTGTATAGCAAATAAAAAAAAAATCTTCAGCAAAACCCTAATCTCTTTTTATATTAAAACCGAAGCACTAGGTTTGTTTGTTGCAGTATTTTAGTTTTTACTGCAAAAAGCTGAAGTTTTGACACTATTACAACTACGTTTACTGCGAAACACCAGCCGTAAAAAGTCAGTAAAACTTGAAATCTTGTACATTTTATATATAGGTTTTAGGTTACAATTGAATGATTTTCCGAAACGCACTAAGTCATATTATTATGGAATTTAGTTTTCGATGTTATTTTGTACAGTTTTTCAAACTCTATTCAATAGGTATACTGATTTTATTCAAACGGACCTAATTCATATGCAATTTATGTACTAAGCTTTCAGAGTCACTAATAGGTTCATTTCAAGTTTAAACTGAAAACATCATACAGCGCAAATTCGCTTAACAATGACTTACCACATTTTGGAAAATCAACTGTTCAATTGTGCCTGTCCACTATAAATGTCGTTTAGGATACATAAAGATGTGTAGTAAATATTTGTTATGAACTTCTTAAAAGCACATGACTTAAAACTTACTGTGTCAATACTTCTATAAAATCCAGTCAATGTGTAACTGTGTGTTAAACAATTATACGAATTGTGTTTCCGTTCTATGTTATCCCAGAATTAATTTATATTAATATCTGAACAATATTACAGAGTAAATTTATTTATTTTTTTAAATTTATTAAAAACAATACCTTCCTTCCCTGAAGGTGACTGAAGGTTAACATGTTTTTAAATACTAGACTAAAGTAGATGCGTCCAAACTTTGCATCCAGGTTATCGAATGTTAAAATAAATGTTGGGCAAAAATAGTAACAGAATGAACACTATCGCTACAAGGCAAACCGACTACAACATAGGCTGACGAATTAAATCAACTAGACGGGAACTATAGTGGAGACAAGCAAATATACACCTTAACACGTTTACTGCCCACGCGGTTTGTAGAGCAGTGGCAACGACGCGATCAAATGCTGTGCTTGTGAAAATAGCACTGCATTCCAGTCATTTTTTTATTTTATAGGCACCTTGCTACAGCCTGCTAGGTGGTTTAGCGTTTGCGTATTTTGTACCTTGGGCTTGTACGTCAAAATACATGCGCAGCGAACGTGTTAAACTTAAATATTATATGTATATAAATACAATTATAAATTCTTTTACATTTTGGCACTGTGGCTATCTATTTTTTTATTCTTATTGCTATCATGTTATTAGTGTTGCTACTATTTATTTAAATAATGAAAATGGGTTATTACTGACAAATAAAATGTTAATATAAATTAGTGAATTTGTAGTACATAATCTTAATGACTATTTTGCTTCGGGAGAAGCAATGCAAAAGTCAAATATATGCGATTTTTTTTTGTATTTGCATTTGTCACACAAAATCCTTGAATGATTGTCATTTTAAATGAATGTTATACCTTAAAGATTTGTTATATATTTAATAAAATATTGTTAACTATAAATGGGTAATAATAGCTTTGCAGCCGAGGGCTTCTGTATATTACAGAGCGGCTGTAATGAAACTCCCACAGATGTATATATACTATTTTATTCATAATTATCCTCTTTTTAAATGAATAATTTTTAAAATTTAATTTCATTAATATTTTTTAAAGCTCTATTAAAATATGTTCAGCCTACTTACTGTAGGGATCTATGACAATGTTGCTAGCCAATCCTACATAAACATTTCCAACCCGTGAGGTGGAAGCGTTTTCTGTCATTTCACACTCAAGATATTGTCATTGTAGTCAGGAATAACGTATTTCCCAACCTCTAAACGATTAGGAATCGACATATTACTATAATGATTGAATAAAAATATATTTTTTTAAATGTACGTCATGATTATCCCACCAAACTGTTTATGTAATTATATTTCACCAAAATATGTAGTTAAGGGTGAATTAAGTATTTTTTTTAAAATTTGGTATGGTTTATGTATTCATGTGTATGTCTTAATATTATTTTTAGGTTAGAACCACAAATTCCTACATTAAACTATTAGAAGTTTCATTTTTTTACAATAAAAGCAAAATTCATGTATTCGCCGCATGCCATTACTCAAGAACCCTTGACATGTCAACGATTTACCTCTTACATAAAATATGATTTGTTATAAATAAGTATCATGTTACACTAGGGTGATGCATGATTACAGTTAATTCCATATTTTAATTAATCTAATCTTGTCATTCAATTTATTTATTTATTATCATGACCTGTTCCCTTGTAAAAATATAAATCCATTTTGATTGATTTTGTATAATTATTGGTATCAAGTATTTATTTTAAGGTAAACACTACTTCAAACTGACCTGTTATCATAGATTACTCGTAATAAAAAAACTGCCAAACATACTATAAATACTCCATCAACCATTCCCAACATCATTCGTCAACATGAAGCTCCTTCTGTTAGCATCTCTTGTCGTTTTGGCTTCTGCCCAGAAAGACCCACATATCTGGGCTGATAGATCTGCCATCGTCCATCTCTTCGAGTGGAAATGGAAGGACATCGCCCAAGAATGTGAAAACTTCCTAGCTCCTAACGGTTTCGGCGGAGTTCAAACATCACCAGCCAACGAAAACGCAGTCATCCAAAGAAATTTCGGACGTCCATGGTGGGAAAGGTACCAGCCCATGAGCTACAAGTTAGTCACCAGGTCGGGTAATGAACAAGATTTCGCAGACATGGTTGCCAGATGTAACAAAGTAGGTGTAAGAATATATGTTGATGTTATCTTCAACCATATGACTGGAGATTGGAATCCTGTACATGGTACTGGTGGTAGTACAGCTACTACAAGCCAAAAAAGTTATCCAGCAGTTCCTTATGGATCAAATGACTTCCATGCAACTTGTGCTATCAATAACTACAATGATGCTAACCAGGTCAGGAATTGTGAACTTGTGGGTCTTAAGGACTTGAACCAAGGCTCTGAATACGTTCGTGGTAAGATCGTTGAATTCCTTAACCATTTGATTGATTTGGGAGTTGCTGGATTCCGAGTGGATGCTGCTAAACACATGTGGCCAGGCGATCTGCAGGCTATTTACGGAAGACTGAAAAATTTGAACACTGACCATGGGTTCCCTGCTGGTGCAAGGGCCTACATCTACCAAGAAGTTATTGACTTAGGAGGTGAAGCTATTTCTAAGAATGAATACACAGGTTTTGGATGTGTTACTGAGTTCAGACACTCCGCTGAAATCGGAAAGCTCTTCAGGGGAAAGAATCAGCTCCAATTTGTCAAAAACTGTAAGCTATTTTATTTATTTTTGTAACGGGAAATTATTATTTTTTTTCTTTAGGGGGAACTGGATGGGGCTATTTGCCAAGCGAAAGCACCTTCATCTTTGTTGACAACCACGACAACCAGAGAGGCCACGGTGCCGGTGGAGCCGACATCTTAACATACAAACAAGACAAGCAGTACAAGATGGCCGTTGCTTTCATGTTGGCCCATCCCTATGGTAACGACAACGTTCGCGTCATGTCTAGCTTTGCTTTTGACAATACCGACTTTGGCCCACCGTCCGATGGCCAACAAAACATTATCTCCCCTGGCTTCACCGCTGCAGGTACCTGCACGAACGGCTGGGTGTGCGAACACAGATGGAGACAGATCTTCAACATGGTTGGATTCAGAACAGCCACTAAGGGAACAGGAATGGACAACTGGTGGACCAACGGAGGGCAACAGATCGCGTTCAGCAGAGGAAACAAAGGATTTGTAGCTTTCACCACTGGGGGAGACATTAAACAGAACCTGAAGACTGGACTGCCAGCTGGTAATTACTGTGACATCATTTCTGGAAGTTCTACTACTAGGGGATGTACCGGCAAGAGAGTTGTTGTTCAAGGAGATGGTACTGGTTATATCGAACTTGGACAGGGCGACCCTGATAGTGTACTCGCTATTCATGTTGGTGCTAAGGAGTATTTCTCCTCTAAATTGTAAATATTGTGACACGTCATATTGTAATTACGAAATAATAAAATAATATCTAACAAGAACTTATTTATTTTTATTTGAAAACATTAAAACTCTTTCAGATTGATTCAAACACGGTAAGTAAACATACAAATGTAACTACAGGTATCAGCAAAGAGGAAACATTTTAAATAATCCTTATATGAATTTTAAATTTACTTAATTGTTATTTTAAAAAAATCTTTCAGAAGTTATAATACGAGAGTCATTTCATAAATATTGCACATAAATTTTAGTTTATTCATTTGTTTATTTTTATTACACTCCTCGAATATATTGTCCCTGCTTCTCAATAACCGATTCCCAAAGTCTGGGAAGCTTCACTATTCCATCTAAGACACCATTTCTGTTTATCTGTCGAATGGTAACGGCAGCATGAAGTTCTTCCAGAGACGGAAAACGATGTTAACTCATAGGCTGTATTAGCTCTGGGAACAGGTAGAAGTCTGGTGGACTCATGTCCGGAATGTAGGAAGCATGAGGTATCACTTCCTAACCGTACTCACGCAGTTTTATGGTTACTACATTCCCAATGTGGGTACGTGCATTGTCATAAAGAATAAATTGCCTCGAGTAACTAAGGTCAGGTTTAGTATAATTATCGGCGCTGTTTTTGCACTTGTTCCACATAGAACTCTGTCATGATGATTCCTTTGTAATCATCATTTGTTTGACTTTTGATTGAGCTCTCCGAAATTTTTTTGGCCGTGGTGAATTTGGATCTCTTAACTCGTTTAACTGTGATTTCAACTCCGGCTCAAAATCTCTAACCCACGTTATAAAATACCCGCTGCTTCCCCAAGCCTGCTACTTCAACTAAAGTAAATGTTACTGTTGTTGTATCATCCAATTTACAATGTTGCCAACTTGTGCATTATTTATAAAATGTCCCTCATACAATAATAATAATAATACAACCTTTTAGTTTATATTCTGTATATTTTTTAAATGCCCAATGTTTCGGCAGCATACTCAGATGGCTTCTTGAGGGAAAAATACATAAATAAATAATAACAAAACGATAGCAACAAGTAACCAAGGTAACATATTACAAGATTTTTAATATAGGAAGCCATCTTTCTCGGAAATATGGCACTGTAATGAGAAGAGGTTCAAGTATTTGCCATTCTGATAAATTAGAAGACAAGATGAAAGACATTAATAATATTTTTATGAAGATTTTTTTTTATTTCTTCAATCAAAAGATGTCTGAAACCGAAAAGACCAACTAACAATGGTAATGAAAGGATCGTATAGTACGCTTCGCTTCCTTATCTCAAAAATGTCACGGACAAGATTGGTAGAATTCTTCGTAAGAAGATCATGAAGATTTCCTGTTTGCCATAAAACTTGAAGATATGTTGAGACAAGTAAAAGACATCATCCCTCTTCAGTCATCAGGGATTTACTAGATTCCATATGTCTGCGTGAAAATTTACATTGGCCAGACTGGTTGACTATTTCAACAAGATTGAACGAACACCAGCGATCGATCAGATTGAACCAGCCTCACCACCTCAACAATTAGGTATAGAAACCATTGGGAATAGTAATCTCCATCATTGTGACAGTTTCGAACTTAGCATGCATGACTTCCTATATTAAATATGTTAACATAGTTACTTGTTGCTTCTGTTTTATTATTTATTTATGTATTTTTCCCTTAAGAAGACAGCAGTGTACGTTGCCGAAACGTAGGGTATTTAACAAATATACAGAACATAAACTAAAAGGTTATATTATTATTATTATTATTATTATTATTACTTAACTGTTGTAAATAAAAATGATTACACCCGAACCTAGGATCTTTAGTTCATTAAAAATATTCTCATTTTAATTGTGAATAATTTCCCGTATTTCTAAAAAGGGAAGTTTTTAAGTACAGTAAGTTATAATTCTGGAATATTTTATCAGCAATATAAAAGCAACGAAACGCTGAAGTATGACCCTAAAAGCTTTTACTGGCTATAAAATATTTATAAATACTGCTCTCTTCTCGAAGAATTGTATCTATTACGGTCCATATATTCAACTTATATTGACGGCGGTAGATTTTTTTGTTCCAGAGAAGTTCTTTATGGCTAACTAAACATTAATACTAAATAAATGGATGGCTAGTATTCTACTGGAGGAGTAATGTTTTTTCGGCAAACATATGACTAATCAACGACAAAGAAATATCAATGGAGTATTCCATCATAGTAAGAAATTAATACGTGGGCAGAGTTGGGCGTCTACGCGTCCACTTCAATTGTCTACGTCTACGTGTCGACAATGCGTACACAATAAATTGATACGTAGACAATATAATAAAAGATTACGATTTTGATTGGACAGTGAAGTTAGATTATTTTATTTTACGTCACCCACCATTTACTGAGTTTTAGTTCTGATAATAATAAGATGATGAGTGACGTTTGTAACCAGAGACAGTGTCTCCTAATCATCCTAAAAATTGTACAAATTTTAATGTACCTCAACATTTAATACTGACGAATAATTTTGATACTTTGTTCCACCTTACCAATTCAGTATTGTGGAGAATAGGGCATAGTTTAGAACTCTCTGATTGGCTAAAATTGGAGCCAAGTTTACGAAATGTAATTTCAGGCTAATGTCATTGTACATAACATGTGACATCTTGTGTCATTTTTATGTGCAAAGTCAAGTATAATCTTTATCAGATTAGGAAATCAGGTAGATTATACTTTATATTTCATACCTACTGACTAAAATATACAAAGTTTCGAAGGCATTATGATACCTTTTAATATTTTAAGAAAATATCAGACGTCAGCAGTTGAATACTGCTATTTTTTAATTTCGTCTGTGTAAAACTGGCGCTGATGTGAGCGCCGTCTACTGAATTGGTTAAGTGGAATAGAGTATAGTAGATTGCACTTAAGAGCCAAATGTTTTTACATGCATTAAATAAATAATTTAAATTCATGAAACCAAACTTTGTCATTTTTTACCTGTAAAATATATAAGACCTGAATATTAATAATTACAATAAAACATGGTTAAGCATCAATTAATTCTATAGATTTTATTTGATACTTGACAACTGACAGCTGATATTATGCTTTCGTTTTTGTGAACTAGGTTTGCAATATGACCAATCAAAAGACAATATTTATATCCCCATCTATACTAACGTTATTTTCTTACATTAAATGAAATATAATAATTGTAGATTTGTATGAATAATCTAGAGATATTTAATGTGTTATAATTTCACATATTTTGGGAATAGGGGAATTTTAAAAACTATATAGGTATCTTAAACTTTCTTTAATTAATGTAATATTTTACAGCAAAATTCAAATTTTTTATGTACATTTTCTACAGTCGATGTATAGTTCGTATCCAAATGTGTAATAATTAGAAGAATATCGACGGATGATGGATAAATTGAAGGAAATAAAATATACTCCTTGTTGCAACAAGGAGTATATTTTATTTCCTTCAATTTATCCATCATCCGTCGATATTCTTCTAATTATTTTCTACAGTGTCTATGCTTCTGAATATGTCTACGTCATTGTCGACACATAAACTATTACATTGTCGACTTGGAGTAATCAAAGTTTTATTAGTTTTTAAAATATCATGTGCTCGCTAATCACTCTTAACCAGCTGTTCATACTTCCAGCCATTATTTTTCCAATTAATTATGGTGAGTTTAATCCTTCGTCAACGACAAGGCCTGGGTGCATTGATACATTTTCGGATGAAGTTTTTTATATTTCCAATAAATTTTAATGCAAATTTCCTTTACCATTTCATCCATTCACTACCACCTTCTTCGTGAGTGATGTAATTACGCTTCCTTCCCCTGTTGTCACATTAGGCGATGTCTTTCTCATAGCGGGCGTTATGTCGTTATTCGCGTGTAATTGGCCACCAAGACGACACGCGAGCCGGTGACAAAGCGACGCACGGAGACATGGACATGACATGCAGCAACACCTCCCCACAACGTTGTTGTCACGCAAAGTATAGCCACAGAGGGCTATATATATCATGTTACACTAGGGTGATGCATGATTACAGTTAATTCCATATTTTAATTAATCTAATCTTGTCATTCAATTTATTTATTTATTATCATGACCTGTTCCCTTGTAAAAATATAAATCCATTTTGATTGATTTTGTATAATTATTGGTATCAAGTATTTATTTTAAGGTAAACACTACTTCAAACTGACCTGTTATCATAGATTACCCGTAATAAAAAAACTGCCAAACATACTATAAATACTCCATCAACCATTCCCAACATCATTCGTCAACATGAAGCTCCTTCTGTTAGCATCTCTTGTCGTTTTGGCTTCTGCCCAGAAAGACCCACATATCTGGGCTGATAGATCTGCCATCGTCCATCTCTTCGAGTGGAAATGGAAGGACATCGCCCAAGAATGTGAAAACTTCCTGGCTCCTAACGGTTTCGGCGGAGTTCAAACATCACCAGCCAACGAAAACGCAGTCATCCAAAGAAATTTCGGACGTCCATGGTGGGAAAGGTACCAGCCCATGAGCTACAAGTTAGTCACCAGGTCGGGTAATGAACAAGATTTCGCAGACATGGTTGCCAGATGTAACAAAGTAGGTGTAAGAATATATGTTGATGTTATCTTCAACCATATGACTGGAGATTGGAATCCTGTACATGGTACTGGTGGTAGTACAGCTACTACAAGCCAAAAAAGTTATCCAGCAGTTCCTTATGGATCAAATGACTTCCATGCAACTTGTGCTATCAATAACTACAATGATGCTAACCAGGTCAGGAATTGTGAACTTGTGGGTCTTAAGGACTTGAACCAAGGCTCTGAATACGTTCGTGGTAAGATCGTTGAATTCCTTAACCATTTGATTGATTTGGGAGTTGCTGGATTCCGAGTGGATGCTGCTAAACACATGTGGCCAGGCGATCTGCAGGCTATTTACGGAAGACTGAAAAATTTGAACACTGACCATGGGTTCCCTGCTGGTGCAAGAGCCTACATCTACCAAGAAGTTATTGACTTAGGAGGTGAAGCTATTTCTAAGAATGAATACACAGGTTTTGGATGTGTTACTGAGTTCAGACACTCCGCTGAAATCGGAAAGCTCTTCAGGGGAAAGAATCAGCTCCAATTTGTCAAAAACTGTAAGCTATTTTATTTATTTTTGTAACGGGAAATTATTATTATTTTTCTTTAGGGGGAACTGGATGGGGCTATTTGCCAAGCGAAAGCACCTTCATCTTTGTTGACAACCACGACAACCAGAGAGGCCACGGTGCCGGTGGAGCCGACATCTTAACATACAAACAAGACAAGCAGTACAAGATGGCCGTTGCTTTCATGTTGGCCCATCCCTATGGTAACGACAACGTTCGCGTCATGTCTAGCTTTGCTTTTGACAATACAGACTTTGGCCCACCGTCCGATGGCCAACAAAACATTATCTCCCCTGGCTTCACCGCTGCAGGTACCTGCACGAACGGCTGGGTGTGCGAACACAGATGGAGACAGATCTTCAACATGGTTGGGTTCAGAACAGCCACTAAGGGAACAGGAATGGACAACTGGTGGACCAACGGAGGGCAACAGATCGCGTTCAGCAGAGGAAACAAAGGATTTGTAGCTTTCACCACTGGGGGAGACATTAAACAGAACCTGAAGACTGGACTGCCAGCTGGTAATTACTGTGACATCATCTCTGGAAGTTCTACTACTAGGGGATGTACCGGCAAGAGAGTTGTTGTTCAAGGAGATGGTACTGGTTACATCGAACTTGGACAGGGCGACCCTGATAGTGTACTCGCTATTCATGTTGGTGCTAAGGAGTATTTCTCCTCTAAATTGTAAATATTGTGACTGGTCATATTGTAATTACGAAATAATAAAATAATATCTAACAAGAACTTATTTATTTTTATTTGAAAACAGTAAATCTCTTTCAGATTGATTCAAACACGGTAAGTAAACATACAAATGTAACTGCAGGTATCAGCAAAGAGGAAACATTTTAAATAATCCTTATATGAATTTTAAATTTACTTAATTGTTATTTTTAAAAAATCTTTCAGAAGTTATAATACGAGAGTCATTTCATAAATATTGCACATAAATTTTAGTTTATTCATTTGTTTATTTTTATTACACTCCTCGAATATATTGTCCCTGCTTCTCAATAACCGATTCCCAAAGTCTGGGAAGCTTCACTATTCCATCTAAGACACCATTTCTGTTTATCGAATGGTAACGGCAGCATGAAGTTCTTCCAGAGACGGAAAACGATGTTAACTCATAGGCTGTATTAGCTCTGGGAACAGGTAGAAGTCTGGTGGACTCATGTCCGGAATGTAGGAAGCATGAGGTATCACTTCCTAACCGTACTCACGCAGTTTTATGGTTACTACATTCCCAATGTGGGTACGTGCATTGTCATAAAGAATAAATTGCCTCGAGTAACTAAGGTCAGGTTTAGTATAATTATCGGCGCTGTTTTTGCACTTGTTCCACATAGAACTCTGTCATGATGATTCCTTTGTAATCATCATTTGTTTGACTTTTGATTGAGCTCTCCGAAATTTTTTTGGCCGTGGTGAATTTGGATCTCTTAACTCGTTTAACTGTGATTTCAACTCCGGCTCAAAATCTCTAACCCACGTTATAAAATACCCGCTGCTTCCCCAAGCCTGCTACTTCAACTAAAGTAAATGTTACTGTTGTTGTATCATCCAATTTACAATGTTGCCAACTTGTGCATTATTTATAAAATGTCCCTCATACAATAATAATAATAATACAACCTTTTAGTTTATATTCTGTATATTTTTTAAATGCCCAATGTTTCGGCAGCATACTCAGATGGCTTCTTGAGGGAAAAATACATAAATAAATAATAACAAAACGATAGCAACAAGTAACCAAGGTAACATATTACAAGATTTTTAATATAGGAAGCCATCTTTCTCGGAAATATGGCACTGTAATGAGAAGAGGTTCAAGTATTTGCCATTCTGATAAATTAGAAGACAAGATGAAAGACATTAATAATATTTTTATGAAGATTTTTTTTTATTTCTTCAATCAAAAGATGTCTGAAACCGAAAAGACCAACTAACAATGGTAATGAAAGGATCGTATAGTACGCTTCGCTTCCTTATCTCAAAAATGTCACGGACAAGATTGGTAGAATTCTTCGTAAGAAGATCATGAAGATTTCCTGTTTGCCATAAAACTTGAAGATATGTTGAGACAAGTAAAAGACATCATCCCTCTTCAGTCATCAGGGATTTACTAGATTCCATATGTCTGCGTGAAAATTTACATTGGCCAGACTGGTTGACTATTTCAACAAGATTGAACGAACACCAGCGATCGATCAGATTGAACCAGCCTCACCACCTCAACAATTAGGTATAGAAACCATTGGGAATAGTAATCTCCATCATTGTGACAGTTTCGAACTTAGCATGCATGACTTCCTATATTAAATATGTTAACATAGTTACTTGTTGCTTCTGTTTTATTATTTATTTATGTATTTTTCCCTTAAGAAGACAGCAGTGTACGTTGCCGAAACGTAGGGTATTTAACAAATATACAGAACATAAACTAAAAGGTTATATTATTATTATTATTATTATTATTATTACTTAACTGTTGTAAATAAAAATGATTACACCCGAACCTAGGATCTTTAGTTCATTAAAAATATTCTCATTTTAATTGTGAATAATTTCCCGTATTTCTAAAAAGGGAAGTTTTTAAGTACAGTAAGTTATAATTCTGGAATATTTTATCAGCAATATAAAAGCAACGAAACGCTGAAGTATGACCCTAAAAGCTTTTACTGGCTATAAAATATTTATAAATACTGCTCTCTTCTCGAAGAATTGTATCTATTACGGTCCATATATTCAACTTATATTGACGGCGGTAGATTTTTTTGTTCCAGAGAAGTTCTTTATGGCTAACTAAACATTAATACTAAATAAATGGATGGCTAGTATTCTACTGGAGGAGTAATGTTTTTTCGGCAAACATATGACTAATCAACGACAAAGAAATATCAATGGAGTATTCCATCATAGTAAGAAATTAATACGTGGGCAGAGTTGGGCGTCTACGCGTCCACTTCAATTGTCTACGTCTACGTGTCGACAATGCGTACACAATAAATTGATACGTAGACAATATAATAAAAGATTACGATTTTGATTGGACAGTGAAGTTAGATTATTTTATTTTACGTCACCCACCATTTACTGAGTTTTAGTTCTGATAATAATAAGATGATGAGTGACGTTTGTAACCAGAGACAGTGTCTCCTAATCATCCTAAAAATTGTACAAATTTTAATGTACCTCAACATTTAATACTGACGAATAATTTTGATACTTTGTTCCACCTTACCAATTCAGTATTGTGGAGAATAGGGCATAGTTTAGAACTCTCTGATTGGCTAAAATTGGAGCCAAGTTTACGAAATGTAATTTCAGGCTAATGTCATTGTACATAACATGTGACATCTTGTGTCATTTTTATGTGCAAAGTCAAGTATAATCTTTATCAGATTAGGAAATCAGGTAGATTATACTTTATATTTCATACCTACTGACTAAAATATACAAAGTTTCGAAGGCATTATGATACCTTTTAATATTTTAAGAAAATATCAGACGTCAGCAGTTGAATACTGCTATTTTTTAATTTCGTCTGTGTAAAACTGGCGCTGATGTGAGCGCCGTCTACTGAATTGGTTAAGTGGAATAGAGTATAGTAGATTGCACTTAAGAGCCAAATGTTTTTACATGCATTAAATAAATAATTTAAATTCATGAAACCAAACTTTGTCATTTTTTACCTGTAAAATATATAAGACCTGAATATTAATAATTACAATAAAACATGGTTAAGCATCAATTAATTCTATAGATTTTATTTGATACTTGACAACTGACAGCTGATATTATGCTTTCGTTTTTGTGAACTAGGTTTGCAATATGACCAATCAAAAGACAATATTTATATCCCCATCTATACTAACGTTATTTTCTTACATTAAATGAAATATAATAATTGTAGATTTGTATGAATAATCTAGAGATATTTAATGTGTTATAATTTCACATATTTTGGGAATAGGGGAATTTTAAAAACTATATAGGTATCTTAAACTTTCTTTAATTAATGTAATATTTTACAGCAAAATTCAAATTTTTTATGTACATTTTCTACAGTCGATGTATAGTTCGTATCCAAATGTGTAATAATTAGAAGAATATCGACGGATGATGGATAAATTGAAGGAAATAAAATATACTCCTTGTTGCAACAAGGAGTATATTTTATTTCCTTCAATTTATCCATCATCCGTCGATATTCTTCTAATTATTTTCTACAGTGTCTATGCTTCTGAATATGTCTACGTCATTGTCGACACATAAACTATTACATTGTCGACTTGGAGTAATCAAAGTTTTATTAGTTTTTAAAATATCATGTGCTCGCTAATCACTCTTAACCAGCTGTTCATACTTCCAGCCATTATTTTTCCAATTAATTATGGTGAGTTTAATCCTTCGTCAACGACAAGGCCTGGGTGCATTGATACATTTTCGGATGAAGTTTTTTATATTTCCAATAAATTTTAATGCAAATTTCCTTTACCATTTCATCCATTCACTACCACCTTCTTCGTGAGTGATGTAATTACGCTTCCTTCCCCTGTTGTCACATTAGGCGATGTCTTTCTCATAGCGGGCGTTATGTCGTTATTCGCGTGTAATTGGCCACCAAGACGACACGCGAGCCGGTGACAAAGCGACGCACGGAGACATGGACATGACATGCAGCAACACCTCCCCACAACGTTGTTGTCACGCAAAGTATAGCCACAGAGGGGAAGCTAAAGAAGGTGCAACAGGAAATTAAAAGTGCTGGGAAGTTTTAATCAACAAATTACACGGAGACTATGAATACTATAATCTGTTCTGACACCGACTGAGAAACTATATTTTTCTTTGGCATTATTTATAAAGCTCATTGCCTCACTGAAAACTGCAAAGCCACATATGTTGGGACAACCAAACGTTGTTCAAAGATCCAAATAAGCGAACATCGCAGATCAACACAGAATAACACGGCGAACAAATGTTCTCTGGCTGAATATTCTAATACACTAAAAACACTTTTTAACTTATATTTGTTTATGATTACAAAGAAATCATTATGTGGAACAAGTATCACAGCTGTTTATTATCGGGAAGGTTGCACAAAATCCGAGGCTGGGCCACCCATTCTTCATGACAGTGCTCGCCCTCTTACATGGGGAATGTCGTAACCGGTATACTGCCTGAATACAGTTGGGAATTGTTACCCATGCTCCCTACAGTCCAGACATGAGTACACCAGACTTCGACTTATTGCAAAAGCTGAAATAGCCTAGGCGTGGACATCGTTTTCCGTCTCTAGCAGAGCTCCATGCTGCCGTTACCTAAATCATTCGACAGATGAGCAGAGATGGTGTGCTGGATAGAATATTAAAGCTTCCCAGACTTTGGGACTCGGGCATTGAGAAGCAGGGAGATTATATTGAAGGATAGTAAAGAGATAGTATTTATGAAATTACCCTCCTATAGAGCATTTTCAGAGCCTACAGCTAAAAAAAATGTCGTACCTGAATAAATGTATATGAAAGTATAAAAATCTATACACAAAAGGCATTATATAAATACACAATGGGTAGGAAAGATGCTGGGGAATGAAAAGTAAGTTTTCCTTTTTATAAACAGGAAATATTCAACAAGATATGTAATTTAAATTTAAAAATTTAGGTTAAATGAGCATGCTAATCATAAAAACCGTAATAAAATAAAAATATAGAAGTACTAAACCGTCAGAGAAATTTTAAAATAGCTTTAACATGTCGGTTGGTTGATGTCAATAATTTTTGTTATATTTTATTGATATTCATATTGATACTAAATTGAAGAAAATTATACATCTTCTCAATTAAATTCCGTACATTTTATTTAAATTCCTACAACAATGTTACACAATTGTCCGTTTCGATGATGTCACCAAGAATGCTTCCGCAAGATTTTTCGGGCATTTTCCGTATTATTCTGTTGTCGATTTTGAGTGAATATGGACATGTGTGTGTTTAGGGTGACCAGACGTCCTGATATTCCGCGATTCGTCCCTGTTTTGACCTCGGGGACAAGTAATTGTCCCGGATTACATACCCGACTCCAAATTTAATCCTTATATCATCTATCGACGTTTGTAATATTTATTCTATTACTAAATTTTTAATTGTTTTATATTCTATTTTTTTATGCGGTACATTAATTTTATTTCTTTCTTTATGAATGTAAAATGTATATGTTTTAGACAGTTTATCCAGGTAAGTCAACAATACGTTAAATATATTCCCTGTTCTAAAATGTTTTGTGATCTGGAAATTTATTTTTGTACATGAAAGGGGGAAAACATGCAGCTACACATCCCTTGAAAAAATGTAACGTTCAATTATAAGGCATTTGAACTTGAATGAAAAAAAATTTCGCCTGCGGCGCTTTTTTTCTGTATTTTATATCCCAATTTTGCGATTTATAAATTTAGTCATCCTATGTGCGCTCTTAATTTTTTTCACAATTTGGAAAAACTGAATGTTTAGTACAAATATATTTTGTGTACATCATATGTAACAATCTGTAAGATCTTACTGTAAATGTGATAATGTCCATGTTATTTTGTTTGTATTATTTTGTTATATTACTTGTTATAGACCCTGAACAAGATGCATTTTTGTACCGAATTCGAGTAATTCTTAACACCCAATCCACATCACAGTCGAGATATTTCCCACATTATTGATAAATTACGAAAATCAACACGAAACACAAAAATGCTAAAATACACGCCAAAGTATATGAACTACAGCTTAAATTTCCATTTTGGTGCTTCGTAAGGAATCTACAATTATATATTATTCAGTAGAGAATATAGTAAAGTACAAAGTGCATTACACAGAATGAAGCGAAGTCTTTCACCCATCTCTCGTTCCATTCTCATTGGAAAGCAGAAAAGAAACCATTGGAATCTCATCGACTTCTTAATTGAATTCAGGCAAACGCGATTGAAAAGCTTTGTTTCTCGTGGCGAATAGTTGTGGAGGAACCACGGAGCAGACCGGAAGCGAGTTGTGGCCGGGCGGACACGAAAAGTTCCGAATTACTCAAGGCGATCGCAAGGGTCAGTTACTGGACGGAAATAAAGCACCGAACGTTAGAGGAATTCCAATGGAATCAAGACAGAGAAGTATGATCTTATTTTGCCCTTGCCCTTACAGATTGCAACTGCGGAAGGAAAGATTTTATTGTAAAATAAAGACAATGCTAATAAATTTCTATCCAACACTAAATAAATAATGAATTTTTCAATAGGAACTTTTTTCAATAGGGTTGTATTTGGTTAAGATGACAGATATGTCATTCAGTTTGTGGTTATGTTTTCAGTTAAAAGGTCTACTATTTAATAAAATGTATTCAATTTCGCTCGAAAATCGCATGAAAATAATGCAAATGCATTATGAAATTGGTTGATCAGTGAAAACCACATTTCGTAAAATCTTGAATATTTTTGGTCGTTATAATCGTTCATCAGAACCTGCAATTAAAAATTTAGTGAAATAAATGAGTCAACTGGGTCAGTACATAACGCATCAATACCAAAACGTACTCATACTGGTCGTTCGCAAGAAAATATTGCTGCTGTGAGCATAATGGGTTCAGGAGGATCCATATTTATCAATTCCACGGCGCTTTCAAAAATTGCTCTTAACCCCGGGTACAACATGGGGTATATTGCGCAAGGATTTGGCTCTAAAACCTTACAACGTCCAGTTGGTGCAAGAACCGAAGCCAGCAGATCATGATCAACGTCGACAATTTGCTGATTTCATTATTGAACCATGTGCTGGATTTTCAGACAAAATCATCTTTTCTGACGAAGCTCATTTTCATTTGAATGGCTACGGTAACAAACGCATTTGTCGCATTTGGGCTTCTGAAAATCCAAGGGCAGTTGTTCAACAACCATTACATTCATCTCGTGTCATTGTTTGGTGTGTTTTTTTGGGCTGGCGGTGTCATTGGACCATATTTTTTCGAAAACGGGGCTGGTGCTGCCGTTACGGTCAATGGAGTGCGCTATAGAAACATGATAACTAATTTTTTATGACCTATTTTGGATGAGATGGATGTCGACGACTTGTCATTTCAACAGGACGGAGCTACGCCACACTGCTTAAGAAAAAATCGGTTTATTGAAAACCAAATTTGATGGACATTTGATGACGGGTAGAGGTGATGTCAATTGGTCACCAAGATCATGCGTTCTAACACCGTTAGATTATTTCTTGTGGGGCTACGTGAAAGATAAAGTTTATAAGGATAATCCAACAACAATTGCAGAGCTAAAGGCCTACATCGATCGCGTAATTCGTGAAATTGAGCCACAATTATGCACAAATTTGATCGAAAATTTTGTCAAAAGAATCGATGTTTGCCAACGTAGTCGTGGTGTATATTTATCAAACATTCTTTATCATTCATAAAGGAAAGATTCTCTACAACATATTTCAATTAAAATATTCCGTTTTACTCAAAATGTGTGTTTTATTTACAATTTAGAAAAGAGATCGTATTGAAAAACCCATTACATGAAAAGGAAAAAGTAGATAAAATATTCATGTTAAAAACTATGTCACGGCGTGTAATTTCTTATCTTCGAATAGCATTTAAGATTCGTCATTTAAGATATCGGAAACAGCGCTCAACTTTACTACCGAACAAAACTTTGGTAATAGACATATCTTCATAAAATCTCTGGAACGGCGTATCGCTCGCATAACTCGAAGCAGGTTAGCTGGGGATTTTTTACGAGTTTCTTGTTCTTTTTATGTGGGTTACGTTCGTTATTTAAATGAACCGAGAGTAACGGTGCTGTCGCGGCTGAAACTTTGCTTTCAAGTAGCCGGGCCATCCTCTAGAATGAATAATTAACTTGCCTGGTGTAGGGTCACGACTCCACAGAATCGGACGCGAGTAGTTTTACTATCCAGACTTTACAACTCTAATTTTAAGTTTATTCAATCTCGCCAACTTCAACGACTTCAATTACACGTTTGCGGGGAGGTTACGGACTAAATGAAAGCTGTTTTCGTTTCACCTTCCAAATGAAACACAAAAGGATAGTTAACTTTAGCATATTTTAGACCTGAATTTTATTCAAAGATGGGTGTATATTACTGTAGGATGAACTCGTCGAATTGCGTAAATCGGGTAAGTGCGTTAATGTCCTGTAGTTCTTTTATTTTTGTGCGTATGAATATGGTGAGTAAATAGCACACTCACTTCAACATGTTTCACCTACCTGTACATATATGACATCGCTCAGTATCATCTAGAGTGAGTACTCACATCAAATTCAATACGACGATAAATAAACGTATGATGTAAGTTTGTCGACTTTTGCTTGATGCTCAATCATATGTATTTACGTATTTCCGTAGTTTTGATTAATGAATCCAACCACCTACTTATTTTTTTATATTAACTCTTTGATTAGAAAAAAGCATACCCTGCGCACTTTCCCTACAAAAATGCAGAATTGGGAAAGTGCGTACATGACAATTTTTGTTAATACGCAATTCCCGAAACCAGAATAGGCTATACCAGCCCCATAGAATTAAGAGAAATTAGAAATTCGTCCTATAACATTCATAGCCAGTTGCACAGCTTATAGTTAATGTCTTAACTACAGGTTAACAAAAAAAGTGTGAATCGAAATTTTGACAGTAATAAATAACAACTCATTTGACATTTGATTCCGATACGATATTGTCAATTTAACCAACGGTTAACAATTTAACTATAACCTGTGCAAATGGCCATCAGTGGTGTTTTTATTTTATTATCCTTATGTTACCTTTTGATTTTTTGCGTCAGTCAAATTTTTCTTATTTTGTAAAATTTGAGAGAATAAAGATATTTGTTTTCTGTAAAAATCTAGTAGCATAGATTTATTTTGGAATTTTCAGCACAAACCTTACAAATCGTATTGCACGTTTTAATATGAAGATACCGACGTGTTACACACTTGCCTTCCATCAGAGTGGAAGTACGTTCTAGTGATCAAAATTTTAAAAATTACACACAAAAAAAATGTGAATTTAGTTAAGAATACAAATAGTTTAATACAACCGGTAAGGTTGAACAAATAATAGACAAAACGTACAAGGAATTGTTTTAGAATTAGAAAAATAATATTAGCAATTTATTGATTTGTACAATATTGATCATATAGATAGCAACTTTTAAAAATGTATGAAATTTAATATCTTTATAATTCTTTAACTCTGTACCTATGGAATATGAAGTATAAATTGCAATCACATCGTATAGGGAATAATATATTTTTTAAAATTTATAAATATTATGTCAATAAATGATATTTAACTGCGTTTTTTCAAGAAATACTGTTAAAAGTTAAAATTATGGTACTTCCGGTAGACCAATTATAACCAAAAATTAATCACGTCACATTATATGCATCTAAACTCGAGGAATACGAAAAATATATAATTTTTGGAATCATGATATTGGAGTTATGCGACCCGAAACGATCCTCCCATACACACACACACACACACACACACACACACACACACACACACACACACATACATATACATACAAGTAAAAAAAAAATACCAATAGGGAGCAAGCTTATAGAGGCAATCTGTTTATAAAGCCTACTTCACAATTAGTTTTAATTTCAAGCATTACTCAAAACTGCATATTGTCGAATTTGAGAGCAAACTGATGTATATGCTTTTTATTAATTTTTGTACAATGTTGAAAAACTAAATTTAAGAAGGTGAATGAATTTTGTGAACATAACATGTAATATTTTGTGAGATCTTGTTTACCCAGATGAAGGTGCAAGAGTGTACCGAAACGTCGGAAGGTATTGTAAGAGAATAAAAGCTGTCTGACTGAGATTTCTAGTAAAAGTTAACACCTAATCGATAGCACAGCCGCAAAATGCAAATATATAAATGTCTCCAAATGTAATTACTATAATAATCTATGATGCCATTCCATGTTGTTTTGTATGTGTAACTAATGTGACAGTTTGGTCATTTTGCTTTGGTAATCTGGTTTAAACCACGGAAGGAAGTACCTAAGCAATCACGAAACTGCTGACTGCCAAATCTCTGCGGTGTCATTCAGGGACGGTTGATAGGCGAATGGGCCATCGTAAATGCCAACGAATCGACTGTTTACATGCTAATTTTAAATGCAAGATACCTACAACCGCACAGTCCGAATCTTGCATATTTAACAATGCGCTCAATAACTTAACAAAGTTAGGTAACTGCATCTTGTCTTGTTCAGCAATAACTTTGTAGAATTTAACTATTAAATATGCTATTGTAATTTTTGCCTTTACTAATTCACACGTATATTTTGTGTATAATAGTTTTATTTATAACAACAATGCCTCAATATTTATTTTGATTTTGGAACCATATAAATTTGAAATTGTACAATAGTATTATTTGTGACATATTCACTGTGAAGTTGAAATCAGTGCGTTTGGGACAAGTAAAGAGCCTCCATGAAGAATATCTAGTATATTCAGGCGTGCCGTGGACAAGTGTTCTTTATAGCGGCTAGCACACTAGAGATGATCCAAGATAGCGAAACAACTCCAAACAATGGGCGAAAAATAGAAGGGCCACGTTCTAATTCAAAATTCTATTTCAAGTGCAATTCATCGCAATATTGTTTTTTTATTTTTTTATTACCCAGCAATGGGCAATATGCCGTGATGATATATTTATTTATTTTTTATATTTTATTGTTTTTTTTTCTCCATCAAATTTATTTATTTGTTTGACAGTACACGACATACACAAATCTCCAACTGGCACAATAAATACAAAAAATGTAAAAAATATAAAACTACATGACATATGTGCCCAAAGCTATTTACATGGGTAATTATATCAACATATATTTTAGCGATGTTTTAAGTATTTCCAATGCTATTCTAAATATGTCTATATGATCACCAATACAATTAGTGATTTCTAGCAGCCTATTCATTACACAATTTTTACCAAATGCAGTATTTTTGAACTTGACAAAAAGGTATTTTTTGATCTAAAGTAAAACATTGGAATTTTTAAAGTAAAACAACTTAAGAATTAAAACCAACAACAAACAAACGTTCGTCGTAAGTATAAATAAATAAAATAAATAAATAAATATATCATCACGGCATATTACCCATTGCTGGGTGTGTCAATCTGCTTTGTACATAGATATCGGTAATGATAAAATATTTGTGTACCGTGCGGGCGCTTACCAGGCATCACTTCACGGGCACTCATTGCTGGCGTGGATAGTCCACCACAGGGGTTAATTTTGTACCATTAAAATACAAAGTAATTTTATTTACTTTTAATTGGTATAGTACGAAATTAACGAATTTCCTTTTGTACAGTTTCAAGTCTGTTTATATGATATTGATAATGAGGTGACCATATGGTACTGCAATATTCTAAATTACTTCTTACTAAGGTATTATACAACAAGAAACAAATATTTATTTTGGTAATTTTTTTACACATTCTAATTACAAATTTCTAATGAAATTCTGGGTTGAAAATTACATCCAAATTTTTAATAAATGGCACAGTTTCAGGTATAGTATTATTCAGAGTGTAATTAAATAATAATGTGTTTCTTTTCCTTGAAAATCTCATAATTTTACATTCATTTATATTTAGATTCATATCTTTAATTGTGCACAATTTAAATATTGTTGTAATAATTACCGTCATGGTTATTACTTACAACCGAAAACAATTTCAAGTCATCAGCGAAGAGTAAGATTTTTTTTTGGATATATCATTTATAAATAATGAAAATAAAATGGTCCTAAATGTGATTCCTGGATCACGCCAGATATAATATGAATTTTAAATGACAAGATTATTAATTTTGACTATTTGACACCTATCATACAGATAGGACTTGAATCACTGCAAAAATTTGATCCTTATCCTTTTCATACATGTCTATCCCTTGTGACATACAAAACATAACGTATCTAAGTTTCATCCTCGCGAATTATTACACATTCCATCGTTCCAGTTCTCGAGAAGAGGGTCACTCGGCTCGGAATGATTTGAAATTCTGATAATGTTATTATCCGCGATGTTTTGTCAGCTACGCAAGAAGTGGTGCACAGTCGCACAGATTAATCCGAACATTGCGACGATATTTCTCTAACCAGTCGCATTAATTTATGTATGTGCGGTGGACGGTTTTGTAGCCGTGATTAGCGATATTAATGGATACTGTTTGTCATATAGCTATAGCTATAGATATAGACTAGGTTAGTTTATGCGGATATGAATATTTAATCGGTAAATGTAATCAAATCTTTTTTTAACACCGAAGATTATTCAGGGAGACATGGGAAATGTTTTAGGATCAGCATATTTTTCATACACAATGGAAAAGAATCTAATGTGACCAGCACATTACCTTCCGTCAAATCTATGTATTGTGTACAAATTTCACACAATTTTTTTTTTGGAAAAATATCTATATTTCCATTACATTACGCTCCGTCATACAGGGGGTTCAAGCACAATATTCTATATTTTCAGTAAAATTATAAAACAGATAGCGCTCACATCAGTGCCAGTTTTGAAAAACCAAAATTAAAAATGGCAGTATTTAACTGCCGTTATCTGACATGTTAATAAAATATTAACATGGTATCAAAATATCATCGGAACTTTGTATATTGTAATCAGTAGGAATAAAATATAAATTATTATCTACCTACTTTCCAAATCGCATAAAATTAATACTTGAAAATACACATAAAAATTACTCGATATGTCATTCCATGTACACTGACACTAATTTGAAATTATACTGCATAAACTTGGCTCCTATTTCAGCCAATCAGAGCCTTCAAAACTATGCCGTATTCTCTACAATACTGTATCGATAAGGTGAAACAAAGTATAGACAATAAACCTTCAATATTTACAATAACAATGTGACAAAATTATATTTAACAAGGTTTTTTTTTAAGAAAAACTGTAAAAATCGTAAAATGAGAGTACTTCCGGTTGATCAATGATAAGCAAAATCTAATCAAGTCTATATATGGATGTAAGGAAGAGGAATACGTAAAAATAGTAATTTTTGGAATTTTAGTATTGGAGTTACCGTGGCCGATATTGTAGTCACAGACAGTAAATCGTTCTCCAGGGTAAGTGATCACCAATAATTATTTGCGATAACATAAATTTTCAAAAAATAATATTTATAAGATTGTTTTTTAAGAAACTAGTACTTCCGGTTATCCAATTTTTACCAAAACCGTAATAGCTTTTTCCATTATTGTTAGAATGAGGAATTCGTAAACATACCTTAAGTCTTATAAAATTTGAGAAACCGTTCATCCAACATCCATACACACACGTACGCACACGGACATCATCGTAAAAATGTCATAATCGGATTCTAGGGACCTTAAAACGTACTTATACACTAAAATCTGTATAAACTCTTAGTGAGAGGTAAAAAAACTTGTTTGTGAACATTAAGACGATGTGTGTATTCCCTAAAAACATGATAGTATAATACAAAATATCATTATCGCACGCTTAACACAAGAAAATGTACAATTTTTTTTTTTTAATTTTAAGGAGACGGTTGGTATTATTTTTTATTTGCCAGATTTGACGTAGGTACCACAAAAAAAATATATTATCCTTAAATCCCGATATTTTTACCCCTATCATTTAGCCATTTTTATCCCCTACGGGGTAATTAATTGGTTTCAGTATTTGAATATTAAAAACACTAATAATTATTTACAAATTATATATAATATATAGAAATTTAATACTGTATCTTTTCTTTATTTGCGTTTTAATAAAGTTTGGAAGTGTGCTAACTACTTTTCGTTGAAGTAATAACAGTAACGATAGAGATCTTGTTCAGTTTGACGATTAGGAAATTTTGTAAATGTCCGTCGATAAAACAAGTGGAAAACTTGCACTCATAAGCTGAAGTTGAGCCATTTCACTTGATGTATGTATAATTTCCACATTTTGGCGGTTCCCGCGACCTAACAATTCAGTTTTATTCACGGTCCTTGATATTCCACGGAGACCAGCAGGTATATATCGTCAGTATGTTAAGCGTCATCTCACACATATTAAATTTGCATAGACAATATTGAAAATCTCTTTACCGTATTCCCAGTGCATCCCGCATATGGTATATTTTAACTTCCATTTATGAGACATTTTGCATATATTGTACCGCGTTCATATTCTTCGTGATCACCGGTATGATTCTGCTGTGACGCCCGCGCGGTGCGCATATATGCAATTTTCTCTCTCTAAGCCTTTGTCATCGTCTGCTGTCAAGCGAAAATTCATTTGCATCGAGCTGGTACTGTCTTTTTCATCCGGAAAATTCATCTAATTTGCTACATTCCAACTGCGGAATGCGCAATTCAATACTCTTTAATTTCTCTCCCATTTTACCTGTCCAATTCATAGCCAATTTTATATTTAAATTTCACAAAGCAAGAGATATACAGGGAATTTATTTTATCCAACACCGACTCATAATATGGTAGCTATTATGGTTATTTGCAATAACTAATGTACATTACTCATACCGTGAGAGAATAATTAAAAAGTCACAGTGAAATTATTACTGATTTTTACGTTTTTATTTTCCGTCATCGTAAGAAAGATATTGTCAATAATGAGTTTCTAATGAGTAAGCACGTTTTGGGGTTCATAGAATAAGAATTTACTATTTTTACGATGATGTCTGTATGTGTGTGTGCGTCTCTGTGTGTGTATATGACGATCGTTCGGATCGGAAAACTCCAATACCACGATTCCAAAAATTATAATTTTTTCGTATTCCTCAAGTTTCAAGATCCATATGCAGAAATGATTAGATTTTGGTTATAATTGGTGCACCGGAAGTAAGCAATTAAAGAACATATATTGACATTTAATGTTAATAAATTTTAAAGAATATATTATTCTCTATACGACTGGATTGCATTTTATACTTCATATGCAATAAATGTAGAGTTAAAGAAATATAAAGGTATTAAATTTTATAAATCAGCCAGTTGTGCTAACCATGGAAACTGCTACTATATTCAGATAATTCAAATTGACAGATGTCAATGTCAATGAAACGAAATGAATGTGGCAGATATGAGGATGTTGAGGTAGATGTTGGGGAAGACACGGAAAGATACAGTAAGAAAATAAAGGATAAGGGACATGGAGAATGATAGAAATTTCTAGAAAGATACGAGAGAGACGATCACATTGGTTTGAACATGTCATGGGGAGAGATGAAGAATATAGTGGAAGAAGAATGAATAGCTTAGTAGTAGACGGTAGAAGAAACAGAGGAAGATTAAAGATAACTTAGAAACACTGTATAGCGGAAGACTTAGAGAAAAAGAACTGAGTGAGGACGACACCCAAAACAAAAATAAGGACAAGAAGAAAATAAAAAATAGCGACCCCTAACGAATAGGAAAAGCTAAAGAAGAAGATATTAGTGTAATTTGCATAGTCTGTTTGAAATAATTTTCTTGGAAATATAGGATCTTTTGCTAGGAAATTTATGCATCTAATTTGTATGTAATACACAGGATTGACGGAAATGTGCTGGCCACATCAGATTTTTTTTAATAGAAATAAAAAGCAAGTTTACCAACGGGTCATTAATTGATAAAAATCGGTTGAATTATGGGTATATTATTTGACAGTCGTGGATAAATAATATTATTCAATTTTTGCAAGTAACAAATCTATATTTTAAACTAGTCGAAAGAAATTTATAGAACTTTATCACGATTTGCGTTTTATAATTTGTTTGTTGAAAAAATAAAGCGGCCTAAGTTCAACAAAGACATCTCTATATTGAATTAGAGAAGCCATAATTTAATATTGTACGTTTCTTTTTTAAGAAGAGAAAAAGAATTAGGAGAATGAATGATGAATTAGGAATTTAGAAGAATGTAAAGATAAAGCTGTTCTCGTATTTTTGTGAATAGAGAAATCTTTTTGTTTAAAGTGAAGAGCTTGGTAGTAATGAATAAATTTGATCAGATAGTGGAATTTAATTAAATAACAAGTGCTGAGTAATTACTATTGTCGCCTGCGAGAAAAGTTGAATAATGGAAGAAGCACAAAAAGTACATCCCCCATCTCCCCACCTCTCCATCTCTGATATCGAAGTTGGAAATGATTTCCACTCGCTGGCCAAATTACGATTTATTTAAAACGCCATTTCTTTGTATCGTCGTCGTTGCCGTCGTTGCTCGGAGATTCCCGCCGAAATTAGATAAAGAAGAGAAAAATGAACCCGTCTATGACAGCACCGACTGCAAATAATTCGCAATTTCCTCACAGAATACATAATGTAATACGCGAACGGTATATGGCAACGCTGTTAAAAATAACGAGCTTTTTATCCCGCTCGGAAGCGTTGCTCTCTTTCCAGCGTTGCCGCACCGAACGTCGATTGTGACGCTGAAGCGCTCCGGTTCCTTCCGGACCCCGTATCGAGTTTAATATGAAATATACGATACAACTTCCAAACGCAGAAAGCACAACTACCTTTTGCCACACTAATCGCAAATCCTATGTTTTTAACTAGTTTAACTACCATTGTATTCTACAATCACTGTATTTCATTACTGGTATCAAGCTAGACTTCGTGAAAAAATATGCCCTGAATTTTTTTTCCCAGAAAACGGTATATTTAATTTATTTGCATGGTAGGCCTATAGTTTGGAGAAAATCAAATACCGTTACAAATAATTTGTGTGGTACGATAAAAAAAAAACCTGTGTAAACGTTATTGTTTGGGGCTGATAATTTATGTTTTATTAATGACACTATGAATAATATTTATTATACAAGTGTGGAATGTAAGATATTAGTCACGAAAGAAAAAGTTGAGCCCTAGACCGCTTGACGAGTGGCTAATTTTCTTTAGTGACTAATATACATTCCACACGAGTATATAATACAACGTTTTATGACACTTTTATTTATAACTACTGAAATAATTTTTGTTTTAGTTCACTATTTAACACTGACTATTTTAAATTATAAAGTAGCCATTGAATGGTTGCTTTGGTGTTACGTAATGTGTTATATTGTTTTTGAAAAACAAAATTGGGAATTGTTTGAAAGAGAAATACACTGAAATGTGTGGAAATTGAGAACCTATCTTTTAAACATGTTTAATTACGAGTAGAAGCACAAGCAGCATTTGTGAATTAAGTCCAGGGGCAGCTGGACCAGCTGCCATTGGGTAAAAAATAAATAACCAAAGTATCATTTAACATAAATGGTAATATTAATTTAAATAAATAAGTTACATAATGTTAATTTCAATAATGAAATAATTTTGTAAACTTGTATTTTATTTTTATAAAAAAAAACGCAAAAATCAGTAATAATCTCTCCGCGACTTCTCAATTATACTCTCACGGAGTGAGTAATGTTGTACATTAGTTATTTACAATAACCACAGTAACAAGTATAGTATGAGACGGTGTTGGATAAATATTATATATATATATATATATATATATATATATATATATATATATATATATAAATAGGTATAAATCATGTACACAAAATACATTCGTACACAACATTCATTCAAATTTTGGTACGATTTTTAATAAATTAAATGAATGTTTTATACGAATGTATTTTGTGTACATTGTGTTATAACAATTTGTAAGATCTTACTGTAAGTGTGATAATGTCCATGTTATTTTATATGTATTACATAATTATAGTATAGTTGTTGTAGATACTGAAGAAGGTGCAAGGTGCACCGAAACGTTGGTAGTAAGAATAAAAAAATGCTGTTTGACTGAACTTTCGAGTAATTTTTAACACCTAATCCACATCACAGTCGTGAAATTTACTCACAATTAAAATTACGGGTTAAATAATTTTATAACTATGTGTGTACGAATAATTTTGTGACTCAACTTTTATATACAAGGTGTTATTGAAAAAAGTGTACAACGCTTAAGCGATGGTAGAAATAACACCGGTAAATCTAGCAATAATTTTTGTTTTATATGTTTTCTACAAGAACGGGAGCCTCTTAAAACTCAAAAATCAATGTATTCTCTGGAAAAAAATGTCACACTTGTCACATTTGATGTATAAGATCATTTCAGACCGAAATAATGAAAAACTACATATTTGTCAATACTGTTGAATGTCTGCAATCTGCATACTCTTGATTGGTGAAAATAATTGACATATTGACACTATCAAATAAACAGAATATAAATTGTGTGCCTTTACAAAAATGTTTAATGACAGTGATGTCAGTTTTGACACTGAACTTTTTTTTTCAGGGAAAATTTTAAACTATGACGTAATTAGTCAGTTCTTATAGAAAACATGTAAAACAAGAATTATTGCCAGATTTACTACTATGATTAATTTTATTAATGAATTTTTTCTTTGGACACCCTTTTTATTTTACATTTTACTGATAAAAATAAAGTTTATGAATAACTTTGTGAGCCACTGTACATTAAGAAAGTCAATCCTCATACCATCACAATTTTCGTTTGCGTTTCTCCCCATTTTTCCCCATATTCCTTCAATTAAAATCCAATAAACGTTCGTGCTCACACATCACCAATCGTGTATTGACACGTCTTTAAATATTTACATTTAGATCAATAATACGATGACTACTTGGATATATTCCAGAAATTCGTTCAATGAATGACGTCCATAGTATATTTGTTCAGCGTCGGCGGGATTATTTTCCTTCTCTCTCCATCTTATACTTGTAAAAGGGAACTACGAGTGTGGCTAGTTTGTTTACATTGGTAATATTGGTTCTGATTCGAGTAGAGAATAATTAATAAATGGGGAGTGTTTTCCCAAGAGGGTCATCGGGGTGTTTCTTTGCCTGACAGACCAAACGAGGGCTAATGGATATGGATTTTTAATTATTTGTAGGATTTGTTAGTATATTTGAGAAAGTTTACTATGTAGAATTAATGTTTGTAATGAATTATTTTTCATTCGATTGAAACTAATAGTTATTTGTATGTATGTACAGGATTTTTTGTGCAACCGTAAGAAATACGTAATTTTCACAATCGACATTTCATAGTTAGTATGACATCGAATTCTGAAACAATAGATTCTTCTACCTTTCACTCAGTCATGGTGGGCCCTAAGGGTCAATATTAGGTCTCCTATTCTTCCTCATTTTTATTGCAGACATGCCAAGTTTAATTTCTCTTCGCTCCATTCATATGCTGATGATACGCAGATTCTTGCGTCAGTCAATCCTACTGACATAAATGGACAATTTTCTGTTATTGAGTTACAAAAAATAGTTTGAAAATTAATAATAGTAAATCCTCGCTTGAACGCAAACGTTTCAAAAATTCTAGGGCTGGATGTTTATGAAGACCTGAAGTTTAGAGATCATCTTACCGAGAAGCTAATGTCTACTAGCATTTATATTAATTTCGCCAAGATCTTTTTATATTCAGATAAAATTAAAATTAATAAATTCTTTAATTTTATGAACATTTGGTCACTGCGCTTGTATTTACATACCTAATCTAACTTTAACAGATAAAAATAGAATAACTCTTATTCAGAATAATTCCTATTTACCTTTTGCTTATAGTAAATACCGGATTGCAGAAAAAAATAAAATTAATTATCTTTGTTTAATACACAATGTAAGGTTAACTAGAACTCCTAATTATCTCTTTGACAAGTTAATATCCAATTACACAATTACACTCTTTCATTAAGAACTTGTATATTGTTCCTTTCTTTCGAAATTCAAAATCTAGAGCTTCATTTTTCTATCTCGCGCCTACTCTGTATATCAATATTTCAGAATCCCTGAAATCTCTATCGTTAACTCATATTCAAAGTGAAAAATTTATATTAAGATCATCTGTCTATTGCAATATAGTAATACTTTAATATTTGTTAAATTGTGTCTCGCGTTTTATGATTCTCATATATTATCATATATTTTTGTACTGTTCCAGATTAGGTGGAAGAACAGCCTTGGGCAAAACCTCGCCTATTACTTAAATGGTAGTAAAGATTATTGTTATTATTATTATAATTTTATATTTTATTGTTATTAAACAGTTTAATTATTCATTGAAAAAGAAATGCAACTTTCATGAAATTGACATTTGATTAACAAAACAATTAGTCAATTAAAAAATCGTTAAATAGCAACAAATATTCCTCCGCGTAGTACGCGTCATGAATGTAGCAATTATACCGCTGTTGCAGAGACAATAGAGAGACACGCACCTCTTGAATTGTGTGTAAATATCGCTTTAGAACGCAAGTCGTGCGTGTGATTAGCCGTAGATTATTAATGAGACTCACCGCATTGACAGCTGTCATGTCTTTAGTGCCCGACTCCGATTCTGCTAAACTGTCGCTCTGAAACAGATAAGATTATGTTAGTGTGATCTATTATACCGGACTTAAGTAGCTGCTAAGCGCAAACGAAAACAGAACGAATCTATATTAAATTATTTGTCAAGTAATACACAAAATGTACAATGGCATATTTTTATTATAATAATGAATAATCATTTTACATATTATTTTCACAGATTTTACGGCACTAGGTCGGAAAGTTGATCTTTCAACACTAGTCCAATAATAGTAATTTACATTATAAGTTAGGAAAATAATATTTTAAAGGACGAAAGTAGATGAGTGAAAACTTGCGAATTCATTAAAGACACTTTCCTGACGTAAAACGTACGAGTATGTATATAATATATTGAAGCTACATATTTCTAATAGTGATTAACATAATTATAACGTGTATTAATAAGGACGATTAATAAACGAGACATTTTAATGTGTTAACTGCTCTCACGCTTTAATCATTAAGATTGGTTTAATAATATAAATAATTAAAAATTAGAATAACGTATGTTTTGAGAAAAAGTTAAATTTTTAAAGATGCCCGATTAAGGTCATCTATATAACGAATGAATTAAGAGATTGGCATCCATTTGTCTCTCTCATTTGCAACGACTACAAGCGTGTGCGATAAGGATGAATACTTGTCTTTCGAATAAGTTAGGAAATTCCATTTTAAAACAATGCTTGTAAGATTATTTATGAATTCAGATAAATGACCTTGATTCATAGCCGTAAAAATAACGTTATTTTCTATTAGTGATAGATACTGACACCGTGTTAGTATCTTATTTTTCACATATTTGGTTTAACATTTACCAGGAGGCCAATTTTGTAACTAGAAAGCGATAGCGAATACAATTCATACTGAATAAGATAATCCGAAATCCCCACTACTTTTTGCCAGTCATGTGATCTTATTCCGACTGAATACGTATTCAGCTGGTTCGGACCTCATGAATACGATATTCGCTTATGAATAAGCATAAGTTATCGGCTCATTTATTTTACCTAGTGTGTAGTTTGTTATTGATTGTATTATTTAATTTTTAGTACCTTTTATTTATTACTATTTTTTATTTATTTTGTTATATTACAAATGAATTAAAATATTCATCGTATCTAAACATATGTATGATACATAAAAGAAATATAATCATAAAATAAGTATGATACAACTTCAAATAGCACTATACTTTTCAAATGAACTAAAATTTTCCTTATGCGAGTTATTTGAACAAATGTCAAACTAGTACTGAATATGTATAGTGTACACAATACGATAGAAATCAGTCATATGAATAGAAAATAATATGGCGCTTATTCAGTGACCTGCCATATTGCATTCGTATTCGCTGTCGCTTTCTAGTTACAAAATTGGCCCCCAGTTGACTTAATTTTGAATTTTGAATGCTTTTACTGTAACATTTATTTTATAATAATAAAATAGCAGTAGTATTTTATGTCCCCTCTTAAAAACTAAATAAGCGACACTGCTGAATTTGCGCGATGACGTTTAACCTTGTCTTGAGCACTTTGAATAAGTCTACTGATTCCATTTGGGATCAAAAATGTGGATCGCCCACTTGTTGGTAAATTAATATACCGTCTTCATATTCACATATAATTCGCTAAATAGTCGTCTGTCCAATATTTTGATTCCCAAAAACGTTAACAATTTCACGTTTCAGCTAAACAATATATAAATTTGCTTATTTCAAGTATCTTTCAAAACTTTTTCTGGAAAAATGTAATATTTATATTATAAAACAACTATTGTGTATTTATTACGTCTAATGACAACTACATTAAACCTTAGTTAATAATAAAACTTGAAGGGCAATTTTTTTCTCAAAACTTTTGTTATATACGTTATAAATTTTAAAAAGTTAATATTGTATTTAAACGCTCATAAGGAAAACATATTGCATTCTACATTGTACATTTTTCAGAATTATGAATATTAATATTTTCCTTTGAGCATTGTAAGTAATTTTATTTCAATTATGAATAATAAAATGAAATAATAAATGAAAATATATTTTAGAAGGTAAATTCCAAATTAAATGAGAAAAATATAACACGAGTTTTAAATATTCATTACGCAAGTTATTCCTTTCAGAATTTATGAATTTTTACAAAGGGATGAACATGATATTTATGAATTTTATATATAAAAAAACCCTTTGTCTAATATAGATTGAAGCGTCTTTTATTACATGAAGAAGATTGAGGGATGAAATATCATAGGGAAAAACTGCCACGTGCGAAATATGATGTGTAGATTAGGTGTTAAAATTAAACTCTCTCAGTCAAACAGCATTTATTTTCTTACACAACTGATGTTTCGGAAAATCTTGTACCTTCATCTTGGCAAGATCTTAATCCCCACGTCATCACTCGTAATCATATGGTTCAAATCGCCAGGGGGGGGGGCAAAATTAATGACGTCATGTTGTCGGGTGAAATTGGACGGATTCGTGTAATTTCCGCAGTATTCATACAAGTCAAAACTGACAACTGACGGTTACAATATAACTTATACCGTGTAAATTTTATTATTCATCAAAATTCGAAGTTATTATGATATAATGTCAAAACTGACAGTGTTATAATATAACCTAGTTATTTAGCAATAATAAACGAATTCAATAAATACTGTAATATAAGTAAAATGGATGAAATATATCTCTTTTTATTGTCCGAAAGCAACATGTTGCAATAATTGTCGGCAATCTGAGACACACCGTCTTTGCAATAGCAAAATGTATAGTATGTATAATACCAAGAATAAAACAAGCAACATACAACGAAACACAAATTATCGACGCTAAAATCATCTTAATCACATGATTGACAGAATGATATGAATATTCAAATAATTTATATATTTGAAAATTATATTTATTGCCGCGGTTACAATAACGTATCTATTTCAGTTTTTACCGTTTGTTGGATAGAGATAGCGTATATCCATCTGGTAAAATTACGATAATGAGATAGCGAATAAAAGTCCATATACACCATTTGTGTACGACAAAGATGGTATTTAAACTTTAGTAATTGTTGCATTAGATTTTGATGACGTGGGATCAACTCGGAGATATAGAGTGTACAGTCATACACAAAATACATCATTTTTATAAATCAGTTTCAACATTTTACAGTAATTCATAGTTAATAAAAACTAAAACTAATAAAATTATCTGTATACCCTTTAACGTAGAAGTAATTACTGAACAGGTCAACCATACCAGATGTTCTAACAACACTAGCATTATTAACATGTTAAGTAATCTTGGCTAATCTATTGAACTTCTTATAATTTTGTACTATTAATGTAGAAAACTTAAATCTAGAAATACGTATTTAGTTTTTATTAAAATCAATTTTTAGGTAAAGGGGCAATTTAATAGTTTTAATTATAATTTAACCTTTGATTCCTCCTATTATTAATAATTCATAAGTCCATACACATCAGTTTGCTCTTAGAGCAACTGTTATTGAAGTTACAAAATTGTACTGAAACGTCGAGTATTGAAAAGCTCTTAGCAAAAACAACTTTAATCTATTTTTTGAACTTGACATATTCAAAGAAACTACTTTCTAGCTTCCTTATTTTTATAGATTTCTTTGACTTAATTTTCTCAGGATTATGTTTAAATATTAAAAAAATTATCTACTGGATGTCAAGAAATATAAAAATAAACATTGATGAGAAATTACATAATAATTACACATTTTTATCGGATATTTTTGTATAAACGCTCAAATTTTAAAACTTAATAACTTGTGATTCGTATACTTTTTGCGAAATACAGTTTAGCATCCATGAAAGTACATGTCGTTGTATGTAACTCATATTTAAAATATTTGGACTATGGTTATTTTGCCAAGATCTTTTCATTTATTAATACCATAACTGTAACTATCATTTTATGTTGTGTGAAGAATTCCGTCCCACGCTATATACTATAGCGTTCCAGTTTGAAGGTAGCTATGCTCGCATATATTTGAATCTGTTTTAAAATAATCCCACTACCCAAGGGAACTGTAACCGACGTTCTGTAATAAAAATACGTTGAGTTTTTGCAACATAAATATTACACAAACCTGGCATTTTCTTCGTCGCTTTTAAAAAGAAACTCAATTTTGGAAGACAAATGCGACAATATATTAAAAATCGCGAGATCGTATTTTATACCTTGACGTTTTTTGTGACCATCGCATATGGGGTGAAATCGTGAAATGTAAACAAGTTGGACTACTTCTCTATTTTTCTTTTTATCAGCGTTTTGATAGTTGTTTACAACTAGGTCCAGAATGCGAGGAAGCGAACATTACGCACTCCACATTTGTTTGATTAAATCGAGAAGATGCCCTAATTTTAAATTTATTACTAGCTTCTTCCTTTTACTGTTACACCATAAACTGCACGGTGCTTTATTACTTTCGAAGTTCGCGTTGCAAAATGAAGATGCAATATTTTGTCGCATGCATTCTACATTTTTAATAATGCAGGCAATGCTAGATGGAAGCATTCATATAAACGTGAGGAATTATTGCAAGTCCCATAGTAGACATGCAGAATATCCAGTGAGATATGATATAGTCAGAAAATTTGTCTCGTTGTTGGGTCCAGTAATAAAATTATAAATATCGTAATTATGACAAGGCACCACATAACTGTCACTACTTGCTTTTACATTGAATGTCAACGTGCTATTATTTGTGCCGCTTTGTCGAAATGAAAACATGCGTTGAATGAATTCTGTGCCAACTCTGTACAATAAAATAATCTTACTGTTCCTTTCATATAAATGTTATTTTTGTTTAAAATAATTTTTGAAACAGCAGTGTTTATTTCCATGGGAAACTAGCGGTAAACTACAATTACCACCCTTAATATATTTAACAAAAAATTTGAAAAAAAGGTAGACCTTTTTATAAAATAGAAAGATTTTTTTTATTGAAACGTTGATATAAGGGATTGTTTCTATAAAGTAAGGAGAGAAGAAATTATTTTTACAACCATGATAGGGGACCATTATATTTATTCACGACTGAGAAACATTTGGGGATTATACTTTCTCTGTTTCTATAAAATGTTGGCTCCTTAATGCTCTGTGGCATCTGGAAATTTCTCAAACTGGGCCGCTGTCTATTTGGTTACATTATTTCTTTATCGAAATTTTAAATTATTTCTAACCAAAGTTCTGCTAACAATCATCTTTAAAATTCTTAATCGTCGAGATAGTTTGAACAATGACGTTGTAACTTTGTCTTGGGCACTTTTATTAAGTAATTTTTTTCATTTTGGGGACAAACGTTCAGGTCGCCCACATTTTGGTAAATTAATACATAATACACCAATCTTCCTAATTCCGTGTAGTTCGGTAAATAGTCGTCTGTCCAATATTATGATCCCCAAAAACGTTAAAAATCCCACGTTTCGGCTAATGTCCGGTGACAACTAGATAAGACCTTATTTAGTAATAAAATTTAGAGTGTAATTTTTTCTGAATACTTTTTTTACATAAGTTACTTGCTTTTATATTGATTGCCAACATGCCATTATTTGTTCCGCTCTGTTGAAATGAAAACAAGTATTTCGCTATTCCTTTAGCGTAACTGCTATTTTTGTTTGAAATAATTTTATATTTTTAAGATAGAATGTACAAATATTCATATTACAATGTGACCGTAAGCTGATCGTTGTTTTATAGAATGCCTAGTTAAAGCTGGTGGCGTTTTATAAACTGACTATTACCGCAGTGGCCGATTAACCTTCTATCCGAATAACCATTTAATCGAGTATTTCGACAACATTAATAAATATCCAACCGGTTGTTTCCAACAAACTGAGTTTTTGTCAATGTTTGGTAACCAGCTAACAGCTAACTTTAATTCGTCAGATTTAAGATAGTTCTATGGAGAAATACTAAACATACACACGTGATACTTACACCTAATTGCTCATCTGTCATGCGGCAAGCAACCACACCACAACCGCCTATCTAGCGCCTTTAACCTTTAACATACGTGACGGAAAAGTTACCAGATCTTTCAGTAATCGCGTTCCGAAAATACAACCGGTTACTGAAAAAGTAACCGTGGTTAGTGTGGTTCAATTTTGGAATACAGTATAAAGTAAATGAGTCCAATAGTTTACTCTCCATAATAAAGTTTGTCTGATAAAAGTCGGAACTAGAATTAAATAACAATTAGTAGAAATTCATGCCAACCATTTATTTATTTTTCACTTGTTGCTCTAGAAAACTAAAACAAAAACTATGCAGTCTTTTTTTGTGAACTTGTTTCTTGTTTTATTACGCATCCAATTTTTGGTCGCATTGGCAACACTCTACTTTGTTTATCTACCAATCGAGCTTTTTTGTTCGTGCTCTGGCTATTTGTGATATTTAATTTAAATTAACGACGTTGTTTATAAATGAATATAAATTAATGTGTAAAATATGTTTGTCTAAACCCCCGTTCATGTTTAATTTAAATTTAGTAGTTAGTGTTTAATTATTTATGGCTCTGCTGTGTTTATTTTAATTTCAGGTTTATGAATGTTTAGGTATTTACTTTGGTTACAATGTATAATGGTACTTCAGGGAAAAATTATTTTAACAAATAGCGGTAAGCTTTTTGTAAATGTGTTGTAATTGCTACTACATAGACATATATAACTCGTTATACAGTAATTATTATATGGTTGAAATATTAGCCTAAGCATATTATATTGTAATGACGTCACTTGTAACATGTACACTATCTATCAAGAACTTATTTTATTATACATTTTTTTTCAGTCTTCCATTGAGAAATTCCATGTCGGACAGTGTACTGGCCAGGCTCAGAGTAGTTCGACCGGATTCTATTTTCAACTAACAATTATAAAACCTAACCTACAAATTGCATTTGACTAGTTTAAAATATAGATTTAACGTTACAACAATTTAATGAAACTCAAGTATTCCACCATTTAATATTAGGATACATCGCATCTTTAATTCTATTAGGCATTATCTACAAATATTGCCTGTTGTAATGTCCCATATATCTTGCAATGTAGGTTGTACTGTACGCACTGGATTTTTACAAAGTTGTTTTTATAGTGTGCCAAAAGTAATTATTGGTCTCGACAGAAGATAAATCTGGACTAGTAGATGACCTTAAATGCCGGTCGAACTATTATCTCCCATCATTTAGCCCACAGTTTTTGTAACTTTGAAGTTTATATTTGAATCGTTTAGTATCAAAACCTGAGAAATTCATTTTTGGAATGGATTCGTTTTCTCATTCTCTATAACTTGATGTGATTTTTACGACAAATCCACAACGCGATTGCATCTAATGCCAGAAAATCCAAATTAGCCAATCAGAGCAACAATTTGGAAGTCAGGGATTTCTTTGGGTATACATTTTGTTTAATAATGTTTAATAAAGGGTTTTCCAATAAGAGGTGTTATTTTGATATTCAAAGAAAAATGCCATTTTTTAATATAAATGATCGGATGTTTATTTCGTTATAAAGAGGAAGGTATGCCGTTAATAGTGGAAAATAACATCAGGCAAATGACCACCACGACCACGCTGACAGGACAATATCCTTTTCATGAAATTTTCCATAACCAAATCGTAAAGTGGCTGTCCTATGTCCTCGATAGCCTCACGAATTCCATCTTTGAGGTCTTGAGTCGACGCTGGGCAGTTGGCGTAGACCTTCTCTTTCACGTGGCCCCAAAGAAAGAAGTCGCAAGGTGTTAAATCACAAGATCTCGGTGGCCAATTGTGATCACCTCTTCGAGAGATAACACGGTCCGGAAACTTTTCCCGTAAAAGATCAATGGTTTCGTTGCTTGTGTGGCACGTAGCGCCGTCTTGTTGAAAGTAAACGTTGTCCAGATCAATACCATCCAATTCCGGCCATAAAAAATCGTTAATAATCTCTCGATAGCGCAATCCATTCACCGTAACTGTTGCTCCAGCCTCATTTTCGAAAAAGTAAGGTCCAATGACTCCGCCGGACCATAAACCGCACCAAACAGTCACACGTTGAGGATAGAGAGGCTTTTCAACAATAACTCTTGGGTTTTCTGAGCCCCAGATGCGACAATTTTGTTGGTTGACGAAGCCACCGAGGTGGAAATGGGCCTCATCACTCAAGATGATTTTTCGATGGAATTCCGGATCATTTTCATGCATTTCAACGACCCAATCAGCAAAGACACGACGTTGTTGATGATCGGCCGGCTTGAGTTCTTGTGTTAACTGGACTTTATAAGCCTTAAGACCCAAATCTTTATGCAAAATACGGTGTAATGACGTTTGTGGAATGCCTAATTCCAAATAACGACGAGGAATGGACAAACCGGGTTTTCTTCAACACTTTCGGCTACAGCAGCAATATTCTCGGCTGTTCTTGAGCGACGTGCACGGGTTTTATTCTTCACATCACTAACTTGTCCCAACAGCTCGAATTTTTCCACCAATTTCTGTATTGCGGTCCGACAAGGTGCTTCACGACGACCCAAAAATTGTTGAGTTTTACGAACCGTCTCTGCCAAATTTTCACCATTTTTATAGTGAATTTTAATAATTTCAATGCGTTGTTGAAGCGTGTATCGTTCCATTTTTATTAATGGCGTAGTTTCTACTTGTCAAATGTCAAAAAATGACAGCTTCAAAAGCGACATCTACCGAAATAGCGGGCTATTCAAAATAACACCTCTTATTGGAAAACCCTTTAGTATCATTTTTTTTGTGGGAAGCAGTTGATGAGATCCCCAACCTAATAGTGCGATTGTGTTCAATTTTTGGTAGTATGTATGTGCATTGATGTTTTTATATAATTATTCATTTGGAACATATCAAAACTTTTTTTTGTGATTTTCCAAAATTTGACCTAAGTGTATTTGTCGATACTAGGCGATTCATTTAAAATACTGTTTCTTTTTGTCTACCGCCCACTTTGTCATATTTTAAAATGACATAATTTGCTTACCTCCTACCCACATAGTTCGCGATAATTTTAATACATTTTATTTTGGAATAAAATTGCAATCATGTTGTTCTGCATCTTAAAAATCAAAAAGTAAACGAATAATTTAAAAAGAAAATAAGAATGTCTTGCATATGATTCTGATTAATAATAGGTAGTTTATACTACAAGGGAGGTGTGTTTGTCTCCCGAACGAAGCGAAAGTTGGCAATTCAGTCTGAGACCGGTCACAGATACCTCTCTATAAGTTACATATAAGGTTTTTTCCACTCACGGTTAGATATTTTTTTATCTTTGATTAATACATTGAAAAGGATCTAAGTATTCCTTGGAAAATTTAAGAAGGAAGAAGAAAAACGTTGTCATCTGCCACATTTAACAACTCAAATATTTATGAAATGACGAATATTAGAAAGAAATTCAAAAATCATAATTACGATAATATTTTACACGTTTAAAATATCTAATTGTTCGTATTTAAGAAAATAGGGGCGTAAGGGAGCTGAATAGGAAAGTAAGGGAGCTACTATACGTCCCGTTGTCAATAGAAACTAATACCTTGACGGTAAAATGAACGTCCTAAATAGTCTGCTTACGATATCTAACAACAAACAAATACATACTAATATTTTCTGCCGCCCACCATAAATCGGAAATCGCCCACTAGTGGGCGGTACCACCCAAGTTGAGAAACCCCAGTTAAAGTATATTCGAAAGAATTTTGTAGAATTCTTTCACTTTTAAACTTGTTACTTACCAGAATATGTATAAACGGTTTTTATCACGATCCCTATACCTTCCTTGCTTTTGCAAGGAAATCGCACATATTGTAATATTTGTATTTCTATCTCAGGATTATTATCCATTCCGTATGTTGTCGTGAATAAATCCAACATTTTGTTTGAAGCACCGCGGTAGGATTAGGACGGATTGCAAGCTATAAACACGGAGAGATGCTGTGAGCACCTATCTTATTTATAGGACATATAAATATATCAATTTAATGTGGAGATGTGTGTCGACCTCATGTGGCGACCCATAAGTCACTTCTGAAGCTCGGGCGTAAGAAATGGAGCGGGAAATGCGGAAGAAGAAAAAGCGGAGCGGGAGCCGAGAATATTAATTCCAGACACACGCAGAAAATATGTGAACAGGTAGCTTTGTTCTCAGATCCTACCCAAATCATTATTTTCAGTTTTTTGAAGTAGTCTAAAATATTCGTGGGTATTATCTGCTACTCAAAATCTCTGTCAAACAGTATTTATTCTTACAAAACTAACGTTCAATATACGAGCCCAAACTCATATTAGTTCGGCCGGTTAACCTTTTCAACAAACTAATTATAAAATATAAAAATTTCTTTGGACTAGTTTAAAATATAGATTTTAAATTTAAAAAAATCTGTAGTGGCCATTACAATACCTCTCGCCCTTTCCATTGTGGTATATATAAGTATTGTATTTAACATTTCTTGTACACACAAAAAATTCTAATTACAACTAATCTTTATATTTACATATGTTCTATAATTTTAATTTCATTCTATGAGCAAGTTTTCTCCATTTTTTTTAAATGTTCGTTTTTCCTATTCATTAACGGGATTTAAATATATAATTAATAATAAAATAAGAAATATTAAATATCGTTCCCAGAAAAAGCCTTCAGTACTGTCTCTGAATTTTTGACACTGACATTAGTGACATTTTTCTGTCAATTACAAACATTTAAATTTCTCAAGTAGTTACCATGGCAATGGTTGGGCTGTGAGCAGGCTGTGAGATTTACTACAACAGATTATTTTATAGATTATATTTCTATATCTTTAAATCTATAGAAGATATAATAAAAAAATTAAATGTGTCGGATAGAGATTTTTGTTTTTTAATATTTGTAATAACATAAATTTTCAAACAATAATATTTAGAAGATTTTTGTTTAAATACTACTACTTCCGGTTATCCCATTGTTACCAGAACCTATTCAACTCTTCCCATTACTGTTAGATTGAGGAATCCGTTGTTACACACACACACACACACGCTTATTCACTAAAATCTGGATATGCGATTTTTAGTATGTTTCCAATACCTCTCTTAGCGAGAGGTAAAAACTGAATGTTTTTCAAGTACTCTGGTACTTAATATTGGGTTACTTCGCCGTTATTAGTAATACTAGCTTTGATTCTATTACGCACATATTCCTGTAAGTATTGGTCTATATGTCTTGCAAGGTAGATTCAGTACGCCCTGAATTTTTACGAAGCTGCTTTTCATTGTGCCAAAAGTAAAGGGTCTCGGTAGAAGTTAAATTTGGACTAGAAGGCGATTCTTAAAATACCGGTCGAACTATAATCACCAGACATTTGGCCCACAGTTTTTTTTTAAATTTTAAGTCTATATTTAAATTTGGCGATAGAATTTTGTAGATATTTCTAAACATTTGTAAGATTTTATAATTTGTTGAAAATGTAAAACGGTATTTTTTTTTCATTTGTAAAATACACCATTTTGCCTTCCATTTATAGTAACCCAGTTTTTCTCGTATTATGTCTGATAAATGTAAAAACGAAAATTGTAAAACAAAATTCAATTTAATGATAACGAAATACATAATTCAAAATCCGTATTTCAAACGCTACAGCGAAAATATGATTTTAATATAAATGTTGAAAACAAAATTGAAAATATCAAATGTAATATAAACAAAATTTATACCTATTCAATTCATACATCAACAATATTTATAATATTAAACAATGACATTTTGTTTTCCTAACAATATTGTTGAACAAGGATGAAAAATACCATGAGTATGTTTTATTAGACTCGTACCCGTAGCATTGTTCATAAACAAATTTAGCGTTGTTAGAGAGTTTAGTAGTGTTTTTATTCTCCGAGATGACGTCATAAACACGAAACTTTGTGACGTTCTCAAGCAAATTGTTCACAAAATCTTGTGTTGTTTATGTTGGTTTCTTAAACTTCTGACGTAAAATGACGTGTAGTAAACACTTTATTTATAAATAAATTTCATTACCAGCATGTACTCAAAATGTTATAGGTGCAACTAAAGTTATTTCACGCACTTACTTTCATTGCATACAAGGGTAATTATTCGTATAGGGATATTTTTTCATTTTTTATAAAATATGTGACATTTCTAGTTATATTTTATCATTGCTTTATTTGGAATAGGCTCCCTCAAATATTTTTATTAATTAAAAGCCGTAACATATATTTTTACACGGTCTTTTATTAATGTTTACCGATAGGGTTCCAAGACAGTAGGTTTTATTTACGAATCACTGATCGGTAAGTGATTGTAATTACTCATACTTACCGATCAGGAGACAAGGCCTTAAGTAAAAACAAACAACGATCAAAGCTTATTTTAAAAATGACAACATTTTTTTTAATTTGTCCATAATTTCAAGATCTTATTTTGTTTAAATTTTGTGTGTCGATCATGCAAAAACAAACTATTATCACCAGTGATTTGCCCCAAAGTTTTAAGTCTAAATTTAAAGTAGCCGAAAGAATTTTGTAAAAATTTCTAACCATTTATGTAGATTTTATAATTTGTTTAAAATATAAAACGGCCAAATTATTACGAGTTTGGGCTCGTACTATTTTGTGAATATGTATTTTCTCATATATAATATCATAAGTGGTAATTTTTTTCCGGAAAAAAATTCAGATTGTTACGAGAGCTGGTTGTCTTCTGAACTGTCAAGCGAGTGATTTTTTATCATTACGAGATAAATTAGCAACAGGCTCGAGTAAAGCAATCGAAAAATTTTGCCAGGATAAAATTTAACCACGAATGGTATTCGAATGATTATTTTCAAAATAAAAATCAGGTAATAATTTAGTTTTTTGACAAAAATATTTAAATTTTTATTGTGTTTTTAGGTGTTATATTTAATATTGCTTATAAATTTTCTGAACAGATTCTTAATAAAAACTGAAAAGACTGAAAATATACGCACTTTAACAGGTAAATAAACAATATGTTTCTAGATACTCTTAAAATGTCAAAAAAAACGCTTATCAAAACTCACAGCATCTTATAGGCTCAAAGGATTTTTATGACGGTGTTTTGTCAAAATAAAACTTGGTAACTAGATTCCTCAATTTGGATTGGTTTATAAATTTATAAATTAAATAGTAAAAAAAAAAATCGTTATGAGGGGGTATGAGCATGTTATATCTTTGAATTCATAAATAAATTCTTTAACGAATAAGGATGTAAAAATATGTTTCTATTTATAATAAAAATATATATATTGACCGTAAAATCTTATTAATATTTTCGTATTAGTCCTACAAAATAGTATTTCTTTGTTAACTTAGCTAGCATTGTACCTCATAGTTCTCAAAATAATAATAATGGTAAACCTAAATTGAATATTCTTTGGTAAAAATTTTATCATGCATTTTTTGATAACATAATATGTACCAATTTCGTAAAATATAATAAATATATTTTGAATATTTTCAGCAATAATGTCTTCAAACATACTATGAGATAATTTAAAAAACCTAATTCATATTTCATATGTACCTATGTACGCCGTTTTTGGTTTTATTACAACTGGCTTCTCATTTTTGCGAGCAAGTTGTAACCGACCCTGATCTTCAAAATTTCCTACTTCAGGGTGACAAATCGTTGACAACCCTAGATATAATACTGTTACAAGATACATATATAAATAAAGAATAATTAATTTTATGACAACTAAATAAATATTTCATCTATTCAACGCGCTTTACATAGAGTAAATGATGAAACTTACCAGAAAATCTTCATATTAGGCCCGTTCGTCTAAGAGCACCATTTACATAAATATTTATATTTCACTTTAAATGTTAATTTGCACAGTATCATTTAATACACAGATATATACATATACGTCTATTCACTGCTAAAGATCACGAAAAACTACCAGTTCGAATGTTTAAACATGTTCTTGGCGGTTCGAGCTAAAACAGAGACGAAACAAATCTTTGTATTTTAATAATAATTGTAGCGCGTATTTTAAAATGAGATTTACTAGATTACGAAGAAAGATTTTTCATGAAAACTTCATGTACTTCACCGGGATGTGAACCCAGGCCTTTCCTATGTCTAGTAGCATGCTCACAAATATTATAAATAAAACTAAAACAATTACCCCTTAACCTTAAAATAATAATATAAGCTATAAGCTATATACGTATTTCGAGAACTAAGTTCTCATCATCAGTAGAACAAAAACAAAAGTTTAAGCAGAGAAGTTAAGATTACTCAACATGTACACCATGTCAGAGGTCTAACAACTGGGATTATATAGGGAAAGGAGTCACATGTGAATGAATACCAATTATAAACTAAGATTTAGCGTCCAATGAAATTTAAGATTTAAAATGTCCTATAAAATTTAAGTTTATATTAAATCGAATAATTTAGAATTTGGTATGGAACCGAGATCTGCGTTTATCAAGTTATTTTTAAATTTACTTATTATTAAGCTCTCGTATGCATCTAAATATCTATCATTATTAATATGTTTTAAAAGTTTAATGTTAGAATTGTTAATTTTGTGATTATTAATGAACATATGTTGAGCCACGCTAGATTTTTCGGGATTACCGCTTTTTAGATGATTTATTTAGATTTTATCAATATACAATTTAAAAGTGTTAAGAGTATTGTCTCAAACCGTATGGAAGAGAAGTTTTAAGAAAAAGTTAGACCTCTTCATCAAATAGAAAGATTTTTTGTTATATGAAACATTTAATGTCACGCCTATACGGGTGTAAGAACAACTATGATCTCTATGACATGACGGTCGTGCCATTCGGCTAGCCTCGTGACTCGTCGGCTCCCTCCGCCTCACCGCCTCTATTCGGCGCTCTATTCTCGCCACTTGTATGTATCTAGACTACACGCTCACCGTTGTACTTATATGTATATCGGCGAATTTGAAAAAGCAGTGTCGTTTCGAGCAATAAATACTTTAATAGAAATAAATTTCGATGTTTCACATCTGCCCGGCGTCACATGACGGCTCACTTTTTTTTCAACATTGACATAAGGGGTTGTTCCTATAAATTAAAGATATAAGAAATCTAGTTTTACAACACTGATAGGGGACCATTACCTTCAATGCGATGTAGTTTTTTAATACATTGTCTGATTTGTCTTTAGACGATGTTAAATTTTATTATACTCTCTCCTGTTTTCTATAAAATGTTGACTCCTTAATGCCCTGCAACATCTGGAGATTCGCTCTAGCTGGGTCGATGTCTATTTGGTTACATTATTTCTTTTTTGAAATTTTAAATCATTTCTGACAGAAGTTCTACTAACGATCATCCTTAAAATTCTAAATCGTCGAGCACTTTGAATGAGTCTGCCGATTCGATTTGAGGGCAAAAATTCGGGTTGCTAACTTTTTGGTAAATTAATACATACTACACCGCGTCTTCACATTCCCGTATAGATCGGTAAATAGTCGTCTGTTTCATATTTTAATCCCGAAAAAGTTAACAATTCACATTTCGGTTATATGTCCAACTAACCTTTAGATAGATTTGCGTATTTCAAGTTTGTACGAGTATAACATCTTTCAAAACTTGTTCTGGTAATTTTAATATGGTATATTATAAAACAATTATTATGTATTTATTATGACCAGTGATAACTAGATCAGACCTTATTTGGTAATAAAATTTGGACCATAAAATCTTTCTCAAAACTTTTGTTACATATATTAGGCATGTATTTGGTCTAAAAGATGACCCTAAATGCCGGTCGAACTATCATCATTCCTCATTTGTCCCACAGTTTCCGTAATTTGGAAGTCTATATTTAAAGTAGTCGAAAGAATTTCGTAGATATTTCTCACCATTTGTGAAGATTTTATAATTTGTTGAAACTGTAGACCGGTCGAACCTGAGCTCGTATATATTCATTTTAAATATTCTGAATTCAAAATTAGATGGTAATCAATGTTGCAAACCGAAGACAAAGTATTGGAACTATGTGAAGCGTAGTGAGTTCAATTATATAGAGCAATATAAATTGGAATTCATATAAAACACGTCGGTATATCACGTTCAATTTTTATTATCCATCAAATATAGAAAACTGAAAAGGGCGAATAATCGTACGGCTGGTAATCTCGTAAAACTAGAAGCATACAATTCCATCTCGTAAGAGCCGCGATAATTCAAAAAGGTTCTTTAGGTCTCGCAGCACAGCGCTTCGTGCGAAAAATAAATGACCACCGCGCTATCGGATATCCTGCCTCCATAAAAACACTGCTTATATTTCCTCCAACGAACGGCGGAATATTTTAAATATAACTTTTATGTGATTCGTGTCTATAATTTTTTGCGGGTCCTCCGGAGAAGTGTTTTTCTAAATTTCGAGTATTTTGATACGATCTTTGTGGTATTGTAAACCATATTTATAGCGGCCCAAAAGATATCTTTGGGATGCTTGTAAAAATATCATGGGCTATAATTTTTATACTTATTTAAATAAGAAGAATTTATCGTCTCTCTGCTCTCAAACTTTGTGCTACAAAAAGTTTTAGTTTCGCACTTTATCAAAATGATTGCTTATAGATTCTTTCTTGAAATCGCAAGTATAATGTATTATTTCTCTTAAGTGTGCTTTGCACAATATATTGAAGAATTTACTCAAAGACTTTCAGTGAAAAATGTGTTATAAATAGGATTACTCATTTCTGGTTAACCCAAAAATTGGTTGAGATTCGAGATGTCAGAAAAGTATGTAAATAATTGACTCTTTTTACCTTCCGTCATCTTTAGGTACGGAAGGTATTGCCTTTGGTAAAAAAATAGATGGTGAGTTTTTAATGAATAAGCACGTTTTAAGTTATACGATTTTACTATTTTTATGATGATGTCTGTTTGTATGTTTGTGCGAATATATACAGGGTGTTAATAAAAAAACTTTACACACTTTAGCAGGTGATAGTAGAGATGAAAACAAGAAAAAAATTCTAATACACTTAGGTCATTGGTTTTTAGAAAATTTATGTATGGAATTTGTACATAATACACAGAATTGACGGAAGGTATTGTGCTGGCCACATCAGATTTAACAACTAAGGACTCTAGGTGTTTACGATCAATTGTAAACAAAGTTGCAGCCGTCGTCGAAGAGACTCACGCACTATATATATATATATATATATATATATATATATATATATATATATATATATATATATATATATATATAGACTTATAAACGGTCATTGTGTAGCCCAATTCATACACAAATGATACCTTGATCGGCCCGAAACGACGTTGTTAAGCCCACCTCCGGGCTTCATAACGTTTTACGTGTATATCATCATTTTTCACTAAGTTACATCAACAGTAACCTCCCTGACAAATATTGAGAGGGCTATACAATGTGCTATTTACCCATACAAATATACAGAATAGTTCAACGCATTCACTGTGGATGGCGCGTCACACAGTGTATATATGTAATCATACTTTTTGGATCTTGTGTAGCCCGAGATATGACAACACTGCATTACAATAAAATTCACTATGCTCAGAGTTGTGGTTAAAATGTAATTTAACGCTGTCATTTTAAAACAACGGGAGAAGAAAAATACTTTTACAAATCAATATACTTACTATACATATTATAATTTTTGAATATAGGTACATATACATGAACAATTTGATATAAACTATTTGTTGTCTTATAAGTATTCTACACGACACCTTTCACTGTTATTCAGTTTCTGCTTTTAAATGTTTCTTTGTATTGTGATATGAAAATTCCCATTTCTTATTTTTTAGGTGATGGTTTCTTTTTAATGTTCTCTTTTATTAATTTCTTTTTGTCTTCTGTCCACCGCATTTTTACAATATTTTTATTATTTACAAATCTGTAAGACTTACAGATTTGTTTAGAATTAACAAGTCTTATGATCAGGGATGGAAAACGTAATGTAACGATACCCGATAACGTTATAACGTTTCATTTATTATTATTTTTTTATAACGTTATTAAAACATAACGTTAGGTAACCCTAACATAAATATCGATTCACTATAACGTCATCCAACTTTACAAATTTTACGGGATTTTTGACGTTTAAAAGTATAATTTCCTGTAATTTTATTTCGTGTTTTATAATGAACAGATGTCCTTAGTGATCAAATTCCGATATTGAACAATATTTCATTTCTAGAATAAGATAAATGTGTAAATGTTTTAACATTGTTTTTATTTTTACATTTTAATGAAATTTTATTACAAAAATACGGTTAATGTAAGTTTACATAATGTTATTTTGTTTTTTATTAAGTAATTTATAACGTCATACAACGTATTTTTTTTACAACGTTATGAAATAAGGTAACAATTTGTAAACGTTATCCCATCCCGGCTTATTACACACCGTCTGCTCATTCGAATCTGTAGTTACATTTTCTTGAAGTTATACCATTATGTATGAAGGAGCCTTTTCTACTCTGCAACAAATAATTTTGAAATTTTTGCTGGTGGACATATTTACGTCTTGTGGAAGCTATAATAAAAAAATCTGATGTGACCAACACAGTACCTCCCGCCATTTACCTATGTATATTTTTTATATTACTTTATAAATTTATCCATACAATATATAGAAAAAGTATTAAAGCAAACTTGAAGAAAATGGAATAGTCTTTAATTTTTATAATAACAAATTGAGAAAAAATTACATTTAAAGGTATTTTTTGAAGAAAAACTATCTTGAGCTTCAAGTAAACTGCCATTTCCGGTTATCCGATTGCCACCAAAATCTAATCAGACATTTCCATATTAAAATAAGGTAGAAATACATGGTTTCAAAACTTTCTGAATGATAGTATTTGAGTTAGAGCGTAAACAGGATCCACACATACATACATACATGCACACAGACATCATCGTGAAAATGTTAAAATTGGATTGTAGAGACGTAGATTCAGATTTTAATATTTTCAATATGATGTGTGTGGGTGTGTGTGGATGTATGTGTGTGTGAATGTATGTGTGTTTGTATGTGTGTGTGGATTCTCTTTAGCTCTAACTCAAATATTATCATTAAAAAAAAGAATTGAAACCTTGTATTTATACCTTATACTAATATTTAGAAAGAAGCTATTAGATTTTTGGTGTAAATCATATCACCAGAAATGGCACTTTACTTGAAGCTCAAAACAGTTTTTCTTCGAAAAATTCATTTAAATTACATTTTTCGCAATTTATGTTATTATAAAAATAAAGATTATTAAATTTTGTACAAATATGTATTAAAACTTTTCTATTTATTTTATGAATAAATTTATAAAATAATTTATTTTATATATCCCGGAGTCTATGCTTTGAAGACAAACATATCTCCTTGGTTACACAGTTCAGATCTCAAATTTATATAACTGACAGATACATGTCAATGTCAATAAAATAATCATTTCAAATTAATAATGGTAGTATTTTAAGAAGAAAACATTAAAATATGTAATCAATAAATTAATTTACATATGTTCGTAATTGAAACGAAATTAAAGTTACATCACAAAATAAAATTATGGTAAGATTCTGGAGAATAAAATACGGATAATACATATAATAAATTGGAACAATAGTTATATTACTAGCGAAAGCTCGTAGTTATATTATATCATGCAAAGGAACTTAATGCAGTTGTCAGCATTAGTATATATGTATGTATTTAAGTTAACAGAAATGAAACGACGGGAGGTATTGTGCTGGCCACATCAGATTTTTTTATTGTATTCCCGCGTGTACGCATGGTGCGCTTTTACAATTTTTCTTTTCAAGATAAAGAAGCCCAGAAATCGTCTATGAGATGAGCTTAAGGAAGGTTATAGGGAATTGTCATTTCGTGGTACAAAGATACGTTTTGGTCTGTTGGCTAATGAAATTGGCTTGCATAGTGACAGGACACAAGGTTTAGTCGCAAAAAGACAATCCCCGAGGACCTTCCTCCGGCTCGTCCCATAGAAGGTTTTGGGCTCTTTTATCTCGAAAAGCTTACGATAAATGATGGGAAACCCGAATTGAGGCGGATCTTCGACGTATAATATACGTGAAAGTCCGAGGACTCGATGTAAATGTCGTCCAAAACCTAATGCTAGGTGTCTGCAGAAAGTTGCGTCTTCTGGAAGAACACTGCCATCTTTATGTTTACAAAAAATAATTGTTGAAATTTGTGCCAAAACTTATGGGACATACGTTAGTACCATTAATGACTATGTCAATATAAAATATTTATATTAATACATTTTGACAATAGGAATTTTTTTTTGAGTTATGAAAAATATTGATTTTTGAATATTCTCGTTATTTTTTATATAAGTTGCGTCTTCCATAAAAATAATTGAATAAATTAGTGATCTGTTATTATTATTATTATTATTATTATTACTATTATTATTATTATTATTATTATTATTATTATTATTATTATTATTATTATTATTATTATTATTATTATTATTATTATTATTATCATTATTATTATTATTATTATATTGGATATTGATATATTATTTGTTACTACTATTACTTTACTAAATTATTTTTCTCTCGTAGAAAAAACTTCAAATTAAGATCATTATTTATTCAATGAAGTAGCATGTATTAATAATTATAATTTATTAAATTGTCATTAACTTAGGAAATTTGAAATTATTTTCGAAATGATATTATCTAGCATGTTTACGGAATGGGCCCTTTATATTTATACAGCGTGCCCATTTTATATGTTCCCGCTTGAAATTTTACGAAGAAACAAAACGGGTTACATTTCATAAGCCACTTGGTAAATATTAGTACTTTAAATCGAAATATCACAATAGGTACAAGAGCAAAACAAAATTTTAAAAACCAGTCACTTATGAAATGCAACATGGATTGCCTATTCATTAATTTTCAGATAAAATGAGCGTATATATATTTTAATTTTTAATTGACACAAAAGACAAAAGCGATCTCTGCGGATCATCTCCATAAAATAAAGTAATACTACAGATTCTACTTAAAAGTTCGATGAAACTTAGTTTTCTAGGGTATAATATGTACTCAGACAAATACAAATACGTATGACTATAACCAGTGATACCTCGGGTGGCAAATCTCTTATAGTTTTCTATGCGTTAACACATGCCGGTGTAGAAAAATGGTGATGAAAGCGGCAACACTGTCGGGATACACAATGACCGTAAGATAGCAATTTGTATATAAAAAGGCTTTATAACGTAATAATTATATCTTGTATACCCTCGGGCTACGCAAGGAACTGCAAATATAAAATGAACCAATATCAAGTAAAAAGTTACCCCTCTAAGTGAATTTCGTTTAAATTTAATGAAATGTAACTATAACTTTTAAATATACACCCCTTTTAGTATTTCTAACAGTGGGTGCAACAGCGGTCCTTTAGTATCTCGGGCTTATTAACATACCATTTATAAGTATATATATATATATATATATATATATATATATATATATATATATATATATATATATATATATATATATATATATATATATGTGTGTGTGTGTGTGTGTGTGTGTAGTGTGTATGTGTGACAACTACTCGAATACTACATTTCTAAAAATATAATTCTTTCGTTTTTTCCTTCCTGTACGTCTTTATGAAGAGTTGATTAGACTTTGGCTATAATTATTAGTAAACCATTTCAAAATCATTTTTTTGACATTTTACTTTATAATAATAATAATCTTTATTTTTTAACAGGTGCACCCATTACAAGAAGATGTGAATTAAATATGAAAAACACAACAATATAAATACACAAAATATTATACATTAAAGAAAGACTTAATCAAAATTGTTGTACATTATGCACATAACGATAACTGGAGACTTAACCAACGCATTTGTCCTGCATTTAGATAAATAAAATTCTGCTCAAAACCCTGACTAGGATAAGATGAAAATTTTTGGAACCACATATACTTAAGGAATCTACGCTGTACACTTTCAAGCGAAATTATATGAACATTTAGAGGCGAAAACCAAATTAAAATGCCATATTCAAGTGAACGAATAAGAGAAAAAATAATATTTTAAGGGTTAGTTCGTTATGAAAATTTCTACTATTTCTAACTATAAAACCTAATAATATGTTGACTGATGATATTAAGTCAGTAATATGTAGAGCAAATTTAATCTGTGGATCAAATGTGATGCCTAAGTCTCGGGTTGAGTATGCACGGTATAACAGACAATGTTCAATATGATATGAGAAGTATACTGGACACCTCCTTCGACTGTATGACATAATTTTACATTTATCAATATTCAATGGCAAATTATTACCTATACACCATTTATGAAAGCAATTAATGTTATTTTGTAGGTCTATGCAGTTTTGATTCGAATTTACTGTACGGAATTTTTTTATGTCATCCGCATACAAAAGAATGTCACTGTTGACTAAAGAACAAACGTCGTTTACAAATAAAATAAACAATAAAGGGCCTAGATTTGATCCCTGAGGTACACCAGATTTCGGGTGAAAGGGCTGATTAGTATATATCATAAATATTAAAGAATATTTTATTCTCTTTGTGATTTGATTATATTTTTTTCTCCATATTCAATATACAGTGTATTCACCTAACTCGGCGTAGAATATGAACAAGGAAACATTGAAAACATAATTTTTGAGTTGAATAATGAGCAGACTTACGTTTCTCTGTTCATAGTCAACACCGAGTTAGGTTTTTTTTAACAAATTGTATTTGAAGATAAAAAATTATAAGGAATAAATTTAACGGAAGGTTATATGTTAGCTACATCAGATTTTTAAGAATTATATTCGTCAGACAAAAGTTTCTTTTAAGGAGAAATGTACAAAATGAAGATAATTTCCCCATCTTCATTAGAATTTTACAATAACAAAAAAGTGGTGACGCAAGTGTACAAAACCTTCCAATTACCCGTCTGACAAGTGACAAACACAACACGTGTTTTGAAAGAACATGAGAACGTCGTTGCAACCAGACGGCACGTGGCTTTCTATGCAGCCTTTGGCGTCCCGGCGGCAGGGACGGAGGGGGGACACCGCTTGATTAATAGCCAAGAATGCAGATTCAAAGACGCGAGTGTCAGGCATCATTGTGACTATAAATAAAGGATGTTACACCGCGGATACGGAAGGAGAATGAGAAGTATTGCACAGGAAAACAAACAAGGATAGCCTGCTAGGATCCCAGGTTTGAATCCCGACATTGGAATAAGTCTCATTTCTATGGGAGAAACTTAAAAAAAATGTTTATGATAAACGCATACTGTTGAAGGATACTGAACAAAAACAGACATGTCACTTCAAAATTTAGTTTATTTTATTATTCAAAAACTGTATTTGCTTTGCGACCATAGAGAAGATAAAGGCAAAATCGATGAAGGAGCTGAAGATTTATCACAAAGTGTATTTCACAAATGTTTTTCAGAATGAAAACGACGTTCACATAAGTGCATTATAGTGTACCTATTGGGTAATACTAATTTTGATGAATAATTGTGTAAAGCATTAATCTAATAACTATCAATCTAAATGTCGAACTCGATATATGTATTAAGCTAGTTAATTTTTTTTGCATAAAATTTAATATAGTACCTACATAATAGTTCCAGGCTGTCATTGCTAATAGATACCGTTTCAACTATACCACTGACAAGTTAGGTGTTACAGTGCGTACTGTTCGACTATCACAAACTAGATGCTGACAGTCGAAACAGTCAGATTTTTTTCTATTGACTAATGCTGGGATTCTAGGCATTCTCTTAAATTTCCATAAACTTATCGATCTATAGCTTATAGAAAGTCTATAAAATGAACGTCTTATAGATTTCCATAAAATGGTATTTTATGCAACTGTATATAACTCGTTTGATCTGTAAATTCCTCTTCTGAAATTTATAATGACAATAAGCAGAATTCAGCACTTCAGTAACTGTGGAAATAAATTTTCTTATCAATGCATCAATGCATATGTCTCTCTTTTTTGTTATTTTTAGATAAGTTTCTGTAGTTATGAAGAGTGCTGAATTCAATTTAATGTTATCAATCGATATAAAATATAATTTAATAATTTTTTAAAAGATTGAAAAACATTGTATTTATTTGAATTTTTTTATTTTAATATTAAAATACAATGTTAACAGCATGTTATTTGAAGAAATACTTCGTTCTATAGAATATTGTAGTTATAATATCTGCAATATGTTTATAAGGTTGTCATTAATTTCTGTCAAATTTGACTTTTGATATTCAGGAATTTTGAAAAGATCCAAATGAATATATGAACTGCAATAACTAAAATAAGTTTAATGTTTAATTTAAGATTATGTCAATTGTCAATATGCAATAAAAATGCATAAATTCTTACTTTCTTCCACTTCCAAGCGCTAGTGTTAGTTTTCATATTTTCCATCTGTCAAGGAAAGATAACCATAAAACATATTTCATGTTATTATATTTTTCCTATAAAATAATTTTATTTTGTTTTTAGAGAAATCGCCAACGCAGACTTTTGCTATTAGATGTTAAATAATTACTTTAATTTTCAAATTAGCTATAGTCACCGTCAAATGAATATGAACTGAGGCTCATTTTTTTTTTCATCTACGCATTCTGTCCCTTGCCCTGCGGTGTTGTCGTTATTTCTTCATAACTTACCATTTTCAACATGGCCAACTGAATTTGCAGCTATGTAGAAGTCTCCAGTCCATATTCTTTTGACGGCAACTACAGCTTGTATGCAACAAATACTAAACCGTCACAGTCGTTCAGCGTTCTAACGCTAAGGTGTTTCAAACTTGTTAGTAACTAGTTTATGTACACGCATGCACATTAAAAAAAAACAGACATATGTTGCAAATTTGTACAAAATTACCGAAAGGAACAAAGAGAACATGATCTAAAAGTGTATCGAAAAGTAGTAGCACTACCTATAATTTTTAATATGTTTTAAAAGCATCCAAAATGATAGAAATAAAACACTAATATTATATTATCAATTATTATCAGTCTCATGGCCGTGTGCCTGAGTATCTGGTCGCAAATCTGGAGATCCGAGTCCGAGCCCGACCGACGCCAAAAATTATTTCGAATTTTAATTGGCATAAAAGTGTTGTCTCTCCACACTAGAAATAAGTGCCCAAATCAATGTAATCAGTTTTAGAATTTATTGATAGTAAACTAAAAACTAAACATTGCCAACTCCAAATTTTAGTTTAAGGTTTAGGTTAACATTATTTAAAACAATGAAACCTCCCTCACTCCCCTTTACAATATTCGAGTGCTATTTCCGAAACGCAAATGTGGACAGAATTATCGGATCAACAGTGCATGTAGCATAATTTGTTCCGAAATCCGAGCCAACTCCAAATAAATCAATCAAATCTTCGTGTTTATAATCAACAATTTTAATTTATCTTCAACATGAAACAACTTTAAATAAACTTGAAGTGAACTTGAAATTCTAACGACGTTATTCCATGACATACTACTCACGTTTAGAAAATTGGCTAATCAAAAGTGTTACTCATTCATAACATAAAAACTGAAAATAACCTGAAATGCACTGTGTGCGTAACAAAATAAATTACGAAAATCTAAATAAAAATACTCAACATGAAATCTGAAATTTCAAACTGTTGTTGCCTGTGATATATGCGTACAAGTTAAAAGTAAATATTTAGGTTAAATTTTTTGCTGCCTACAGGAAAACTTTGGATAAAATACTGCTGTAGTTTTGTAATTAAAACTAGGAAATATTAGTTCGTTGATGTGTTCTTTTGCTAATTATAAATTTTATAATTAGTAAATAAAAACAATGTTGCACAAAAATGCGATGCAAATATAACTAGACGCTAGAAGCAAGTAACTAATTACAATTAACAAACAACATATATTTAAAACATGTATTTGGCACGAGGTAAAAGATTTGAAAGATTTTGAACCTAACAATGCCAAATAGCTTATTCTTATCTATATTTTTACTGACTGTCTCAATATAAGGCACATAATGTGACTGAATCATCAACAATTTTATTTTTACCTTCAGTCACCTGTAGGAAGATATCGGGCTGAATTCAACACTCTTCTTTAGTTGAGTGATCGTCTCTAGTAACCATAGAGATAGCTTTCATCTTTTTCTTATTAATGCATCATTGTATACAGGATGTATCACCGAATGCGAAACATGGGAAATCAGTTTTTTCGTGCGCATTGCTTCCCTAATTATTATAGACAAAAAGTTTCAAATGGATGTTGTAAAGCAAAAATTTCTACATCCGACACAATAAAAAAATCATTTTGGCTACTTCATAACTGAAGAAATAAAATTCACGGAATTACAATTTAATAGTACCATGGAAAACACTATAACAGATAAATTTTCTTTATTTTTCCGTAGAAAAGTCGCACTTGGACAAGGACAGAAATATTTTAATTTTTGGTTTGTGCTGAGTTCTTCAATTTTAATTTTGACATTTTTGTAAATCGTGAAAATGTCCAATCGTTTATCAGGAATTGTAATCGGCAACAACAAACCACGTGTAACTAAAAACAAAAGAGTTTTAGAGAATTTTTTTGAATTTTTAAGTAAAAATCAATAATTTAGTCTAAAATTAAATTTTCTCTAAAACTCTTAAACTAAATAAATATAGTTTTTTGAAATGTGATTTTTGTTTTATATTCACAATATCTTTGTGTTAACAAAATACATTAAATAAATATTTATATATCTTTATTATTTCCATTCATGTTATTTTATTTTTCAGACTATTTATCATCATTATTTCAAAGGAAGGGTGGTGGGAAATATATTGCTTCTATATTTATATTGTTATTAGTTGCCTAATCAATCTCACATTTTTCTAGACAAACGTTTAAAAAATAATTTGGATTTTGAAGTTTTCCTACATTTATTGGTACATTCGGGTATAAAAGTAATAAGATATTTTGAGATATAATACTAGTTCTAAACTACAAATCGGAACTGCAAAACAAATTAATATATTTCTTTTGTATGTACGTTTTAATATCCTTTAACCAAAGAACACCTCTTATTCGCTAATACCACACTGGGCGTTGTTAACTGATACTCCATCTGGAACGCTTGTACATGGTTGTCAAGTATAATTCTACCTATTTATCGTATCTTCAGATTATAATTTTCTAGAGGCAATAAAATAAAATCTGGGTGATACATTATTTTCAAAATTTTTATATAAAATCCGTTCATAGGTCTTCTATAACATAGTAGTTTTTCATTAAATGTCGGTTTGGATGTAAAAGTTATAATTTAAAATGTTACGTTTATTTTGCCATTTCCTATTCTTCACGTGTTAAAAGGCCAAATTTAATTGCAAATATTTCAGCTACCGCGTGATCAATTTTAAAACTTGGAGAGTAGGTAGATTATACTTCAGTTGAGATATACTTAAAATTTCAATTAATTCTAATACTGCTGCTTTGAACTTATTTAATATATATTATTATAAACGTCAGTTTGTTGGCTACACCCAAAAACACTAACATTCAAATTGCCGCCAACGCAAAGTGACTGTCACACCCTAAACATGGAATGGCTACAGACTTTGGGTCACGTGTGAGCCCGTGCCCCATAGTTTTTACATTTTGGCTGACCCAAAAAAAATATATTAATAATAAGATATTTAACTTGTATTATTTCATAAGATTATTAATTTGTGTTTTTATTTATTTATATATTTTATTATTATTGAGGTATAACATCAAGAGAATTACAAAATAAAATAAAAATAAAATAAGATATTTCATCTGACAAAATTTGTCAAAAATATTATGACTAATAATGAATTCCTCCGTTGGTTAAAACTTGATCATTTTATCTTCTTCTTAACACATTCATTTCACATTCATCTCAAACTGGCAATGTTTCAACTCCCGTCATAAAAAACTGCGCTCATAGTTGAATAATAACAACGCTAGCCTCCAGAGAGAAAACTCTAAACTACGGCTTTATGCGCATTGAAGTCCATATGATGCAGCGTTATATTCCTGTAAGTGATACTTTGTGAGTTTATAAATTTGTTTGTTGAATCGGAATGGTTTAATTGTTGCAACCGGAAGTGAAAATGAGTACTGGAAACGTTAATACAAACTATAACGAACTAAGTTGGAAAATATACAACGTACAGTTTGAAATTAATTATACTGATGCTAATAATTAAACAATGCATTGTTTGTAAAAGAGATTAAAGAGAATATATCGCCCGTTTTTAGACGATCTATTTTTCAACTGATTCAACTAACTATTTTTAAATATGAAGAAATGATTTTATCTTTTGATGTTTCTGGCTAAATTAACAGCAGAATTTTGATCGTAACGTTTATGTCTAGATAAATATATGACAAAATAAATTATAATTTTAAATATAGTATTTAAATATTCATATTATAAAATAAATATACACACACCGGCAAAATTAGGGAAACGCCAAAAAAAGCTATGTACATCATAAGTACAGTCACAATAAAATTACAATTTACATATGTGACTTCAAATAAATGAAATTGTAAATTTCGTATATGTAGTTTTTTCAGTATTTACAAGTGTTTTCAAAATTATTTTCTTATTTTTATCATTTCAACTACACACCTGCAAATGCCATTAGATTTATCTAACCTTTCTTATCTAATCTGTTTTACAAATCTAATTTTATTTTAGAGATCTTCATGTAATTATATTTGTATTTTTAGATAATCTCCGATATATGGTATCAATAAAAATATTGAAATTTCTGATGGTTCAAGTGTTTTCTAAATCATTTTTAAATACCTTATATTTATTATCTATCAATTAAAATAAGTTTAATTAATTTGGAATGACCTTATCTATATAATCTTCAAAATTATTTATAGTTACGAAGTCAAGGATAAGCACGTAAAAAGTTTCCATTCAAGCCTAACTTAATATTAAACATTAAGAGGCTCGGCATTTTAATCTCTGGTTAATCTGTTAATTATAAGTTAGAAAGAAAAAATAGCAACGATATTACTACATAAATAAATATAGTATATTACATCCGAGGTAGGATTTATTTCATTACAACACAGGGTTTATATATACAGGATGGTGACCGCGACCCCGCAACATAGGACTTTAATATGTAAAATCATACTTTCTTAAATTCCTGTTTCCCTAACTATTTTGGGTAAAAATTCTTCAAATAAAAGTTGTGGAGCACAAAATTCTGAATCTGAATCATAAACAACATTATTTTTGTGTGTACAACATATTTGTACCGTGTGGGCGTTCACCAAACGTCACCGCACGGACACTTATTGGTAAGTTGTAAAAATTACACATGTGTCAATTTTTCGTTGCCACATTTTTTTTGTAACTGACAGTTAACAGATAATTTAACCAGAGATTTTATATTCGATCGGAATAAGCAGCTTAAACAATTTGGTGTATAATTAAACAAAATGAGATAAGTTAAAACTTAATAATAAAATATGAGATTATATTAGCTAAAAAACTAAGTCAATTACAATGTTTGAATAAAATCTGCTTACACGCGAGTCTGAAATTGAATCCCTTCGTGTCAATATCATTAGGATCCAGCATTTCAGCAGGAATTCCATTTGAGATACGGTGCGTGGAGTTTCCGGCGCAGGAAAGCGTACGGAGCGAAACGTCCACATACATTAGTTGCATAATAAATCTGACAAAAATTCAGTTAAATTCAGCGAAACGCCTCGCAAATCCCGGACGCCGCAAACGGCAGCGCGTTCCTGTCATTAGCAATAAAACACCAAGCAGGCAGCAGGAGCGTAGAATACAGCAGCCATTCGGAAGACTAGCAGGATTTTTTTCGGGTACAATCTCAAACACTACTAATTTATTAAATTCATTGAATTGTGGTACTGTAAAACTATAGAGTTAAGAATATTTACTAGAGGGAGCGTAAGCCTGAAATCTTGAAGACGTGCGGGGAAATAGTCCGCCATCTTGTACAGCCCCATTTCTGATTCGTTGTTTGCTTTTGCGTGTGTTAACGGGTGCTATTTCAAATTTGTTTAAACTTTTCTGGGTATATTTATTAATTTTTATTTATAAATATGCCATCGTGCTCTGCGCAAAAAGTAATTGAAAGGAAAAGAAAAATAACCTTTCATGCGTAAGTATTTTCACAATAAAATGTTCTTTCGAAATAAGTAGTTTCCTGTTATTTTTCAATTTTTGTATTAAGATTTCCGAAAAACTTGGAAAAAAGAAATGCTTAGTTAAAAGCGATACAAAGAATTGGATGGAATCCGTCAAGAGGAAGCGTTTTATGTTCAGAACATTTTCCAGAAGATAGTTTCGATTGTACTTCCTTAGTTTATGTACGATTACGTGAATATGCTATTCCTACTATTTTAAGGCCTAGGCCTACACACACGGTATGTTTTAAAACTTTTTTCACGTAAGCTAATATATTATTATTTGATTAAAGCTATTTCAGAAAAATATATTTCCATACGACTATACTACATTGCAAAAAATATAAAAGATCCATCACAAAGTCGACGACAACAATATAACAAATTAATTCTGTTCGAAGGTTATTACTTTCAGATACTTATATTTATTGTATTTCTTTTAATTTTAAAAATAATTATGTATTTTATTTTAGTTACAGAATTATCTTGTATAAATAAAAACATTGTATTACGGTAGATATTATTTGTTTCCTACGTTGGATTTATTCAAGTAAATTACACTATTACTATTGTTTTATTACTCCAGTATAACTTAAATAAAATAAAATAAATAAATTGCTGGCGAGGAGAGTGCGCCATAGGGGTCAATTTTGTGCCATTAAAATGCGATGAAATTTTTGGCGTCGGTCAGGATCGAACCCGGGTCCCCAGATTCGCGACCAGACACTCAGGCACACGGCCACGAGACCCCATTATAACTTTATTTTACAAATAGGTGTAAAATGGAAATATTTGAATAACGCGCTAAAATGGGGCTGCACAATATGGTTGACGCTTCATTCCCCTTCCGACACTAGCCATCAAGGTCATTGCCTGCAATCATACTTTACGCTCCCTCTATGCATATACTTTTTCAATATTTTGTTAATCGATGTTAGGGGAAAAATTCCCCAACATATATTTGCTTCGTAAATTTAGGGCGTATTTTCAAGTTAAATAAGAGCTTGTAAAAATACAAGTATCCGTAAATACGAGGATGTGTAAAGGTTCTGTTTACATACACGTCGGTTAAGTTTGACCATTAAATGTTCATGGGTCTCTCAATATTGATCATCCCTGAAATTTATATTGACACCAAATATCAATCAATCACGGAGCAGCGATAATAAAACTTTTTTCGTCGTATAAAAAACTACGAACCACTCACGAAGATTCAATTTTAGCAGAGGAGCAATCTATTATTTGCTGCCAGTCTCAATGTAAATTTGGTATAATACTGATATTATTTCCAGAGACTACAAAATGAATATAATGCAAAAAAATTATTTTAAAACTATTGATTCGACATAATTTTTGTATACATCAAATTAATCCATAATTGTTTTATGGTTTAATATATCAATTTACAAGATATATGAAGAGGAAAGTAAATATTATTTTCGCATACTTGAAAGTAATTTCAATCTTATCTGAAGGGCTTAAATTTTATAATTGATCTTTTATTATCAATATAATTTGAATATTCAGCTCAAGTATCTAATGTAGATTACACATGTCCTATGCCATTTGCATTTATAATTCAGGAGTTATATTCATTTTATTAAAAGCACATACAGTTTAATTTTTAAAGATGATTGAATAAGGTGCATTGACATGGGCGCGGAGTAAGAATGGATATAACACGCTTTCAAAAATTCATATTGTTTCGACTGTCAGGACATGACAATTTAAAACTAAGCTGTTGACAATAGTGCCACTGTAACATAAGTATTAAATAAATAAATTTGACTGTTTTTAATATTGCCTTTGCTACTACTATTACTAGTATAACCATCTGTGTTAAAAATGTGTAACATTGTTTAATATCAAAAACCATTGAACGAACAGTGGAATATTTTTATATCCGACTTGCTGAATTGTTGTGTAAATTCTGAAGAACATAAGTTAATAATGATATGTTGTAATAAATCGTTAATAGTACTATTTTCAAATTTTACTGCTAATAGTGGATTTAATAGTAAGTGATCTTATAAGATTATCGAAAATAAATTTTTAGTGAATTCAGGTTATGTTGCAGCCTCATGTTCTGTGTCAAATACTGATACATATTTTTGGCATTTTTACCTCCCTCTAAAAAGGTATTTAATTCATGTTAAAAATCGCATATCCAGAATTTAATGAATAAGCACGTTTTAATGTCCCTACAATCCGATTTTAATATCTTTACGTTGATGTCTGTTTGTGTGTGTGTGTGTGAGGATATTGGATGGACGAATTCTCAAAAACTATAATACTTAATATCTCTTGAACTACGTATTTCTCAATCGGACATTACTAGAAGGAGCTGAAAAGGTTTTGGTAATAATTGGACAACCGGAAGTAGCAGATTCTTAAAAAAAATCTTCTAAATATTATTTTTTGAATTTGTATTGTTCTTGCTAGTATTAAAGAAGAGTAAATTCTCTATCTGATATATACAAATATTTTTTTATATCTTTTATAAATTTCGAGATAAAGAAATATGTTATATAATAATCTGTTGTAATAAATCTCACAGCCCAAATAATGTCATAGAAACCAATTAAAAAATTTAAATGTTTGTAACTGAAATAAATATCAGTGTCAAAAATTCAGAGACATTACTGAAGATTTTTTCTGGGAAGTACATACATTATATTATTTCTTATTATACTAATAGTTAAATATTTAAAATTATAGGTTACACATACGCTTCAAAAATACTGTCAATCCCGACAATGATTTGGAAACATTTCGAAGAATTTCTTCATAGAATGAATTTAAAATGAAAATATCTAAATATAAAGAATAGATATAAGTAGAATTGTTGGTGTAGAGTGTAGGTATACATGAAATGTTAAATACAATAGGGCGCGAGCAGTCCGTGCCAGAATGATAGCTAGTAATTATGTACATAGATAGCAAATATCATATTTTTTCATTCTAAATTTAGTGATTTTCCAATTTCATGTGGTTTATGTTCCTCCTCAAGTAAATTCCACACTCCTGGTGACAAATTAACTACGTGAATTTAGAAAATCTTAAAAAAATTAATGAAAAATTCTGACATTTGACATCAGATACGGGCCACTATATCTGCTTGTCAAAGCCAACAATGTCACATGACTGCTCGCGCCCTATACTTATGTAACCAAAAACAGAAGTGGCGAGAGGTATTGTGCTGTCCACAACAGATTTTTTGTATTAGTTTATACACACTTGAAATACCTAATATGAATATTTAGAAAACATAGTGAACTGTTTTCATTATTTGATTTCCCATAAATGCATAGCTACATGTATATTGCATCTCAATCTTGTACATTTTCAAGTGAAAAGAGAAAAAAAACTAAAAAATAATGACAATACAAAAAATCTGTTGTGGCCAGCACAATACCTTCCGTCATTTTCGTGTATAATGTATAAATTCCATAATTTTTCTTACAAAAGATTCTAAATTTCCAGTAAAATTATTTCATAAACAAACTATTCAAATTGCACTTGACACTGGCATCTTCTTCTTCTTTAGCTTTTCCCATTCGTTAGGGGTCGCTATTTTTGCATGTCGTTCTCATTCAGCTCCTTTTCTCTCAAATCTTCCGCAATACAGTCCTTCCATCTTATCTTTGGTCTTCCTCTGTTTCTTTAACGTCCTATTACTAAACTATTCATTATTGTTCCAATATAATTCTTCATTTCTCCTCATGACATGTTCAAACCAATGTAATCGTCTTTCTTGTGTCTTTCTAAAAACTTGTAACACTAGAGTTATTTTCTTACCGTATCTTTCCGTTTATTCCCCAATATCTACTTCAACATCCTCATATCTGCCACATTAATTTACTTTTTATTGATACTGACATCTGTCAATTTGAATTATATGATTATATTACTAGTTTCCAAATTTGGCATAGCTGGCTTAATTATAAAATTTAATTTCTTTAAAATTCTTTAACTCTGTATCTATTGAATATGAAGTATAAATTGTAATCAAATCGTATAGAGAATAATATATTCTTTAAGTTATAATAACGTTAAATGTCATTAAATCAAATTTAACTGTTAAATCTTCAAATGAGACTACTTCCGGTTGACCAATTATAACCAAAATCTAATCAGTTGTTCTTCTGGATGTAAACTTGAGGAATACGAAAAAAATATAATTTTTGGAATCGTGGTATTGAAGTTATGGAATCCGGAAGTTTTGTTACACACACACAGACACACAGTACACAGACACACGGACACACAAACACACAGACACACAGACACACATACATACAGACATCATCGTAAAAATGGTAAAATCGTATTATATGGATCCTAAAACGTGCTTATTCAGTAAAAACTCATCATTGAATTTTTTGACCAAAGACAATACCTTCCTTACCTAAAGGTGACGGAAGGTAAAAATGAATCGCTGAATAACTGCCACAACCGCATGCATGCGGCTATGAGAACAAACAAAATGTGAATTCTGTGGGCTCTAAAGTGTATCACTAGAATAAGTTATTTCAGAAAACATTAGATAAACGACATATTTTACAAGGTGTATAGTACTGGTATATTTGTGTCAACTATTAAAAATGTGATATCTGACAAATGTCAACTACTATTGCATTTCATTTTCTCATTTGATATTTTTTTAAAAGATAATTATTTATTTTTTATGCATATTACTTCATAAGACATCAATGAATGCGAATAACAGCCTATATTTTTGCTAAACAATAATCCATGCTTTTAAATAGCAATATTAGGGTATACATTTTCATCTCTTAAAGTGTCATCTACCGGTGACACTACTGAATTTGACAGAATGCGCGGAGCAAAACTCTTAAATCATACGATTCGAAGATGATCTTGATTAGACATTTAAAAAAAATTAAACTGAACCAGTGGCAGAAAATCTGCAAAATCCTGATGATAAGTAGAAGGATTTTATTCGCTGTTCCTTAAATGAATCTAGTAATCCCTGCATGTGAAACGAGGTTAGCTGGTTAGATTAATTTGAACGCAGATTTTATTTGCTTCATTTTTGTCTCCTCATGCAGCAAAACTTTCCGTTGACAACATTTTCAACTTATTTGTATCAAGCAATTTAATTACGGAGTTTGTAACTAAAAATTCCATTACGAAATTAAGTTAATTGTAACATTTAAATTGAATGTATGTCCTTTAATTAACGTAGCAAAACTGAATCTAGAATATATTTTACAAGTTGAATGCTGGGATGAATTCATTAGCTTACTTTCACGATGTAATCGTTGAAATCTGTCTTTACATTTTGGAAGCCAAATTACCGTTTTACGTGTTTGAACTTTCTTGGGGACTTTTGAAAAGCCATGTAAAGATTAAAAATTAAAAACTGGGAGGTTTTAGCCATAGCCTCATATTGAAGAGACATGTCGGAGCTTAATCAATTGAAGAAATTCATTTCATCCTCTTCGACAAACGCCAAAACATATTTCAACTTCCTCATAGATACCGACCTAATCCAACATATATAAATACAATACAATAACATGTAGACACAAATAATTGTAAAATGCCCAATGTTCCGGGTATTAATGACCATAGCTGTCGATGTACTCTTTTTCTTTCTTAAATAAATAAATAAAAAAAAACATATTAGCCATTAGCAAAAAGGATCTTACAACTAAGACAGGACTTCGTAAGAATACTTAACCTTCTAAGTAACGTATGTACTAAAAGTTTTGGCACAATTTTTTTTTTAATATAAAACGCATACTTATGTTTTGCTATACTTAATAATTAACTGTTTCATAAGCAACAAAATTATTAACTGAAATTAAATAAAGATGGGCGCAACTTTCTACGGATACATAGCATTGGGAATTGCACGAAATTTACATAATTTTTTCGGTCATTCCTGAATTCCAGTATACAGGCTGTTATATTTTAGTGGACCCAGCAAATATCTTGCTCATTTATTAAGTTAGTAATTTCTTTCATATAACATGATTTATAGAGCAACATGTAAGCTACTTGATGACGGATGTACATTCATGATACCACTTCCGGTTTATTAGTAATTAATACCAACTTTGAAATTTCAAATGGAACATACTATACTTTTTTTACAAATTTGAAAAGTACATCAAATTTGCTTTACAATCATGTAAAATAATCCATATGTTACATTATTAAAAAGTAAAATGGCGGGCACTTTTTTATACACCTAGTCAAAAATAGTGAGCTATGACTATGGTTTGAAATAATACAATGAACTAAAACAATTGTAACTATAATTATTAAACGAAATATTTTTTTTTGTCATAATAATACAGAAAATAAGAATAAGGAACACTTAATAACAACAAAATTATTTTACAACAAATATTCAAAATGACTCCCAGCCTCTTCAATACATTTTTCACAAAAGTCATGGCTCACTATTTTCTTATCGACTAGGTGTATAAAAAAGTGCCCGCCATGTTACTTTTTAATAATATAACATATGGATTATTTTACATGATAGTAAAGCAAATTTGATGTACTTTTCAAATTTGTAAAAAAATACAGTATGTTCCATTTGAAATTTCAAAGTTGATATTAATTACTAAAAAAACGGAAGTGGTATCATGAATGTACATCCGTCATCAAGTAGCTTACTTGTTGCTGTATAAATCATGTTATATGAAAGAAATTACTAACTTAATAAATAAGCGATATATTTTCTCGGTCCATTAAAATATAACACCCTGCATACTTCGTTGAAGTTCGTCCTCATTTTGTGCTTCCCAACCTCCATCGTGAACTTTTCAAGACAAAAAAAGCCCAAAAACCGTCTAGGGAAGAACCTGAGAAGGTTATGAGATTATCGTTTCGCGGAATTATTGGTACGTTTTAATCAGTTAGCCAATTTTGAGTTTGTGGTGCATAGTGAGAGGACGCAAGGTCTGGCCAGAAAATAAAATCATTCCTAGCGTGTTCTTCAATAAAATTGACCAATTTTGTTAGATGTACCTTTGACTATCCAGGTCTTCACCTCATTCGGCCCACATAGGGTCTGCAGTGGGATCGCGCCGTATAGAGCTATAGAAATGAAGTGATAGAAAGAAAACGCAATAGAAATTTTGTAGAATAGAAATGTAATTCGGCTACTTTCGGTTTATGTATTATCTGTTTTGTAAAAATTGACTAATATTTTGACATTTCAAATAAATAAATAGTAATATATTTATTCTTGTGATCAAAATAAAAAAAAATACAACGAAAAATTTACGTTTTGTTTCTAGTTTGACGTAGATGCGAAAAAAATGAAGTTTTTTCTCGGCGCAATAGCGACTCATAGTTTATTTTCTACAAATATCGTTTCCCAATGCAATATTATCAGTATAAAAACCATCAATTTCCTTAATTACAGAGTTGCTCAGTATGATGTCCGACAAATCATTGTAAATGTCGTCCAAAACCCATTGCTAGGTGTCCGTAGAAAGTTACGCCTTGTGGAAGAACACATCTATCTTTATTTAATTTAAGTTCATAATTTTGTTGCTTATGAAACAGTTAATTGTTAAGTATTGTAAAACATTAGGTAAATGCCTTTTATATTAAAAAAAATGTTGAAATTTTTGTCAAAACTTTTAGGATATACGTTACATGAGATCAGGAACTGACTCCAATAATTGGTCTGGGACTGTTTCCAGAAAACTAAGATAGGGCCATATTACAACAGATCTTATAGGTCACAGTGACAAAAGCAAGTAGCGCTTAAAGCCCTCAAACAAATAATAATAAAAATAATATAATTTTGTTTCAATTAATATTTAAATTTTTATCAAATCTCTCTATTCGAATCTGCTCGCTATCCTATTCCAGGGACAAAACGTTCATTTAAGCATAAGTTCCCTGTGCGCCCATTGCATATTAACCACCCTCGCTAATTCCTTTCGGTGGGGCGGGGGGCGTCGGTATTCCATGCAGGTGTCGGCGTCGTGTGGAATGCAACGCCGCACTGCATTCAAGCGGCGACGGATAGAACTCCTAATCTTACCATTCTCTTTGTGGTGAGCAGCTATTACACTATGTCAGATTACAATCTTATTTTCAATCTGAACGACAAGTGAGGATAAGATTATTCCATTAAGATCAAACAATTAGATAAGATGGGTTGATTACGGAAAATAAAAATATATCAATAACTTTACAAACAATGAATCTATTTGATAAAAATTCAGAAAGATAATAAAACAATAGAAGTAAATGGAAAAAACTAGAATAAGTAACAATCTACGACTATTTAGGAAGTATGATAATATAAAATGGAAAAAATATATAGATGTAATCAACTGACTAAAAAAGGCAAATACATTTCCTGACTATAAAACTATATGATATACGGCCTAAAGGTAATAAATAAGAAAGTACTAAATGTTCTAAATAGCATGGTATACTAGTTATTAGAGTTTCACGGCTTGACTTGACTTGATTTGAAATCAAGTCAAGCTCAAGTCAAGTAATAGAAATCGAAATTCAAGTCAAGTCAAGTAGTAAAATTTCAAGTACTTGAAAAATCAAGTAGTTATTTTTCAATTACTTGAAAAAATCAAGTAGTTATTATTTTAATTACCAGAAAAATCAAAAAGTTCTTCAAGACTACATTTCATTTTCATATATTTTTTATGTTTTATATCAATAAAAATATCAATAATATACCTTGAAATATAGACAAGTCGAATTTTAACCGGACCGCCCTCTAAAGTGGTTTCAAATAAATAAATAAAAATATACTGGCAATGATTCCGCTTAATTTTAATATTTGACCGTGCTAAATGCACTTGATTTTTCCCCATTTAAATAACATTCGGTTTTAGCACATTTTGGAACTTTATTTTTCTCCGAGATATTAAGAGGTTTAAAAAATCCGTTCATTATTGGAATATATACTAGAATGACCCGAGAATATGTAGACAAAATCTGAAGTCCCAATTATTATTCTTAATTCAAATGGAGTATAGCGTTCCGGGCTTTTGTGCGATAGTTTAACCATCTACAGTTATCTTAATAATAATTATTAGGACTTCAAATTTTGTCGACATATTCTCAGGCCATTCTAGTATATATTCCAATATTAGTGAATTTTTTAAACCTCTGCATAATTTTTAACTTGCAGTAGTGAATCAACACAGCATGGCGTGCCAGGCCGTACCACACACAACTATATTACGATTCTACTGATTCGCGCGTTTTCGTACATAATCGGTTCGTTATCAAGTAGCTTGAATTTGCTTGAAATTGCTTGATCAAGTCAAGTAGTAACGATAGAAAATCAAGTCAAGTCAAGTAATGAATTTTTGAAAAGCTTGATTTTCATGTCAAGTCAAGTAAAGTACAAAAACATCAAGCTACTTGACTTGATGAAACCCTACTAGTTATTATTATATTATTAAGAAAAATTCATTGACTTCAGAGGGATCTCATCCTAGCAACTGGTACGACGCTACCCTATACATGTGTATTTGAGTTAAGAACATTGTGTACACCTGGACTAAAATATGAAGCGAAAATTCAAATAAATTGTTCCTGTATTAGAACTATTCACATTTTTTAAAAAGCAACATTAGACAAACATACTTCGATATGGACCTTCATTTAAAAAAAAGTATTATTGAAATCTAATAGTATTTGACTTTCATTAATTAATTGACAGACATTAAATATATGGTGAGAACATGAGCGACCGACCGCCTAATTTTATTGAAATAAAATTATAATTTTCTCATAAATGATTTCTTTAAAATATTTAAAAGTTTTTTTTTTTAATACCATTCGTTAAAAACCTTTTCAGATTAAATGGCAAGCCTCGTCACAAAATACTTGACTTCATGTCATAAAGATTGTGTTTACACTCTTGTTGCATAAATAACTATTATGGTTCAGTACGTAATCTAAAAAATATTTTACAATTGTTTTTTTCTTTATTATTATTTAGACAGCCTTTTACACAAGAATATATACCACCCGGCATTATGTCTAGTCTGGTACTGGTAGTTATTCTTGCGCTCAACCGCCGAGCAACCGAACACACGTTACTGTTGCGCTACCCCTCCTTGGTCCAAGTTCATGTACACACAGCCATAAGTACACGGACGGCAATACATACAAGAGTGTCGCTTCTGTTGACGTTAGTCATGTATATATTCTGCGTCATAGCTTAGTTGGTAGAGTATTCATCATGTACACTAACAAATCCCGGAATATGCAGACGAAACAAGAGAAAAATAAACTAAATTGAAATAAATCATGGAGATTGCAGGAAAATCAGAATGGGACAGAGAAAGAAATATAAACAAGGATGACGATTCGAAAATAGAAAAGGTGAAAAAAATGGAAGAAATGAAAAACATGGCAAAGGACTGAAATAAGTGGAAGGAATGGATTAAACAGTAAACATGAGAAAATAAACTTTTACACCTGAATAACAGTATCTGGGATATGAAAAAAAGGCAAATTGCAGTTGATATTTAGCATCTTTCAAATTTTACTTCTTCTTGTAGTGTTTGTGATTATCCTGTTTTCGTTTGCGCAAGAGCAAGAGTTACGTCTTAAATAGTGAGTCAGTCATTACTTGTTGGCCATGTCCCAAACCAAACAGACGACCAAGCTGCATTACAGAACTGATGTAATAATCGCCAAACGTGCTCACTTACAAGACAAACTGCACTGCAAGATATACCTACCATACACCACTGTCATTTTAAGAGACTTGCACTAGACACCCATAACGCACAGAATGCAAGATAAGCATGGAAATTTACTACTTGCACAATAACTCGGTGACAGAATTTTCAAAATATTTGAGCCTACTCTGAAAGTCAGTGGTTAATTTAAAAGTACCCATCAAGTAATATTTAACAAAAAGTTGAATTCTTAGTTGTCAAGCTATATCTATTAGAAAATATAATTCATTAGTGACGTGATATGTTTTCCGCCAATCAACATTCAGAATCTCACTAGTTACATGTCTACTACAGCGATGATAAAAAACAAAGAAATTATCACCTTATTTATAGTCGTTACTAAGGGATTTGTTTCCTTTATTTACGACATTGACAGTTAATTTTGAGTATATAAATAAGTAATAACAATAACTCAAACTCCGAAATATTAAATAAAACTCGTAAGTACTACGTTTTAATACAGTATGAATAAGTATATCAAAATTTAGGTTAGCAGCACACACAATGTGTTACAAAAATTCATTGTATTCTCTCATTAAATATGAGCTCGTGATATGATTGCTCGTGAAACCGAAGCAACACATCTGAAACTCAGTTTCACTCAAGAATATCATCGATTATAATCATATCACTACATTACATATAATAATAGTATTTTACATTACAAGCCATCTCCTATAGGTAGTAAAACAGTTACAGTAATTTTTTTTTAAAGAAGTCCGTTCAAGGTCATCTGTATCATGAACAAATTAAAAAATTGGCATACATTTATCTCTCTCATTTTCAAAGACTACAAGCGTGTGCGATAAGGATGGATATAACACGCTTGTCTTTCAAAATTTCATATTGTTTCGATTAAGTTAGGACATTCCATTTTAAAACCATACTCGTTAATGACAACACTTTCGCTGTAACGTAAGTTTATTTATCAATTCAGCTATATTGCCTTCATTTATAGCCGTACGAATAACGTTATTTTCTGTCAGTCTCACTGACACTTCTTTTCACATATGTGGTTTTACATTTGCTAATAAAATTCCCAGTTGACTTAGTTTTGAATTTTGAATGCTTTTACTGTAAACGACACTACTGTATATGACAGAATGGGTGAAGCTAATATTTTAATTCATACAATTCATTTTTACTGTATTTGGCGTGTATTGTATAATATTTACTTTTAATTCAAATTTAAAATTATAACGAAAACCTGTCAGTTGTACTTGACATTTATTTTTAATTTGTATGACTGTAACAAAACGCAATTTTCACATGTCAGGAACATTACTAACGTGATTACTAACTTGTAAAAATTTAGCAGCCAATTTTACAAATTAGTAACTATTAAAGATTAATTTTCAAAAGTAGTAGGCGGGTATAAATTAATAAAGTTACCAAGTAACAAATAAAATGTTAACATATTGCTAACAATTAACCACTTTGTTACAGAATGAACCCGATAATTTATCGAACAAATTATAATTTGTAACAAACAAATTGGGATTTCTCTTAAAAATAATAAATAAAAGAAGTAGGTTGGTTTATTTCTTGTGAATAAAAACAACGCCTACTGTGTTATGTTACGGCTATTACAAAAACATTTTTGTTCTTCTGTAATTAGGTATCTATGTTTTTCACGAAACTAAGTTAGAACACAACACAAAAACTCTAATGTTGAAGACGCGATGACATAATTTGTTTATTTATACTTTTGTTCTCGCTAATGTGTATACGAAATCAACTTTAAAAATAAGTCGTTATTTTTAAGTAGCCATGTTTTTTTCGTTACACTACCAAGAAAATGTAGAGAAGGAAATGTAAGCATATTGAAAATAAAGCTGACGTCAGCATCTCCATTATAAAAATTCCTGTCAGAGTAAATTTTCTAAAACATGAACAAAATAAAAATGTGTTTTCGTCCTAATTCGCATTCCAAGATTGAAAAGAATGTTGTAGAATGCAGAATGAGAGAATGGAAAAGTGCCAGTTAGGATAATGCGAGTGTAAAAATCACCGAGGTAGAATGACATCGAAATTTATTGAGGTGAACTGGATGTTATTGTAAACAAAGCTTTATTTAGATGTGACGAAATTTTATTGCGGAACTTTTACGATAATTAAAGTAATAATAAATTAATATTTTAAGTGACGCTGCCAAACTTTCTTACGGATTGTGAAAAGGATCAAATTTAATAGAGTCGTGAATTATAAATCATACCGATTTCGAAATGAAATACACAATTAAATGCAAGAACATGTAGTTACATTAATAAAACAAACCTGGCCAGACTTTCTTAATTTGCGAACATCTTAAATTATCTCACAAGGGCATACAAATAATAGTCTAGACTCATTATATTTCAACCGGTTTACATTTTCAATAAATAATAAAACCTGCAAAAATTATGAGAAATTTCGGCATAATAACTTTAAATGAATCACCTATTTGAGAAGCTACATAAATCATAATTTTTTAATACTGAGATTTTTTCGAATTGAATTCTATGAAGGTAAACGCATCTTTGTGTGAGAAATAGCATATAGGAATCATGCGGAATTTTCCGCACGCGACATAATTCGTTTGGTTTGTTTCGTGCACGAACAGTATTGTACGCGTGAGTGGTATTCTGGAATACCAAGCGAACTCGGTCGAAGGCTACGTACAGTCCATACGATTTAACTTGGCGACCCAAAAGAATGTAATTCAGTTCACTATTCCTAAGTTGCGTTTTGTCAAATATTTATTTTTACTTCGATGCCGCACAGCTTCAGAAGTGAAATAGTGATTTTACAATGTTTTATTGCCTTACACAAAACAAATTTCATCCTAATACACTCAAACTCGGGGTGTCAGGTACTTTTCAACCCAAGAAGTTATATTCATACATAAGCGTTGGTGCATTTTTTTCTCAATAGAAATAGAAATTTTATTTTCTTAACTTTATTAATTTAAAAAATAATTAATTATAATATGATTTATATAATAAATAATTCATTCCAATATTTGTAATATTTTTTTTGTATAAATAATTTTTTTTTTTGTAATATTCGTAATTTTATTAAACTTCATTTTTCTTCGGTACGCCTATGGATTTTATAACTTTCCCATTACCGTAGTGATAATGTGAATTGCCCCAACTCGCCAAGTTACATCGTATGGACTGTATATGATTCTCGAAAGCAAACGAAAGTAGTATTTTGCAGCCAATCAAAACGAAACATTTATAGAACAAGAATGCATCATCATTTAATTGTTTTTCAACTGTCACTGTCAACAAAGCTGTCAGCGAAGCTGTCATAAATCATAAGTATTGTAAATTCAATATTCAAAATTTATGTAATTATGGTAATATTAAAATGTCATATTAAACATGCATTAATAATTTTGCAAACTATTTCAGGTTTGGATTTCAGAACTCGTTAAAAGGCATCTAAAATTATATTTTAACAATCCATTGCATCGTTCTAACAATGCAATAGCACACATTTGTCGAATGTTGTCGAATGTTATAATAATGCATGAAGACCCGAGATTTATAATTGGCGTCAATATATAAGATCATGAAACGTACCCGGAATTGTTTAAAATCATAATTTGATTTATATGACCTGATTAAAATACTAATACACAGTGACAATGTAAAAGACACAGTTTCGTGTGCGAATGATACTTTCAAGTGATTCATACCCATGCGATGTAGGTAATTACACACGGAATTATCGCGTACGACCACACGATTCGATTAAAGGATACCAATATGAAGTTCGCATACGCATCTTTCCCACTTACGTATGCGTGAAATTTCAAGAATCGGGCCCCGATGCGCAACACATCCTGGTAGAGCAGTCAAAATTTAATATGAACGTGAAAAAAATGAATTACTTGTACTTTTGTTTTTTATACACACTAAAATCATTTCATTCACAGTTAATATATATATATATATATATATATATATATATATATATATATATATATATATATATATATATATATATATATATATATTTACATCCCACTACCATTGTGGCGTCCCCTATGTAATTTTCTACATTCAAAGTGACGTCCTTGTGCATATGACGTCCGGTATACGGACGTCACTTTAAAATGCCTTGTAATTTTTTTTCTGGCATTAGGGGGGGCCCTAGAATCGTTTAGCAAAATTTGTTATGGACGTCACAATGATAGCGGAGTGAAAAATGTATATTTTTTGTAGTTCAAAAAAATTCCACTTGCGGCGTTAGTGTCGTCCGGCGTATATACACCGTATATACAGAAGTTTCATTCCACCGACAATCTGAACTCCGTATACTTGGCAACAGTGGGCACTGGGCAATACATTAGCGCGCAAGTCTTTTAATCATATTTAAAGTTATATTGTGCACTCCTGATAATATATTAATAGTACATTAAGATACAAGTTTCATAAGACATGATTTTAGCGCACGCGTCTTTGTTAGAAACGAACGGCTTGCCGCAAGTTTTCTAACGGGACAAGTGCGCTGAAATGTCTTATGAAACGTGTATTTAATACTATTTTTTCTATTTTGGTCCTTTTGTCAAAAAAATATTTACAAATATACGTGATTTCAGTTTTAGGAATACTTTAATTTTTATTTGATTGTTGGTAACAGTAACAGTGATTGATATTCGTAACTATGACGTTTCATTGTTATTGTTTACAATTTAAATAATATTTACTTTCAAATGACAAATGTCTAGAAATGTAGGTACTACGTACCAACCTAACAGAAATTAGGTTTGAGTTCTTTTAAGAAGTACTTTATGACATCCAAATGGGTTTCATAAAGTACATATTAAAGAACCAAAATAGTAAAAGTAACATTTAAATAATCAAACATTTATTTTGTAATCCTCTTAGTAAAGATAAAATCGATAAACTATGATGTTAAAATAGAAATGTACTCAATTTTAAGAAGGTAATTATTTAAAAAACATAAAGCTGAATTAATAATTACAAAATATTGTGCAAATTGTAAATAAATGCCAAATAACAAAATGTATGATCAAATGTATGGAATAAATATAAGGACGGTATGCTACAGTGAAATATAAAAATAAAATCTTTAAAACTTTTGTTCTAAAATATCAAGATTGAAATTTTAAATGGAGTAGAAAAAGGGAGAATCTAAATAATTTTTAAATAGAAGAAAATGTTTTAAACAAATTAACTCTTAATAAACTATAAACTATTTATTAAAAAATATAGATAATTTAATTACTCTTATTTAGGTACTTCTTTCGACTTCCCCTCTACTTACTAGTGTTTAGCCAAAGTGAATTGCCGAGTAATTAGAAAATATTTTTATACGTACTCGTAATAACGATTTTAATTATTTACACTTATTAATAAATATCTTTACGTGCCTGTAAGTCTTACAGATCTCTAAATCTGTAAAAACGTGATAAAAACACAACTAATTCTTGTTGATTAATATAAAATTATACATAAGAGTGTCAACTTTCGTTGCGATTTTGTTCATTATTTACAGATTTACAAATCCGTATGACTTACAGATGTGAACAGAATATAGACCCATTAGATAGTTTTTGTTTACAAATGTAGGTGTAGGTACCTAAAACAAAATTTATAAGATTATTTTGTGAAAAAAAGTTATTAAGCATTTGCTTTTTACCTCTCGCTAAGAGAGGTATTGGGTTCATCCTAAAAATCGCATATCCAGATTTTAATGAATAAACACGTTTTAAGGTCCCTACAATCCGATTTTAACATTTTCACGATGATTGTATGTGTGTGTGTGTGTGTGTGTGTGCGTGTGTGTGTGTGGGGGGGGACGTTGGAAAAGTCTCACGTGATATTTATGTATACTTAATACATAATTAAAATCGTTATTACGAGTACTAGTAAGTATAAAAATATTTTCTAATTACTCAAAACTACGGAGGATTTTTCATTGAATTTGCGGGTCAAAGCTGTAAAGTTACCAACACTTCAATTTAATTGTTGCTATTATGATTTAGACATTTGTAACTGTAACAGAATAAAACATAGATCGTAACTAGGCGTTGGGAATATTTTATTTAGAGTCAAATCAGTAATTTTAGCGACACAATAATAATACTCGTATTGGTACAAAAGTATATAATTTGTGCACAAAACTTATTTCGTGCGGGACAAAATAGGTGCTTAATTATTTATTGAGTGTATAGATTGCTGTTAATTTGAAAATAGTTTAATTATTAATCTGAGACAAAAATAAATGTGTGGGATTAAGTGAATCTCGGGTCTTGCGTTTGGTAACTAATAAGTATTGGGTGATAAATTCCTTTTTACTATAGCAAATATAAAGAAGATCCCCGGTTTACTTGTATTCATTTTCTTTATAAATGTATAAATAAAAAAAAATCAGTATAGTAAAACAAAGTGAATTGTACTAATGCGTCACTGTTACAAAATAAGCGAAAAACGAACTTATTAAATATATTTATTTAAATCAGAGCAAAATACAGATAATTATTTTTAGTAACCACTAGACATGTAATATGAACTGAATTAATAATTGATTTTTTTTTTGTAAAATTAGCCTCCATTTTCTTGGAATTATATTATATAAAAATTGTACTTTTGCAAAATTCTTTTTTTTTCTTTTAATATATGGTATCCAGTGGCCATGTGCCTTTGACTTCAAAATTATTTCGAATTTTAAATGATACAAAAGAGACTCCTGTATTTCACTTTCCACACCAGCAGTAAGTGCCTTTGAGGTGACGTCTGGTAAACGCCGGCATGATACGCATATATCATCATCATTACTGATTTCTGCGTTCAAAGCTGATTGACACACCCAGAAATAGGTAATATGTCGTGATGATATATTTTTTGTATATATATTATATTAAAAGGATATCCAAATTTTGAAGATATTTCGAATAACAGCACGAAATTAGCTTTGTGAAAAAATTATCTACTTTTGTGCTAATATGAGTATTATTATTGTGTCGCCAAAATTACTGATTTGTCACTATAGAAAATATTCTCAACGCCTACTTACGATCTATGTTTTATTCTGTTACAGTCGCAAAAGTCGCCAACATAATAGCAACAATTAAATTACTTAGTTACTTTACAAATAGTAAGTTTTGGTAATTTTACAGCTTTAACTCGCAAATTCAATGAAAAATGCTCCGGAGAACGATTTGCAAGGGGTGTGGGTCAACCACGGTTAATGGTGTATTTGCCGTCCATGAGAAGTTATATATATATTAAGCATCGTTGGTAGCCACACCGGAGCGGAGCGGAGATTTTTTGATGAGTATATCTTTTAAATGATGGCAAATATTTAATGTTAAAATGTATTTTTTATTTAATAATAATAGATTTATTGAATGCCCGAGGGCCGACCAAATACAACATAAGTACAGTATATACATTATTAACAAAGAAGATTTTTTTAATGTTTGATTGGTTTTACTGTTAATAGGAATGCATTAACAGATATTTGTATTGAAACAATTTGATGATCGAAATTTAGTGATTAATACCCCATCTATAGGAAATACATACAATGGTAAAATTTTAGTTTTAGAATAAAAATAAATAATAAAGTTTCTCAGAATTTAAAATGGCAATTAATTGATATAATACATTCCTGTTACGAAATAGTCGCAAATTAAAAGTTTCTTTTTATGTTGCTTACAAATAGTCATGAGAAATGATGAAATAAAACAGGCAGATAGACCTAAATAAATGTCACTTTAAGGCTTGAGTTAAATTAAAATTAATATTTTCACAAATAAAAACCATTTCATTGTATTAAAAGCTTCCATTATCTTTAATAATAATAAAATCAAAGTAAAAATTACATAAACACAGATCAACAGTTTATTATTTGGTATATTTCTCATGGCACTGTGTAAACAGCTTGAAAATAGAACTTTTAAGTTACGTGTGATTAATGACAGGATTTCTAGCACATCAATAAATTTGGATTATAATAAAATTACACTTTTGATCTAAAAATTATAATAGGGAATTTTCTAGAGCCAAACGAAAATTTTACCATTGATTTCTTACAACGGGTGCCGGGTGTTACGATCAGGAAATTATGTTAAATATCCTTTCTTATAGAAAATAAATTATATTACAAAAATTAGAAAAAAAATTACACATTAAAAACTGCAAAATATTTTTTGTAAAATATCGTTAGATTTATTAATAGATTAGGAATTTGTATGGAAAGGAAGATTGCGTTGATCAATTTTCGTTAGTTTAATGATAATAAAAAAAAAATATGAATAAAATAAAGTATGATATCCTGCTTTAAATCTTCAAACATTGAACTAAACTATATCAAATAATTATCAGACATTTATATCTGTTAATTATCATTACCAGAGATTGTAAAAAATCGAACATATGGGTGTGCATATGACTATGAAAGATTGCGCTTTCGTTTCTACATCAGAATAATGTATTTAATATTGGCAACGTTGCTGGACGTCATTGTAACGGTAGTATGGATAAAAATATACAAATCGGATGTCACAAAGTACGGGATATGCATGAAGTATATACTCTGGACGTCGGATTCACTCAGTATGGAGGAGTTCATAATATCGTCAAATGAACGGAAACGTATATCGTTGTAAATTGACTTTATTGAAATTTGAACCGAAATTCATAATCAGTGGGAAAAAATAGTCGATATACTTCATAAAATCGAAGCCTATCTGTATTCCTTTCGGTGGTTGCCACAATGTCCTAGCCATGAAAGGACGCAGCAATGATAGTGGGATGTAATATATATATATATATATATATATATATATATATATATATATATATATATATATATATATATATATATACAGTGTGTTAATTAAAAACCTGGCCATAGGCGATTAACATGAGATATCAGTTTTTCCTTGCGCAAAAGTTCCCAAATTATTTTAGACAAAAATACTTCAACTAAATATTGTAAAGAATTAATTTCTGCGCCCAAATTAGTAATAAGGTTTTATTTTGGACATTTCATAACCGAGAAAATCAATTTTAAATTTTTCTGGAGATAGCTGATTTATAGCGGTAGCCATGGAACTCAAACAAAATTACGAAAAATTGTATGCCATCTTAACTGTCAAAAAAGTTTGTGTTTTGTGATTTTCGTCAATAACATATTTCTTTGAAAGTATGAAACAGTTTTCTCATGAAGAACAGCTTCAGATTATAAAATGGCGGACAAATTATGTTCGAGTTGCATGGCTATCGCTATAAACCAGAAATCTTCAAAAAACTTTAAAACTAATTTTTTCGGTTATTAAATGTCAAAAATAAAATTTATTACTAACTCAGGTGCAGAATTTAATTCTCTACAACATTTATTTGAAGAATTTTTGTCTAAAATAATTTGGGAACTTTTGCTCAAGAAAAAACTGATTTCCCATGTTAAACGCCTAGGGCCAGGTTTTTAATTAACACACTGTATATATATATATATATATATATATATATATATATATATATATATATATATATATATATATATATATACGGAAAGTAAAACATAGGCGTTTAACATGGCAATTCGGTTTTTCCGTGCACATTGCTCCCCTAATTATTTTAGACAAAAAGTTTCAAATGGATGTTGTAAAAAAAATTCTACATCCGAAACCATGCAATTAGAAAGAAGAGACGAACAAAAGCGTAACGTTTTATTACGTCAGTGTCATAATAATGATTGTCAAAATAAATACTTTACGAAGTAAATATTAATTTTCTAAATAGAAATTTAATAATAATAATACGCTTTTGTTCATCTCTTGTTTCTAATTCCATTTCTAATACTATTAAATTATAATTCCGTGAATTTTCAAGTTTTATTTCTGCATTTATGAAGTAGCCAAAATGAATTTTTTTTTATTGATTTGGATGTAGAAATTTTTGCTTTACAACATCCATGTGAAACTTTTTGTCTAAAATAATTAGGGAAGCAATGTGCACGGAAAACTGATTTCCCATGTTAAACGCCCGTTTCACTTTCCGTGATACAGCCTGTATATTGAGTACTTAAGTTTGAGAAAAGACACAAGTCAGGCAAACAAACATATTTTTGCTCATTAGCCAGTTACATGTTTTCAATATTTTAGTCATAGTACCATCTGGAAAACCATAAATATTGTAAAGAACAATAAATTTTAGTTTTATTTTGTCCAGTACGAGTATGTTCGTGAATAGTTATTGTATCTCCTGGAATTTTAGTTTCTTTGACATGTGATTTCTCAAGCAGGTTATGCCAATATAGACTTTAAATTTACAAAAACTGTAGGCCAACGGCATTTACGGGTCTTCTAGTCCAGATTTATCTTCTAGCAAGACCTTTTACTTTTGGCACAATATAAAAAACTTAAAAATCCAGTGAGTACACGTATAGTAAAACCAACCTAGCAAATCATGTGTCCTGCATTGTCCCAATACTCGAACGAAAGAATGTTTGTGGATACAATGCCTAATAGAATTAATGTTGTTATTACTAATAAACGTGAGGCAATTCAATACTAAATGGCTGAAAACTTGAATACCTTATTCAGTTTTTGTATTTAAAACAAATCGAAAGATATTTCTAAAAATTCCTCACCATTTGCGTTTTATGAAATGTTTGTTGAACATATAATAATATTCTGCGCCTAGTCTAGTATTTGCCCATTGAAAGAGAGTGCATAATTCATTTTAGTATTTCTTTCTTTCTTTGTGGTAGTTTTATCCTAGTATAAGTTTTGCTAGACAAACAGAGAAAACCCATTGGATATTCAATCAGATTCGCTGTCTCCTTGGCCCAAGGTGGCTGGTCGTCGACAGCTGAACGTCGGGGCGGTATTTTCCGAGAGACGACTGTGTTACTCTGATAAACCGATTGAGACTGCGTCGCTACGCAACAGACGAGAAAATTCGAAGAACGACGGCATAGGCGGAGACTAGACGCGGTTAAAAGATGCAAATAAAAAGGTAGAAGATAACTATCTAACAGTCGGGATACATCATTAATATTGAGTCTAACTAGCAGGTCATCATGTTTTGACAAATTTCATTGTGACACTTTAATATAATAATCTCCACCACATAAGAGATGCCGGCATGAATCTTTCATATATTGAAAATTGTATGTTTATTTAGTAAGCTAGTTTCCTTCGTTATTGGAATTAACCAGACGAATTGCTCCACCAACTAATTGTAAAAACGCACCAGCATCCACTGAATCAAGAAATAGCTCTCAACTCTCAATCTGTCAGTCCTTCTAGTGTCGAGAGATATGAGTCTTCGAAATAAAAATTGTAACGTCTATTTACTAAGTTAGAGTCTCGTTCATTATCGGAATTAACTAGGCAAATCGCTCCAACAACTAATTGTCAGACGGCCATACACCACCACCCACTGAATCAAGAAAGAGCACTCAATCTGTCAATCGGTTAAGTGTCGAGATGTAACACTGAAAACTGTAACGTCTATTTAGTAGGTTACAGTTAGAGCCTAGATCGTTATCGTAATTAACCAGACAAATCGCTCCATTTACTAAGAACTGCTATGCATCACCATCCACTGAATGAAGAAAGAGTTCTCAATCTATTAATCCGTTCAATGTCTGGGCCTAGTGACGTTTCTTGTATAAAAAAATCTGTTGTGGCCATCACAATACCTCTCGCCCTTTCCATTGTGGTATATATAAGTATTGTATTTAACATGTCTTGTACACACAAAAAATTGTAATTACACCTAATCTTTATATTTACGTATTTTCTATAATTTTAAATTCATTCTATGAGCAAGTTTTCTCCATTTCTTCTAAATGTTCGATTTTCCAATTCATTAACGGGATTGATGGTATTTCTGAAGGGTTTATGTAATATATGTACCTATAATTTTAAATATATAATTAATAATACAACAAGAAATATTAAATATCGTTTCCAGAAAAAGCCTGCAGTATTATCTCTGAATTTTTGACACTGATATTAGTGACATTTTTCTGTTAATTACACACATTTAAATTTCTCAAATAGTTACCATGGAGATGTTTGGGCTGTGAGCATGCTGTGATATTTACAGATTATTTTATAGATTATATTTTTATATCTTTACATGTATAGAAGGTATAATAAAAAAAAAAAATCTGATGTGGCCAGCACATAACCTCTCGCCGTATATTTTACCTGGCTGTATGCATAAAGCAAAGATTATTTTTATAAATACAAATAATATATTCATATAAATCTATGACGTATAAACTTCTTTATTATTCAATAATAGCATGTCTCAACATAAAGATATTTACCATAAATTATGTTACAATAAATTACAAAGTAGAGTTTACCATATATAAATATTAGGCTGGTAACAGCAATTTTCAATTCGAACAACTTTGTTTACTTTCTCTTCATATTCTTCTAGTAAAAACATTAATTTTGGGCGGTCTAAAATGTATATATCTGGATTGTGCATCTATTCTTATATATCTTCTTTTACATTTTATTTTTTCATACTTGTTATATCTAAATAACCTTAATTCCCTTTAATAAAGTGACGGATAGATTGCACTCCGATTATTCTTATATCGATGTGTAATTTTGTCAATATTTACAACTTACTTGAGAAGAATTTGATAGCTTTTTCGCAATTCAAAGTTACTCTAGTCTACAGTACTGGTGTACATTGTCCCATAATGTTTGAAACAAATTTAAGTCCTTCAACCTAGACTTTCATGGCATCCTTTCGGTTGTAAAATTAATTACAACATTATTTTATATATTATATTCCTTTTATCTCTAAATCTATAAAATATGTATAAAAATATTTAAATGTATCAGAAAGAGAATTTATTTTTCTTTAATATTATCAAGAAAAATTTTCAAAAAATAATATTTAGAAGATTTTTTTTCAAGAATCTTCTACTTCCGGTTGTCCAATTGTTACCAAAACCTTTTCAGATCTTCCCATGAATGTCCGATTGGGAAATACGTTGTTAAACAAATTTTAAGTCTTATAGTTTTTGAGTAACCGTCCTTCCAACATCCCACACACACACATCCACACACACACACACACACACACACACACACACACACACACACACAGACATCATCGTAAAAATGTTAAAATCGGATTGTAGGGACCTTAAAACGTGCTTATTCAATAAAATCTGGATATGCGATTTTTAGCATGAATCCAATACCTCTCTTAGCGAGAGGTAAAAATTGTGTCGGATAGAGAATTTTCTTTTTTAATATTTTCAAAAAATAATATTTAGAAGATTTTTGTTAAAATACTACAACTTCCGGTTATCCAATTATTACCAGAACCAATTCAACTCTTCCCATTACTGTTAGATTGAGAAATCCGTAGTTACATAGATCTTTAGTCTTATAGAATTTGAGAAATCGTACCTCTAACAACCCCACGCACACACACACACATCCACAAACACACAAACACACACAGACATCATCATAAATATGTTATAATCGGATTCTAGGGACCTTAAAACGTACTTATTCACTACAATCTGCATATGCGATTTTTAGCATGAATCCAATACCTCTCTTACCGAGAGGTAAAAACTCGTATTGAAAAGTTTACATAATATACTATTTTATTTATTTATTTATTTATTTATTTAGAGAACCAACAGTCAAGGACTAATAATAGGTTCCCACGAAAAAAATTATAAACATAGGTAACAGACAGTTAAACATACATAAAGAACAACAATAAAAATAAATAGTGTTTAGCAAATGAAAAACTGATACCTAACTAATATTATTCGAGAAAGTTCTTCAATAATATTAGTTTTGAACTTATTAAATGAAAGATGGAACATGTCCACATGCGAAATTTTGAATTATATTACTCATGATTCTGTTTACCGGCAAATTCTTGTTATTCGTGTTACTCAGCGCAACAAAAATAAGTAATTAGATCTACTTTGTTTATTAGATATATAAAAGTTAAAATGATGTACTAAATTAATTGTATATGGAAGATTACTCAATTTTTTTTATAAAAATAACATGTCCACATCAATCCTTCTATTTTAAATTTTATCCATCTTTATTATTAAAGTTTTGATTTATAAACGAGATTTCAATAGATAAATATGTATTTAATTGGCAATATCAAAAATGAAAAATGATAAGAAAAGATTTCCGTTCAAGGTCTTGGCAACGTAAGTCCTTTCCTTTTGGCGTATACTGAAAGAATATTTCAGATTTCTAGGTGATTAACTCTCGTAAGTCTACAGGTATTCCGAATGACTGCGTTCCGCCACAAAAAGCCTTGCTAAATTTAACTCACGCTCGATTGGAACAACAATCATGAGATCAAAACAATCAGGAATCAAAATCAAGGTTCACTACGACTATAAACTCTGCGTGCATTACCCGCATTAAAATTCTATGCTTCAAATGTCAAACCTGCCGTATCTGAAATATATTAAATGGAAATCTGACAACTTCAATGTACGAGTATATAAGCGCGTTCTATTTATAATTGAAGTATTAACTATGACATCAATATCAACGTTTCAAATGAAAAATATCACCAGATTTATCTGTTAAAAAATGAGCTCGTTTTTAACTGCATGATAGACGCATTTTTTATTTGACTAAAACGCCATTGCAAAATTAGCTTGTCACGGAATCCACGGAAAAAAACGCAAATAAATTAAACAGTTCCAAAATGAAACGGACTTTGAAAGTGTGACTGCGAGTCGGAACTATGTAATGGCTGTTGAAAATAATACAAAAAGTCAAAGAGTAAACGATGTACGTATTTCAAAACAGTGAGTCAAAGAACCAAACCTTTTACACAAATTAAAAAGCTGGGTTTCTTTAGTAAAAAATCTCTTCTACCGCACGTAATTATTACACTAAAAAACGGCAAAGAACCGAAATGATAAGATTGGTGACAAATTAAGAACTAGATATAACGTAATTAATAGAATAGAACAAAACCAACTAGACATGGACACATAATGAGGATGGATCAGAACAACCTAGTAAGAAATTTGGCCCAGCACAATTCTGTGTATTTTGTACACATTCCATACCTAAAATTTCTTGCAAAAGATTCTAAATTTCCAGTAAAAGTATTTCAGGAACAAATTATGTAAATTGCACTTGACGCTGCCATCTATCAATTACGTGGTTAATTGGAATTATCGGAACATATTAGTAGTTTCCATGATTATAGCATAGCTGGCTGCTTTATGAAATTTATTTTCTTTATAATTTATCTTACTTTATATGCATTGAACATGAAGGAAAAAATCAATGAAACCGTATAGAAAATAAAATATTGTTTGATATTTATAATAAATTAAATTGTCAAAATATGATATTTAACTGCATTTTTTGAAGAAAAACTGTTAAAAACTTCAATTAAGAGTACTTCCGGTTGTCCAATTATAACAAAATTCTAACTAACTCTTCATCTGGACGTACAAAAGCGGAAAACGAAAAATTGTGGTATTGAAGTTACCGAAGGAGATTTTTTTTCACACACACATTAACACATACACACCCACCCATCTAGAAACATCATCGTAAAAAAGACAATACTTTCCTTACCTAAAGACGACGCAAGTTAAAAAGGGAAAAAGGAAGATCAAAAAAGACATGGGAAGGAGGAAAATAGTACCGCTTGAAAATAAAAGAGGTAAAAATGGAAGAATGAAAAAGATGGCAAAGAACAAAAAAGTGAAAGGAATAGATAAAAAACAAAAGAAGAAAGAAAGAAGAAACAGGTATGTGCACTTCTTTTTACAAAATTTCATTTGTATTAATAGAGGAAGTTAGGAACAATATTATATTATACATAAGGCCTGTCTAGAAAGAATGCGACCTTCAATTTTCCTGCGCAAAATAATGACCGTAGGACATGTTGAGCAAAGATGCTGCATTAAATTTTGTCAAAAGCTTCATGATGAGTCATGGGTGTATGTGTATGATCCGAAAATAAAAGCACAGTCATCGCAATGGAATCATCCCTCGTTCCCAAGGCCGACAAAAAGCGTAATAGTTGCGAAGCAAAATCAGGATGATGCTGACTGTCTTCATTGATAGCCATGTAATTTTGCACCATGAATACATACCGGAAGGACAAACAGTGACGAAAGAGTACTATTAAAAAGTTCTCCGTAAACCGAAAAACTAACAGTTGCATCATGTCAATTCTCCAGCTGATTCAACACACCTAATCAAGACGAAAAATGGAATTTCAATCGTTCGCCAAGCTCCCTACTCTCCAGACACGGCTCCTTGCGATGTCTGGTTGTTTCAGAAATTAAATGTCACTATAAGGATCCCGTTAGAGAAGAGATAATGCAGAACGCGATGGTTGAGCGTAGACCATTCCAAAAGTGGGCTTCCAGAGGTATTTCCAGCAGAGGAAGGCTAAATGCGTGGAGGAGCAAGGGATCTAATTTAAAGGGGATTGGGGTTCCAGCCCCATTAGGTACGTAATATTTTTTCACAGCCGAAGATCTTTTGAGACAGGCCCCGTATTGCTGAATCAAAAAGTATTGGCCCGATCATCTTCAACTAAAAAGTTCCGGAACGCTGAAATTTTCATATTTCTTTATTCAATATCATTATAGTAATATGTCGATTCCTAAACTTTTAGAGGTTCCTAACTGCAATTACAATCTCTTGGGTGGGATATAACTAATTTCACTTCCACTTTACGGATTATTGACCGATTTATTGATCAACTGCGACCTTCAAAATAAATTGAACAATAAATTGATGAAATAGAACGAGTTCTAATTTCCATCGATTTTTTGGGGAATATTTGGTTACTTTTCTAGTGCCAACTCTATAACATTCGACATTTCAAACTATATTTGACGTATGCAGGTTATGTGTTCATTTCTGTTTTTTTATACAAAAATGACAAGATCAGTGCTTAGCACGTAGAAGAAGAATCGAAAATCTAAAAAGGATAACTTTTGCGTTGATGGTTATTCTATTTGTGAAAAACAAAAAATGTAGGAGCTGGGTGAGACCATGGTTTGATAAAACCAAAAAAAAATTACCTTTGGCTTTGTTAACAAAGATCCGGACCAGTTTTTTAAGAATGGATAACAGCTTCTGATAAATATCACCATTATTTAAAAAAGAAGATACTTTTATGAGAGTCAGTTTCTGTTGAAGATAAATTAATAATTAGAATTATTGAAACCTTAATCTCGTCTTTATTGAACGTATACCCGCTTTTACTCATTTTTGTTAGTTTGAAAATGATATTTATATGTAATTATAGATACATTTGTGTTGTGTTTTGTTATTGAGTAGAAAAGTAATAGAGTTTGATATATGTCAATAAATATAATGTGTCAAAGTATTATGTGTTTTAATTGTATATTCTATTAAATACAGTCAAATAATCTTTACAAAATATTGCAAACCAACAGGTTATGGGCCCAGGCACCCAGATTTAACAGTAAAGAAGAAAATTCAAAGAATTCTTCATCACCAAAAATGACTTCTTCATCGTTTATAATTGAAAAATTATTAGGCCGTGATAATTATAATTCATGGAAGTTTGCAATGCAAGCTTTACACGAACATGAAGACCTATGGGGATGCATAATAGGAGAAGTTGATGAAAAAAATATTGCTAACCAACAATTTTTAATTATAAATACACTGCAAACTCTAACAAAACTAATAAACGATACGACAGACGCCATAAATCTATTGAAGCGCCACGAAGTTAAATTCCAACCTCAAAAACATTTATAAAAGACATGAATAGTTGGTATGTTGGTAGCCTTGATTCCAACAAAAATAAATTGATAGAAAATCGTTGTGTGTAAATTCTCAAGATTTCTACGATAAATTGATCGATTTATCGGTCAATAAATTGACCGATTTATTGTAATGCGTAAAACCGCTATTAGAAATATTTGTATAGAGATTGCCTAGCAACATTGCCACAAATCCCTATAATAAAGTATGCTAAACAAATTTTAATAGAGCTGTCAAAAAATATTAACAAAATTAAAGGTTATAACTCAATGATTTATTCTGAAAATTATTGATGTAAAAAGAGGATGATTGTGAACAAAATAGTATACATACCTCGGTGGGAGTTTCAATACAGCCTCGCGCTTTATCTCACCTGGAGGCTTTGCCTCTTGATAATATACATATGCCCTCGGCTGTAACGAACATATCACACTTCGGATGTAATATACTATTAAATGATTAATATTCCATCATTACCGACATCTGTGTATGAAGCAGATTGGCACACCCAGCAATGGGTAATATGCTGTGATGAAATATTTATTTATTTTATTTTATTTATGATTTTATAAGAAGTATAACAACTTTTTGTATCCAACCGATAATCAACGATCCGAATTTAGGGATATTACAGTAATTGATATAAACATACATACAATGTTATTTTATATATTGATGAGGTCATAAAGGCCCCATTGTATACGCCATGTTACAAAAATATGCTGCACAGTCGAAAGTTTATACTCTGTCTGTCCGTTTCATGCAGATTTCTAAATTGAATTATAACTATTCGTACTGGTACATTTCCTTCTTGTGTACTGCTCGTAAAATAGTTTATCTCTCATGAATCCATCCAAATCAGTATAAAACTATTGACACTAAATAGTTTACGATGGTATTTCAAGTATTTCAAACAAAACTATTAACTTTAATGGTGTTCTTTCGACGAGCACGTGTAAAAGGAAATACTTGAGCGGTATAATTAGAAGAGAAGATCTTTATATGGCTACGTGTGATTTTTATTTAGAATGAAATGTATTTTTAGTGGTGGAAACAGAAAGGTCGCGCAAATGAAAACATTTCTCTTTTGCAAATGTTTATTCACATGTCACTTTGTTATTGGTTATTGTAAAACAATAAGGCCTAACATCTAGTTTTCGCTTCGTTCATTCATCGCTGTTTGTCGATGTTTACTCAACCGTTCCTTTAACAAAGTTAAAATTGAAATGGATTTATTATTCTATGATAAATAAAAAGTTGAACTTGTGAATCAGAATCTATCTTTAACTGCGTATAATTAGTTTTGTTTGTCCGAAATGAATCATTATGTAACTTTATATGCATGAGACAATTTCGTAATTTATTTTCGTTGCTTTGACAATTTTTATATGAATATAAATATACGCCTTTTCTTGCTAAAATGGTTGGCACGAACTTTAGAACCATCCACCATGTTCTCCACATCTCCACCAAACATTTCATTTCGTCTACAGACATCCATTTTATTCGTCATAACGTATGTAACAAAAGTTTTGAGAAAAATTTACGCCCCATATTTTATTATTAATAAAGTCTAATGTGGTTTTGTAGCCGTGAGGCTAAGTGTCTGGTCACGAATCTGGGGACCCAGGTTCGTTACCGACCGACGCATAAAATTATTTCGAATTTTAAATGACACTGTGGTGCCCGTGAAGTGATGCTGGTAAACGCCCGCACGGTAAAAATATATTCATCATTACCGATATCTGTGTACAAAACAGATTGGCATACCCAGCAATGTGTAATATGCCGTGATAATATATTTATTTATCTAGTTGTCACTTAACATAAAAAAATACATAAAAGTTGTTATTTGTTTTATATATCATGTTAAAATTTCCAGAAAGACGTTATACAAACTTGAAATATACAAATATCTCTATAGGTTAATTGGACAGATAGCCGAAACGTTAAATTTTTAATGTTTTTTTTTTTGATCAAAATATTGGATAGACGACTATTTACCGAACTATAGGGGAATGTGAAGAAGGTGTAGTATGAATTATTAATTTACCAAAAAGTCAGCGTTCCAAAATTTTACACCTAAATAGAATCAGGAGACCCATTCAAAAATGTTCAAGACAAAGTTAGAATGTTATCACGCATATTAACTCGACAAATTAGAAATTAAAAGATGATTGTTAGCAGAACTTTGGTCCTAATGCTTTAAAATTTACCGAAATAGACAGCGAACCAGCTTGAGCGAATCTCCAGATGCTGAACAGCATTAAGGAGCTAAAATTTTATAAAAAATAGAGACAGGCGCAAGTGATTAAAGACTTTTTGGGAATTTCTTATCAGAAACTTATACAGTAATAGCTGCGAATACCAAAACGAACAACAATTACAGACAAGAATATTTCGGACGATCCGGGAAGTAGATTTAATACAGTCGTAAAACAAATGAGACGTGGTATTAAAAAACTGCGTAGCATTGACGATAATGGTCTCCTATCTATGTCGTAATATTAGATTTCTTATCTCCTTAGTTTATAGAAACAACCCCTTGTGTCAACGTTTCAATAAAAAAAATCTTTCTATTTGATGAAGAGGTCTAACTTTCCTCCAAATTTTGATTACATACATTATTACCACCAATACTACTACTACTACTACTACTACAGTCATTCAGATTATATAATCCTTACGCGGAAATCTATTTTCGTTTTCCCGTTAACAACAAGTTGCGTACCTACTATTACATTAGATAACATGTTGATCACGTTACACAACTTTAAAATTGTGTAATTTTAAACGAAAAAAAAATGTACAATTTAATTTGATATAGACATGTGTATTTAAAAGATAATGCACCTAGTTAAGATTGCTTAAAAGTTATATGACTACTTGTAAACTCCGTTTCAGCGGCTTGACCCACACGTGTTCAATTGTAACCATATGATCAATCGAGAGAATTGATGACGTCATGTTGTCGGGTGAAATCGGGCGAAATCGTCTGATTTCCGTAGTATTCATATAAATCAAAACTGAAAATAGATAGTATACAGTATAACTTATACCGCGTGAATATAATTATTCATCAAAATTGGAAGTAAGACATTTCGCAATAATAAATCAAAAGAATAATTATGATGTAATGTCAAATCTGACAGTATTATAAAAAATATAACCTGCAGTATATCAGTTTTGTTAGTCATCAAAATTCGAAATATAAATAGTTATTTAACAATACTAACGAATTGAATAAATACGATATAACTAGAATGGATGATATATAGATATCTATTTATATTGTCAAAAAGCAATATGTCTTTGCAATAGCAAAATGCACAATATAATGCCAAGAATTAACAAAACTACCAACATACAACGAAACAAAAATTATCGATGCCAAAATCAAAAAATCAACTTTATCACATGATTAACAGAATGACATGAATAATAAAATAATTCAAATATTTGAAAATTACATTTGTTACCGCAGTTACAAAACAATTTATTTTTCAATTTTTGGCGGCGGTTGTACGGAGATAGCGTATATCCCTCCGAAACACCGACGATAATGAGATAGCGAATATAATTCATGTGTGTACGACAAAGATGCTAGATAAAAGTTTAGAAATTCTTGCATCAGAAATTAATGATGGGGATCAACTCGGAGATACAGAAAATATATCCATTTGCACCAACAAGGATTAAATACGAAGCAACCCTGGAAAAACAATGTAAGTCGAATTTGTGACAGCAATTTGACACTTCATTTCGATTTAAGGAACGCTTAACATTTAACTCACATTTCTGCAACCGGACATAAAAACCCAAAAATGGTAGTCATTTGTTTTCCAGCTACAGTGGCTTAAATATTTAATGTGTAATAAATTTTTAAAAATTTATTCACTAAAATCGCGTGTTGCTCTTTCATTTTGATTTTTATTTATGCAAACCGCAGCACTCGAAACACAAAATCCCGACCTGACCCGGATGAACCCACAGATCTCTGTATTTCTATCTTGAGAAAAAGTATTTCGTAATATTTAAAAACATATTTGACACATTTAACAAGATTTCAGTCTCTGGACTTTGAATCAACCTCCAGTCATTTATCAGAGATTGGCCTACTCAACCAGAACCACAGACGCTGTACTCTCTTATTGGAGCTCATCAGTATGGTGCAATTACTAGGAGGCACTGAATAGGTTGAGTGAACCATCCCATAATGATATGTCTGAATTTTGGAATAGTTTATCATCCGTCCACTCAAACTACTCAGTGCCTTCTACATTTAGAACCTTCAGTACACTACACTGATGAGCTCCAATAAGAGCGAAATGCGTCTGAATCTCATTGGAGCTCATCAATGTAGTGTACTGAAGGCTCTAAATCTAAAAGGCACTGCGTAGTTCGAGTGGACGGATGATAAACCGTTCAAAAATGCAGACATATTATTATGGGATGGTCCACTCAACCTACTCAGTGCCTTCTAAAAATTGCACCATAAATGGCCGGGAGTTTAATTCAGAGACTGAAATCTTGTGAAACGTTTTAAGTATGATTTTTAAATATTATAACAGTTTCACCAAGAATCGTAATTGTACTTTATATATTTATTATTAAAAAGTATTTATCTGTTTCGTAATTAGAATGGCATATATTATGATGCTTAAGGATGCTAGAAGGAGCTTCATTTTTAAACGACTTCTGGTAACATTTTGTTATTTGGGATTGGTATGACGGCACTAAATACACGAAATATCTTGGCAACGAACAGAATAAAAACACAAATCAATGTTACCCACCTAACTACGCTACCAAAAAGAAATTTAAAAATGTAAATTGACAACTATTCTCAGAAAAATTTAGACAGAGTAAATAGTGTAAAACACTCGTTACACAAGGCTATACAAGTACTCGTTCGTTCGCGCATTTGTTTCTACGCGCTCATTTTTGAACTCATGCTTGAATGGGTTGTCTTTTGTAACATTTAATATACTATTATGTAAAGATTCCAAATTTTATCATGTAAATTTAAAAGCTAAAATCCTATATAAGAAATTATATTTACTAAGAAGGTAAAATTCATTAATCAATCGTATTGTCTATGTACGACTTATTTATACTGACAGTATATAGTAAAGAGCACTTTTCAGTGTTTTTGTTATAATTAGTTACAAAAATGTGAATTAGTTCATAAAAAAAACTGGCTTACTAAGTGAAAACATGATCCCAGTACTAGTTTTACTTGTAAAGAGCATACAGCTTTCAGTGCGTCTCGTACCACTTATCTTCAGCAATGTTTTGGTTACTTAAGCGCCATATTAAAACTGTATTCTCTCCTACTTACGATCCAAGTGAGCATATTACTCTACATTCCCTACGTTAACTCACTATCACTTTTCACTTGCACTCACAGACACTGCACACATGTTAGAACCGCACTACACTGTTAGCACGCGCTTGCTACTGCACTGGAGTGGTCATGGACGCCCTGAGGCAGCATGGTGAGACGCTTGGCGTCGCGGCGCACACAGAACTAGCTCAGCAACGATGCTACAGACGCCCACCTGCCACGAGGACTGCAGTGGTATTCAAACTTTAACAGCAGGAATTAATTTTCAAAATGAACATAGATAAGTTAGACATCGTTGGAACGCTAAAAAATTTCTTTCCACCATGGCGTGCATATAAAAATACCATATTTGGTAACTCCAAAGCCAATGGAAATAAAAATAAATTAGTACCATCTTTTGAAAGAGCTTATAACTTACTCATCAGGACGAAATAATTTTCAAAAATTAAAGTTGTTATACATCCTTAGAAAGCTAAAAGTTGTTTTACTATTGTATTATTATAAAAGTCCTTGACATAATACCTCGAAACCCAAGATAGATAAAATTGTGCATTACCATTTGAAAGAGCATACAAAAGTGCATTAAAGAAATGCAAATCAAAATCTAATATTAAACTATGTAACAAGTTTTAGAAAAAATTACGGTCCAAATTTTATTGCTTAATAAGGTCTAATCTAGTGCTCAAGACAAAGTTAGAACGTTGTTTAAATTAACGCGACAATTTAGAAATTTAAAGATGATTGTTAGTAGAACTTTGACCCTAAATGCTTTAAAATTTCGAAAAAGAAATATTATAACCAAATAGACAGCGGCGCAACTCGAGATAATCTCTATATGTTGCAGAGCATTAAGGAGCCAACATTTTATAGAAAACAAAGAGGATCAAAACATTGGACAGACGACTATTTACTGAATTATATGGGAGTGTGAAAAAGGTGTAGTATGTATTAATTTACCAAAAAGTGAGCGATCCGAGCTGTTGCCCCCAAATCGAGTCAGCACTCACTCATAGTGCTCAAGACAAAGTTAAAATGTCATTGCGCAAATTAACTCGACAATTTAAAATTTTAAAAACGGTTGTTAGCAAAACTTTGAACAGAAATGATTTATAATTTAGAAAAAGAAATAAGGGAACCAAATAGCGGTCCAACTTAAGCGTATATACAGATGGTACAGAGCATTAAACAGCCAACATTTTATAGGAAACAGAGAGAGAGAGAGTACAATCCTTCAAATATTTCTCAGGTACGACTGAGTGAATACATTTGGGTATTTCCTAGCAGTAGTATACAATAATGGCTAGTTATATCAAAACGAACAACAATTGCAGACAAGAATACGAGCCCAAACTCAAATTAATTCACCCGGTTAACATTTTCAACAAACAAAAACGCAAATGGTGAATTTTTACAAATTTCTTTCGACTAGTTTAAAATACAGATTTTACACTTGCAATTCCGCTATTTAATATTGGGATACTTCGACTTTATTGGTAATACCAGCTTTAATTCTATTAGGCCCTGCAAATTTTTCTGTGAATGCTGTCCCATATGTCTTGCAAGGTACTATACCTACGCACTGGATTTTTAGCAAGTTTTTCATTGTGCCAAAAGTAAAGGATCTTGGTAGAAGCTAAAACTATGTATACTCGAAGATGACCCTTAAAATGCCGATCGAACTATCATCACCAGTCATTTGGCCCACAATTTTTGAAGTCTTAAATTTTTATTTAAAATAGCCGACAGATTTTTTTTGAGTTTTCTAATCATTTGTGTAGATTTTAGAATTTATTGAAAATGTAATCCGGCCGAATTATTATGAGATTGGGCTCGTATTTCTGACGATACGGGTAGTAGATTTAACATCGTCCAGAAAAAAATGGGACAAGGTATTATAAAAAATTTTGTCGCATTGGAAATATTGGTTCCCTATAAAATTAGATTTGTTATATCCTTAGTTTACAGGATCAATCCCTTATGTCAACGTTTCAATAAAAAAATACATTTTATTTGATGACTTTTCTCAAAACGTTTGTTACATTATTTCATACTTGAAAATCAGTTGAAAAATTCCATATGTATATTTTCGCCTAAATCTGGTGACCCATGCATTATTTTTCAAATAACTCTACTTCATTAAAATGATCTGTCATTGTCCATCTTTTATCAAGTTTACACGAATATTTTCTTTGCCGGCTAACTAACCCGTTTTTGTTAAAATAAAAAGTTTAGGATTTAATTTAAGGTTTATTGTTTGCAAAACAAACGAAATATTTTGTGGATATCTACGTTATGTGGGTGTATCAATAACAGTTTTGTTTTGATTGTTACTTTTTCAAATAAATCTGTTTTGATAACTGTCGATGTTACAGCCAAACAGTTCTTGTAAAATGATATAAAACAGCAAAAAGCTAATAAAAATTTAGCATTTTGAAGTATCAGTACTCGAGTTTAATAACGCTGCTTCATATATCAAAAACTTTATTCCATTCAACTCAACAGTTGCCATGCATTATGAAAATAAATTTCATTCAAACAATGGCGCTCGAGAATCACAAAGGTCAAAATAAAAATTATATTCCATTATGAGGCAGTACAAAGTGAAGAAATCAAAAACACAATGCATTGCGATAAGTAGGCTATGACACAGCTGTTGCAGATTCGGTCATGAAATACAGGCATCAATCATGATTAAGTGTACTTTTCCGGGTGAAGGTAATTGCAAGAATACTAAGGGGTCATTACAAATATTGAAACTTGACTTTACTTGACTTGACACTCTGGCCAAGCCGCCTACCCCGTAGTACTGAATCCTAGATACGCTAGGCCTACCCAGCCAGAGGTTTTTTGGACACACAGACTAGCATCCAACCCTGCTCAGGACACGAAGCGGACTAGAGAAGAGCACACTAGTCAACAAACAAAAACATAAAACATAAAAAAATGTTTAACATCCAGTAGACTCCTCAACTTTTTAAATGGAAATCTATGTTGGGTGACCTTTTTCAAGTGGAATTCTAGAAAATGCATATATTTGAATTCTGTAAAGATGTCACTAATTTTTCTATAGAATTCCAACTATTGTCCTTAAAAACGGATGCGAAAAGATATCTAGTTAAATTTCATATGATCCTGGATGATCTTTTTAATTTTAAAGTTGTATTTTGACATCTACAGGGTGGTGACCGGCACAACCGAACATAGGACTTTAACATGTAAAATTAGACTTTTCTAATTTCCTGCTTCCCTAATAATTTTACGTAAAAAAAATAAAAATAAAAATTGTAGAGCATAAAATTCTGCATCTAAGCAAAATTAATTTTGTATATATTGTATCGACAGAAATTAGGTATGAATATGTCGAAAATCCCCTCAAAAATAGCAATAGCCATATGGAATTGAGACAAAATAAATAACAAATGTGTAACTGTTTAACTGTCATGTTAGGGTAATTTATTTTTATTGGGTATTATTTCTAATTTCTGTTCCAGTTACAAATTATCTGTCAATTTAAATTGATATTTGTTCACTTGAACAGAAATTGCAAATAATAATAAAAATAAATTAGCTTAGCTTGACAGATAAATCGTTAACATAAGTTAATTTTTTGTTTCAATTCCATGGGTATAGCTATTTTTGGGGTGATTTTCGACATTTTAATACCTAATTTCTGCCGTTAAAAGCCACACAAAATTAACTTTGTTTATTGATTCAGTTACAGAATTGTATACCTTACAACTTTTATGTGAAGCTTTTTTACCTAAAATAATTAGGGAAGCAGGAAATTACGAAAGTCTGATTTTACATGTTAAAGTCATATGTTCGGCTGTTCCGGTCACCACGCTGTATATAAAAATTGGTTCCCAGTTTTATTTCAGAATTATCATTCCTTCTTGCATTTTTGGTGCACTCCTCCGGCTTTGCATTATTGCTGATTTCTTACCGTATTCTTAACGCTGTAACAACTAGATAGAAAACCTGAAAAGAAAATTTATATCCGAAAGTGAAAATCTCCTTAAAAGGACTGTAGATAAAATATACCTACAATATTAAATTTAACATTGTCTTTAATTAGTATGTAGTTGAATTTAATGCCGATCATTCAATAATCTTGTTTTAAGGTGAAGTGTTCCTTTATTCTATTATCCAATTTCGATTTACCGTTTGGAAATGATTCCTATCCTGTCTTATATTATTTACTACAATCTTCATCCAAATTCCTTCTTTCGGCCTGTCCTTAATAATTCCTCGATATATTTTTATTAATTATTACACATTTTCACTTTATCTCACTACACTTCACTTTATGTATTAATAAAATAAAATTACATATCACTACGGATTACAAATATTAAACATTTAAAAATTATTATTTTAAATTGTCAATATATAAATTCTCCAGCAGTGTTGCATGTGATAACCAATTATTTCTTGAATGCATTATAGTTTAGTAGGAGCTTAATTGAATCTCGTTGCTGTGTAGTAGAAAATTATACCTAAAGTGTCGTCGGACAAGAAAAAATATGCTAATATATCTCGGCTAATCGAGGAAGTCGTTTGGACGTAGGCGTCGAGCGTCGATGAAAGAAGACGGAAACGAGAAAATGACGTCATAATGGAAATGTGAACTAAAGAGAATTATTGTGGAAGGTTTATATCAATACTCAAAAACTCTACCAGTAAATTTTAATCAAAATGAAAGATTTAATGGACGACGAAAAAAGGAGGGAATTTATATTGTACTTTATTTAATTTATGAACCAGAGTTTATTTGGAAATTTATTTTACTTCTTCTAATAAGTCATTTTTATTGGCCCAAAAGAGACTTTAACAAAAATAAATATAAATAAAATTCATTTGGCGTCTTAAAGATATTGTATGTATAACGTATTTAACCAAATTTAGAATAAATATTCTTTAAGAACTCTGGTAAATTACAAAATAAAGCAAACTTTGACAAAAGCTTTTAATATGGGAAAACAGTTTTTTATAATAAAATGTATCTGGCAGAAAATTAAGCCATAATATTAAACATGATAATAGTATACGAGTATATTACCACCTGTACGTTATTTAGCATTAATATATTATTATTGCATAAATAAATAAAATAAAATTTTAAAAAATTAATAATTGTATATTTTATGAAATATCATGAAAAAATTTGGAATTTTAAATTTTATAGGTTTAAGTTCAATAATTTTTTTTTACAAAAAAAATATTGAACGTTTAATAATCTATCTTCTATTTCCTATTATAATCATTTATAAATAATAATAATAACTTTGTAATAAATAAAGAGAATATTAATAAAAATAAATATATCATCACAGCATATTACCCATTGCTGAGTGTTCCAATCTGCTTTGTTCACAGATATCGGTAATGATGAAATATTTGTACCGTTCGGGCGCTTACCAAGCCTCACCTGACGGGAAATCAATGCTGGCGTGGAGAGTGCACCACAGATAGAATATAATATTAACAATAATTGATTACAAAAATCCAAACAATGGTATAATAAAAATACATTATATTTTCTTTTGTTATTAATAAAAAATAATTATATTTTTTACAAATACAGTAAAAATAAAATACATACATATGTTACCTATCTCTGTTATCTTTTATTAACATCAAAAGCAAATATAATGCATTTTTATTGTATCACTGTTTTGATTGTTGTAATCAATTATTGTTAAATATTTTCTTTTTATTTATTACAAAGTTATTATTATTATTATTTCTATATAATTGCAATGGGATATAAAATATAAATTTTAAAAAATTCGATATTGTTTTTTGTAAAAAATTATCCTCCTGGAGAATAGAACCCAACTCTATAAAATTTAATATTCCAAAGACAGTTAAACTAACCATTGTGCCTCGGAAGACATTTGAAATCTCTTCACATTACGTTGTAAAATATTAAAATAATTATTTATTTATAATTTTTTAATGTACTATTATCATATTCAATAATTCAATTATAATGGCTTCATTTTCTATCGGATTTTTTTTATTTACAAAAAACTTTTCCTATGTTAAATGCCTATGTCAAGGATTGTTTAGGAACACCCGGTATATATTGAATATGGCGACTATTTTAGTCTAAGGTCTAATTACTATTTTATTTCTAAAGGTGTCTGTATACAATCATAAATACTCGTATTATTACTTTACACGTGTAAACTTTTAATAACAATGCTTACAAAGTTTACTTCAAAGGAACGGAATTCATAATGTCCTGTTATTAAAACATATCGTGTCAACATGAAACATTATGTATTAATAATTTATATTTGCATAAATTATCAAATAGCTATTCGATAAATCTAGTTGAAATGAACATATATACAACTACGTAGATTTCACTTTGTTTTTAAAACAATTATATCTAAATTATAAATATACATGAGGATACGATTAAATTTTTAATTTAACAACAATAGTACAAATGGCTGTTTTTGAGCATGTTATACGTATTATCGTTTTTAACACCCAAACATAACCTCATTTCTTTAACTGCACTTTTGTTTTTGTATTTAAACCTCTAAGGCATCCAACATACTGTCTTCTGCCTGTTTCCCAAATGGCTGCACACAACAATATTTTATCTGAAAAAAATGCTTTCACTTTAAATTATTTGGGCGTTACGTACAAGATATACAACAATCTGTAGGAGGCCCAAAATGAAAATATTTAAGGAAAAGAATTTTTCAAAAGGTAAACAAAATAAATTTTAAAACTCGCCTAAGACTCATGGAACAAGTCAGAACTAAATTTCGTCGTATAGAAGAAAACTAATTACTAGATCTATATTAAACATGAATGTTAACGCTTAAACTATGTTAATTATTGTATTAATAATCAGACTGAATATATTTTCCTTAAACCACCGTATCGTCCATTCAATTTTTTTTTTTTGAAAACTTATGTTACCAGCGTCGTAGCCAGGATAAATGGCGCCCAGGGCAAGATTTCAAAATTGCGCCCTACAAATTATAATCTGAATGTATACAAGTAAAACATTAAAAACTGTTGCATATAAGATAAGAATTATGTATTAAATGAGGCACTTTAAATAAAAACAAGAGGTTTAGAAGAATGTAATAAAATATTTTAATAAAATAATTACATTACTTTTTTACTTTTCATTAGCCATTTTGTCTATAAGTTGCTATGCATCGGCTAAAATCCCTCTCTGATCTTTCTAAATTTCGTGCCAGAACCCTTTTCTAGTGGTGGCATTCTAAAAACAATGATCATTTTTCTACTACTACTTAAAAATATTCTTAATAAAATCAATATTAACTTGAATGAAAGATGACAAAAGAATGGATCACAAAAACATAAAATTCACTTAAATTACAGCAATCGTTCGAAAATTAGGACATGGTATTTGTTTATTTTCTAGAATAACCTTTCTGGTAAAACCGGAAGTATAATGTGATTGGTGTAAAGAAAGCACGGAAAGGTTTAAATTCATTGTTTTAAACAATTGAAGTAGACAGGTAGAATAATAACAAATGAGAAGAAGTCATTAAAAATTAACAATTTATGGTATCTATAACATAATTTGAATTTATTGCAATTATACAATTCATCAAATGAACTTTTTCGCGCGCAAATATCGTATCCGCTCTAGACTATATGGCGGCGAACAGTGAGGTTGCCAAACAGTAAAACTCTTCTCTGAGTATGATTTCCCGCAACAATTGACAACAACTTCCACCCTCTTCCCTTTTGGACGGAATTTGGGAGCCAACATCGGGCTCTTTTACTGTGAGCGGCAATTATAAACGATATTTTAATAATAAGACTATTCAATATTAATAATTCCTTCGCTGATTGCGCCCTTTGAGTCTTGCGCTCCTGGCGCATATTAGTTAAATAACAACAAGTAATTTCTCTTTCCAAATGTTGATGAAGCTAACGACTTTTTTGCTAATCAGTGCATTTTGTGTAGAGCTGAAATTTATCAAAATCTCTGAGTTGCTAAATCTATGTTTCATGGTAGCCTTCGGCATTATATTGTAATTATGTGGAGTAGCTGTAAAAATACAATATGGTTTGTATGTTCATTATGAAATCAGCATTAGCGCTGGAAAACAATTTGGCAAGATAATTATGAATGTATGTCAGTTAGTTATTTCCATCTGTATTATATATTTAGCTCCTAATGTTTCGTCTACATTCTTAGCCTTAAGATTGATGTGGTACATTTGTTCAAATATCTAAAAAATACAAATTATATTTACGGAAACGCTGACATTGATTCGCAAAGAGAGACGACCTCCTATACAAGTTCAATAATAAAAAAATCTCTTGGTGATACTGCAATAAGAGAATAACGTGATTTATTTCTCCAGTGCACTCTTGGATTTGTGATCTGTGTGAAACCGACGGCCCGGCGGGCCAATGCGAATGCGAATTCGAAATCACATTTCATCTTTTGTCATTCTGAGCGTGAATTTATCATCCGGCTTGGTACGTCTCCAACAGACAGATATAGGGATGCTGACAGTTTCTGAAGCCGCATGAGTTTCAATCACCAAGTGCAAGGTGCATCATATTTTCACCTGCACATTGTACGCTTTTGGAATGAAGTCAATATTGTGATACAATGTATGTACCAAATACATACATCACTGTATTAGAAAGAATATAAATACTTAAATATGTTGTGACGTCAGGGATTAATGATCTTGGACTTTAACACCTGTGCATGCTTATGTAGAAATATTAATATGTTAAGCATTGAACGGCACGTGTCACGGTGTACATCAGTTAGTCAAATTGTTAAAAATTCCTTTATCCGGACTTAAATAATTAGGTATTAAAACACTCGAGTATCTGTTCTACTGCCTTTATTTTCATATAAACGATGTTTCAATATACATTTATACTTTCTTCATAGCATATAAATACAAAACGAATTAAAGCGAACTTAAGTTGGAACCTTGGTGGCGTTGAAGTTGTATGACGAAAAGTGATATAGTAAATATATGAAAGTACCTAGAGACATGTTACTGTGTACTTAATGTGAAATGTAGGTACATATCAAAAACCTCATCACCACTACTTTTGATGTAAGAATGAGATCATGCAAAAAAAATCTGTTGTGGCCAGCACAATACCTTCCGTCATTCTCGTGTATAATGTATAAATTCCATAATTTTTCTTACAAAAGATTCTAAATTTCCAGTAAAATTATTTCATAAACAAACTATTCAAATTGCACTTGACACTCGCACCTTCTTCTTCTTTAGCTTTTCCCATTCGTTAAGGGGTCGCTATTTTTGCATGACGTTCTCATTCAGTTCCATTTCTCTCAAATCTTCCGCAATACAGTCCTTCCATCTTATCTTTGGTCTACCTCTGTTTCTTTAACTAAACTATTCATTCTTGTTCCAATATAATTCTTCATTTCCCCTCATGACATGTTCAAACCAATGTAATCGTCTTTCTTGTATATTTCTAAAATATTGTAACACTAGAGTTATTTTCTTACCGTATCTTTCCCTGTATTCCCCAATATCTACCTCAACATCCTCATATCTGCCACATGAATTTACTTTTTATTGATACTGAAATCTGTCAATTTGAATTATATGAATATATTACTAGATCCCAAGTTTGGCATAGCTGGCTGAATTATAAAATTTAATTTCTTTAAAATTCTTTAATTCTGTATCTATTAAATATGAAGTATAAATTGTAATCAAATCGTATAGAGAATAATATATTCTTTAAGTTGTAATAACTTTAAATGTCAATAAATCAAATTTAACTGTTAAATCTTCAAATGAGACTACTTCCGGTTGACCAATTATAACCAAAATCTAATCAGTTGTTCTTCTGGATGTAAACTTGAGGAATACAAAAAATTATAATTTTTGGAATCGTGGTATTGAAGTTATGGAATCCGGAAATTTTGTTACACACACACAGACACACAGACACACATACATACAGACATCATCGTAAAAATGGTAAAATCGTATTGTATGGACCCTAAAACGTGCTTATTCAGTAAAAACTCATCATTGAATTTTTTGACCAAAGACAATACCTTCCTTACCTAAAGGTGACGGAAGGTAAAAAACAACTATCTTTTTGTTTAAATCGAACAACATAGTCTAATTTGGAAGGAAGAAAATTACTGGAGTTCAGTCAAATAATCAATTTATTTTCCGCCTCTACCGGTTTCGACACCTCATGTGTCCTCTTCAGGAGCTACAATAATATTACATTTTTTGTGAAAAGTTTAAGGACAAACATGTGCAACTTACGTGAAAATGAAGAAATTAAAAAACATGGATAAATACATAAAACAATTAATAAATAACATAATTTGCATACAAAGGTCGTCAAAATTAAAAAAAAATACATTAAAAACTCATGTAGTCGTCAGATAAAATTGGATATTTATTTATAATCCTTAGAATTAACAATGGCACCCTTTAACTGAAGGATAAGTTATGACTTGTTCCGAAGGTCGTTTCTCGAATTACCGCTAGATTTTAATTTTAAAGTCATTTCTCTCAGCTTAGAAGAGAAATGCAAATTATGTTATTTATTAATTGTTTTATGTATTTATCAATGTTTTTTAATTTCTTCATTTTCACGTAAGTTGCACGTGTTTGTCCTTAAACTTTTCACAAAAAATGTAATATTATTGTAGCTCCTGAAGAGGACACATGAGGTGTCGAAACCGGTAGAGGCGGAAAATAAATTGGTTATTTGACTGAACTCCAGTTATTTTCTTTCTTCCATCATCTTTCCAGTCAAGAAGTTTTGCAGCCATAGTCTAATTTATCGTTCTCATATCCAGATTTTAGTGAATACGCACGTTTTAAGGGCCCGAGTTTCCGATTACAACATTTTTGCGATAATGTATGTGTGTGTGTGTGTGTGTGTGTATGTGTGTGTGTTCGTGGATGTTGGAGGTACGATTTCTCAAATTTTATAAGACTAAATACCAATGTAACTACGGATTTCTTAATCTAACAGTAATGGGAAGAGTTGAATAGGTTCTGGTAACATTTGGACAAACGAAAGTGATAGTTTCTAAAAAAAAATTTCGAAATATTATTTTTTGAAAATTTATGTTACTACAAATAATAAAGATAATTAAATTATCAATGCGACACATTTAATTTTTTTATTATATCTCCTGTAGGTTTAGAGTTATAGTATATAATAATATGTTGTAATAAATCTCATTACCTAAACAACCCCATGGAAAACAATTGAGATGTTTGTAACTAAATGCAAAATGTCATTGTCAAAAATCAGCAGTTTTACTAACATTATTGAAACATTTTGAACATATTAGAAGAGTACGGTAAAAATCCTCATACAACGAAATGATATACAATTTCAATTATTTGTGTGTACAAGAAATGTTAAATTTGTTAATTATAGGGCGCGAACAGTCTTGTGACTTTGTTGGCCTTGGCAAGCAGATACGGGGGTCCGGGTCAAAATAACAGCTAGTAGTTATTTACATAGATGTCACAATTGTCATATGTCATAATTTTTCATCCAAAATTTCAAAGGAGACTTAAATAGAAGATTAAACTAACAATTGTGTGCAATATTTATGAAATGACGCTCGTATTATACCATCCGCAAAACAAATAAATGTTGTTTGTTTTCTGCTGCAGATTTCAGTTACATCATCAATTATTTCTGCTTGAAATTTGCTTTACCCACATACAGATACCTTTATCTTTCATATTTATTTCCATCTTGTACATCTCGCACACCCGTGTAATCCTGTACCGTGGAAGCAAACACACATTAGCAAAGTTTGGGCGGTTTGTTCTCGTTTTGCGCTCTCTACATACATTAAACCATCAGGAGTGGCGGTGGCTTCAGCGAAACGCCGGCGTAACGCTGCGGGCTTCGTACTGAGCAGCCGTTGCGGTTCTACACGTATTTAGCGATGTTTAGTTAACGACCACTAGCGATGGAGGTAGTTATCATTAGAGGTTAGAGCCATAGCCATCACCAGAGACAGTTTTTATTTTAGAGAACTCGTAGGTTGGTGTTACTGCCTTTCCTTGTACTCGTATACACAGTAAAAGATGTAGTTGTTAAGCTATATAGCGACTTTTTTACGTATCATAATTTTACCTTAATAAATATGATGTAATAGACATGGCAACAAAAATTTTACTACCACCGCGGTAGATTACTTAAAAAATGTAGTGACTTTTTTAACGAAGGATTCTACCTTTCGTATTCATATTTATGTTGGTATTAAATAATTTACAAACGTAAAATAGATGGGCAGCTGAATTTAAATATGGTCGTACCAACTTAAGGGTGTGTTAAAAAAAATCTGCACTTTATTCTTTAACTTAGAAACAACAACAAACTAAAACTATATTTTCGCACGATCGGGTTTTTTTTTTAACTTTACCGATAGGGTTTCCAAGGTAGTAAGTTTTGTTTACAAATTACTGATCAGTAAGTGATGTGATACTGATCAGTACGTGATGTGACTGACCGGTAAGTGATGTGACTACCTACCGATCTGGAGGCGGTGAAAATTACATAAACAAAAAATAAATGTACAATTTTTATGGCCGTTTGCACCACTTCGGGTTAACGCTAACCTTTGGTTAAAGTACTGGTTATCTCTCAAAGTGCGTTGCACCGATCAGTAACTAGTAGTTAATTCGGCAAACTACTGGTTTATTTTAACTACCAGAATATGTTCGGTTTAAACGATAACTTGAAGATAACCTTTAATTTTCAAAATTATTTGACACTTGTGACAGCTCCACGGACATTTATAATTTGTAATTTAAAATGAGTAATAAATTTAACAATGGTTTTGACGATGATGATGAATTACTGGAACTGGATATGTTATACTGAATACCAAGAAAACGAGTATATGAAAGAGCTAACCCTTTTTATGAATTGGACGATCATGAATTTTTTACAAGATTTCGCTTATCAAACCATACAGTAATGAATATCGAGGGGCAGGATTTCAAGCACGAAGAAATGTAATTAATAATTTCTTTGCATATTTAGTATAATTTTAGAATATTATGATTATTTTCTTAATTCAAAAACTTAAAAACAACGTTTTATTCTAAGCCTAACTGTCGTTTACGCATCTTAATATCTAATAATAATAATTGTCTTTTTAATTCATATTCTTCCTCTTCTCGCTTAATTTTGGCTCCATAGTCGTTTTCATCTCTTCTTCTTTTTAATCTTCATTTGGTGATTTGTAAAAATCTAATATGCGTATTGTCCCTATTTACTACTAGATTTTTATTTGAAGATCCAGAATTTGTAATATGATCTCTATCAAAAGTATTCTTCAACCCAAAAACAGTTTTTTTCATTTACTAATGATAACGTCAAATCAAAGGCAGGATCTTTCGTTGCAGTATCGGGAGGGGGGGGGGGCAGATCCTGTTTTTCGAATGAAAAGTTTCTGAGCTGTAGCTCTTTTTTCAAATTATTAAAATATTAGTTGTTCTGTAGAGCGATATACATCTAATGACAAGTCATTATTTTAAGAATCAAATCAAATAAATGCCAATTTATTAATAACCTGCTACAGATACAGCATTTAAATCTTTTTCTACATTTTGCCAATCTGTTTCCTATCTTTCCAAGTGGCATGATTGGTTTTTTTATTGCAAATAATTGCTTAGTAAACCATTTTTTCGTCATTTGAGTAGTTTGGCTGTCGTGACCTTTTATCTGCCATCTAAATACTTAAATAAATTGAATACTTCAAAATGTATGTTATCTTTCAACTTGTTCTTGACTTACTATGCACACTGTATTTATTAGCTTTACAAAACGCTTTACACTTTCGCAAAAAATAGCAGATATGAATAAATGATAGCAAAATGTCAATAAGGAACAAAAAAATATATGAAATGACAAATTTTAAAATATAAATTTAAAAATGTCACACAAATGTCATAATATTGCCGGGTGTTTTTTAGTCATAAAACGAATAGTCCGAAAATCTGAAAGTTATCTTAACTATGACCTAATTTAATGCTGTGCAATGCATTTATTATTTAACTAGTAGTTAAACTAATCTCCAGGTTAACTAACTAATACATTTAACCAGAACCTGTGCAAATGGCCATTAAAGTTTTAACGATAACAAAACAACGATCATAGCTTACTTAAAAATGACAACTAATTTTTTATAATGTCAAAATAATTTTTAAATAATTCTAAACATTAATTTGTTATTATTGGGACAGTCGTGCAAAAAATATAATAAAGCATTGCGGGCATTAAGTACTTCTTACCGGTATCGGATGTATTGGAGATCTCGACTTCGTCTCGCTCTCCAAACTAATCCTCAACTGGTAAGGTGCACTTACTGCCCTTAATACTTAAATAACTATAACCTCATGTTTGAAAGTCCAGCTAAAATTGTTAAAATATTCTCCTTTTTGAATTTTAGGTATAGTTTGGATCATGAAAGATGACTATTCAAGGTCACTTGTTCGAAAAAATAATACACAGCCCTTTATATACAGTAGCTTAGCAACATTTCATATCAGAGAGAGAAATATTACTTGACGTATGTCTTTGTAATTTATGTTGTATGACAGATATACGTAAATTGGTGACATTTATTTCTAACATACTACAAATAATAATGACGTTTGTCGTAGAGTTACAGATATCTAATCAACTACTGCAGTGCTGTTGACGTTTAAATTAAATTATGTTGTCTATATTTTTGTGTTTTGCAAAAACAAATATGTAAAATAAAAATATTTGAGAAAGACATTATTTAAGAAGAAACAATTTTGAAATAAATTACACTTATTTTTTTCAGTTAAAATGTATACAAAAATATTTCATGTTGCACGCCTATGCATACGAAATGCAGTGAAGTTATCTGCAAGTAATATTATAGCAGGCGGCTTATAAGTGACCTTGGATATTCATCTGTCGTGAACCAAACTATATAACGTTTATGTATATTTGTTTTTATGAATTTCATGATTTCATGCAAAAGGGGGTATGATAATATATGTAGGTGATTTTGGAGGTATGTATTCATAAATAATCCGCATGCAGAATAACACGTGTTTATTTTCTATTTCGTGGATACTAGCCATAACTAACATTAAATTAATTTTTTAATTAATTCCAGATGTATTTTTCTTACCAATAGACGGAATTAGTTTTATATGACTTAATTGTAATTGTATTTTTTTTAATATTTGTGGCCTAACTTAATTAGATTAGTTATTTCCGCGTTGGTAAAATTAACTGCTCTTTCTCTCTTTCAATTATTTTCACTCATTTTTGAAAATTATATCAAAACACAGACAAGCAAAAAAATAACCAAACTTCTATTAAAATTATAACAGCCAATTTACCACCTTTTTAAACTTAACTCTACCCTAACACAATTTTAATCTTTCTGTAAGCTCTGTGCCAGTTAGCAATTCGAAGAATAAAACATCATAGAGTAACCCAAAAATCGAATTTTCTGTTTAAGACGGTAGAATAAATTTATCTAATAGATAGTAAGCTCGTACGCTCATACGCTAATCTAATTTATTTTTGAAAGTCCAGCTAATATTGTTAAAATATTTTCCTTTTTGAATTGACAAAGTATATTTTTAATTTCATATATGAAATATCGTATGTCGATTAAATTTATATTGTCGAACCATGAATGCTTTGTTTATAACAGTAACTTTTATTTTCTGCACAATCACAATCATTTAACGTGAAATAGAATTTGGCATCGAAAATTACAAAATTCTTATTCCAAGGCTTCAGATGCAACGCTACAAGTTTTTCTGTCTCATTAACAATTGCATTATGCTATACTTTGGTACATATTTTCTGTTTCTTAATATCTTATTTCTTTTTTATAATATACATGTTTACGAAGATATGTAAAATTTTGAACTCTGCCTAATTTTCTAAAAGATTGTTTATCTTTTGCAGTAGATTCCGTCTGAAGTGTCTTTTTTATGTTTTCGTCGATTTTCTTAGCTTTTTTACAATTAGCTTTGGCTCTTTATAGTGATTATATGCTGTCAACTTTTGTAATTATATCATACGTAGTCCACTGTGGCATTCCCATTAGAACAAAATGGTTGACGGTGAATAATTTTTCCTATAATCTATATTAAATAAAAATCGGTAATGAATCGCCTCAGATCATTTTCTTCCATGGTATTTGTTTTACTTTTTGTAAACAACTCAAAGGAAAATGATTTTATTTTTGATATTAGACTAACGCAAACTTCAAATCAAATTATAGTTGCTCTACATATTATTACGTTTTAATGAATATTTAGGATGACCAAAAACTTCGACCACTACTGATATCATCGAAAAAGTTCACCATATCGAAGGAACGTGTTTATCATATATTACATACATGAAGAATTATTGAGCATGAGAAACCTGATTGTGTATTGGATATCGCGTTTGTTCACTGTTTTAAAAGAATATTTTCAAAGCCTTGTAAAAACGAGTCGGAATTTCTGTAGGATTTGTTGAAACTTGGATCTACCACTACACTCCAGAGGAGAATGGATTGTGAAAGGTCAACCTACTTAGAAAAATGCAAAGACTGCTTCATTGAACGACAAAGTGTTGGTCTTTTTTATTGATGAACGACTCTAATTCAAAGTTCGTTTTCATGATGAATGGTAATTAAAAACTTTGAGTTTTTTATAAATGTTTTTATTATACTATGTGGCTTATCGATTTCGCTATTATGATAGCATCTTCGGAGCCTACAGCTGTAAGATAATATACATTCAATAAATATATAAAGTCAAATATAAAGTTATGTAAGTATATAAAAAATATAGTATAGTAAAGAAAATATAGTTGGATTAAATTAGTGAGAGAAAGATGCTGGGGAGTGATATATTTGGTGTAAAATATGAAGAGGTTATATGGTTTGAAAATTTAAATTTTTTTTAAAATTTTATGAGTTGTAGGTTAGGTGAACATGACAATCATAGAAGTTGTAATGATATGAAAAATATAAAAAATATGAAAAATACTGACCGTCAGAGAAATTTTAATAAAAGTTTGGCATGTCGGTAGTTTAATATTGAATAAAAGTTGTTATTTATTTTTGATGTTCATGTTTATGTTGAAAAATTGTTATAAAGTACGTCTTCTTTAAGCCAGAGAAATGGAACTTGTGAGGATAAATTGAGTTGAGCGGAAGTATGTTGTATAGTGAGTTTTGGTTATTTTTATTGTTAATGTTTGTTAGACAAATGGCGGGAGGTTTTTGAAAATGTGTTGTTCCGGAAAAGATATGTTTTCGTTAAGTAGGTTGTGGTGGTTATGTATATGTTTAAGTATTTCATATTTTTCTAAAAGATATAAATTTTGAATTTTTGTTTCTGAATGAAGGAGGTGAAGGTTGTCTGTTGTTATGTTATGGTTTGAAGTCTGTAAATGTATTCCTATTGCTGAAGGCGGATTATTTTTTATATGTTCTTGAAATCTAGTTTTTATGTTTCGTTTTGTGAGTCCTATGTATGAGTTGTCACAGTCGTTACAGTTAATTTTGTATATACCGCTGCTATCAAGGTGGTTGGTTTTGGGTGTGTTATTTTTTAGAATGTTGTATAGGTTAGGGTGGGATTTTGATGTGAGGGTTGTATTGTATTTTTGTGTAGTTTTTGTGAGTGTTTTATGAAGATTATTGTAGTATGGTATTGAGATATAGGTACTGTTTTGTTTTACGTGTCTGTATATTTTATTATTTATTAATTTTGTATATTTTGTTTTGTGAAATATTTGTTTCATAAATGGTAATGTATAGTTATTATGTAGGCCTATTGTAAATATGGTGTTAAGTTCTTTTTTGAAATTTTCTGTTGTTAATGGTGTTGTCAATAGTCGATTGAATAAGAAATTGAAAGCTGTTAATTTTGTGTTTGGGTTATGATAGGAGTTATTTGGTATGATTATGTCTGTCGATGTCGGTTTTCTGTAAATGTCGTATTCTATGGATGTATTATTTAATTTATGTAGGGTAAGGTCTAAGAAGTTTATTTTATTTTGATTTTCTATTTCTATTGTGAATTTAATATTAGATAGGGTGTTTATATTATTATGAAAATTATGTAAATCTGTGAGGGATCCTGTCCATAAGATAAGGATATCGTCCACATATCTTTTCCAGAACAACACACTTTCGTTGAGTGGAGATTGGTCATTTAACATCGACGTTGGGTGAGTGGTATTTAATATTTGTAACTCATTTAAAACTTTGCATATCTCGTACATTTACAATTTGTATTTGTCTTCCATTTTCTAATCAATCAATAGATTGAGAGTAATTCTAAAATGTGTGTATTCTACCGTAGGGTAATTTTCCAGAGGACAAATGAGGTGTTTGAATTAATTAAGGAGTAGTACTGAAACAGGATACAACGATGAAATGCGATACGTTAAAGTTGTGTTGCTACTGTGCTACACAAATGATGCAACAAAGTTATTGAAAGCAACGTAACATGGTTTAGCTGTTTGTATCTCTGCTATAGAGTTACACTATACGAGAGATAGATCCCATTACATATTAGTACTAGTGACACAATACGAATATCAAAATAAAGGACTTATTTAGTCTTAAATTATTCAGAATTCAAAAGATTTAGAAATATCTGAAAATGTTGATGACAATGTTTTGTTTTGTTGTATCTTTTTATATCAACCATAAATAAATTCAAAGTCACAGCCTGTTTACAAGAAGAAATAAACGGAATTTAAAATCACTGCCGTCAGCAACACATGTCGTATTCACTCACTACTCGATGCTGAAAAAACAGCGAATTATCCGAAAATATCCCTCCGTTCCAGAAATAGAACATGGCGACAATTGAGCATCGGGAAAAGGATTACCATCAAACAAGTGAAGAGCGTGTAGGCGAAAACGACTAGACGACATTCACTCAATACAAATGTAATGTAATTCCAAGTTATTTATAACCTAATGTACTAACTACAAGATTCTTTTCTCCAAAGAGTCTAATGTTAAGCTATCGCAAAATAATTCACTGAAGTTTTAGATAGAGAATACGATAAAGATTTTAGGTATTATAACAAGTATAGTTTCATAAATTCCTGCCGGTTTGTATAGATTTTAACAAAATAAAATTATTTACTAACATATCGACGTGGTTACGGCAAACCGACGTAAGCGACATAAAATCGAAAAGTGAGTTTTTGGTATTAAATTAAAGTGGACAATGTGATCTGTCTGCCTATATGTCTGGCATAAATGGCAAAAATTCCTTCTGGTAGATATTTTGATTCTATTTTGCGTAAGCGACACAAAATATTTTCGTGTGTCGCATACGCCGGCGGTGTAACCAGTATTAACCTGCATACTGTCTGCGTGGTGTATGTACTACAAGGTTTTTTTACATTTTATGTTGAAATTGTCAGGTAAATACTCAATGTTATTATGTTATATTAGTCTGTACTAGTAGGTTAAAGTGTATTGGGAATAATTTGTGAATAATTTGATATATTATTGTTCAAATCCGCAAAGAACACAAAATTTATCGCTTACGTTTTATACATAGTTTCTATAACTTTTGTAGTAAGCGCCAAGCTCATCCTATGTAAATCTTATGGGACTAAATCAGACACTTTATTATTGTATTTCTTGCAGAACTATCATTCTTTATAGTAATTTTGCATTGAATATAAACATGTCGCATTTTTGTACATTTTACAAAATTCTTTATTAATTTATACGCTCTTTGATAGTGATAAAATCTGTCTTAATTGTAATGTGTCGCTTAGGCCATAATTTCGTCTTTTTAAATATTGTCAAATGTCTTCGCGCACAATGCAAATTTTAAAGCTGGCACAAGCGGAAAGATAGATTTTAACAAAATAAAATTATTTACTAACATTATAAGATACACTGACCGTCTTGTTTACTGTGTGACACCGTTCCATTAATTTCGCAAATCCGTAAAATATGTGTTGGGGATTTTTTTTCCTCTAATATCTCTCAAACTTAAAGTAATATTGAATTGCGGTTGGGTTAGGCTAGGTTAGAGTCAGTTATTTTTTAGAAGATTTTTATAGGATCCCAAAAACATTGTGTATCGTTGTAGAATTTTTAAATTTTCAAAGCTTAAAATAATATTTTCTTTTATCTTTATATTATTGGGCAAAAAAATCAGTAGTGTGTTTTTAATGAATAAGCACGTTTTAGGGTTCCTAGAATAATATTTTTACGATAATGTTTGTATGTATATGTGTATGTGTGTGTATGTCGATTTTTTCAGCTCCGATAACTCCAATACTACAATTCGAAAATTACAATTAAATTCTGGTTATAATTGGTCAACCGAAAGTACCCTCATATGAAAATTTTAACAGATTTCCTTGAAAAACGCTCTTAAATATCATTTTTTTCAGATTGAATGTTATAAATATTAAAGAATATTTTATTGTATATAACATTTCATTGCATTTTATTCTTCATATTCAATAAATATAGTTAAAATATTATAAAGAAATTACATTTCATAAAGCAGGCAGCTATGCAATAATCATTGTCACAGCTTCAGAACAGATGTCAGTGACAAATGCAATTGAAAGATATCAGTGTCAAGTGCAATTGACGGATGTCAATGTCAAGTGCAATTCACAGTATGTTTGTGTTATAACTTAACTAATATAGAATCTTTTGCATGAAACTTTCTTTATAGAATTTGTATAAAATATATAAAACTGACGGAAGGTAATGTGCTGGTTATCTCAATTTTTTTTGTTCCGATGTTTACTGTTGCAAGAAATTAACAAATATAAAAGAGTTTCAAAAAGCAGATAACAATTTTTAAATTTATAAACTCACCGAAAACTAAGTCGAAAATAGATCCAAAACTTACCTGAAACAAACAATAAATTATTAGTATGACCAGTTTATTAATGTAGCAATATTACCTTTACCTTAACTGCATTGTAACAACATAAACTCTATTAATGATTTTTTTGTAAAACGCTGAAAACTTTTTAATGTGATTTTTTTCCTCGAGGGAACATAAAATGTCAGATAATCGGTTGTGGTTTGATTTTTGTGAAAAACTGTATAGATATGTAAATTAGTGCATGATAAACACGCTAGGCTATTTGCATGAAAAGGGCCTCAAAATTGTGAATACGGGCGTGCATATATTTATATATTATTTTAATCGGCTATATTTTCATGTTTTGTGCCATTTATTCAAATTTTGGATGAAATACTACAATTATGAAGCTTTTATTCAAAGAAGGAAATGTTTTTCGATAAATTCTCAGCCACAAAATAGAAAAACACATATAATTTCATTTTAATTTTCTACGTAGAATAAAAATGTTTTCGTATTGGTATTTACTCAATGTCGGCACGCAAGTGCTGATCTATTCAATACGAGAACTCTATACTATAATACGATACCCCAAAGGTGTTCCGCGGAACCAAAGAATTTCAAGGATGCCCCATAAGAGTTCCGCGAACATAGAATAAATTTAGAAATATTTAATTATCAAAAAACATACCACATAAAAAATACATGCTAAAGAGTAAAATCAAGTCACATTAAATCTATAATTTTTATGTTTTGGTACTTCTCAATATTTTCTTGGACATACTGTTATTTTCAAACTATTACTCTTTTTTATTCCAAATATGTTATGCAAACAACTTATGGTACAAAAAGCTTTGTTTTGTAGGAATACAACAATACTAGGTTCTGCCGATACAATACCGACATTGTTGAAAGATATCGGCGATATCAATATATAAAAAAAAAATAGAAGCAAAAATAAAAGAAAGACAAAGATGAATGTTGCATATTTACTTGTGAAACCAAAATTACATTGGACAAAGACCCACAAATTTGACCCCTGTGGCGCACTCTCCACGCCAGCAATGAGTGCCCGTGAGGTGACGCCTGGTAAGCGCCCGCACGGTACAAATATTCCATCATTACCGACATCTGTGTATGAAACAGATTGGCACACCCAGCAATGGGTAATATGCCTTGATGAAATTTTTTTTTTTTATTTTTTATTTTTTTTAAAGACCCACAAATTTTGCTCATACATTTAAATATTTTTATTTAAAGAACATTGTATCCTCAATTTGTGTGGTGACAAGCGATTTTGAAATGAAAACTGCTGCTGAAAACAATCTCTTTAATTCCACAAAATTCATCTGAAAAATATAGTACTTTTGCGCAATTTTTTTAAAAATTTATAGAGAACTTCAACGCGCTAAAAAATCGAAATATCCGCTTCTCTTGTAATATTAATCTTACGTTAGTCGCGCTGGTGAGGTAGGTCACCCTAGTGCTTATTTCTAAAATTGTATAAATCCATAAGTCTAAGTACATTTTAGGCATAACAGTAGCTATATATTTCTAAAACAACGAAGTTGATCAAGGTGAGGTTGTAGTTGATAGTGATCACAAGAAGTGAGTGGTTGAAACCAGTCACCCACGGGACTAATGGTGTATCTGTTTGCAAAATTGAAAATTTGTTTCCGTTTAGATAAGAAGCCCATAGCAGACTTTTTTATCACCTTTTACATTGGTAAGTGCCTTTTTGAATTTATGATGATATTTGTACTAATAGATTTTACCTTATAGAAAAGGGCGGTACTAAAGACAAGAAATAAGAAAATATAAAAATCATCACGGCATATTACCCATTGCTGGGTGTGTGAATCTGTTTTTTACATAGATTTCGGTAATGATGATAACATATTTGTACTGTATGGGCGTTTATCAAGCGTCACCTCACGAGCTCTCATTGCTGGCGTGGAGCGTGCACCACAGGGGTAACTTTTATGCCATTTAAAATTCAAAATATTTATTTTGGCGCCGGTCAGGATCGTACCCACTTCCCCAAATTCGCGACCAGACATTCCAGCACGCGGCCACGACATCCCAAACAATGAATACAGTAATAGTAAATATCCAAATGTGTATCAAGTTTAAAAAAATATTGTAATTTTCTAAGTATCATTTACAAAGGCATACTTATGAAACACTACAAAAATCTAATAAAATAAATACGTGTTGTACAATGTTACTTCCAATACAAGAACCAACCCTTCGTCAGTTTTATATTGATCTGTAATAAGAATGTACGTGTTTTTTATAATTTTATAATTTGACGATATCTACAACCTCCTTTTTATTTTATTTATTTATTCTTTTAATTAAGTAAATTTTACCATTTTTCAAAAAATCTAAAAACATTTTAACATGTAAGTGACCATTATCTTAACATTTATAGAACATGATACTTGTACCTCCGTGATGTTTCCAGAACCCTGAGGATGGTCTATTTGAGACCGAAACGTCGGTATTGTTTTTTTAAATAAAAATATTTTAACCAAGGACTGAATCTCCATTATTTTACCTCTCCAAATTGTAATTTTCGTTTAATATATTTGTATTTTGAATAAAGACCTTAAATAAATACCTATTAATTTCGTATATGTTACTACCAGTTGGGTGACACGCGATTAATCACGTCAGTATAAGGCTCGCGACTAACGTAGGGTTAAGAGTTTTTAAATAGGTCTGCCTTTCCGGTAATCAGGGCTCAGGTGTCAGGTGCTGGAGGGTTGGTCGAGCGAAACAAAATGTTGGGATTCCACACGCATTATAATAACTCGGCAAATAAATATTGTCGATTTCCATTCATATATCGATATCGATCGCAACCCTAGTTTTGGATTCACAACAGTGGATAAAAACGTAGGATATAGTTAGAGGTTCCGCGAAACGCAGATGGCTTCTTAGGGTTCCATGACTGAAAAAGTTTGGGAATCGCTGCTATAATACATGGACACATAGTCTTATAATAATGGAATGTAAACTTTTACGCAGTCAACAGTCAAGTATGGATGTCGTAACTTTCTAAATTAAAACATATAATTTTAAAATTAATACTATTATAGTTAGGTTTAGTTAAACTTTTTGAACTAACATCTTTTCTTGTCAAAAAAACAACTTTTTCTCATTCTTTTACGTACTAGAATTCTTCTCTTTCTTTTCTAACATTCCACGTAATCCAGAGTAGCCATTAGCGTTTCTATTCCAAGTTAGAAGTGCCGCGCAAGGAATCGTTGAATAATATCCACACTATGATGTGTTATTCATGAACGACTGCTGAAATATTAGAATATTTAAGGGTTATATTTCAGTGTTATGTTCGTGTTTATACCACTAGGGCTGCGCCACTGTGGGTGGCGTTACTTTCAAACAGAATGATACTCCAGAGTAATGATTATCATTTGCAAGAAGAAGAAAAAGTGTGGTATGAAAGGAATAAAAATATGGTGATATAAAGCATAATGTACGCGTATCATTTAAGCGGTATTATTATACATGCTAGTATAATTATAGTTATAAGAGATTCAAAGCATGACAGAAAACATTTAGAGAATACAATGAATTTTCATGAATAGGAAAAATATAGAGCTCATTAGTATTTGTAGTTATTCGTATGTTTTTAGTTATTAAGTAACATAAATTATTGATAGACAAAGACAACATACATACGAGATGAAATTTTGTTACCTTAGTTCCTTAGGGATTTGATAAAAAACTAATTTACTCATATCCTTACGACTTGTGATATATACAGGGTTTTGAATTTATTTTATACACTATTGCTATATCGAGAACTATAAGAGCTACCAGGTTGTTTAAAATAGCAAATATTTTCCATTTTACTAGACTATTTCAATGACCGTAAAATTTATTCTTTTCAACTAGTGGTTTTCAAACTATGGAGACCAACTTTGTTATTTTAAATGGGACTATATATTTTTTAATTACTTATTACATAGATAATTTTACTCCTTGACAGAAATAGGTGAATATTTTGTACTTGTAATTTATCATAAATGTCAACGCATAAAAAATATTCACATTTTTCATGGCATTCTAATTCTATTAAAAAATTAAAACATTCATTTTTAACTTCCGTCACATTTAAGTAAGGCAGGTATTGTCTTGGGTCAAAAAATTGAATCATGAGTTTTTAGTGAATAAGCACGTTTTAGGGTCCATATAACACGATTTTACAATTTTTACAATGATGTCTGCATGTATGTATGTGTGTGTGTCTGTGTGTGTGTGTGTGTGCGTGCGTGTGTGTGTGTGTGTGTGTGTGTGTGTGTGTGTGTGTGTGTGTGTGTGACGAAAGTTTCGAATCGCATAACTTCAATACCACGATTCCAAAAATTATAATTTCTTCGCTTTCCTCAAGTTTACTTTCAAAAGAAGAGGTGATTAGATTTTGGTTATAATTGGTAAACCTGAAGTTACCTCATTTGAAGAACAGTTTTTCTTGAAAAATATCACTTATTGATATTTAACGTTATTATAACGATTTAATTGCATTTTATACTTCATATTCCATAGATATAGAGTTAAAGAATTATAAAGATATTAAATTTCCTAAATCAGCCAGCTATGCTAACCACGGAAACTGCTAATATATTCGGATAATTCAAATTGACAAATGTCAGTATCAATGAAAAGTAAATGAATGTGGCAGAGATGAAGATGTTGGGGAAGACACGGAAAGATACGATAAGGAATGAAAGAATAATGGAAATAACTCCAGTGTAAAAAGTTTCTACAAAGATACAAGACAGACGATTACACTGGTTTGAACATATCATGAGGAGAGATGAAGAATATATTGGTAGAAGAATGAATAGCTTAGTAATAGAAGGTTGAAGAAACAGGGGAAGACCAAAGATAAGATGGAAGGACTGTATTGCGGATGACTTGACAAAAAAGGTACTGAATGCGAATGACACGCAAAACAGAAATGAGTGGAATAAGAAAATAAAAAATAGCGACCACTAACGAATGGGAATTGCTAAAGAAGATGTCAGTGTCAAGTCCAATTTGCATAGTTTGTTTATGAAATAATTTTACTGGAAATATAGGATTTTTTGCAAGAAAATTTATGTATGGAATTTATATATAATACACAGGATTGACGGAAGGTATTGTGCTGGCCCCATCAGATTTTTTCCAATTGCGGCAAATTAATATAAAATTTTATATGCATTTTTCTCAAAAAGCCATGTAAGGCTATAATAATATTATTATATCACTGAATTCTGAATAAAACTCTTTATCGAATAAGCATATAAAATATATATTGTTCCATTTAAAATAACAAAGTTGATCTCCACAGTTTGCGAACCACTAATTAAAAGAAAATAATTTTATGCTCATTAAAATAGTCTTGTAAAATAGAAATTGTTTGTTAATTTAACCGACCTTGTAGCTCGTACAGTTCTCAAGATGGCAATACTAGACAAAATAAAATGAACAATCTGTATAATATCTTTTCATTCTAGAGATATTAAACATTAGTTTGAATTATTCATAAAATATCCACAAACCACAAATTAGTATATCTTGGCAACTTCGACATGCAATTGTATAAAAAGATATAGAGGTAAAAACATTCAGAATTATTCGTCGACACATAATTTTTGAAGGACAGTTTCAAATCGCCAGCGTATTACATAAATGATGAAAATTTACTAATTTAGAATGCAATATTAAGAGGACTTTGTACATGTTGAAAATCTTTATGACGTGACAGGTAATTTTGTTACATTATGATTTTAATGAAAATTTATGTTCTATTTTAATATATTAATAAAATGTTATAAATGTTATAACAGCTTTTATTATTTTCCGGATATTTCCATTTATATATTCATTAAATGTTGAAATTATTTTTACAGCAATATAACAAATTGTATTATATATATATATATATATATATATATATATATATATATATATATATATATATATATATATATATATAACATTTTGCATTTCAAATTTATACATTGTTTGAAACAACTTACAAATGCAACATACTATATAATACAGTTATATTGCAAGAAATCTGATGTAGCCAACACATGAACTTCCGTCCATTCTATGTATTTTATATAAATTATAATGTAGTGTCTTGCAAAAGATTATACGTTTCCAGTAAAATTATTTCACGAACTATACAAATCGTACTTGAGACTAACATCTGTCAATTAATAAAATTTACCTACTTTTTCCATTGTGGTTTCCATGGTGAACTTGCAGCAGGAGCATAAGGTGCAAGATTTATATAATTCTTTATATTTTTTTATCTCCAAATACATTGAATATGAAAAAGAAAATGCAATCATATCGTAAAGAAAACAAAATTGGTTTAATAATTAAAATGTCAAAAAATTATATTTAACTACGTTCTTTCGAAAAAAAAAAACTGTTAAGAACTTCAAATAAGGATACTTCCGGTTTACTAATAATAGCTAAAATATAATATATGTACCAAAAGGGAATATAAAAGAATTATAATTTTTGGAATTGTATTATAACAGAATACACACACACTTCTACTTCTTCTTTGTCCAAATAGAGACATCATCGTAAAAATAGTAAAATCGTATCCTAGGCACTCTTAAACGTGCTTATTCATTAAAAACACCATCGATTTTTTTGACTAAAGTCATTACCTTCCTTACCTAAAGATGACGGAAGGTAAAAACAAAACCTATTGCACTACAAATAAAGTTTATATAATACCTTTGTTGCATTTCATTATGAATGAATCCTAGTTTTAGTTAAAATCGAGATACGTGTATCTCTCTAAGTAATAGCTTATTAATAAGCATGTTTTTTTTTTTAATTTCCCATAATGAAAATTGTTAACTACTTTTCGCTATATGTTCCAACTATCTTATCTTTCTCTTGAAGGTGCTGGACGTCTTTAGAAAATAGTTTTGTAAGTTGCAATTTTTCTTCTGTCAAATTGCTATGCCAATGTCGCAATACGTCAAATGCGTCATTATTTAATTCTGAAGAAGATAAATTTTGAGTTACCTTTATTTCTAACTTTTGATCTTACAAAGTACAAGGTAACTCAAAATTCTAAAATAACAAAAATATCAAAAATAATTTCTTCTGTCTATTTTTAAAAATGGATCATTGAAAGTTCTTTAGAGTTTCATTTATACTACTCTGTGATTCTAAATATTTATGAATCTTTCGACAAATATTTAGAAAATGTGAAACTATTTTGCAAGATATCTTTCAGTCATTATTTACTTTTCAAATTCGATTTGTACGTATAATTTGTTGAAAGAGTATTTCATACATACACTCTGTTCCACCTTACCAATTCAATATTGTAGAGAATTGGGTATAGTTTTTAACTCTCTGATTGGCTGAAATTGGAGCCTAATTTATGTCAAGTACCATCTTTATTCGATTTAGAAGTAGGTAGATAATATTTTATATTTCATACCTACTGACTGTAATATACAAAGTTTCGATGGCATTATGACACCTTTTTACCTTCCGTCACCTCTAGGTAAGGAAGGTATTGTCTTTGGTCAAAAAATTCGGTGGTGAGTTTTCATTGAATAAGCACGTTTTAGGGTCTTTACAATACGATTTTACTATTTTTACGATGATGTCTGTATGTGTGTAAGTGTGTTCGTGTGTATGTGTGTTCGTGTGTATATGTGTTCGTGTGTGCGTGTGTGTGCGCGTGTGTATGTGTGTGTATGTGACCGCGGTTTCGGCGGCGATATCTCCAATACTAGAATTCCAAAAATTAAAATTCTTGCGTGTTCCTTTTCCTTACAACCATATGCAGACTTGATTAGATTTTGTTTATAATTGGTCAACCGGAAGTATCCGCATTTGAAGATTTTAACAGTTTTGCTTTAAAAACTCAGTTAAATTTTATTATAACTTGAAGAATATATTATTGTCTATACGATTTGATTGCATTTTATATTTATATTACAGATATAGAGTTAACGAAGAATGAAGATAAAAAAATTCATATAAATTTCATAATTCAGCCAGCTATGCTAACTTAACCATGGAAACTGCTAATATATTCAGGTAATTCAAATTGACAGATGTCAGTATCAATAAAATGTACATGAATGAAAGAATAAGGAAAGTAACTCTAGTGTTAGAAGTTTCTAGATATAAGAGAGACGATAATATTGGTTTGATCATGTCATGAGGAGAGATGAATATATTAATAGAAGGTGGAAGAAACATAGGAAGACCAAATATAAGATGAATAGACTGTATTGCGGAAGACTTGAGAGAAAAGAGACTGAATGAGGACGACACGCAAAACAAAAATGAGTGGAAGAAGAAAATAAAAAATAGCAACCCCCTAACGAATGGGGAAAACTAAAGAAGAAGATGTTAGTGTCAAGTGCAATTTGCATAGTTTGTTTATGAAATAACTTTACTGGAAATATAGGATCTTTTGCAAGAAAATTTATGTATAGGGCGCGTGCAGTGACATGACTTTGCTGACTTTGGCAAGCAGATATGGGGACCCGTGTCAAAATGACAGCAATTAATTATGTCTATAACTGACAAGTATTATAATTTTTCATTCAAAATTTCATAATTTTCTTATTTCATGTGGTTTGTTTTTTATCAGGAGTAGGGAACTTAGTTGCCGAGAAAAGGAATCATAAAATATCAAAAATTTAGAATCTTTTGAAAGAAAATTTATGTATGGAATTTATACATAATGTACAGGATTGACGGAAGGTATTGCGCTGGCCACATCAGATTTTTTTAAATATTTTAATAAAATGTCAGATAAAATCAGTTGAATACCGCTTTGTTAAATTTCGGCTGTTTAAAACTGGCACTGATGTAAACGCCGTCTACTGGATTGGTTAGATGGAACAGAGTATAGTTGAAGGTAACAGAAATAATATTTTGCTAATGACATTTGTTTGGAAATTGCGGGAGCAAAAAACTTTTCTTTCTTATTTGTAAAGCAGACGCGTACCTTTTTATACGCGAGCTGCGTTTCATGAATTTCGAGCAGGTAAAGTTTTTTTTCTGTCAAGTACGTCTCAAGCTTCATGAAACTTCGCCGATTTTTCAACATGTTTTATTTTTATACATCTGAATTCTGTGTATATAGAAGGTTAGTGTCCTAACCGTGTTTTGCTTTAATTCGAAATAAAAAAATACTCTTAAACTAATACTTCCCTATTGCGTATTGACTACGTTCCAAACCGAAATCTATTTGTCTTGTTCATGTTATTAACCCGTCGAGTGTTTCAACTTACAAATGTTCGAAGTATTTATTAGTTGGACAGGTAAACAAAATTATCTGTTTGTTCAAAAATCCCTGGCCCTGAATTATGAAAACTGTTGTTTTCAGCCAAGCCAAAAAACATGAAGGAAACCAATATTTCTTCGAATTTATAAACGTTCATATTATTCTAGCTGTAAACGACAAAATTACGTTCTATCTTTCTTATTGCCGATTATGTGAAAATGTAAACAACTTCCAACTTTGAAAATATTTGAGAAGCCTAGTAAAATCTTTTCCTACTTCTGATTTGGCATAAAACAAAAGGAGAACCCGACCTATGTGACATCCATAGCCATCTTGGACGAAGTGGAGTCTGTACGACAGATATAAGACATTTCGGTACATAAAATCTTAACTTTATGCGGCCTATCTCATCTCCCGGTTCAACGCTGGGACGGCAGCGCATTTCTTCCAGCCAACGTCTCGTAAAATCGTACCGGAGACCCAATAGGACAATACTATTTCATTTCATCCATGCGTTAGATTTCTGATAGAGAAAATGCAGAGAGATAAGAGAAACATAATTTGAAAGAAGTAAATTGAAAAGAAACACATTTTGGAAAAAAAAATTCAAAAGATTTATAATAATACATGGGGACTGCTCATACGAAGAGAGCCACAATGCAGCTGCTATTGTATATTTTAGAAGCGAATAATTTGGCGAAATATTTTTAATTGGCTTCCATGTTTGCTGATGTGACAGCACCAGAATTTACCTTCCGTCATCTTTAGTTAAGGATAGTATTGTCTTTGGTAAAAAAATCAATGGTGAATAAGCACGTTTTAGAGTCCCTAGAATACTATTTTCTATTTTTACGATGATGTCTGTTTGTATGTGTGGATGTGTGGTTGTATGTGTAACGAAATTTTCTCCGTCGATAACTCCAACACTACATTTCTAAAAATTATAACTCTTTCGCACTCTTCTTCGTTACATCCATAGGAAGAGTTGATCAGAGCTGGGCAAATTACTTTCAAAAAGTAATTGAGTACAATTACAATTACTTTAACCAAAATATACTCAAATTACTAATTACTTTTGCATTGTAATTGACATTTTAATTACTTTTTCAATTACTTTACTAAAAAAAAAGAGGCAAAAGTTTGTATATCAAAAGTATGAAAAAAATCGAGAAAAATAAGAATTCAAAAATAACAGAAATTATTTTGATTCAAATATTCAAGGCGGCCATGTGAAAATAAACAGACATTTAATTGTAACATGTTGACCGAGTTTTTTTTTTATCACAAAATTTAAATTAAATGTTCACATAGCCACCTAAAATATTTGAATAAAAATAATTTCTAATACTACGCATTTTTCGGACAGGTCAATACTGATTTGATTGTATGTTGGAACAAACCTTATATCCTTTTTCTCGATTCTTTTCATATTTTTGATTTACAAACTTTTACATTATTGAAAACAGAAAAAATGGCAGTTTATATTTTAATAAAATAATTATAGGTTGCTATTTAAAAAATAAAAGTTGATAGTCGTACCTCGAAACCTGATTTTATAAAAAAATATATCTACATCTGCTATCAAATAGTATATTTAAGTAAAAATAAAACTTTTATATGAGTCTTTTTTCTATTACTTATAATAAATATATTGAAAGTGTGGGCATCTTCCTAGATTCATTCTGTATATATGTCTATATGGTTATTAAAAATACTTTATAGTGATTTATATGAACACATTGCAAATTCGTTGAAAAGTATATTGTTACTATTAGGATTCAGAAAAAAGAATAAATTATAACTTAAGTAAAAGTCCAAAGTACGTCTTACGTCCCAACGCGCATGACAAGTTACACTTGTAACCTGTCGTTACACCCAACGCAGATAAACTACGCTACGCCCGTATCCCGGGGATTCCCTCACTTCTTGGTTCAAAATAGTAATTATTTTCAAATTTTCAAAAGTAATTGAGTATAATTACTTTTTTTTACAATGTAATTAATTACAAATTACAATTTGGGGAAAAGTAACTTAATTAGTAATTAATTACCAAATGTAATTAATTACTGCCCAACTCTGGAGTTGATTAGATTTTGGTTATAATTTTCTTCAAGAAACGCAGTTAAATATCATTTTTTGACATTTTATGATATTATATATAGATAAAAATTATAAAGAAATTAAAATTTCATGAATCAGCTTGCAATGCTATTAACCACGTAACTATGAAAATTTCGGATATATTCAAATAATTCTAATTGACAGATGTCAGTGTCAAGTGCAATTTTCATAGTATATTCATAAGACACGGCAAAATAGGATATTATATATGATAGGAATGAGAGGATAAGGAAAATAGCTCGAGTGATAAATTCTATAAAGATACAAGAGAAACAGAGGAAGATCAAAGAGAGGATGAAAGGCCTGTATTGAGGATGACACGCAAATAGAAATGTGTGGAAGAAGAAAATCAAGAACAGCGACCCCTAACGAATGGGAAAAGCTAAAGAAGAAGTTTGTATTATAATTTTACTGTAAATATAGAATCATTTGCAAGGGACTATTCAATAAAATACGAGTTATTCAAGGTATAGGTCAGGAAGACCGAAATGAAGTAAATAAATATTATTTACGTAGTATAACTAGACATCATGGTTACTCTATAATTAATATTCGATTGTGAAAAAAATTTTTTTTTGTAAAAAAATAACGTTCTCTAAAAATAAATTTGTTGAATACTGATTGTATGATTTATTAATTGTCTGGTAAAACTACAATACTATCTTTGTTCAAAATACATAGAATTGACGGAAGTTAATGTGCTGGCCACATCTGATTTTTTTCTTAGAAGCTATCTGAACCTGAACAATCAATAATCTTATGTTTAAGGGTCACCTAATATTTAAGTTTTGCTGGTACAACTGGACATAAGTTTAGTTAAAATTATAACGTTTTTGCGGATGAAGACAAGTTATTGTTTTTGTTCACAGGGACAATTAACCTTCTAAGCCTGCTTTGATTGCCTGAGATCATGTATATTTTTACCCTTCACCTGTCTCGCATGTCTAGCTCGCCGCTCCAGTTGCGAAGCTAGCATCCGTGACGTCGCGAGACTTTATATTTGGATGTATTCATTTCACGTCGCGGCGCTGCGGTCGGCGCTTCGTATTTGTTTTAGGTGAGTTCCGGTTCCGCCGCACGGACTGCGCCGTGCTCCTTTTTATGTAAATGAGAGTCACTCGCGCGTGCACTTGAATAAAACTACCTTCTCGGGCCTTCAACCTTCAAGGGAAAGTTTCCCATACTCGGAAAGGAGTTTTAAATAAGATGTTTATAGGAGTACGACGAGACCTACTACAGGTTTAGAACTAATAAATTTGAAAATCACCATGGTTTCTTCTCATATTTTTACTAGCGAGTATTTTTTTATTTTTTGGTGTTATTCTTAATACATAATAAACTATAAATACGCGAGTGCCGCACTTTCAATAATTTTTCAGTAACTACATGTTCACGTTAGCTGATGACACTCAATACTTCACATTTCCATTGATTTCCATCCAAGAATCTAGAAAAACCCGCTCTTTAGCTCAAATATCTTCGGCACCATCATCTCACTTTAGCAAACCAGGGTGAAAAAGACGATGCCAATTCCCGGTACTAAAGTTGACCCCATGGCGGAACCATATGGCCTCTAACGCTTTACAGATTTTCAATGAACTCCTTGACCATGTTTTTCCCACATGTTATCAACGTGCTCTTGTTGAGGATATGTTAACAGAAAATTTACACAAAGTTTAATTTATTAATATTCTTTAAAACGTAATAATATGTGGAGCAACTTTAATTTGGTTTGAAGTTTACATTAGTCTGATAACAAAAATAATGTCATTTTCCTTTGAGTTGTTTACAAAAACTAAAATAAATCTCATGAAAGAAAATGATCAAAGGCGAGCCATTAACGATTTTTATTTAAAACATAGATTATAGGAAAAATCATTCACCGTCAATCATTTTGTTCTCATGGGAATACCACGGCAGTCTATGTATGATATAATTAAAAGAGGTGACAACAGATATTCACTATAAAGATACAAAGGTAGTTGCAGAAGAGCTAGGAAAATGAACTAAAACAAGAAAAAAAAAAGCTTCAGAGGAAATCTATTGGAAAAGATAAACAAGTTTTAGAAAACTAGGCTGAATTTAAATTTTTATATGTATATCATAAGAAAGATATAATATTAAGAAACAGAAATTTGTAACAAAATATAGCAAAATGCAATTGTTAATAAGTCAGAAAAACTTCGGCGTGAATTGCGTCTGAAGCCTTGTAATAAGAATGTTATAATTATCAATGCCGAATTATATTTTACGTTAGAACAGCCGATGGCAACCATTGGGTCGCGACCCAAGTTTGGGTTGAAAAAGTTTAAAAACGGGTCGCATAATTATTTAATACATTTAGGATAATTAAACACAACGGATGTGGAAATTTCAATTAGGCCGAGGTAGAGGCCTTAGTGTATATTGCCGTTTTCGCTACGACTATCGACATATAGAAATGGACTCCTCACGGCATTGTAAACTCATGGAAATTTATAAAAATAGTGGAAAATCCGTATACTTTTCTATTTCACACACCGTCTCGTATGGGTCTCCTTGTATTTCAATTCATATTTTATGGGTCACCAGATAAAAAAATCTGATGTGGCAGGCACAACACCTCCCGCCATTTAATTTTTGTTAACTTAAATACATACTTGTATATTTACTAAAGCTGGCAACTGCACCAAGTTCCTTTGCATTATATATTATACCTATTGTTCCAATTTATGTATTATCAGTAATTTCTTCTCCAGAATCTTACCATAATTTTATTTTGTTATGTGACGTTAATTTCATTTCAATTACTAACATATGAAAATTAATTTATTGATTACATATTTTATAAATTCATATGTTAACATTTTCTTCTTAAAATACTACCATTATTAATTTGAAATGATTAATTTATAGACACTGTCAGTTACATAAATTTTAAATCTGAACTGTGTAACCAAGGAGATATATAGACTCCGGGATTTTTAAAATAAATTACTTTATAAATTTATTCATAAAATAAATAGTAAAAGTAATAATGTATATCTGTAGAAAATTTATCCTTTATTTTTTATAATAACCTAAATCGCGAAAAATGTAATTTAAATGTATTTTTCGATGAAAAACTGTTTTGAGCTTCAAGGAAAACGCCATTTCAGACATGCGAATAGAATAGCGGGAGGTAAAAATGTTGCGGAACGCTGCGTTAGAAGAAAGATTGTGCAAGATATAAAATATTAGCTTGACTTTCAAAAATAAATAATTAGGTTAACTGCGCATATTTGGACAGATTGTTATTTAACTGGAGTTTATATGAGGGTAAATTTGTTTTATTTAAGTTAAATAATAAAGTTATAAAGTTTGTACAGATTTTTTGTTAACACACCTTTACAATATAATGACAATAATGATCTATTTCGCTGAAATTATTTTTTGAAAGTAATGGCCAGTAAGTGTCTACGTCATAATGAGGTACGCGTAGTATTATAATTTTTAATAAAAGAAGAAACAAAATAAAAAACTGTTTGGGATTTAATCATAAAAAATAATCAATTTTATATGACATTTTAAAACAAATTAATAGCTTGTCTTCTGTATTTTACCTAGTTCAAAAAATAAATTATGTTTCTTGTTTTGTGAAACTTCAGTGATAGGAAATTTATTCTAGCGATTATCCAATTCCCACGACAAAACACCTCTGGATTGGCCTAATTCCAATATCTTTTCACACGTCGTCGCTCTGGGTCGTGGCGCGACTCAACGTAAATGTTTACCGTGATGCAGGAAATGTCGATGACTGTTTATGCAAATAAAATAATATTTAGTGCTGTAAGTTTTCCTTGTTGTACATTATGATGTACTTGACGTATATTGTACTTAAAGAACAATAAAATTTGTGTATTTTATATACACGACTTGGTGTTTATGGAGTAGAACATTTCATAAAGAACGAAATATTGGCTCGTATAATAAGAACATATTAATAACAAAAGAAACGAAACAATAAAACTGAACATTTATCTTATTTCATTATGAGTTACTTTTGCTTCCTTTGAATACTAATATTCTAAAAACTAATTCAAATTAAAAGTAATTAAAGGTTTGAAAAAAAAACACTCACTGAAGTTTAAAAAATTGACTTTTCATTATTGACTGCAGTTTCGCCTATTAAGCCATAATCAGAAGAAATACATAAAATTACAAAATTGAGTCCGGTTTATAACTGTAAAAATCTGATGTGACCAGCACATTATCTCCCGCTATGTGTTTTTTATTTATTTTAATTAAATACTTACATATTACCAATAATGCAAAAATATTACACTTTTTGTATAATAATATAAATGTTGTTTATATTTTCTACTCGAATATCTTACCGTTATATTATTTCAAATTTATATTGTACAAATCAGATTGGCACACCTAGCAATGGGTAATATACCGTGATGATATGTTTATTGTGACATTGACGTTTATTTCTTGTAATTTGAAATTATTAGTTTTTTGACACTGACATTTATCTGTCAATTAGATACATTTAAATATCTCAACTGTGTAATCAAGGAGATGTGTTTATATATAAATCATAGGCTGCGGGATTTATTGCAATAGATAATTTTATAAATTTATTTATAAAATATATTGGAGAAGGATCAACGTATATCTGTAGCAATGTTCTGCTTTAAAATCATATTTTGATGAATTTAATATTATTTATTATTAATATTAAATAATGAAATTTGACATTTCTTAAAACATCGTTTTAGTTAAAACAGAGCTTATAGCACAAGCCAATAAGTTTAATATAATTCCAGGTCACTGCAACATCTACATTTTAAAAAATTGTTTAGTAATTAATAAAAAAATGTAAAAAGAGAACCTTTCAAGTCGGGTATCTACAAAATTAATTGTGATATATATATATATATATATATATATATATATATATATATATATATATATATATATATATATATATATATATATATATATATATATATATACGAAATGCAACGAAAATAAACTTCCTATGAATGACCAACTGAATCTCTTAGATGCACCGCTCCTGTATATTCTGGTTTCTTTCTTTCCAAGTACTAAAAACCCTCCTGCAATTCATTTTTATAGTTAAAAGCCGGACTCATTTCTCTAATTTTATGTATTTCTTCTGATGCTGGAGTAATAGTTAAACATGCTGTCAAAAATAAAATTTGTGAAAATTTAGCCAGTGTTTTTGCGAATCTTATTCAAAATGTTTCACCGACAACCTACAGTTTTTTCAATAAAATTATTTAAAAATATTTTTTATAAAATTACTTTATTTATGATTAATACTGTATCTTCCTATATTGACTAATAGTTTATTAATACCTGTTATAAAAAAATATATTGCTTGCTTCGAAATTCCAATATCTGTTGGAAACCAAGTACATGATTTTAGTCTACAAGAAAACTAAAAGAAATCTTAATCGGGACAGATGCTGATTGAGTTTCTACCAGAATGAACTGTAAAACTATTGGTTGAAAGTTGGAATTTAGATCAAGTACTGAGATGTAGTAAATAGTTCTCTTTTCTGCAGACGTAGAACACATGGTGCTTACAGAAGTTGCGAATGATGCGATGCATCCGATACTATTAAGTAATGTGAGTGAAAAATGTTGTAATTGAATTTCCAAATTATTATCACTGACCAAAAAAATCTGATGTGGCCAGCACAAGACCCCTCGCCATTTCCATTGTAGGTTATATAATTATTGTATCTTTAAATGTTCTACAGTTCAAAAGAATCTTGAAAAATATTTATTGTCTCAGTGTTTTTATTCTATAAATAAATTATTAAACTCTAATATTATAATAAATTAGGTACTCTTAATGGATAAACATTATTTTTCCGTAAATCTCATTTTTTCTGTATTGTATTTTAAACCTTTTTGATATATTTTGACTTACCATAAATGTAATTGAATGGATGTACAATGGTCAATAAACTATTATTATTTAACATTTTTGTACACACAAAAATTTCTAATTACATTTATTCTTTATATTTAGATAATTTTATAATTTTAAATTCATTATATGAATATGAGCAAATTTTCTCCTTAAATGTTCGACCTTCTTCCAATTCATTGAAGGGTATATTATGTAATATACCTATAATTTTAAATATGTTATTAGTAAAAATTACAAAGTTACGTCTAGTTTCACTAGGATACAACTTCTGAGTCAGCTTCCATGAAGCCATCGTCAGGAGTCGGCCAGCACAACAAGTAACCACAGACGCGTTTCGCACTTATTGGTGCTCTTCAGTGTGGTGTAACCTGTGGTCTCTGTCCGGTCCACAGTGAGTGGACTCCTAGAACAGAGATAATGACTCGTTGTTCTGGCGGTGATCATATGATCATCTACGATGGTAAAAGGCGTGTAGAGGTATTTTAATACCATCAGAGCCATCTACCGAGAGATACTTTCACTAAAGTCATATAATACAAGTGCAAATTGCAAAAAGAAAATTGCGAATTTCTCAGTGAAACGAACAATATAATAAAAATTACAAAGTTACGTCTAGTGTCACTAGGATACAACTTCTGAATCAGCTTCCATGAAGCCATCGTCAGAAGTCGGCCAACACAACAAGTAACCTAGTATCCTAGTGAAATGGAAATTTTGTTTTTGACTCTATGATAGATCACAGAGCACATGATTTTTTCGAAACCTTTACTGAAGTTAGTTATAATAACCAGGAATTGTGACACGACCGTTTTACGTACCCAGAAATGAGAAATAGGTGGTGATAAATTTATTTGATTTATATTAATAACATTTATCAAGTCATGCATGAAATATTATGGTCTGGTATTAATATAAACAAAATTTCTGTGCGATTGTTATTGCCAGACAATATACAATTATTTATTTATGTACATTAGGATTAAAAACTATTTGCAAATTGGTTTGTGCGAGCCTAAAATACACAACAGGATTTTAACGGAAAATGGAATATAGGGGATTTAAAATTTACATTGTTTTTCATAAACAATTGCATTTTATCTCATATCCGTGGGTACATATTTTTCAGTTTATTTAATGCTATATTTGTTTTACTTCGTCCAGTAATTTTGATCACCCACCATAATGGAATCTATTAGCATGAAAACAAAAAATACATCAAGCAAAATAAAACAATGAGCTCGGTTTCCAAATTTAGAATTTGTTAAACAAAATATCTAATTTTTAAAACATAAAATACTTACGAGATCATTAATAATTTAAAAGTATTTATTTTTTGAGGTAAATATTTTTTATATATAATCGGGTATTGATTTTTTTTAATGGATGGTAATTTCAGCATTTATGGAAAGTTAATTACGCTAATAAATTCATTAATTCCAGTAAAAACAAAATCCTAATTACGTTCTTTGAAAAATGGCTAATAAAATCCGTGTATTGTGCTATAGAAAAAGAACAAAATATTTCATCCTCGCAATAAAAGAAATCTCGAATGGATATTCTATTTTTACGGTGTGTTGCTTCAGGAATAATAATATTTTTATTCTGGATAAAAAAATTGTTATCCCACGCGCAGTCATCCTGAATTAATAACATGTTTTTAGCGGTAACAGTCGTTAAATTGGAAATAGCAGCCATGGCCGCTATTTAAACCGTTCAATCCCCTTTAGATAAGGAAGGTATTGTTTTTAGTGAATAAACACATTTTAGAGTCCATATAATACGATTTTACCATTTTTACGATTATGTCTGTATTAAGTATATGTTTCTGTGTGTGTGTGTGTGTGTGTGTGTGTGTGTGTGTGTGTGTGTGTGTGTGTATGTGTGTGTGTGTGAGTGTGTGTGCGTGTGTGTGTGTGTGTGAGTGTGTGTGCGTGTGTGTGTGCGTGCGTGTGTGTGTGTGTGTGTTTGTGGCGAAAGTTTCGGATCGCGTAATTTCAATACCACGATTCCAAAAATTTTTTTTTTTCGTATTCCTCATTTTAATCAAACCAAACACGAAACAATTATTTGTACATCCGATTAGGGATAAGAACCTAATGATTATTTGAGCTTAGACGTGAAAAAACAAATATTCTTGACTGGTGAGCGAACCATGAGTGTATGTACCCTGTTATCTAAAATGGCTAGGAACATACCTACTCAATGTTGTAGTAACTTCTGTTTCATCGGAAAGACTGTTTTAAAAAGCATCGTTGGTCATTAGAAATCATCTAAATCGGTTGAATTTCGAATTAGTCAGAAGCCTACTATGCCTGAATTTATGAAACACTCTGAATGATATAAACAAGGATACTGATAAATATATTATTTTTACTATACCTTCGTATAATTTTTTAATAATAATAATTATAAATAAATAAATATTTCATCACGGCATATTACCCATTGCTGGGTGTGCCAATCTGCTTCGTACACAGACATCGGTAATGATGGAATATTTGTACCGTGTGGGCGCTTACCAGGCAGAATACACATACAACGAAGGAATTTATCTGGATAAGTACACCGTTTTTAACTCTTTTTTATATGCTGACGATTTAACTATAATTGCTGAAACTGAAGATAAACTTCAAAAAGGCGTATACCAACAACTACAGAAAACCTGCGAGAAATATGACACGAAGATATCAATCGAAAAAACCAAAACAATGGCCTTCATAGGAACTAACCCAGTAAGAACTAAAATAGTAATAAATAATAAAACCTTAGAACAAGTTAAACATTTCAAATACCTGGGATGCGATGTAACATACGATTATAGCAATGATGTCGAACAGAAGCTAAACAGAATCAAGAGTATATGCGGAACTCTAAATCGAAACCTAAAAAACAAAACAAGAAAGTATACACAAATAAAATTTTACAAAACAATTGCAATACGAACACTCACATTCGGGAGCGAAACATGGACAATCACAAAACAACAAGAAAGTAGAATCCAGACACAGGAGATGAAATTCCTCAAAAGAGTAAAGGGATGCAGCAGAATAGATAGATTTAAAAATGAAGATGTTCGAAATGAATTAAACATATATAACATAAATGAAAACATTAAACAATATAGACAAGATTGGAAAGAACATATAAATAGAATGAATGAAGAAAGACTCCTCTGAAAGCTATTAAATATAAATGCAGAGGAAGAAGAAACGTGGGACGTCCAAGAAAACGATGGGTTCCGTAGCAGGCATTTTGCCTAATACCTGAAGCGAAGAAGATCATGTATTACTTATATTATACTGTACCGAAAGAATAAACAATAAAATAGTGTCTTAAATTACATATACCGCATTTTCATTATTATTATAAATATAGAATAGTGTAAGAAAATTTATATGTGGAATTTGTACATAATACACAGGTTTAATGGAAGGGAATGTACTAGCCACATTAGATATTTTCTTGTTATACTTGCAGTCAAATAAGTATAGACTGATGATTTCTACACTGTTGTCAATTCAGTATGACAATGTTGAAAATGCTAATTTATGAAGAAGCGGCAATATCGCATGGCAAGGGATAGAGTACGGAGCAGGGAAAAAGTTGAACATCTGTCCATTTTTATTTAACTGCGACTATAAGCTTCTGTTGTGAGTGGTTCATTTGAACAGTTATTTTTTCTTTTTATGTCTTCTTTTTAATGATGAAGCGCACTCGTCTTCCGGCAAAACTCTTTAATAATCAATAATAATTATTGTATAGCTTTTGCGAAATTCCAGTAATACCGATATATTTTTACCTTTAAAGGGCAAGTTTCCGTACTTATTTTTGTTGTTTTTTATGTTAAGAGCATATTTTAAATCCCATATAGATTTTTCATGTGTGGAATCGGCAAGGGTCGACTTCCTGGCTGCTGGTAATGAACTAATGATGCGTTTTCCTTTACTGGCTGGACCGTCATTTGCTGGCCTCCGAGTTATGGCTACACCTGATCCCGTTATAGCCCTAATTTTTCTCCCGCCGTTTTCTGCGTGATTAAATTTAAACGCTGTTTTAAAACAATGCTACCTCGTGGATAATTGAGCGATTCTTTATTACCTCTCGCTTACACCATGCCTTTTATTTATTGATGGATCAAATTACTGTTCGCGTGAGAGTAAAAGAACAATCCATTTGAAACCACACAGAAAGGGAGTGATTCTCTAAAGTTTTAAATGAATTTCTTGCTTTTATATGAATATTATATTTTATCCGCCCTTCATAAAAATATGTATTATCACGAAAATTGTTCATCTGAACTGATATACTTAGGGGAGAATGGGGCAAAATTATGAGCATAAGGTAAAACTCTTATAAATCAAAAACAAACATTACATTCTTGAAGCACATGTAGGCTATCTATCTTATAAACAAGAACTAAATACTTTATTCAAAATCTTGATAATATATATATATATATATATATATATATATATATATATATATATATATATGCCTCGTTCGTCGTCTTGCCCCACCCTGGAAATTACATAAAATTTCTTTTAGCTCTTAAAATATATTTTCTGGTAACATTTCCGTCTTACAGCTAACATTCTGGAAATTCTCCTGGACAAGAGTAGTTAAGTTACATTGATAACGTCGATGATGTATTTATTTTTATACTTTAATAAAAATATTTTTCCTCTTTTTCAATCTCCGTTTCCTGTAAACAACACCACTAATCGCCTCCAACATCAAGAGCTGGGTCGGCTAATTGTATTACACTTGCCAACAAGAAACTATCCATTGCGATGAACAGAAAAAATTCCATCCTAAAGTGTAACCTATGGCAGCCGGCCAAGAGGATTGAGCAACCAGACATCAGAATTAAAGTTTGTCACACTACGTTTGATTTACAATCTTAAAGAGACAACAGAATAGCAAACTTACGTTCGAGATATAAATAAAATTGGTATTTAAGGACGATTTCACCAATTTTTCGCGGCGCAATAACGAAAAGAACTCGTTTTACATACAACAAGAATTATTTACATAGAAGAAAAATGATTTTCTCTTGCTTGACAAATCTTGGCAACATGATCGTATATCAACTGCAGCAATACTTGTTTTGAATTGCAATTCATTTCCAGTCAGTCTATCTTGGAAATATTAAATTAAAAATTATAAAAGATACATTAATGGCCTGTGGCTTTAATAACAACAAGTTCGTATTAATATATACTTATATAATAGCATATTGTACATTATGACCCAATATTTGTTTAACTAAAATGCAGCATATATATTATAACACCGTGTAAATTTTACAAATTATAAATTTTTGTTTAACTGAAATAAAATGTAAAAAATTACCCCTAATTTTTCTTTTAAATTTTTTTACACTATACTTCATTTTACGCACGAAAATAGCGTTGGATATACATTCTACCCATTGATTGGTTAGAATTCAAATCTAGTTCACAAAAACGAAAAAAATGTCGCCTGTCAGTTGTCAGTTTTCAAATAAAATCTGCAGCATTAAGTGATGTTTAACCATGTTTTGTTGTAATTTTTAATATTCATGTCTTGTACATTATTGCAGATAAAAATATTTATTATTGACAAAGTTTGGTTTCACAAATTTAAATTATCTACTATTTTCTTACGTGAAAAGAAGTATAGACTCTAGTTATAAGCAATAGAAGTTTCCCGCCGTTGAAAACATCCCCACCACTTCGTGACGTCAGAGTTTGGTTTATATTCAATCGTCTATAAAATTTGTACAGTAGTCATGATTATACAACATTCCTGCATTTTATATAAAAATCATATATAAAAGAACATATGTAAATATAAAAAATGTAAGTTCTAATTATACAGGGTGAGTCTGGGAAGACACCCATTTAACTTTTTTTATTATAATAGAAAAAATATTTTTTATAAAGTCTGGTTTATAAGATACGACTATCAACTTTTATTTTTTAAATAACACCCTATAATTATTTTACTGAAATGTAAACCGCCATTTTTCTTTTCAACGATGTATTAGTTTTTATTAATGTAATTGAGATATATGGAAAATAATTATTATTTAAATAGTATAGGTGGCTATGTGAAAATAAAGAAAATGTAACATTGTTAATATCAACAAAGTATACATTTGTTTGCTATTTATTTATTATAACATACCTATTATTTACTTATTTATCTATTTATATATTATTTACTTTCTGACTAAAAAACACATCATTTTAAATAAATACAGCTTAAAAGTGTCTTAATCTAATTAAAAATGAAATTCACATACATTTAAAAAAGATTTATCAAACACTTTATGTTTTCTTCGGTTAATTTGCACATTCAAAGTTGCTTAACATATCTGTCATTCCATAAATGAAAAATATTAAATTTATTTGAGTTGTTCTTGCTTGTATTTATCCATACAGTGCAATAATTACTTTTCACTTTTAGTCCAATTATTTCAATTTTAATAACTTAAACACAAAAATAACCAATCCTGTGACAGTTAATGTAAATTAATCGGGAAGAAATCTGGTATCCTGGTTATGACGTCACACTAATCATAGCGTATTCTTAAATATGGATATTTTAGGTGATTTTACTTACTTATTTTTAAAGAAATGATAGAATTTAATGTTTTTGTTTAATGAGATCGTGTAGTTTAAGTTTAAATAATAGTTTTATGTAGTTTTTAGAGGAAATTGAAATTTATGAAATGACCCTATTCAACACTCGTTGCTTTAACAGACCGTAAAGAATTAAAAGCTTGGTTCCGTTAATTCCTTATATTAGATTTTGCACTGTATTTATTTAGAAATGCCCTTATTTTTTCTTTAAAACAAATTAAACTTGCATAAACAAATATTTATTCCTCCACGCTTGATGACTTTGCATTGTCTTTGCACTTGTTGCCTGCATTCTTGCCAATCTAAAAATATGTCACCAAACACCTGTTCATGTTTTCACCGGTTAGATCTCCACGATCGGTTACGAAATGCAGTAAGTATTTAGCATGGAACAAAATTGTCGTATTTAGAATAAGTCTTTTATTATAAACCATTCTCTCCTTGGCCAGAAATAGATGGCTGTGGAACAAGAGAACACGGCATCTCGTTAGCTCATTCCACTGTTTAGTTGTTCTACTGTTTGAAACTAGACATGGGTCGCATTAAATCTTTTCGCTGATTCTGCTAGACAAAGGCTTGCCAAATATTTTAACCTCAAATGCTTCACGAGCGCGAGGTTCTCACTGCTTATTAAATGTAATTATACCAACATAAAATATTATACAACCCTTTACCAAAATTTAGTAGGAAGTTTAATTAAAACAAATGTCTATAAATAAATTTAAAAATTATGAAATAGACTGACAGTTGACAGTTTAGATTAGAGAAGATAAATAGATGATAGATATGTCCAACTCACAATTATTATGCTTAGGCATTACTACTTGAAGCTTGGAGTTTGTAAACTTTTGTAACAAGGGATCTGTGAGTTATATGTCCAGATTGACAGTTTAATTGTATGGAAGGGCCTAGGACGTTCGCAGATTCCAAGTATGTTAGAGACCCTGTGTGCCCGCCATGGGGTCAATTTTGATTCCAAGAATTGGCAGCGTCTTTACCACTCTGGCATGTCAAGTTGAGGTGGTTGGACCCCAAGATGCTCGAACTAAAAGGGTGACAGTGAGTGCAATATGGCTTTTGTTAGACTGATTTTAGGATGAAAGTCAGTCTAAATTAGGAGAATTAATGCCCCGATGCATCGCTGACACTTAATTTTTAAGTGTTCCTTAAATAGAACAATATCGTACTGAAACAAAATGTTCAATGAGTAATGAAATATTGCTGTCAAAGCCTGACTTAAAATTTAAAGGTCAGCATTGCAACTGGAGTGCAAGTGTCTATAGCTATACCGTCAACATGTAACTAAAGAGCAGATGCCGAAAGTACGGCAACCGCGCATTTTAATTTATTGTGTATGTTTGCTTTATTGTAATGTATTTATAATACATATTAAAAAGTGAATTATGTGACATTCTGTATTCGGCTGCATGTAATTAGACGCATTAGAAAAGAGAAAATGGATATCCCGTGTTAACCTTGTAGGAACTTAAAATATGCTCGCTTACATATATTAGATTTAAAGTAATTCTATAAATAGCAAACCATCTGAACACAAGTGAAGGCATTTCTCTAAGCACTGTTAGCAACTGCCATGAACACTATCCGAGAAATCCGGACGGCGTACTAGTTTTAAATGCGAGACAATTACAGTTATACTGCCGTTATACTGCGACCATCTCCAAGATTATGTTCTTCCTGCTCCTGCAAATAAAACTACACTAACACCAGCCATCTGGATCAAATTTTATTGACTTAACAACCCTAAAAATTCTAAAGTGGAGGGTATTTCAAACTTAATTCTGTTGCAATAAAAACTTGAAAGAATTTGTGTTTATATTTTTGTTACGGCATTTTTATTATATTGTCTCATTCTATTCTTGTTGAAGACTACGAGGATGTATTTAAGTCTGGACTAATGCCAGACACTTGCAGATTTAATTTTTTAAATAAATATATTATCCAGTTTTTCTTTAAAAAATTGATACTGGTTACCTTGGCTTATTTTTTATTTATTTATTCAAAATATTATGACGAAATCTGGAGTCGACTCTAACCTCGTTAAACTGATTTTTTGCGACAACAGGAATTCGAATATTAGTTCTTGAAAAGAGATTTAAAATTTGGTTATATAACATTTAACCCTACATTAGTCGCGTGAATATTTATAACACGAGCAGTCGCGCCGGTCTCACAGACAGGTTGATCATCATTAGGATTTTTAAAAATCATTATGGTGTTTCGAACCACTATTATAATGTTTCGAGGTTATAATTACATCTAGGATCTAATCAAATTTAAATATTCTTTACGTAGTTTATATTACTTTCTTACTCAAAATACGAACTAAACGACATTTCAATAATTCATAGTAAAAAATCTGATGTGGCCAGCACATTACATTTCCGTCTATCCTGTGTATCATCTACAAATTCGATACATAAATTTTCTTGCAAAAAATCGTATATTTCCAGCAAAACTATTTCATAAACAAACTATGCAAATTGTACTTCATACTGACATCTTCTTCTTTAGCTTTTCTCATTCGTTAGGGGTCGCTGTTTTTTATTTTCTTCTTCCACTCATTTCTGTTTTGCCTGTCGTCCTTATTCAGTTCCTTTTCTCTCGTCTTCCGCAATACAGTCGTTCCATCTTATCTTTAGTCTTCCTCAGTTTCTTCTACCTTCTATTATTAAGCTATTCATTCTTTTTCCAACATATTCTTCATCTTTCCTCCATGACATGTTCAAACCAATGTAATCGTCTCTTTTCTATCTTTCTAGAAACTTATGATACTCGAGTTATTTCTCTTATTCCAATTATAACCAAAATCTAATCACATCTGCATATGGATCTAAACTCATGGAATACGAAAAAATTATAATTTTTTGAATCGTGGTATTGAAGTTATTCGATCCGAAACGATCGTCACATACACAAAAACGCGCGCACCCACACACACACACCCACACACACACACACACACACACACACACACACACACACACACACACAGACACACACACACATACACACACAGACAGACATCATCGTAAAAATAGTAAATTTGTATTCCAGGAACCCCAAAACGTGCTTACCTAAAGCTGACAGAAGGTAAAAAGGATTGTAAAATATAGAAAAGTAACTTAAATTCAAAATATTCAGATGCACTGAGATATAAAAAATACATTAATAAGTTGAACTATTCATTTTCTTCGCTATTTTCTATACATTTCCTACAGATGCCCACGATATACTGCAAGCTCATGTAAGTATTGCACTGACAACAAGAAAATTAAGTTTTTTGTTCTCTTTAAATGTTTTCTAAACACATTGACCTTGTTTATTTTTATATAGTGGTACAGTAGCTTCTATTTTACATATTTCTTACAATCGGCTTTTTGAATTTTTAGGCAAATTTGTCAAAAGATCTGAGTTAAAAATCTGATGTGACCAACACAATACCTCCCGCCATTTACTTATGGGGTCAAATAATTCAAATTTTAAATGGCATAAAATTAACCCTTGTGGCAATCTCTCGCACAATACAAATATGTCATCGTCATTACCGAAATGTGTGTACAAATCAGATTAGCACACCCAGCAATGGATAATATGCCGTGATAATAGATATATTTATTTATTTATTTATTTACTTAAATACATACCTACATATTTACTAATGCTAGAAATTATGTGTATTAAGTTCCTTTCCATAAGACTATTGTTCTATTTACAATTTTCCTTTTAAAATGTTACTATTATTAATTTGATATGATTATTTTTTGACAGTGACATTTATCTGTCAGTTACATACAATTGAGCTGAACTATGTAACCATTGAGATGTATTTAAAGTATAAGCTCCGAGATATAATTTTTATAATATTTTATAAATTTATCCATAAAATATATAGAAAAAGTATTAAAAAAAATCTGTAAAAAATGGAATAATCTTTCATTTTTATAATAACAAAATACAAAAAAAAAAAATTTAAAGGTATTTTTTGAAGAAAAACTATCTTGAGCTTCAAGTAAACTCTCATTTCCGGTTATCCGATTGCCACCAAAATCTAATGGCTTCTTTCTATATTAGAATAAGGTAGAAATACATGGTTTCAAAACTTTCTGAATGATAATATTTGAGTTAGAGCGTAAACAGGATCCACACACACACACACACACACACACACACACACACACACACCACACATACATACACACAGATTTCATCGTGAAAATGTTAAAATTGGATTATATGGACTTTAAAACGTAGTCCTTTACCAAAATCTCGATATGCGATTTTTAGCACGATCCCTATACCTCCATTACCAGGGGGTAGCGGGAGGTAAAAATGATACGCTCGTAGTCACGCCGGTGTGTCAGACCGGAATGTACCACATGCAGGAGCAGAATACTAATTAACATAAACAAACGAAAAAAAGCACTGGAAAGCCGGGTATAATAGTTAGAAAGGTACTTAGAAAAATAGGTTATTTAATCAGTGTGAAGTTAGGAATTATTCAGAATAATATTCGTGGCAGATCTCACAGACCGTGTGTGACTACTGTATGGGCAAATAAATAAATATATTATCATGGCATATTACCCATTGCTGGTTGTGAAGTTCACTTTTGAACACAAATACGGTAATAATGCTGATCTTCTCTTCTACAAGTAAATTTATGTCTACATTTTTCCGATGATCCAATCCGATTTAGAATCGGTGAACAGGGAACCGTTTTCTCTTTATCGTTGTTGATAGAAATGGTATAATACACGGCACACACACACACACACATACACACACACACACAATCACAAGCATCAAATATATATATATATATATATACCCTATTAAGGATACGAACTCTAGACCGGCAACCTTTCATATTTCCTACTAATTACTAATTTATTTACAGAATTCTTTTCTAAATCTTTGTTTACCAACTTCATTTCTCAAAGATTGTTTCCCCTCGTCAGCTTTAATTCCTAAACATCAAAAATTCTTGTGTAACGTGATTAGTGCTATCATAACCAATCTCCGAAATCCTTTGCTGTGCTTAGCTAGCTACAGATTCTGCTCTCGCAGTTGATTTACTCTTGTTTGTGTTCGACAGGAGCTGAGGCAGCGCTGACGCAATAGTTTTCACGCCGAGACCGAAGATAAATCAACTTATAAGAGAAAGAAGTTGGCGGAAAATAAACGAAACTCCGTCCTCCTCGTCCTTTCGTCCTCGATACGGACTCGAAGCTTTCCAAGGTAATTAATATTCAAGATGGGTGTCATATCTGAATTCGTTTTCTCTTTGTCATGATAAATCACAGGTATTTATTTGCATTTAATTTCTGTGGAATCGATATTTGAAATTATTTTTCAATGCATGAATTTATGGGAATTTGCATATTTTAAGAAGAGTGAATCATACTTAGAAGTTTTCTACTTCGCAACGAATTTAATCTAAATATACGTATACCAGTACAGTTGATTTATAGACTATTAAAATAGTTAATAGATTCAGATATTTATGTATATTTTGATAGATCATTTAAACACCTCATAATATTTGAAAGATGCATTAAATATTTATAATATTACTATTTCTACAAGCCCAATATCAAATTAGTTCGGCTGGCATAATTTTTTACTTTAATGACATTTCATATTTCAAAAAAACTGAATAAAGATTTTATTCCTATAAAAATTATATTATAACCGTAAAATATACAATTTCAGTTTAAATTAACAACAAAAAAAAAATTGATGATGCTCAAGTGTAAAATAGATATTTGGGAACAAGTTTTTACGTGATCATTTTCAAAATTCCGTAGACTACAAAATACAAAAATAAACAAATGAGGAACATTGCACATGAAATAAATTAACACAATAATACAAAAAATAAAACCAATACTTACACACTACAAACTACAAAAAAAAATACTACGCAAAAAGGTAAATGCATATTTTGGAAAAATATGAAAAAGTAAATCGTCAGATACGTACAACTAGTAATGAAAGAATAAATGAATCAACAGGATAATGCAGAAGGGAACGGAAATTTATCACGTAATAGCGTCAAGGTTTAATAGAATATTTATATTCGCGCTATTATTTAAATTAGTTTTTTCATTTAAACACAAATATTTCTGGACACAAATTCGACGTTAAAATTGATGTTAAAATATTACACTTGAAAGACAACAGCAGAGCTCTCGATTTCTTGGAAAATTTAGAAATTAGAAAGTCGCTTATTGACAATGAGCCCTGTGTTTCATACAAGGTATTCAGCAATATCCGAAAAATCGATGTAAATGTCGCTCTAAACCCAATTCTACGTGTCCCTAGTAAGTTGAGCCTTGTGGAATAATTTTTTTCTTTAAGAAACAGTTAATTATTAAGTATTACAAAACTTTATGTAAATACATTTTATATTAAAAATAAATAAAATTGTTGAAATTTGTGTCAAAACTTTTAGAACATACGTTATATTGCAGGTGTAAACTGTGTGCGTTAGGCCCTGTTTTTAAATTTTAAGTTTATGGATAAGTAAATTTTAAAATAATGTAAACGAACTTCTTCGTAATCGGTAATGAAAAGAGTGCATTGAAAAAGAAGTAAAAGTTGAACGATAATTTAAGCAGAAATTTATTATTCATTACTCCTCTGATATAATCTGCATGTCTGGAGTATCTCTAGGAGAATATGTTCCTCCCGCTTAATAAATTCTCTTTCTATAAATATTACATCAGCTAGATAACTACATTTTCCTCTGTGAGGAATATTTTCATATTTTTCTCTTGAAGTTTATTTATTTTCTTTTTATAATGTTGCTTCATTTTCTAGTTAGTCACGCCCATTCAATTTGTTTGTCTGGTCTATTTCACTAAGTAAATAAATAGGAGACATACTTCATACACGACATTTTAAAGACTTCTTTTTAATAATATCACAGACAGCTTGAAATTTATTAAATTCTTTTGAAGCAGGAAATATAAAAGTCTACCAGGAACTTAATTAACTATAGCTATAATTAACAAGCTATTTCTATTCATACAGAAATTATAATTTTTATATTAAAATCTTCGCGACAAATAACTTCTCAGGCTACAGATTGAAGGTCCCTAGAATCTGATTTAACATACTTATTCAATCATGGAACCCTTAAGAAACCGCCTGCGTTTCGCGGAACCCTATTCATTCATTCATTAGGTTGAGATCTTTAAGCGCTAACCGCTTTTGTCACTGCGACCTGTAAGATCTGTTGTAACATGGCCCTATCTTAGTTTTCTGGAAGTAGTTTCAGAGTTCTTATGAAGCCAATTACTGCTCCAGGAGTCAGTTTCCCGATCTCATTTGCCCCAAGGTACCTTTTACCAAGATGGTTAAGTATACTTATGGTTACAACTAGAAGTTTCTTCGTCCTCTTCGCAGAGTCGGCAGATAATGTTTTCAGCTATACCAAACTTACATAGACGGTATTTCAGAAGACAATAACTAGTAAAGATACCTGTCATAGTTCTAAGGTCCTTTTTGCTGAGAAGTAATAGCTCTTTGGCGTTTATCAACGAGGGTGAAATGAATTGACTTAGGCCCGGAATGTCTGTCCAATAAGATGCTATGGCTGCTTTCTTCCAGTTTTTGATTTCCTTCTTTATATGGCTTTTCAAGAGTCCGCAAGAAGATTCAGGCCAGTAAAACGGTAGTTTAACTCCCTTTTTAGCGAGCTCACCTGCTTTTTCATTGCCTAGAACTTCCTCATGCCACGGTACCCACCACAAAGTGACGTGGTTATCTTTGGCCAGTTGTTGTAGGGTGTTCATGCAATTCCAGACTAGCTTCGATTCACAAGTGAAGGCATTTAGTGCCTTTAAAGCAGCCTGGCTGTCTGACAATATATTGTTTGTTGCTCCTTTGAGACCTTTGTTTAGGTTTATTTGAGCATAGAGATTTATTGTGTAGATATCTGCTTGAAATGTGGAGGGACTGGTGCCCGTGGATTCCTTTATTTGGTAACCTGGACCAAATACACCCACTCCAGTTTCTCCTGACTCTAATTTTGAACCCTAACTCTATCCTACATTTTTATTGGTCATTGTGAATCCAAAACTATGGATGCAACCGATACCAATATATCGGCGATATTATCTTTTAGCCGATGTATAGGAATCGATGATATCTATTTGCCGAGTTATTATAATTCGTGGGGAATTCGAACATTTCGTTTCGTTCGACCAACCCTCCAACAAGTGACACCTGACTTCTGATTCCCACAAGTTGAGAGATATTTGGAAGCCTTTAATATTACAATAGAAGCGTATACGTTGATTTTTGTGCGATGAAGTTCTTTATAAAATTTTAAAAAAGCTGCGCAAAAGAACTACAGTTTCCAGATGAATGTTCTAAAATCGCTTGTGTAACACGAGTGGGGGGGGGGAAGTGAGAATAGAAGCTCTAATGATGGTGGTCTTACTGCTTTTCCAACGATGACCACTTGCTCTAACTGGTGGACGCTGGATGTTCGCCCACCGCTTGATTATACAGGACGGAACACAGACAAAATTTCACTTAACACACTTAACTTTGATTGCCGATGAACACTTCACATTATGGACACAGACAATTATTAATATTATTGTTAATTTATTTATTTACATGATTAATATTTACACTTACACTAAACTTAACTAAGCACATAAACTAAATAGTTACATTTTTACATAGTAACTCTGCGTAGTAGCGTCTACTACGCGCTCAAACTAAAACTCAAACTACATCTTTTCACACTCAAATTCTAAGACAGACTCCATGTCTTGTCAACATGAATATCTAAAACCGACTATCTAAAAACAAAGAGTTACTTTCGTGAGAGGCTTTGAGGGGATGGAGAGGATTTCACATGACATCCATATCAAAACATCAGCCCTGCGCGTAGGCTTGCAATAAGTTCTACACTTAATGTCTACAAATAACTCGGACAGCTAGACTAAACAGTCAATTAATAAAAGACGATAACTATTTCTAAACAGAATTTTGACTAACAAAGATAACAAGTTGAGATATTATTTCTGAAAGTATAATTTAGAAAAGATTATGAAAAGTTACTTATTTGTTATTGCTCGCCTTGTTACACTTGTCACAAATTGACTATGTAATGTTCTTTAAATAAAAATATTTTGAGCATTTTTTTTCTTTGTCCAAAGTAATTTTGGTTTCACAAGTAAATATACAGCATTCTTCTTTCATTTTTAATTCTAAAATTTATTTGTTTATATTAATATCGCCGATAATTTTCAACAATATCGGTGTTTTATCGGCCGAACCTAGTATCGATGCATCAACAAAGCTTGTATCAAAAAGTCTTTACATATTTAAATTGAAAAGAAACAATAGTTTGAAAATAACAATTTTCATTGTAGTCCAAGATAATATTGAAAAATAACAAATCATAAAAATTATATAACTACTTACTATGTGTCTTGATGTTATTTTTTAGCACGTCTTTTTTATGTGGTATGTTATTTGATGATTTTATATTTCTACATTTATTTTTTGTTCGCGGAATCCTTATGGTGCTTCCACTGAACCCTTAGATCCCGCAGAATACATTTTGGGAAGCACTGCTATAGACTAAAATATATTAATCTCCAATCTTCTGAAGTTTTTTCAACTTTAGAGGACTACACAAGCACTAATATTGCGTAATGATTTGAATGGAACGTTGATGATATTTATAAATTTGTTTTGGAGTCGAGCTCTTTTTTGCTGTGAGGTCTTGTCTCTAACAAAGATCCTTTATGAGTGGTGCGAAGTGGAAGTGTATGCCGCAATCAGAGCATCCTCGACATCAGCGATAGCCTACCGCGTCCGTTATTGATTCGGAGTGTAATTGTGGAATTTCTGATTTTGTCCATTGTTCGCAGTGTCCCAAATGATTCCGACGTCCAAATGAACCGAACGAGAGGACAGCGCGACATTTGCAACACAATAACGGGATCGTCAGAGCACAGCACAAAGAGAATCGTCTGAATATTTAAAACTTCCAGTCCGACCTTTATTGCCTTTTCAAACTTTTAACAACACGACAAATTACTTCCAAATGAATTAAGGTTTTTTGTCTCTACTCTTGTAATTTGATCAACTAAGTTTACATTGCAGACACGTTCATATTTTTTCTCTTGCAAAGATCGTTGTCAATTCCTTTCAAATTTTCACCATTTGTATTTATCTTTTGAGAATCAAAAAGTCCTAGTACAATTATAATTCGTGTAAACTGCATGTCTTAAAATATTTACTCAATATCAAAGTCACTATTTCCCGAACAAATCCCATCTTCTTGTGAAAATATTTAGATTACTCTTGATAAACTTCAATGCATTTCTGTTTACTTAAGATTTTCATATCAAACTCCAACCCTCTTTCAAGAATTTTGGTGTTGAGATAAATTAAATCTGATTCGAAATTATATTAAGGATTCACTTTCAGTAGAATTCGTTTTGCAACCTTCAAGAACAAGAATTTATTTGAGACAACTCCTACGCTAGCGATTAACTCTATAGTTAAAGACGCAAATATTATTATAGAACTATTTGTAACTTCATTAAGCAACTTGATCGTTGTGCTATGCTAACTTTGTTTATAATGCTATTGACACTGAATTTGGAAGATAATATACACATACGGCTGCTGATACTAAATATTAAAAAATCTGTTGTGGCCAGCGCAATACCTTCCGTCAATCCTGTGTATAATGTATAAATTCCATACATAATTTTTCTTGGAAAAGATTCTAAATTTTCAGTAAAATTATTTCATAAAAAAACTATTCAAATTGCACTTGACACTGAAATCTTCTTCCTCTTTAGCTTTTCGCATTCGTTAGGAGTCGATATTTTTGTGTGTCGTTCTCATTCGGTTCTTTTTCTCTCAAGTCTTCCGCAATACAGTCCTTCCATCTTATCTTTGGTCTTTCTCTGCTTCTTCAACCTCCCATTACTATACTACTCATGTTTGTTCAAATATAATTCTTCATTTCTCCTCATGACATGTTCAAACCAATGTAATCGTCTTTCTTGTATCTTTCTAGAAAATTGTAACACTAGAGTTATTTTCTTACCGTATCTTTCCGTGTTTCCCCAACATCTACTTCAACATCCTCATCTCTGCCACATTAATTTACTTTTTACTCATACTGACATCTGTCAATTTGAATTATATGAATATATTAGCAGTTTCCATATTTAGCATAGCTGGCTGAATTATAAAATTTAATTTCTTTAAAATTCTTTAACTCTGTATCTATTAAATATGAAGTATAAAATGTAATCAAATCGTATAGAGAATAATATATTCTTTAAGTTATAATAATATTAAATGTCAATGAATCAAATTTAACTGTTAAATCTTCAAATGTGGCAACTTCCGGTTCACCAATTATAACCAAAATCTAATCACTTGTTCTTCTGGATGTAAACTTGAGGAATACCAAAAAATTATAATTTTTGGAATTGTGGTATTGAAGTTATGGGATCCGGAACTTTTGTCACACACACACAGACACACACACACACACACAGACACAGACACACACACACACATACAGACATCATCGTAAAAATGGTAAAATCGTATTATAGGGACCCTAAAACATGCTTATTCAGTAAAAACTCATTACTGGATTTTTTGATCAAAGACAATACCTTCCTTACCTAAAGGTGGCGGAAGGTAATAAAATGATAAATTTAATTTTGTAAATCTGTACAATTGTTTACTAGTGTTTTCACATTTGTTACTCTTCATTTCTGTCGAAAGCTTAAATTATTACGTAATTCTGGTCCAGACAATCTTCCAGTCTACATACTTAAAGGATGTATTGACATTTTCCTTAGATCTCTTTATTATTTATTTAGTCTCTCCATTTCCCAACATATATCTACTTCTCTTACAATCCCTCATCACACCTATATTTAAATCTACAATATATAAATATATTTACAGTTCAATACAAAACTATATCTCCATTCATCAACATGGATTCATGAACGGTAAGTCAACTACAAGACATCTCATGAACTTTACTGAATATACTCTCAACTTCTTCCATGATAACAACCAAGTTGATGTAGTGATCGTATCACAATGCACTGCTCCGCAAGTTAAATGTTTACTTTCATTTTTCTCCTGATCTACTCCACATGCTCTCCTCTTACCTTAATAAACGTAATATTACTATTTATTATAACTATAAATCTAACTCAGGTGTACCTCAGGGATCAAACTTCGGGCCACTCTTATTTTTACTTTTCATAAATGACATTGTCGATATGGTTGAGCATTATAAAATTTTACTATACGTGAAAGATATCAAAATATTCAAAAGAATTCTACCGAAGACGCAATGTTATTGATCGAATCTTTACGTGGCAGAAACCCAACAGAAATCCAGTGTTTTAAGTGAAGTTAGAGGTGACTTAACAGTGGACCGTAGTATAGCGTCTCGTTGGGCTAATCGTTTTCGTGTTGGTCGTGTGAGCATAAACGATGATCGAAGACTAGGAAGGCTAAAAACATCAACAAATGAACGAAGTGTGAAGCTTGTGACAGATGCCATTCAAGAAGATCGTCGTGTGACATATGAAGAACTTTCTGAAACAACAGGGATTCCATCAAAGTCAGATTTCCGAATTCTGGAAAATGATTTAAACAAGGGAAAATTTTCTGCGCGATGGGTCCCTCACTGTTTCACTGCTGAACAGAAGCAGAAACGCTTGAACATTGCAACCTTACTGAAACAAAGATTCGACGTTGAAGGTCAAGCAGTCTTGTATCAAATAGTCGCTATTGATAAAACGTGGGTTAGAGATTTTGAGCCGGAGTTGAAATCATAGTTCAATGAGTGGAGAGCTCCAAATTCCCCACGGCCAGACAGAGTTCCACGTGGAACAAGTGTCACAGCAGTTTATTATCGGGCCTTCATGCAAAAACTGCGCAAAAAATTGCACAAAACCCGATCACAGTTGCTCCAGGCTGGGCCACTCATTCTCCAAGGCAATTCTCGCCCCCAAATCGGGAATGTCGTGACCGAAAAACTGATTGAATACGGTTGGAAAGTGTTACCTCGTGCTCCCTACAGTCCAGACATGTGTCCACCAGACTTCGACCTGTTCCCAAAGCTGAAACAGCCTATGCGTGGACATCGCTTTCCGTCTCTGGAAGAGCTTCATGCTGCCGTTATCCAAGCATTTCGTCGGATGAACAGAGATGGTGTCTTGGATGGAATAGTAAAGCTTCCCAGAGATTGGGACTCGGTCATTAAGAAGCAAGAAGATTATATTGAAGGATTGTAAAGAAATAGTGTAATAAAAATAAACGAATAACTAACAATTGTATGCAATATTACCCTCGTATATATTAAAATCGACCTGTAATATCCTGTTGGTTTCAATTAATAAATAAAAACATTATATAGAGTGTAATATTAAAGAATTCCTTTAAAGCCGTTGAAAAATGAAGAGTGCTGAACGCATCTAGCAGGCGTTGAACGGCAGAAAATGTTTCAAGCAGATGTCTATTTAATCCAAGTAATCTTTCCAGAGTTCCGTGCCTCTACTCAACGCGTCACCAGAAAATATACAAGCTACAAGCCTTTTATAAACCGGATGCTGTATGTACACAGCGTAAAAGTTCGCGTTGGCTCGTATCTTAACGGTAGGTAACAGTTGTTGCTGAACTGTTCTCTAAAATAAATTAAACGCAAAACTCGTAACGTTTGCAAGCCATCAGTCACTCCGCCAGATTTGTTCTCCACTTTAAATAAATTTTTAAATGTGACTGACATGTTCTGACAGGCCTTGTACACACAATATGAGACGCAAGGTTAAGAGATGAATATTTCGGAACTGTTGCTTTGGTGCTGTTCTTATAGTGCAGAGATTGCGGATTTGAGTAAACATTTTAAGGAAAGTAAACAAGGTATTACATCGTGTAGCTGCCTCAATATTATATGCAGTTTATGCTAATTGAAAATGTAAATAAACTTTATTTCATCTAAATTTTTCCTTTGCTCACTGCACTTTACTAATATGATTACGGTTCACATTCGTTTTGTGGGATGTGAAAATTATGATGATCCCAAGATATTTTTGGATTTTACGCTGTGTAAATCCGTTTCTAAAATAAATATCCAATACTTGTACAAAATAAAATTAAATGTATTCCTTGCACTAGAGAGACAAAAGAACTACCAACTGAATAAAATAAAATTAATTTCCTTTCATTATTATACAACTTCAGTTAAGTTATTAATAATTAATTTATTATTGTTAATGAAATTAAATATATTTTTAAAATAATAAACTACAATTTACGATCTGACCTGAATTTATTCCCGAATGTAATTTGAAAATAAAGGACGCTAGTAAAATTGACACTGCATTTATTTACCTAATGTAAGAGGTACCATATTTTCTATGACAACAACTATGTGTTCCAATTAAAACATAATAATTATGTTATATTTCATAATAATTTCCGATTTGCTGATTGACATTAAAAATGCAACTTTTTGACAGCTAACAGTCTGTAAAATATCACTTTTACTGCCTATTGCATGACAACCACTCAATAAACGCATAGCAACCATTTAACAAACAAATAGCAACATAATTTTATAGGGATAACTTTCAAAATAGGTATTAAAAATAATCACTAAATTAGTATTAATTCTAAAATCGGCAAAAATGTGTTCAATACGGCACTAAACACATATTTACAGTTTCGGCAGCCTATACTGTAAATCTGGTATTTTAGTACCTAGTTAAACAAATAACTATTTTTAGCCATTGCAAAGATAACCTTATTTTGTATTTTTTAATTATTTTTTATCTGTTATAGTCGCATCCAATGAGTATGGACTAATGCTCAACTTTTTCTCTTCTCCGCACCTTGTCCCTTGCCCTGCGGTGTTGCCACTTCTTCATAACTTAGCATTTTCAACATGGCTATCGGTATTAATGTGGCGAGAACATTACTTTATTCCATCATTACTGATATCTGTGAACAAAGCAGATTAACATGCCCAATGGCCAGCAATGGGTAATATGCCGTGATGATATATTAATTTATTTCAAGTGTCGATATTAAAAAAATTGATGTGGCCAGCACATTACTTTCTGTAACAAATTATTATGCAGGTAAATAATTTCTCAGTAAATCTCTTGGGGAAAATGAGCAAAGCTATAAGTGTGCACGAAGCTCCAAAAGCACTAGGCAGAGAAAGAAGTTTCCGAGTTCTCGCACGCTAATTATAATTGTTTTTGTTATTAAATCTCAGCCAGCTAGATGTATTGTTCACTGGTGTGCATTTGTTGTGGCACCGTACGAGTTTTCAGCTGGCTGCTTCGTGTTTTGATTGTGAAACGCGGAATTTCAGCAGAGGTAACGCAGTTCTCGTTACTGGAAAATCAAAACGAACCTCGATCTTTCTCTACATGAAATTTAAGAGTCTATGACACTCAGTGTTGCTAGACGTGTGTTAAATAAATCCTTAAATTAAAGAAAGAAAAATTCTTAGAATTCTTTAAATAAATAATCTAACAGCAAGGAAAGTGAACGGGCGGGAAATACAAACTCTGAATCAATAAGACTTTACTAGTGTACAATATTTTTTATATTTAATTAGATAAAAAAACGCAAATTTTATGTATAAAGACCAATATTTATTTGTGATTTATTGACAAAAAACCTGCCAAATTATGTACTAGCGAATCATGTGTTCTTTGTTAACAATAAATGATTTACAAGTTTACAAGTATATTTACATTCATTTGTTAATATTGCAACAGAATTTAAAGTTGTTAAAGTAAACAACAGTAAACTTAGCAACTAGCGTGTTCATTTAAATATAAGTCGTTTAAAAGAGGATAATCTTGTTTCTGTTCAAGAATTAGTTCCACATTTTCTCGTTATCGTGAATGGAGTATAGAGGACTCCAGTAGATAGTATATAAATCGAAATATATATAAATTTAATTTATAAATATCATAATTCCCTATTAGTATGTAGAATAAATTATTTAACATAAAAAATCCTTTGATTCAAGTAAATTTTCATAAAAAAAAATCAGTATATCCTTAAACGTACAAAAAAATCTTTAGTTCTAAGGATAAAATCCCTAATATGGCAACACTGGAATGGGTGTGTGTATTTCAGTGAGAATATAATCACGTGACATGTTTTCCGTTAATCAACATTCAGAATCTCCCTATTTACGTGTCTATCACAGCAATCATAAAAACAAAGAATTTATAGTTGTTACTAAGAGATTTGTTTTCTTTATTTAAGATATTGACAGCTAATTTTGAGTTTAAAAATAAGTAATAACAATAATTCAAACTCCGATACATTAAATAAAACTCGTAAGTATCATGAATATTTATATCAAAAGTTAGGTTAACACAATGTGTTACAAAAATTCGTTATATTCTCTAATTAAATATAAACGCGTGATATAATTAATAATCGAAGATATTGCTCGTAAAACCGAAGCAGCACATTTCATATCATCGATCATATCACTTGTTATATCACGTATGAAAATAATTTGTACTACATACACAACTAATGGAGTAAAATTGTAAATTAGAAATAGAAATGCAATCAAAATTCCAACAATAATTTCAAGCGAAGTACTTGAACGTAGAACCAGCCCATTCTTTCCTGTAATGTCTCCATCTTTCTTCTTGAAGTGATTAGCATCGACCCCGACTCTCTACATGCCTAGTGTGTGCGTGTGGGCGTAAATGCGTGAGCACTCAGAGTATGTTGGTATATAGGCAGTGCTCGGAACGGTAACGTTGAATGAAACTTTAATGCTGTATCGGCAGCGAGGATAATTGTGTGACATGCGGTTGGTTCAGTGAATAAATAATGGAAAACTGGGGTTTATTAAATGCTTCATGGAGGATGTAGGTGTTGTGTTTTCATTAATGGAATGCTGATGGATTTGTGGAGTGTAGTTGATGAAGAATAACCACTACTATGAATAAATACTGTTAGGTATTCGTCTAGCTCTATACAGTTCAAGTTACAATTACAAATTTGTGCTAAATGTGTTTCGCACTACGCAATTGTGCAATAGTTACAATGGCGTCGTTTCCATTAAAAAAAATCCATAAACCAGTCGCGGTGCGTCAGATTTTATAATTGTATTTTTCATTAAAATGTATTGAAGTAATGTAAATTTACAATATGAACTCACAAACAATTATTCTTAGTATAATATGCCAAATTCAATTCAAAAGTCAAATTGTCAAAATTGATCATGAAATGCAATTTTAAGGAGAAAAGATAATAAATAAGGATACAGTACACAAAAATCTGATGTGGCCAGCACATAACCTCTCGCCGTATATTTTACCTGGCTGTATGCATAAAGCAAAGAATATTTTTATAAATACAAATAATATATTCATATAAATCTATGACGTATAAACTTCTTTATTATTCAATAATAGCATGTCTCAACATGAAGATATTTTACCATAAATTATGTTACAATAAATTACAAAGTAGAGTTTACCATATATAAATATTAGGCTGGTAACTGCAATTTTCAATTCGAACAACTTTGTTTACTTTCTCTTCATATTCTTCTAGTAAAAACATTAATTTTGGGCGGTCTAAAATGTATATATCTGGATTTTGCATCTATTCTTATATATCTTCTTTTACATTTTATTTTTTCATACTTGTTATATCTAAATAACCTTAATTCCCTTTAATAAAGTGACGGATAGATTGCACTCCGATTATTCTTATATCGATGTGTAATTTTGTCAATATTTACAACTTACTTGAGAAGAATTTGATAGCTTTTTCGCAATTCAAAGTTACTCTAGTCTACAGTACTGGTGTACATTGTCCCATAATGTTTGAAACAAATTTAAGTCCTTCAACCTAGACTTGTCATCTCCATAATAGTCACAGATCAAGAATTAAGGGATTCTCCAAGTACATTTTTAATTCATTACTCTTTATTTCTGACACTGACATTTATCTGTCAGTTACAAATAATTTAAATTTGCAACTATTTTTCATGGCATCCTTTCGGTTGTAAAATTAATTACAACATTATTTTATATATTATATTCCTTTTATCTCTAAATCTATAAAATATGTATAAAAATATTTAAATGTATCAGAAAGAGAATTTATTTTTCTTTAATATTATCAAGAAAAATTTTCAAAAAATAATATTTAGAAGATTTTTTTTCAAGAATCTTCTACTTCCGGTTGTCCAATTGTTACCAAAACCTTTTCAGATCTTCCCATGAATGTCCGATTGGGAAATACGTTGTTAAACAAATTTTAAGTCTCATAGTTTTTGAGTAACCGTCCTTCCAACATCCCACACACACACATCCACACACACACACACACACACACACACACACACACACACAGACATCATCGTAAAAATGTTAAAATCGGATTGTAGGGACCTTAAAACGTGCTTATTCAATAAAATCTGGATATGCGATTTTTAGCATGAATCCAATACCTCTCTTAGCGAGAGGTAAAAAAGGTTTGATTTCTTTTGATAACATGTTTCACAATATCTCGTGTTAGATTGAGTACTTTAAAATTGATATACGTTTCCTTGTTCATAGCCTACTCCGAGTTAGGATTTTTTTGAACACACTGTACTAACAACCAAATAAATAAATATATCATCACGGCATATTACCCATTGCTGGGTGTGCCAATCTGCTTTATACACAGATATCTGTAATGATGAAATATTTGTACTGTGCGGGCGCTTACCAGGCGTCACCTTACGAGCATTCACTGCTGGCGTGGAGAGGGCACCATAGGGATCAATTTAGTGTCATTAAAATTCAAAGTAAATTTAGGCGTCGGCCGGGATTGAACTCGGGTCCACTGATTCGCGACCAAACACTCAGGCATACGGCCACAAGACCCCCCAACAACCAAGAAGAGACAAATTTAACAACAGTATAAACAATTTACAACAATGGGAATAATTTAACTGAACAGATACATTTTAAGAAAAATGTTAAATAAATCATAATAATAATTACTTGTGCAACTACTATTTTCATTACTAGTTCTTGTGAATTATATAAATATATAAAATATAATCTTACAAGCGCAAAATAGCAAAATAAAAGCTTCGGAATAAGTACGTGAGGATGAGAATTTCTCGGCCTAGGTTGAGTTGTGGAGAGAACTCAGTAGTTGGCTGGGCTACACGCTACACTATCTAGCGTCTTGCCTGGCTTTGCAGCATTAATTATACGTATATAAAGGAATTGTTAACAGACTTATCAAAAAAGAAACAATTTTACGATGACATAATCAACAGATTTTCTAATAGGTATAAAAGAACGCCGGATTGATTTATAAAATGCCATATTTTTTTATTTTTCCGTACATTTACAAAAGGTATAATATCTAATTTTGTGTTGATTATTTATGTACTAACAAAAAAATTTTGAACTTGTACCGAAAAAGATTATTATTATTTTCAATTTTTGACCTCACCTCACTCTAAATTTACACACCACAACTGCCGTAAACCAAGTTTTTAACAAGCACATTATTACTTGGTATACTATTAAACGAATGAATTATTAAAATCTCAATTCTTACAGCGAGACACTTTAATACAGAGATTAAAGTCTACTGTACTTCATTCTATTATACGAATCATAAAACTTAAAACTATCGAGTAGAGTCTTCAGTGTCAGAGGATAAATTCTCTCTGAAATGAAGTGGGTCAAAAACCCTCTCGTCATTTGACAGGCCGTGACGTCACGGTCCTGCTCAGTAATTAATTACAACCACTGAACTAATAAATCTGCTGGTGCTTTTGTCAATGCGACAGATGGTTCCAAGCTCCAAATCATACAGAATTATTTATAGACAGAAGCCGAGTTTTCGAGATTCATTATTGAATTGAAATACTCAGAAAGCTGGAGTTTACACATGTGGCGGAATGATGGATTAGTCTGAAATAATTGAACGGATTTTTTTAGTGTAATTAAAAAAACAATTAGAATAATTACAAAGGATGAGCAATTTGAGATAATAAAATTTAGCTTCCTTACTTTTATAGATTTCTGTACCTTAATTTAACTCAGGAATATGTTCATATAATGGAAGATAATTTACTGGATGTTAAGAAATAAAAAAATAAACATTGATGAACAATTACATAATAATTAGACATTTTAATGCAACGTTTTTGTAGAAACGCTCAAAGTTTAAAATGTAATAATTTGTGACAAAGAAAGCAACTAGTTAACATCAAGTTCTGTTTTCTGTTCGGGAAAGCAAATAGAGTTGCCATCCGTGCTCTTTTGGAGAGGACAGTCCTCTTTTAACTAATATTTTCCTCAGTCCTCTTATGCGATGAAAATGTCCTCCCTAACATAAAATTTAATATTTTTCGTAATACCATACTGTTACTATGATTTAACAGAACTAAACACGTAAGTGAGAAGGGATCTATGACGGACGACGGCCGTTAAGAATTATAACGGCCGCAAGAACGAAAAACAGAAGTGAAAAGATGTCCGTTATTATAACGGCCGCCGGCCGTTCAGGTTTATAACAGGCGCCTGCAATTAAGGATAAAGTATTTGTTAAAAAATCACAGTATCGCGAAGAACTTTATGGTATTACGAAAAATTTTGAACGCACACAGCCGATATGCAAATAACTTTGCTTTATATCGGCCTAATGACATTAATATCTATAATGATGTTTTACAATTATTTAAATATCTAAATATATCTACTAGTATTAGTAATATAATAATTTCGAATAATTTTGATTACGTGTTAACCTGGAAGACTACTCGGTCATATTTGGGAAACAAGTGATTTCGCAAGTCTGTTTAAATGTGACCTGCCGCAGTACTTTTGCGCTACTTTTTTCAAGTTTGAGTAAAGAACTTCATAGCGCCAGAAAGTCAACGGGTCTGCTTCTCTTGCAATATCAGGAGCTTTCAGATATCTCTCAAATTTTTTGTGGGAATCAAGGGTCGTATACTGGAGGGTTGGTAGAATGAAATACTGGGAATCATGTATCAACAAATAAATGTCGCCGATCTTGATATATCGGCTAAAAGACAAAATATCGCCGAAATATAGGTATCGGTGGTATCCATATATTTTAGTAGGCGCTGCACTTTGCTTTAGACCAAGACTCAAATGAAACCGTTAAGCGCGCATTTATATATTTATTTCTAAATTTTATGCGAGAACAGAGTACTTAATCGATAAGTAGGTAATATAATAATTGTTTATTGTAACTCCGTGTTCATAATTTTCTATGATTTTTTATATCCTCCACTACAATTTTTGAAAGGTGAAAACTCCAAAATCAGCAACAATATTTGGGAGAGCTTACAAAAAATCCGGATCGATTTTTGACTGTTCTATCAAATCCTGACACACGTGGTCAGTAAAAATTCGTTGGCATAAACTCCAAGATATTTGACAGTGCGTTCTTTCAACTCATTGATTGCTCTGCGACGATCAATGTTCGCATTACAGATTTTTCAATGCTTTCGGTCGTTCTGGAAACAATTGAAGATGAATCTCGACCAGAACTGTTACGGTTAATCTTCTATTAGTATCCGATCACTTTTAGCACGAGAAAAACACTCGTAAACCTTGGCTTGGCTGAAAGCTTCCTCCCCGTAAGCCCTCCGAAGCATTGCGACAATTTCCGCTGTTGATTTCTCTTACAAGAAACATAATTTTAATGTTTGCCATTGAAAATCGCCAAACACTTCAACATCGCCTATCAAAAAATCACACCGACCGCTCAGATGTTACCACAAGGATGACGCTTGGGCAACAGTTTCAAATTGGTGTCTACCAAAGACACCTAATGAGAGAAGTCAAAACTGGAGCCGTACCATTCGCCAGAAAATAATTCTCGTTATTTTTGGGTACCCCCTTGTACATGTCGCTGTATGTAAGATGTAACTCATATTACAATATTTGGACTATGATTATTTTTGCCAAAAACTCCCAAAACTTGCGTATTTATAAAGACCAGACAAATGTGTTACAAACTGTTGAATTCACGTATTATTATTAACATTGTAATTCATTAATTTGACTTATGAGAAACGAGTATTTTAATAACAAAACTTTAATTAGAAGAGTCTTCGATAAAACCGATTAAACAAAACAAAGTTGTTCGTAAGTCAGTTCAAAATTAAAAAACTTGACATTAAAAAGCTTGGAGGGCAGCTGTCCGTTTTAATAAGTTTTTTCGCCGAGAATCCAGTTACCCTGTTCGCACCATGTCAGCTGGTAACGAATCTAATTATATAAAAATAACTTTGAATAGATAGCATTAACCAGCTCTGAGCTGGCAAATTTATTAAGATATCACGTAAACTGGATTATAATTTTATTTCTAATTACTTTCCTGTTAATTACTGCGCCTGGAAAGAGTGCTATGCTATGGAATGAATGTAAGAAACGAAGCCTCGATTTGTTGCCTGACGACAAAATAAAAGAAACGCGTATCTACGTGGAAATAATTACAGCCGAGTGGATTATTCCCCAAGCCCTCTGGCACCAGTGGGGGATATTAAACTGTAAATTCATTTCGCCTGCCGTTGTGTTGCTGGATAAATGTTTCCATAGCAACATATTTAATAAAATTTTCACCGTTTTTCAATCGCTTATCCGTAGGGGATGTCCAAACCAGCATTCACACCTACTCACAAGCGTGGGATTGCATATTAAACAAATTTCAATATACAATTTGTAAATAATGAATGTTATATCGTTATCATTCTCACACTCTACAATATATTTACCAGTATGATACATGTACATGAATTTAATCAAAATTTTGTAAGGCTTACAAATGTTAAATTCTAATTTACTGTTATAAAAAAATCTTTGAATAAATTTTAACAATTCAAGGATATTTTCCAATAAGAATGTAAAAATACATACCCACTTAATATGAATATGAACATAAACGTAAAATTGGATATTAAGCTGCGTCCCCACTATATTGGCTTTTGCCGATTGGCAAAGCTGCACGGCAATGAATTGGTACAAATATATCGTTCATTTAGACTTTACGAGGACTTTAGTAATATAAATAATAAAGATGGGCTTAAGACGCAATATAGTTTAACAGAAATTATGGTTTTCTTTGATGAATATAAAGATAAAATTGAAATGTGAGCCGAATGGCAAAGCGGATGAAGTGGAGACACAGCTTTTCAATAGAAAAAGTGCAAAATGTAAAATAAAATAATATAGGAAGTCCGGGCCGCGAGACTGTTGTCGGCAAAAGTTTCATTAATTCCTGGCATCGGTGAATGTTCACCCGAAAAAAAAAGTTTAATTTTAATATTATTTAATATAATATTTTGTTGGGTTTTCTTTGGCTTTTATAATAGGTTCTAAGTGAAAACTCATTCAATCTTTCAATTATTTGGTCACCGATGGTATTAAATTCTGCCATCCTTCTTGTAATTAAATTTTGGTTTTAATGTGACGATGGTCATTATATTTGAATTAAATTTTCGTGTTTAGCGTTGTAGTCTTCTGGTTAGCAAGTTAGTTTTTTTTTTGCTAAAATTTAGTTATTCAAACCCAAAAGTGAAAATGTTGTTTTTGTAATTTTATTATTTTAAATCTTAAAGTGTTTAGCGGGTTGGTAATTCAACGTACACTTTCAACAATTATTTATTAACAACAAAAATAATATGGATACAATATATTTATAAAGATAACAAAGAAAATAAGGAAAACCAAACGGAGCGGGCGAAGTTGTTTCTAGCGCGGGCGCGGACTGAATGCCTTAAGCCTGGGAAATTTCCGCCCTTAGCGACTTGGCGTGGCTTGGGTCCAATTCCTGGAAAACTAGACTTTCACTTCTGGCCCGGGCTAGCGAACTTGTTTCAACTTGTCTGGTTTGACATGTGGCGCGCAGATGCTCGCCACATCACCCCCTTGCCAGTGATAACGCTAAAACAAGAAACAAAAAGAAAAAAAAACAAATTAAATTATTAAAATCCCGCTTGATAGCGATCTGTGAACCGGACTCGCCGGCCGCTTCTTGTCCTGGGGGCATTGTCGCTATTGTTTTGCTCCGAACTATTTGTGGTGGAGCTAGTTTTCGCGGCGCTACTCGTCGTGGCGCTGCTCGTCGTGGCGTTGTTCGTCTGGTTGGTTTCTGGCGTTGGTTCTTCTTCGGAGACTGTGTACGCCGGTTTGAGACGGTCTATTGAAATACGCACAACTTTGTTGTTGATACGTATATCAAAATATTTGTCTCTGCGCTTCACTACTTCGAACGGACCGTCGTACGTTGGTTGTAAAGGACGTCGCACGGCGTCGTGACGGACGAAGACGTGCGATGTGGTATTTAGGTCTTTGAAAACGAATATTTTCTTATTACCGTGCCTTTGCACTGGCGAGGGTCTCCATCTTCGCATCTTTTCGCGAAGCTGCTGGACGAAGTTCGTGGTGAGCTCCGTAGGCTGAGACACGAAGTACTCACCAGGAAGCCGTATCGTGGAGCCGTAAACCAATTCTGCCGTAGAAGCATGCAGATCGTGTTTATACGAGGCTCTGATGCCGAGTAACACAATCGGAAGGACGTCGACCCAGTCTTCAGTGTCGTGGCACTTTATTGCGGTCTTCAACTGTCGGTGGAGCCTTTCCACCATACCGTTTGCCTCTGGATGATAAGCAGTGGTCCTTATATGAGTCGCGCCTATTAAGTTGTTGATTTCTTTAAATAAGCGCGATTCAAATTGACGTCCCTGGTCACTTGTTACTCTTCGCGGGACCCCAAACCGGGATATCCACTGCTCGATGAAAGCTCGTGCTACTGTCGCTGCTTCGATATCGGGAAGAGGAATGGCTTCGGGCCACCTGGTTGCGCGATCGACGCAGGTGAGGCAGTATCGGTTTCCTCTTGATACAGGAAGCGGTCCCACGATGTCGATGTGTATGTGATCGAAACGGCTCGCCTCGTTGGCGAAGATTCCGATTGGTGTACTTACGTGCCGCGTGACTTTGTTTCTCTGACACTGAAGACATGACCGTGTCCAGTCTCTAATATCTTTGTTCATACCTTTCCACACGTACCGCGAAGTCACCAATTTTTGTGTGGCCCGTACTCCGGGATGCGACAGGCTGTGAAGGCTCTTGAAAACCTGCTTTCGCAACGCAGTCGGGACATAGGGGCGCGCGGTACCTGTGGATACGTCACAATAAAGTTCGTCATCTGAGCTTGGTAAACGTATCTTCTTCAAATCGAGTACGGTGCGCTGCGAAACCAGAAATTCCTTTAACTCTTCATCCCCAGTCTGGGCTGCGGCGAGTGTGCTGCTACATACGAAGGCGGAAACTTCTTCGACGCGTGATAAAGCATCAGCCACTTTGTTGTCACACCCTTTAATGTACCGTATATCGCTTGTAAATTGTCCGATAAAGTCTAAATAACGGTACTGTCGCGGTGAACACTTATCCAGTTTTTGTTTAAACGCAAATGTTAATGGTTTATGGTCCGTAAACACTATCACTGGCCTACCCTCTATCGCGTGTCGAAATCGCTGAATACTGGTGTATATGGCAAGGAGCTCGCGGTCATATGCGCAGTATTTTCGCTGTGCGGGGTTCAGCGACTTTGTAAAGTAGGCTAGTGGTTCCCACGAGCCTTTATTCCATTGCTGGAGCGTTCCTCCGAGAGCGTAATCAGAGGCGTCCACGGTGACGGACAGCTGGGCTCCTGGAATTGGATGAGCTAACAACGCCGCATTAGCTAACCCAGTTTTCATTCGTTGAAAGGCTTTCTCCGCTGCCGGCGACCAGGAAATGGGGGCGTTGCCTTTAATTTTTGGTCCAGTCAATAACGAGTTCAACGGTTGCTGGTGACGTGCAGCATCTGGGATGAATCGACGGTAGAAATTTACCATTCCCAGGAAACGTCGTAACTGATTCACTGTCTTAGGAACCGGAAAATTATTAATAGCGTCCACGCGTTCGGGTAGCGGTTTCAAGCCGTCCTTATTCACTGAATAACCTAGAAAACGCACTTCACTCTGTCCTAACACACACTTTTCTGGATTAATCACTACGCCATAGTCTTTGAGTCTTTTAAATAATTCGCGTAGGTGGAGTTCATGAGTGGCGGGGTCGCGAGAAGCTATGAGGATGTCATCCAGGTACGCGTAAGTGAAGTCTAGACCTCGGAGCACCTCGTCTATAAACCGCTGAAACGTCTGCGCTGCGTTACGTAGCCCGTACGGCATACATGGGAATTCGTACAGACCGAAAGGTGTTGTTATGGCGGTCTTCTCCACGTCCTCTTTAGCTACCGGTATTTGATTATATGCGCGCACTAAGTCAATAGTACTGAAAATCTCATTACCGGCCAGCGTATGCGTGAAGTCCTCTATATGAGGAATAGGATAGCGATCTGGAATCGTACGGCTGTTCAGGGCGCGATAGTCACCGCATGGTTGCATCTCCGCGTTTTTCTTTGGAACCATATGCAGCGCAGACGCCCAGGGGCTTCGAGAAGGTCGCATGACGCCCTCTTTCAGCATCCACTCGAATTCCTTCTTCGCAACTTGGAGCCGATCCGGCGCGAGTCGTCGTGGCCTGCAAAACACGGGCGGTCCAGCCGATGTGTGGATATAGTGTACGACACCATGTTTCTTCACAACGTTGTTGGTTTGTGGACGGGTTAATTCCGGGAAGTCGCGTAAGATTACTTCGTAAGGCGTGTCTCCTTTAACCGTTTTAATGGAGACGCCGGGCGACTTAACTAACTCTCCGCGCGTCGACAGACTCGTAATACCGTCGAGAAGACGCCTATTGCGTATATCCACTAACAGATTAAAAAACGATAGGAAGTCGACGCCTATTATTGGTTTATCCACATCCGCCACTATGAAACTCCACACAAAATCGCGCCTAAGTCCTAAGTTTAAATCTAATTTAATTGTCCCGTACGTATTAATCACAGTGTCATTTGCCGCATATAAACAATACGCACTCTTTGTTCGTACATCGTTCACTCTACGCCGCGGAAAAACACATACATCAGCGCCAGTGTCCACTAAAAAAGGTATCCGCGAACGCTTGTCCGTGACGAAAAGTCGGCGCAGGGTTGTGCCGTCGTTGACCGCCGCCATCAACGTCCGGCGGTGTCGTTTCCCGCCTTGCGCGTGCAAGGCGACCGACAGCGAGTGGACCTGTCGCCAAACCGGTAGTGATACCAGCACTCGCCATTTTGTTTAGGGTCGCGTGACGCTGATCTCCGTCGACTCTGCGACCTCCCGCGGCGATAACTTGAACGCGACCTTTCTTCCCGCGCTTCTAATTTATCGAGCCGTTTAATTACTTCGCTTAATAACTCGCGAAGATCTTCGTTTGGCCTTGCCACTGCCGAACATCGCGTCAGACTGTACATCATCTCATGGATTTTGTCGGCCGATTCAGCTATTTTATCCAGGTCCATGTCTGTGTGGGTAGCGAGGATGGGGCGCATTGATTCTGGTAACCGCTGAAGCCAGTACGTCTTCACGAAATCGTCCGTTACCGTTGAGCCGGCTAGCCCTTTTATGTGCCTCAAAAATTGAGATGGCGTCCGATCTCCCATTTCTTCCCGCTCTAACAGCTGTTGCAGCTTTTGGTTTTGGGACGTAGATAAACGATTAATTAGAGCGGTTTTTAAGTTTTCATACCTGTCCTTTTCTGGCGGGTTTGTTATGATATCTTCAATAACATTTAACTGCGAGTTGTCCAAAGCACTTATTAAATAACTATATTTAGTGGCGTCTGCTGTTATACCCGATAAGTCGAACTGGTTTTCCAGCTGGATAAACCATATATTTGGTTTCGCGGCCCAAAATGCGGGAACTTTCATTGTGACGCGATCCACATTATTTTCGTCAGCCATGTTAATTTCGCGCACAACACTTTTCACAATCACGACAGGGGTCACCAATAAAGTGTTTAGCGGGTTGGTAATTCAACGTACACTTTCAACAATTATTTATTAACAACAAAAATAATATGGATACAATATATTTATAAAGATAACAAAGAAAATAAGGAAAACCAAACGGAGCGGGCGAAGTTGTTTCTAGCGCGGGCGCGGACTGAATGCCTTAAGCCTGGGAAATTTCCGCCCTTAGCGACTTGGCGTGGCTTGGGTCCAATTCCTGGAAAACTAGACTTTCACTTCTGGCCCGGGCTAGCGAACTTGTTTCAACTTGTCTGGTTTGACATGTGGCGCGCAGATGCTCGCCACAATCTTAAAGATGACGCATACGATGTAATGGTTTGGTCATATTATATGTCATTTGTTTTAAAATGGATTGCTTTATTTTGTTTAAAATGGCTAATATTTGTAAATTTGTTGTTTACCTGTTAGGGACCGCGTGGTCGAGTGATTAGCAATTTCGACTGGTGCGCTAGGGATCGTCCTAGGCAGAGAGACTGTGCGCTCTCTGAAGAGAGCGGATGCTCTCCATCGAGCCTTAGACGGTGTGTGCCGTCTACCGCGAACCTGGTAAATGCCGGGCGAGCAAGGTTGTTATGCCCTTGGCTGCCTCTGACTCAGCGCTGTTTGTGCCTGCCAGCAACTCGCGAGATAGTACACCGTATCGGTGTCTATAGCCGGTTGTTTCGTAAAGTGGGGTTTGTCACTGTTTGCCGTAATCGCAATTGTCGATGAGTGTTGGTGTACCAATACGGTCCCGTTTCCGTTCTGAAATTGTGATTGTTGACGTGTGTTGTCGAATGACAACACTGTTACCGTTTCCTTTCCGTTTTCCATTTGGCGTGTGCCATTTTTAACATTCCGTTGTCAACTTTAGTGTGTCCCATTGTTGAGTATTGTTGACCGCCTGCTATAAGGAAAAATCCTGAAAGTATCGTAAACCATTTTGACACCAAGATGAACTAAAGAGGACGTACAGTAAAGGTTACGGAGCCATTAATGGCCATTACAAAATTCATGTTTCTTTCAAGAATTTTTCGCATTTAAATCCGTTGACTATGGAGGATAGTTGAGCTTATTTTTGATATTATACAACAAACATTCTCTTACGAGATGTAAAATATTTGTCGGAATGCTCTGCTTGAATTTCAAATTGTTTAAGTCCAATTTTTCGACGCGTTGTTAGTGTTTGTTAATAAACTGTCTCTTCGGAGGATTAAAACTTTACACAAAAATGTTTAATAGTTTACGAAGTTATTCAAGACAATATTTATTAGTAAATTATTTTGTAGAATGTCACTAATGATGCAAAACGCGATCAAGAAAAATGAAATAAATTTAATTAATAAAACAAAATGGTATGCCATTACTTCTCATAATCTGGAGATTCAGGAAGACAAAGAGATTCTTTCCATCAAAATTAATAACATTCCATCGTATTGCGCATGTCATTTTCTTAGAATAGCTACAATAATTTAATCATAAAAATAATTTCATTTATTACATTCCAGACTTATTGGAATATTTGGAATAATCACGGTTACGCTTCCTAAATAGTTAAAAATCAATATGATATGCCGAAATTTCATCCGACTAATTCATACATTGACAATGTAGCTGGATTTATAGTTTACAACATGATTTATATAAAACTAGAATCGACAAACAAATATTTTAACTGAACGAAAGGAAAAAAATATTAAAAAAGGAAACTACATTAATCTAATAGAACATACTTCACTAGCATAATGTAATGTACAATCCATCGAAAAAGTAATTAATTAGTATTGATTGTAAAATATATTATTGAAGTGTAATAAATTACCAGTGAATGGCTCAAACATAAAATTACACTTCTTTAAATAGTTGTAGTATTTTCATTCATTTAATGGATGTCTTGCACAACGAGTAAATATTTACTTTTGTTCTTGTATTAGTCATCAAGTAATAGTCAGCTTCAAGAACTGTTTGTGTTTGCTGAATCTCCTAAACTGTTTATAATCTTATATTCCATCTTGTGATGCCTCTCGGATGTGATTGGTCGATATATGCCCCCACCATTCTCTCGCTCTTTGTGTTCTGTTTGATTACAGACTTCTTTTTTAATTACATCAGTTTTTTGTTAAGCTCGCAGAGTTTGCTCTGGACGTAATTAATTAATACTGCTTATTTATCAAGCTGCTTTATACGAGAAAATGACTGCTATTTTTAGATAGATTTAGAAATTGAAATAAGCTAGAAAAAATGGACATAATACAAGAAAAACAGAAATATTTTTCTTTGGGTACTTTTGCTGGAAACGTGAACGTATAGTGTTCTTCTACGAATGACATTGTGCAATATAAAGTGTATGATTCTTAACGACATACAGTATTGATATAAATAAAGCGACTCCGTAGGAACTAATAAAAAATACTCCTCCATATTTTAAATATTCAATATATTTTTAAACTTCTTATACAATGTAAAAGTGACATATTCATAAAACCGTATGGTCGTTAAATATGTAATTCAAAAGCATCGTATTAAATTTCACAAGTACTTATGTATTTGAATACAGATGTGAGGAGCGACAAAAATAGAGCGACTGTATAAAAATCATATATAAGATTTAATCAAAATAACAATTTTTGAAATTTTAGACAATAATAAGTAATTTTACATATTTCTTACTTTAATAGTACATTAAGGAACAAGTACAAAGAACGAATGCGTTACAGGACCTATGAAACTTGTTTTTATACTATTTTTTCTACTGAGTTAATTTACAATGAGATTTTTAAAAATGTGATACGTTGAAAATATGACGATGTATTTTTACCTCCCGCTACCATTAGTAAGGGGGGTATAGGGATTGTGCTAAAAATCGCACATCGAGATTTTGGTAAATAACCACGTTTTAAGGTCCCTACAATCCAATTTTAATATTTTCACGATGATGTCTATGTGTATGTATGTGTGTGTAAATGTGTATGTGTGTATGGATCCTCTTTATAACCTAACTCAAATTCAGAACATTTTTAAACCTTGTATTTCTACCTTATTCTAATATGGAAACAAACCATTAGATTTTGATGTAAATCAGATAACCGGAAATATCACTATACTGGAAGCTCAGAATAGTTTATCTTCAAAAAATACATTTAAATGTTATTTTTTCGAGATTTATGTTATATAAAAATTAAAGATTATTAAATTTTCTACAGGTATGCAATAATAATTTTTCTATATATTTTATGGATAAATTTATAACACTATCTATAATTTAAATCCCGGGGCATACGCTTTAACCGCTACTCCATTGCCATTGTTACACAGTTTATATCTCAAATGCATGTAACTAACCGATTTATGTACTGTCAACAAATTAAGCATTTTAAATAATAATAATGTTTTAAAAAGAAAATAGTAAATAGAACAATAATTATATGGAAATAAACTTAATACAGTTACCATCATAAGTAGATAATGTAGGAATATAGGTAAGTATATAAATAAATAAAATAAATTTATCGTTACGACATATTACCCATTGCTGGGTGTGCCAAGCTGCTTTGTACACAGATTTCGCTAACGATAAACAAATATTTGTACCGTGCGAGCATTTACTAGGCGTCACCTCACGGGCATGAATAAAAATTAAATTAAACGGGAGGTATTGTGTCGGCCACATCAGATTTTTTTCAGTTATGTTGCTAGCGCTTCCCGCTAAACATTTGAAATATCACATTTTGACAGTTTGTATATTGTGTGTTGTGAATTTTCTCTAATTGTATATATTAATACATTATATCACAAAGTGCGTTTACAGATCTTCCAAACGACGTGTTTGCAGTGCTATTTTAGACCTATAAGAACACAGAAATAGAAAATAATTATTTATAATAGATTGCATTCGTCATGGCATCGAATTAAGTAAATTATCGATGATTGTAGTTTATCGATTTCCATGCATCCGTTGTAATTTGAAATAATTGCTTGGAATTATTAATATTATTCCTTGCAATATTTTTATCAATGATTTCCAACAGATTCTCAATTATATTAAAGATCAGGTGACTATTTGCGAGTAAAGACACATATTCAATTCGCCTCATTACTTTTTTTTCAGTCACGTGGTTAAAAATAGGACAACGCGGTTTCAAAATATCATTTCAGCATAAAATTCTCTTTCTTATTATTATGTTTCTAGTTTCATTGGTCCAAGTAAAACACATTTCTCACAATAATTTATCTTTGACCCGATGTAAAAAAAAGTTGTTGAGTGTCAAGTCGCAACTGTATGTTTCAATGTTTTGCTCTTTTAAATACACTACTGTTAAAGCAACTGTATGTGAGTGAGCGTTATAATGATGCAGTATGACTTCCGCTTGGTTGAACATGACGGATCATTTGAAGACTGCATGTATCGTACCTAATATACAATTTAGAATTGACCATACTATAATCCAAGACTATAGTTGTAAGTTGCCCTGTAAGAAAAGCAAAGTAACGGCCATCTTCTTGATACGGCTTCTTACCCGAACAATTTTTATTGGATCCGACTCATTTTGGAAGACCCAAACAGACCACTGCCGCTTTTTTGAGATCATACAAAAAAATAACTTTTATTGCTTGTCACAACGCTATAAACCAGGTACAGGATTAGCGAGTAAAGCATACAAGAGTAGCTTTCCACCAATCGGGAATCTAGCACGCACATAACTTTCGTAAACCCAAATTATTGTGCAAGATCGTGTTGATAAATTTACGCCAATGTCCAAAGTTACTTAAATCGCAATGTTTTCTTCGGTAGGAGCCACTTTTAGACGACCTAACAAAGCTCAGTCTTTAAAAATATACAACGAAAATGACAGAAATTATAAATTGTACGAAAGTTTTGCGGTAACTAACGAACATGATACATCTAAATACATTCAATTCGTCAAAACATTATTGAAATTGTAGAAAAGTGTAACTCGGAAATGCTCCTTATTAAATTATATCATTATTCGCTTCCTATATACGTATTTTCAAAACACCACAATATTATGTCAAAAGAGCAGCTACTAGTTAGATTTAATATCAAGAGAGCTCGTAAAAATCAGAATTAAAGAATCTGTTGAAACGAAAACTCGAAGAGTACGGGGTTTAGTGGATATCAACTACATCGATTTATTTTGGAAAACACTCTACAAAAATGAATAAAGATTTCATCTATTGTTATCGGAGAAACTCTCTGTGTAACTAGGTCATAAAAGTCAAGTTCCCATCAGATGCATCCGTATGATTATCTCATTTTGACTAACGTAAAATACTTGAAAACAGCGTCGTACGGCTTTACAATACACGGACATATTGTGTTTTGAAGTCGGAAAACCTCATTACCGGCAGTGTAATTCCTTTTTATTCGTTTTGCACAGTGTACAAGTCATTACAGGAGAACGGCAGCAACGCTAATACGGCCCTAGGATCGTTAACGTTTTTACGACGCACGGAAATCAAACACATACACAAATACTGGCGGTACAGTGGCGTTCAATCTATGTCGAAGAAAATGCTCAGTTACACTTGGAATTGGAAATTTCTTACTGCATTTATCTTCACAAAAATATTTCTTCGATTTCTAGTTACTTAAATATATAATAACCTCTCTTAGGGATGTTTACACTTTTGACCAGTCAATGTTTTTGACCTTCCGTCACCTTTAGTAAAAAAAGTATTGTCTTTGGTCAAAAAACTAGTGGTGTTTCCAAGTGTTTTCAATGAATAAGCACACATTAGGGTCTCTAGAATACAATTCTCTATTTTTACGATGATGTCTGCATGTATGGGTGTGTGTGTGTGTGTGTGTGTGTGTGTGTGTGTGTGTGTGTGCCGATTGTTTCCGATCCTATAACTCTAATACTACAATTCAAAAAATTACAATTTTTCGTATTCCTCTTCCTTACACTCATATGCAGATGTGATAAGATTTTGGTTATAATTGGTCACCCGGAAGTACCCACATTTGAAGATTTTAACAGTTTCTCTTAAAAAAGCCCTGTTAAATATTTTTCACATTTAATGTTATTATAAATATTAAAGAATATTTTATTCTCTATATGATTTGATTACATTTTATACTTCATATTCAATAGATACAGAGTTAAAGAATTTTGAAGTAATTAAATGGAATTGGAGTTAAATAATTCTAAAGAAATTAAATTAGCAGCCAACTATTCTATAAACTGAGAAAACAGCTAAATACTATGTAGGTATTTAAAAAAACCTGATTGACAGATGTTAGTATCAAGTGCATTTGATATACTAGCCCAATCTCATAAAAATTCGGGTAGTTTAGATATTCAACAAATTATAATATCTACACAAATGATTAGAAATTTCTACAAAATTCTTTCGGCTTGATTAAATATAGATTCACAACTTTAAAAAACTGTGGGCCAAATGACTGGTGATAATAGTTCGATCGGCATTTTATGGGTCATCTTCTAGTCCAGGTTTAGCTTGTACTTTTGGCACAATGAAAAAAAACTTCTTAAAAATCCAGTTCGTACAGTAAAACCTACATATAGGACAATACTCACTGGAAAATGTGCAGGGCTTCGGGATACAATGCCTAATAGAATTAAACCTGGTATTACTAGTAAAGGCGATGTAGCCTAATATTAAATGGCGGAATACTTGACTAACATATTCAGTTTTGGTAAGCTTAAAATTTATATTTTAAACTAGTCGAAAAGAAAATTGTAGAAATTTCTCACCATGTATGTAGAATTTATAATTAAAATAATAAAGAATCTTTTGCAAGAAACTTTCTGTATGGAATTTGTACAAAATATATAGAACTGACAAAAGGTAATGTGCTGGTCACATCCGATTATTTTTTAGATTATTCCAATAAACTTTGTAAAATATTATTGTAAGTACTAACATTAAAATGAAGATATGTTGTTTACCTTTCATTAAGTTAGATAAATACACGTACATCGTCATATATTTTCCTACCCCTTCTATTTTCCCATCACCCACGCCGCTGCCGACATATGTGGGGAACAACACACAGTCCAGAGTTTTATTCCTGGATAATTGTTGCTTGATTTTTGTTCCCGATGTAATTTTCCTCGTTTTATAGCCCAAGGAAATTTATGCTACCATTGGAAGGGGATCATAATTCTCCTTGTATACACTAGGGTACCGGGCATTTGGTGGCTGTTTTCGTGAGAATATAATAAAGAAAACACCAGTACATTAATTCAAGATAAGGATAAGAGTAATATTACACTTCCAGTTAATGTTATACACTGAAAAGGAGGGAGATAAATCATACACATACTTCAGTAAACACAAAATGCTCAAATTTCAAAAACATGGGTTGTTATATTACTTGAAATATTGTTTAATGAATTGATTCAGTTTATGAGGAATAATTAAATATTTACACCTAGTATTATTATTCTAGTTTTTCTAAATTTTCTAAGTAGTAAACATTCATCTTACCTGTCGAACCTTCTGTTACCTTAACAGAAAACATTATTAATTTATATTCTTATTTCATCGATGAAAATATGGTCTACAACAAAAATATCGTAGCTTAGGGTTTTCAAGATTACTGAATATATACAAGTGTTACTGGGATAGGTACTGTTGGACTGATAATTATTTAGTTACGTGAGCGCATACTATTCGAGTAAGTGGACCGGATTTCTTCGAGCGACTTCGTCTACTAATTTGCATGATACAATTGCATCAGTTGCATTATTTTTTTGTGCAATGCGTGGTAAAACAGGTCACACAGGAATTGCGAATAACGTAATTAACACGCATCGCACTAAGCGATTGTTTGGTCCTTCGGTGATAGCATCCAACAATTTCGTTAGTGCTATTCGTCCGCTGCTAATAATAGTACTATCAAAAGTTCATATGCTCTGTTCGTTCTGTTCTTTATAAATCATAGAAGTAGGAATAAGTAAGGAGGAAGCAAGTTCCTGTAAAAGTGAAACCATTTCCCCCACTCCAGATAGCGCCTATCGGTCAACCATTAAACTTTAAAAATATAATTTCATTTAAAAATTGCCGCACTTATCCCCTCTTATTCCTCTGGCCAATAATATAACCTCATGCTACCTTCTTTCTATTCCTACCTCCATGTTGCGAATAGTACCTATACATTTGCCATGTACTTAACACTATGGCTGGTATTCTGACCGCCGGACTAAGCAAACGACTAACTAGTCGGCCGAGTATCATACATAATAGTTAGTCGCTTGCTTAGTCGTGCTTAGTCACGGGCTTAGAATACCAGCCTATATTTTCTGATTGATAAATGTCTATTTTGGTTGTACATAATTATTTGCAATAAAATATTCTAGATAGGTAACTTTATAATATACACGATGTTGTTTAAGTAAGTGTACAATGTTTTACTGATGTTAGAACTAATTCCATAAATAGTAAATCTGGCAATAATTTTTGTTTCGCAACTAACCAAATACGTCAGAGTCCAGAATTTTATAAAAAAGTAAAAATCAATTTGTTTTCTGGAAAAATATCACAATTGACATGGGAGATCATTCCAGACTTTCATAATGAAAAACTACATGTTTATCAACACTGTTGCATGTCGGCGTACTCTTGGTTGGTGAAGTTAATTGGTATTTTGAGATTATCAAATAAACAGAATATAAATTGTACGCCTATGCAAAAAACGTTTCATGTTAATTTTGACAATCAACGTTTTTTTCAACACATTATTTTTTAAAAAAATTAATTATGGCGTAATTTGTCAGTTTTAAAGGACTCCATTTCTTATAGAAAGTAAACTCGCTAGATTACTAAAGTACCGCGATTTGTCGCCATTTTGGCTCAAAATTTGAGTAAAATACGAAATTATTGACCACTGGATAACATGTACGAAAATAAACTAACCTCACAATAACTGACAGATCTTATAAAGTTACACCAAATTTCTTTTCTTTTTCTTTCACGTAGTTTTCTAAAAATAGTCGAAAACCCTTTTCAGATGTATTCTTGAAAGATCTTATAAAACAAGAAAGCATTTTAAATAAATTTTATATGTGACAAGACCCACCAACGGTTCGCCATTTTGGCTCCAAATTGCTAATATACAGGCCTAATTAATGCGCTACTTTGGTAGTCTACGGACTTTAATAGGTGTAAAGGAATAATTATTGCCAGATTTACTATCTATTGGCTTAGTTCTACCATGGATTTTGTACACTTACTTAAATAATATCCTATACAATATGTAAGTAACACCAGTCTATATGTTACTAAAAACCTATTCAAATTATTTGTATTTTAGACGGATAACGAGAAATATTAAAATAATAGGAGTACATTAACTATTGCTTTTGTATTTGGCAAAAAGATGACCATTCTTTCTTTTATTTTCATTTATATGTAAGTTCCTCGTATCATTCTGCTAACTATATATTAGTAGAGAATTTAAGTTAATAAGTAAAAGGATCATAATTCCATGGCATCGTTTCGGTATTTAGACCATCAACCTTTGAAACAATATCATAAATAGTAATTCCTATCGCATAACGACGTCAGTTTATTCCTATAGTCTAAACGTAAACTTCAATGCTTCTAATAGTACGTAACCTGGTAATTTTTAACGCTGAACAGTAAACAATGAGCGTTTTCACGATGCTATTCCCTTTGAACACCAAGGAATCATCGAAATGAGAGCCCAATCATCAAATATTATACCTTTGTGGTTACTAAATCAAAATAGGCGTTGCAATGTTTGCATGTTGCAAACCGACCAATAAAGAGGTCCATAATTCAACAATATTGGTTACACCATTAAGGCTTTCGAAGCATTAAACACTGCTTATTAACGTATAGTAGGAGATCATGATGACCACGGAGTATCAGCCAATGTCGATACGGTTGTATTGGCGGTAACAACGGTTATGTGGGAACCTACCGGAATGGAGGCTTTCTCCTCGGCGGCGGTTCCCCCATTTGGGGGCACATGAGCAGCCTTGGCGACAAGCCCCACCGGCACCCTCACCGTGAGGCAGTGGCGCTGCCCGGTGCACTACACTACACTATTTGTGGTGGGAGCACTGCTATCACTTGGGCACGAGGACGAGGACACGGTTCACTGAGGCACATGTGCTGCAAGCCACGGGAACAGCTGATGTGACCGTGGGGGCTGTTCCTGCGCTACTGACGCTCACGGCGCCAAGCTATCGTATCGAGCGTCCGTCGGCGCCATCCCGCACTACGCAGACGCCACGCAACCAGCCTACCCATTCACGCCACCATCATTCACAACACAGCACAACACCCTCCACCATAGGGGCACGCACCAAAACAATCCCATCACCCATCGACGGAAGCTCAGATAGAAAAGATACCTCCGGAAAATATGGTCAACAGTACCATTTTCACCTAGGAATAGAAGTAACATCAACGATCGTATACCCCGATAGTTAAAACTGCTTATATTTCTTAACACAGTACGTACCATCGTCCATCAACTGAAGCTCATATAGAAAGTTATGGCCACCAGAATCATTTCAAACTAACGATAGAAGTAACAACAACGATCTTTCACCCCGATAGTTTAAAACGCTACCACCATTCACTATACAACATCATGCAGGGTACACACCAGAACACCCCCATCATCAATTGAAGGAAGGTCAAATGGAAAAGATAAGTAGATTTTACCTAGAAAAATATGGTCCCCAGAATTATTTCAAAATAAGATTAAAGGTAACTACAACAATCGTTCACCCCTTGAGTTAAGAACTGATCATATTCCATTCACTACACTACTACACTTTACAGGGAACAAACCAGAACATCCCACCATCTATCGAAGGAATGTCAGATAGAAAAGGTATGTAGGTTTCACCTACGAAAAATGTGACCACCATTATCAGTACAAACTAAATATTAAATTAATAACTATAATAGTCCATCGAGATAGGTAAAAACTGATCATATTCCATTCACTAGACTACACTTTACAGGGAGAAAAAAAAAACAGAAAACCCCATTATCTATCAAAAGAAGGCCAGATAGAAAAGGTAAGTAGATTCCACCTGCGAAAAATGTGATCACCAGCTCAAACTAACGATTAAAGTAACAACAACGATAAGTAAAACTGATCATATTCCATATAATAAACAGGGTGTTGACAGCGACACCGAAACAGGATTTTAAACATGTAAAATCATATTTTCATAATGTCCTGCTTCCCTAATTATTTTAGATAAAAATGCATCAAATAAAAGTTGTAGAGATTAAAATTCTGCATCAGAAATTAGGTAATAAAATGTTAACAATCACCACAAAAATAGCGATAGCCATGTAATTGAAATATATTAACCTAACTTGACAGATAAATCCCTAACATTTCTTAACCAATAATAATTGCAAACAATGAATAAAGCAAAAATGATAGACTAACATTTTTGCTGGTTACAAATTTTAGCAATGCTGATAATTTCTTTCGGAATTGGGATGAATATCAGAAAAATGTTTGTATTCCATGGCTAAATTTTGGTGTTACATCAAACCGTTCGACAGGACCGTACTGCTACCTTAAATTGTGGAGAGGTACCTTTCGTTCAAAGAAGGAGGGTTCATTTTACCACAATATCTCAATCTGGATTGGAATCGACGATAGATATAGATGAGACAGTATTTATATAAATGTTTGTATTTCTTAATTTTTGCTGATGAAGGTGAGTTGAAAAAATGCACATAAACATCCGTATCCTATCAGGGATTCGAACCGAAAACCATCGTTATATAAACCTAAAGATTATTGTCATCATAGTGATTTTCTGTTATTTCATTATTTTTTGTCTTGTAAAGTACGAAATGTTTGATAATTCCACAAGTTGAATCATGTAGAAATATATCCAAAAAAAACCCTTTGATTCATATTCATTTGTTTGTTTACAAAAATACTGACCCCATAAATATTTTCTTTCATTTAGTGTTCGACTAGAACAAAACATTTTTTTCTATAACAAAGTTCCACGCAACGAAAAAAAAAATGAGCTACATCAACTGGCTGTAGGCAACGAATGCATGAAAACATATCAAGCATTCTCTGAAAATTCCCCAAAATCCGAAACAAAACAAAACCCTTTCACAAATCTCCACATCGTAAATCGTCAACAAACACAACGCGCATATTGGTCGATTCGTACCTGAACTCTAAAATCAATGCCCGATGTTGCTACCCCGGGAAAAGTTAATTAAGAAAGATAAACAACATTAAAAACCGCTAACTATTCAGGCTTGATGAATTCGCCAGCATATAGCATACAACATACGGGATAGGGGAACTTTATGTATGTAAAACTGACAGTGAAATATATACGCAGATTAACGGATGCTGGAAAAACCATCGCTAAAGTGGAGGCGCTTTGCAGGCATATTCTTACTTCTGCGATTGCAAGATATTTATTTCTTTTCCAGACTTTTCCAAACTCATAATAGTTCGGCCGGCTTACATTTTCAAAAAATTATAAAACTTACATAAATGGTGAGAAATTTATACCAAATTCTTTCAAATGCTTTAAATATACACTTAAAACTTATAAAAACTGTGAGCCCAATGACCGGTGATAATAGTTTGCCGGCATTTAAAAGGCTTAAATTTATCATCTACTGAGACCATTTACTTCGTAAAAATCTAGTGTGTACAGTAAAAGCTACTTTGCAAGACATGGGACAATACTCTAACAGAAGAATGTTCATTGTCTGTAGGTACAATTAGGAGTAAACAATTACTCGAAAGTTCAGTCAAACAGCATTTATTCTTACTACCAACGTTTCGGTACAAATTGTTATAATTCATGTAAGATCTTACTACCCTGAAGAAGGTGCAAGGGTGCACCGAAATTTTGGTAGTGAGAATAAATGCTGTTTGACTGAACTTTCGAGTAATTGTTTACACCTAATCAACATCACAGTCGAGAAATTTACCCACAATTGTAGGTACAATACCTAAAGATTGTGCACACCAAAAAACTCATATAAAAAAACTTTAGTGCATCTATTATTGCAAAATGTATTTATTTTTAAATTAAGATCAGGTTAACATCTAATAACTATTTTTTTATTTTCATAAATTAATCGAACCCTCCATTAAACTTTAGCCATTATATTTTGTACAGTGTCTCCTAAAACTTGTATGGTCGCAAAATTCCATCTTTTCTAGTAGCCAAGAAGATTTCTGTCCAAACTAATAGCCTTCTTTAATTTCCACATCAAAATTTCCCAGTAAGTTCCTATCGAGCTTAGTTTTGTGCAATTAGACGAACTGTATATTTTGGTACCGTTAAAATGATTTTCCTACCATTGCATAACAGATTATGCATATTGCACTAAAACAGACCAACACACAATAGAATTCTAGTTATTGATAATAAAAGGCAACAAACGTTTTGGAAGACCCCCTTTAAGTAAATATTTTGAGTCCCACAAGATATTATTATAAAAATTTTGACATTCTTTTTGTTTTAAATGTCTGTTAAACATTCAATTTGTCCATTGAAGTAAAGAAATATTTCCCTGGGAGATGTTCCAAATCACTATATATTTCATCGTTCATCCATCACAAGAATTTTTCTTCAAAATTTCAGTGTTTAGTTTGCGAACTTGGGTTTTAGCTGATAGATTTTGCTTATCACTGTGGTTTCGAACTACTTAAACTTTGTAAGTACGAGTATTATTCGTGTGTTTTTACTTTCCGCAAATAGGAACAGGACGTATCAACTTTTGACCCATTGTTCGCACAAAAAGATTTGGATATTTTTAAAATTTCTTACAACTTTTCCATCCATCTTAAAACTTAAGGCCTGCGATTTTTATCACTTTCAAGTTGTCTGTCGTCAAACATACTTCACAACATTATAAACTATAGGTTCCGGTAAACACAATAAATTTGTAAGTTCTTGAAAAACCAAATTTAAAATATGTTCTGGAGAGTACAGAATTCAATTGTGAACATCTTCTTGTTTAGCTGATATTTTTTTGTTACACAGTATAAAAATATAAATAGGGATACTTTGACTGTATTTTAAGTGCAAACAGATAGATCCAGATACAATATTTTAAAAGTTACAATAATATGTGTCCAAATTTTTTCGAGCACAATCTTTAATATAATTAAATCTGTTATTACTAATAACCCAATATTAAATAGCGGAATACTTGCATAAAATATTAAATTTTTGTATGTTTAAAATCTATATTTTAAACCAATTGAAAGAAATTTGTAAAAATGTCTTAACATTTGCATAAGTTTCATAATTTGATTAAAATGTAAACCGGCCGAATTATTATGAACATTTTACTTGGTTGATATTCAGAAGTGTACGGCATTAGTTCACAAATGGTTAATCTTGATTTCCTTTTTTTTTCATTTTAATACTTTGTTGATGTGAATTATTTGATAAATAGGGAGATGAGTTTGTTGAAGAGTATAATATAATGGATAGGCCTGCGCTGTTGGCGACGACAACAGTTTGTTATGATTTGATGAGAGACGATGGCATGGCTGGGTTGACCCGACGCTCGCGTCGTTACAGCAATTTCCACTAATTGCCGCTCACATCATGCCATCCAATTTCCAAGTTGTCGATTACGGGCCTCTCTGCCACTTACAAGACGCCAGCGCGTCGTTTATAGAACGCACCCTATACCAACCATTTAAGTTTCACAAAAATATGGGTTATTTCAATCATTGTTTATATATCCCACTTTCTTTTAATTGGCAAGCTTAAATAACTAAATGTTAACAATCACGAGATCTCAGTTAAGCAACATTTATTCTCTTACAATCTCGACGTTTTGGTGTAGCGTTTCACCTTCTTCCGAGTACATAATCATTTAAGAAACACAAAATATTACGTACAGCTATAACATGAACATTATCACACTTACAAAATATTACATCTTATTGCATTGACACACTCTGGCCGAACCGACTACCTGGTAATACTGAATCTCGGATATACCAGGCCTATCCAGCCAGAGGTTTATTGGGCACACACACTATAGGTCGTGCCAAGTAGAAATGACCTGCGCGTAAAACGCATTTACGCATTCTCCTCCCTTCTTACTTAAAGGGCCAATCGCATGCACTGTACTTAAGCGAGTTTGTCTCAGTGGCGTCCGAATAATATTATTAAAGATTTAAATTTATTGTGTTTAGTGAAGTTGACTAGAAAACATGGTACTAAATAGTAAAAGTAGGTTGCTAGTGTACAAGGTAATCAAATTTATGGAGAATATTAAATGATCTTCATTTATTTTTAGGTATTTTGTACATATTTTAGTTTTTAAGCTTAATTTAAATATTCTAAATACTATTATTGCCTAATTATTTCTACGCCACTGACACAACACAGTGTTTACATCCATTGTCAGTTGAACGCTTGTGTCTTCATCGGTTTTGCATTTATGTCATTACAGTACTTACACGAGCGACTAGTGGGCAGTCACTAGAATTCTTTTTGGGTAAGCAGCGCACGGAAAAGGTGCATGTATCACTATGAAATAGATAATGAGAGACTACTCCGCTCTAAAAATAGTGGTACACAGTATATGCGCAAGAAATGATTGACAGGTCATTTCTACTTGGCACGACCTATAGCAGCCGCCCCTGCCCACGAAGCGGACTAGAATGAATAGTTTAGTAATAGAAGGTTGAAGAAACAGAGGAAGACCAAAGGTAAGATGAAAGACTTGATAGAAAAGAAACTGAGTGAGAACGACACGTAAAACAGAAATGAGTGAAGAAAATAAAAAATAGCGATCCCTATCGAATGGGGAAAGCTAAAGAAGAAGAAGAAGATGTTAGTGTAAAGTCCAGTTGCCATAGTTTGTTTATGAAATAATTTTACTGGAAATTTAGAAGCTTTAACAAGAAAATTTATGTTTGGAATTTATAAATAATACACAGGACTGACGGAAGGTATTGTGCTGGCCACAACAGATTGTTTATAATTTTGATAAAAATAATTAATGATGTATAGAATATAAATGTATATAAATCTTTATAGCTATTTTTATTTATGAAAATATATTGCGTCGGAGAACTAATTAAATTTAAAAATATATCATATTACTTTCGCGAAATATGTAAAATATTGAAAAATAATTCTATTTAATTAAATTTTTAATGAATAATTCGCAGGCATGTATGCATTGTTTGTATACAATGCAATGACATAAATATTTCTTTTGTATTAAATTTATTTTCCATTTATAGTTATTTTGATGGAAACTGAATCAAATTAAAATTAGTAAAAATATGCCATTATGCTGTAATAATTAAAATTATCGGTTTTGATCTAATTTATGAGATAATTAAATAACTTGCCATGGACATGCATTGCCAATTATTACATTGATACAATTATATTGTTATCTAATTAATGGGAATATTGACAATATCATTTAAATTTTTATTGATCATTTCATCTGGACAAAAATTACTTTTAAAATTTAGTCATTCGTTAATTGAAGCTGATTTCATGCCGAGCAAATTTTATCTATCAGAATACAAATTTGAATTAATATTTCATTAATTATGGCTTTTTACTCATTGCTGTACAAATGACGAGATAATCAAAAAAAAATCTGTTGTGGCCACAACAATACCTTCTATCAATCCCGTGTAATATGTATAAATTACATACATAAATTTACTTACAAAAGATTCTAAATTTCCAGTAAAATTATTTCATAAAAAAAACTATGTGAATTGCATTTAACACTGACATCTTCTTCTTTAGCTTTTCCCATTCGTTAGGGGTCGCTATTTTTCATTTTCTTCTTCCACTCATTTCTGTTTTACGTGTCGTTCTCATTCAGTTCCTTTTCTCTCAAGTCTTCCGCAATACAGTCCTTTTATCTTATTTTTGGTCTTCCTCTGTTTCTTCAACCTTCATCCAATATACTCTTCATTTCTCCTCATGACATTTTCAAACCAATGTAATCATCTCTCTTGTATCTTTCTAGAAACTAGAATTATTTCCTTACCTATCTTTCTGTGTCTTCCCCAACATCTACTTCAATATCCTCATCTCTGCCACATTTACTTTTTTATTGATACCGACATCTGTCAATCTGAATATATTAACAATTTTCATGGTCAGCATAGCTGGCTGAATCATAAAATTTAATTTCTTTATAACTCTTTAACTCTATATATATTGAATATGAAGTATAAAATGCAATAAAATCGTATAGAGAATAAAATATTCTTTAAGTTATAATAACGTTAAATGTCAATAAATCAAATTTAACTCTTATATTTTCAAATCAGTCTACTTCCGGTTCACCAATTATAACCAAAATCTAATCAGTTGTTCTTCTGGATGTAAACTTGAGGAATACGAAAAAATATAATTTTTGGAATCGTTGTATTGAAGTTATGCGATCCGAAACTTTCGTTACACAGACACACACACATACACACACACACACACGCACACACATACATACATGCATACAGACATCATCGTAAAAATGGTAAAATCGGATTATAGGGACCCTAAAACATGCTTATTCACTAAAAACTTATCATTGACTTTTTTGACCAAAGACAATAGCTTCCTTACCTAAAGGTGACGGAAGGTAAAAATATATCTATTTAGACTTACAATTAGACGATATTAGAATCCATTTTATTTGTAAGCCTTTGGATTACAATTTGTTTTTCTTTTTTGCCAATTGCCACTCAGATTTATAGAAGTGTACCATCTACGCGCTAACTATTTGTCAGTTACCAACATTCTAGACAATAGTGATTTTGATCAATAATAAGCACCCAAGTTTGTTTTGCGAACCACATTGGCTTTAAGAAAAAACCTCATTAAACGGAATAGCAAATATGTCATTATTAGCTGTAACGTTCCAGGCTGGAGTCGGCATTATGCACGAGATCTCGTTATGCTGTCGCGGCCCTGCGATACAGAATCAAAGGAATGGTAAATTTAATTTGGTATCAAAAAGACCGCAGTAGAATATACATGAGAGGCATATGATGTAGAAGTAATTTAAAAATCAGCTCGCCCGAGGCAAGAAGAAGAAACGAATGAAAGGTCTACTTTATGAAATTTTCAAGAGCATCTGTCAAAATTTATAATTATATTACTGGATAAATTAATTATATCATCCCTTCGGCTAACCCTTCAAATCAGCTGGCATTCAAAATGAGGTCGATCAACTCTAAATTGATTAACAATATTAAAACTGAATATTATTTTAATTTAAACAATATTAAATTCATTATCAATATGACCATTACATATGATTTAGCATCCCGAGAGAATATGGGATATATTTTGTAACTAGAAAGTGTTATCGAATGCAATATGATGGACCACTGAATAAGCACCATCTATGTTTTTATTCTTATGACTAATTTCTACCATATTGCGTACTAGTACAGAGTGTTAGAAAACATATCTAAAATATTTCATGAATATACAGGGTTTTATGCAAATAAGTGTATAACGCTAACCGATGGTAGAACGAACCCCGTCGATAGTAAATCTGGCAATAATTTTTATTTTACGTTTTCTAAAATAACTGGAACCCCGTTGTTGGTCTTGACAAGCAGATCAGATATGGGGGCCCGTGCTAGAATGAAAATTAGTAGATACATGTAAAGTGTCAGAATTTTTTATTAAAAATTTAAAGATTTTTTAAATTCACGTAGTTAAACTGTCACCAGAAGTGTGAAATTTATTTGTCGAGGAAAATAAATCACATGAAATTTGAAAGTCCAATAAAAATTATGATATTTGACATCTAAGTACATAATTACTAGCTATCATTCTGACAGGGGCCCCCATATCTGCTTGTCAAGACCAACAAAGGGACATGACTACTAGCGCCCTATTGTACTTAACATTTCTTGTATACCTACACTCTGTACCAAAAATTCTACTTATTTTTTAATTTTAAATTCATTGACAGTATTTTTGAAGGGTATATGTAATATACCTGTAATTTTAAATATTTAACTATTAATACAATAAGAAATAATATAATGTATGTACTTCCCAGAAAAAATTTCAGTAATGTCAGTTAAAAACATTTTAAATTTTCAACTATTTTCCATGGCATTATTTGGGCTGCGAGATTTATTACAACGGATTATTATATTCCGTATATTTCTTTATCTCTAAATTTATAAAAGATGTAATGAAATATTTATATGTATAAAATAGAGACTTTACTCTTCTTTAATACTAGTAAGTACAAAAATTTTCAAATAATAATATTTAGAATTTTATTTTAAAGAATCTGCTACTTCAGCTCTTCCCAGTAATGTCAGATTGAGAATACGATTATTTCAGAATTTCATAATGAAAAACTATGGCCGTTAGTATGAACAAGTGATTAAGGGTGATTAGCGAGCATGTGACTAACATTGTTTTATCTCTGTCAATCGTTTTTGTAATATTTTAGAGAAAAATACTTCAAATAAAAGATATGAAAAATTTAATTACACGCATCTTTTATTTGAAGTATTTTTCTCTAAAATAATCTTTAAACGATTGACAGAGATAAAACAATGCTAATCGAAAGCTCGCTAATCACCCTTAATCACTGTTCATACTAGCGGCCTATATGTTTATCAACACTGTTGCATGGCTACATATTCTAGGTTGGTGAATATAATTGGTAATTTTGAGATTAGCAAATAAACAGTATACAAATTGAACGCCTACGCATAAAACCTTTAATGTCAATTTTGAAAATCAACATTTTTTCAAAGAACACATTGATTTTTTTATAAAATTTTGAACTATGGCGTAATTGGTCAGTTTTAACGGGTTCCAGTTCTTATAGAAAGCATGTAATACAAAAATTATTGCCAATTTTACTATCTATGGGTTAGTTCTGTCATCGGTTAAATGTTGTATACTTACTTAAATAACACTCTGTATAGTAGAGATCTAAATAAGTCGAAAACATTGGTCCAAAAATGAACCGTTCCTGTCTTAGTATTTTTGGTATTTTCTTTGGTACTTCACCCGTAGTACTTTTCATCTTTTGGTACTTTTCTCTCTTTGAACTTTTATCCATTTGGTATATTTGCCTCTTTTGTACTTTCCTCCCTTTGCACTTCACTCCTTTTGGTACGTAATTCTTTTGTACAGTAAAAATTTAAAATATCGTATTGCCCAAAGTGTAACACCACCCAGTTTTTGGTAAAATTTAAATGAAAACCATTGTTATTATACGTACTAATCTATATTTACTTTTTTAATACATACATTTCTAATTCCAAAATTGTTTTGCGAGAAACCATAAATAAAAGTGAAGAAATTAAAAAATAAAAATATAACCTGAAATATGTTGCAAGAAATGTTTCATAAAGTACAATAGTAACTGCAGGATACGATGTGCTGGTCATGTGATATTTTTATGGCAATGAAAACTTAGGCGCAGTGAAATATTTTTGTTCACGTATTTAGCAGCGTGATAAATTTCGGAAAATAAAAATAGCCGTGTAGTTGAAAACGTGTGTAGAATTTATAGTTTTAATGTTGTGTTATTTTTATATTTCATCGAGTCGTGACCATCAACAGTTCTCGCGAATTTATTGATTTACTTCCGCTAATTTCAGTGAATTATGAGTTTTCTCGCTTCTTCCTTTCAAACTACTATAAATTATTTTGATAAATATAGTTGTTAGTTTTCTGTCTTTCGTGATGAATACAACGAAGAAGAAAGTATTAGTCATTTGCTAATTATCAAAGTTTTCCAAGAAAAATAATACAAATCAACGAAGAGCATTTGTTCAAATAATATAACTATGGAGTATTCATCCAAGTTAGACGTTTTAACATCATCAATTTAGATTAAATATAAAAATATAACACAGCTTTTAATATAGAATACAGTCATCTCGCGACTAATAACAATCTGTAATATTGGCAATAATGATTAACATTTTAAAATCGTCAGCATACATGAGGCAATTAGTGTGCTTAACCATATTACTATTGTTTACAAAAAAATAAAAAATAAACACAGAGACTAGAACGAAACCCTGAGGAACGAAATAAAAGTTACAATATTCGGAGACGTACATACATTATATTGAACATATTGAAGTAACAGTTTGAATGAAGTAAACAATGTTGTATTTGATATAAAAACACTATTCTGGACATTGTCTTTATTTAACAAAAACTAATAATAACACACAACGCTTCAAGCTTCGTTATAAGCTTCAATAGTCTCTATGTTTGAGTTTGTTAGTATTCACCTGAAGACGATTGCAGATACTTTAGCAATTGAAACGTTGTGTGTTAAGACAATGGAAGTCCAGAATAGTGTTATTGTTTCATATTGATGTATGTATAGAATCTTAGTTGAATTCTTACGTATGTAACAAAAGTTTTCAGAAAAAAATTAGGCTCCAAATTTTATCACTAAATAAGGTCTAATCTAGTTGTCTCTGGACATAATAAATTCATAATAACAAAACAAACAAGAATATTTCGGACGATCCGGTAAGTAGATTTGATCGCTCAGAAACAATTGAGACGAGGTATTAAAAAAATGTGTCATATTGAAGATAATGGCCCCTATCAGTATTGTAAAACTATATTTCTTATCCCCTTAGTTTATAAAAATAACCACTTCTTTACATTGAAGTCTAATTTTTTACGTTCCGTCACCTAAGAAAAGTATTGTCTGATCAAAAAATTCAATGGTGAGTTTTTAATGAATGAGCACGTTTTAGGATCCTTAGAATACGAATTTATTGTTCTTACGATGATATCTGTATGTGTGTGTATGTGAGACAAAAATTTCTCCTTATAAAGGGTTGATTAGATTTTGGTTATAGGCCAACGGAAAGTACTCTTAATTGAAGTTTTTAACAGTTTTTCTTGAAAAAACGCAATTAAATATATTTTGCTAATTTACCTTATTATAAATGTTAAAGAGTATTCTCTATACGGTTTGATTGAATTTTCCTTCATATTCTATGTATAAAAGGTTAGAAAATTATAAAGGAATTAAATTTCATCTATATTATAACCATGGAAACTAACAATATTAATATATTCAGATAATTCTAATTGAGTGATGTCAGTGTCAAGTGCAATTTACATAGTTTGTTCCTGAAATAATTTTACTGGAAATTTATAAACTTTTGCAAGAAAATTTAGAGATGGAATGTGTACAAAATACACAGAATTGACAGAAGGTATTGTGCTGGTAACTGTGCTAACTGGCGTGGCATCACGCTACTAAACACAACAAATAAAATATTAGCACAAATCATATTATCTAGAATATCAGATACAATAGAACCAACACTACGCCCCAATCAATCTGGATTCAGACCAAACAGATCTTGCGTTGACCAGGTCAACACATTAAGAATCATCGTAGAACAATCTATCGAATGGAGGTCTTCCCTCTATATGGTCTTCGTAGATTTTAAACGCGCATTCGATAGCCTCATACAAGCAGAAATTTGGAATATCCTAAGTAAGAAAGGAGTGCCAGACAAATTAATCAACCTAATTAAGCAACTCTACGATAATGCCTCAGGCAAGATCTTACATAAAGGGAAACTAAGCAATTCGATCCCTGTCCGTGCTGGCGTGAAACAGGGATGTCTGTTATCCCCTTTACTCTTTAACATAGTCCTGGATTCGGTACTTCTAGATGCAACCTCTGAACAACATGGCATAGTATGGGGTCTTTTTCACCAGCTAGATGACCTTGACTATGCGGACGATATCTGCCTTCTATCCCATACACATCAAGATATGCAGCAAAAGATAAATACGCTTGTCTTAAGCGCTAGAAATGCTGGACTAGAAATAAATGTCTCCAAAACCAAAACAATGCGTATAAACACAAATAATCTCGTTCCTTTCAAAATTGAAAATAACAACATCGAAGACGTACCCGAATTCAGTTACCTAGGAAGCATAATATCATTAGATGGAGGAGCAACCCGCGATGTAGAAGAAAGAATAAAGAAGGCAAGACGATCATTTGGCCTACTTTACAACATATGGAGATCCAACAATATATCAACCAAGACTAAATTAAGACTTTTTAACTCCAACGTTAAATCAGTCTTGCTTTATGGCTGCGAAACTTGAAAAATGACCCAAAGCATATCAAACAAGTTACAAGTCTTCTTGAACACCTGGCTTCGAAGACTACTGCAGATCTTCTAGCCATCCGTTATGTCTAACGAAGAGCTTTGGTCCCGTTGCAACCAAAAACCAATACATCTCCAAATAAAACTCAGAAAGTGGAATTGGATCGGCCATACATTAAGACGTCCCGACCCCCACATCGAGAAGCATGCTTTAGACTGGAATCCACAAGGCTCCAGAAGAAGAGGTCGCCCAGCTATAACCTGGAGACGTACTGTGTGGAAGGAAGCGCTAGAAGAAGGAAAATCCTGGAGAGAAATAAAAACTCTAAGCTCGAACCGAACCCGATGGCGAAGTTTCGTTGAGGCCCTATGCTTCTCGTGAGGAGCGAAAGGATCATATTATATTATTATTATTGTGCTGGCCACATCAGATTTTTGTAATTTCTAACTTCCGTCACTTTTAGGTAAGCAAAGTATTGTTTACAATTTGACGATGATGTCTGCATGTATGTGTGTGTGCCCGTTACGCCCGCTAGGCCCGTGTGTGCGTGTGTGTGTGTGTGTGTGTGAGTGTGTGTGTGTGTTCGCTTGTGTGTGTAATAAAAATTTCTCCATCGATAACTCCAATAATACAATTTGAAGAGTTGATTAGATTTTGCTTACGATTGGTTAACCGTTTTTCTTAAATCAATGCTGTTAAATATTATTTTTGACATTTTTATGTTATTAGAAATATTGAAGAATATTTTATTCTCCATTCAATTCAATTACATTTTTTTTCTTTATATTTTATGAATTTGGAGATAAAAAATTATAAAGAAATATCTTGCAACCTATACTGCTAGAAGCTGTATGAAAATAGAATAATAATAATGTAATAATATTTATTTAGACTGAAAATATACAGGTAAACCTAATTACATATTTACAGTAGCATATCATTTACAAATTGTTTCTTTAAAGTATTTTTCTTCTAATAAAATATAGCTACATTGGTATCTATATCATTTAGTTTGTTAAGAATACGAATACATGTATAAAATGGTGAAATTGATTCTTTGATATTCAATATTGTACATCTAGCTCTTAATTTTATATTAGGCACATAAATTGGTAACATCAATAATAATTCATGTACAGTATAAAAAATTAAAGATGTCCGATCAAATCATCTGTATCTTGAACGAATTAACAAATTGTCATACATTTATCTCTTTCCTTTGCAAAGGCTATAACCATGTGCGACAAGAATGGATATAACATGCTTGTCTTGCAAAAATTGATATTGTTTCGACTAAGTTAGGACATCCCACTTTAAAACGATGCTCTTTGTTGATAATATTTTCGCTGTAACGCAAGTTTATTTATTAATTTAGATACATTACCTTGATTCATAACCGTACGAATAACGTTATTTTCTGACAGAGTCACTGACATTGTGTCATTATCTTATTTTTCACATATTTGGTTTTACATTTGCTAATAAACTTACTAGTTGACTTATTTTTGAATTTTGAATGCTTTTATTGTAATATATATTTTTATAATAATAAAATGATAGTAGCATCTTATGTACCCTCATAAAAACTAAGAAAACGACACTACTGAATTTGTCATAATGGGCGCAGCAAAAATCTGAATTCATACAATTCGTAGATGACCTTGATCGGACATCTTTCAAAAATTTTACTGTAGGTTCATCAATTGTATGTATACATTCCAAATAAATATCATAACAATTTCAGGTCTACATTGAAGTGTGTACATGTGAAACAATTTTATTTGTGTTAAATATGAAACATACATAGGTGATATATTATATTGTTTGAAACATAAATATCTCACAAACCGTTTCGGTACTTTTTATATCAAATTTGTCGCTACATCGGTACTTGGATGCTATATAATACGAGTACAAACATATTCTAAAATCGATCCGACTAGTGAATTGTATAATAATGTATCTACACTAATATTCAAATATTACTAATTAACAGATGTCAGTGTCAAATAAAATTTACATAATATCTCTGTAAAATTATTTTCCTGCAAATTTTCTGTCTGGAATTGGCACAAAATATGAAGAATTGACGTTACTATTCTTTACCTCTAACTGTTACTCTGTCATTCGCATTCCAATCAAAGATTCCATCTCGCCGTCTATCTGTCTATCTATTCCATTATATCTCAACACCTCCTGGTGGACACCTGTGTTCCATTATGGCGTGGGTGCATTTGACAGGTTGGTCAGAACTCTATAATCAGCGGAGCTCCAGCTGGCCATAGCTGCCGCGTAACTCAGACCGAGTCTGGCGTTGACACCAAACCAAGACCAGCAAGGGTTGAAGAAGCCGAATGAATAAAAAGGGGGCGATGAATGAATGAAAGGATTTTGTTAATAATAAAGATTTCAGGGGAGATGAATAAGAAATGTGTAATGCTTTTGTAAGTTGATAATGTCGTAATGACTTGTCAAAATAGGGGACGAGTTTCCGAAATGTATTCATTTTCGAATGCAGAATTTGTATTAGGGATAGCAAAAACTGCTGAAATGCTAACCAGTTTATGAATCGACTATAAATCGGTTAAAACCCGCTATTTTTCAAAAAGATATGGATTATATATCCTAAAATATTTGAATTGTTTATTATTAACAGAGCACTAATCCATAAAATCATTAAATTCAGTTGAAATCGGTACTGCCATCTACAACCCTAAACGTGTGTTTTGTGATACAAAGGCACACTTACTTGTAAATATATGGCTGTGTAAAGCATCGAACAGTTTACATTAAGTCAAGAAACGGCTTTTATCCAAGACTTGTGCCTTTTCAATAGCAAACGCATTTGCTGATAAGTGCTATTTCAATAACAAATTGGGGAAACTCACTACTTACACATTAAATTACTAACATTTTTGAATGTTTCACTTAATTTTGAATTTTATCCACTGTCAGCTAATGGGTCTTGGCATAACAGAACGGGTATTGAGAAATTAAATCTACATTTATTTTTTCTTCCTTTATAGAAAGTGTGCGTGTGTCCCTGTTTTTGAACAGCCATATATGAGACTTCCAGATCATAATGACAAGTTATAAATTTGTCAATATACAAAATACAGTCCTGGATATTAATTTTGTCAAAAGAATCAAATTTTGGAGCATCCTTCACCCAAAAAAATATATGCTTATAAGGTGATCCCCGCATTTGAAATTCCACCCTCTCATAACTGTCTTCCACGTAATAATTTTTAAAAACAGTCGAATTTTGTTTCAAAATCAGCATTAATTTATCAGTTTTAAAATCAAAATATCTCGCACAAGTGATCATTTCGTACTAATTCAATTTTTTCATAAATAAATAAAATAACTATATCATCACGGCATATTACCCATTGCTGGGTATGCCAATTTGCTTTGTATACGGATTTCGGTAATTATAATGACATTTGTACCGTGCGGGAGTTTATCAGGCGTCATCTCACAAACACTCATTGCTGGCCTGGAGAGTGCACCACAGTGCCATTTAAAATTCGAAATATTTGGCGTCGGTCGAGAATGAACATGGTTCCCCAGATTTGGGACCGGACACTCAGGCACGCTGCCACGAGACCCCATATTCGTCTAAATTAGAGCTTATTAGAAATATTTTTGTTCTTGTTTAATTTGTATAAAGATTTTATTAACTTCGGCCACCATTTTTCAGGGAATGAAAGACTTAAAATCTGATGTGACCAACACAATACCTCCCGCCATTTACCTATGGGGTATAATTATTATATTACTTTATAAATTTATCCATAGAATATACAGAAAAAGTATTAAAGCAAACCTGTAGAAAATGGAATAATCTTTAATTTTTATAATAACAAATTGCGAAAAAAATAAATTTAAAGGTATTTTTTGAAGAAAAACTATCTTGAGCTTCAAGTAAACTGCCATTTCTGGTTATCCGATTGCCACCAAAATCGAATAGCTTCTTTCCATATTAGAATAAGGTAGAAATACATGATTTCAAAACTTTCTGAATGATGGTATTTGAGTTAAAGCGTAAAGAGGAACCACACCCACACACACACACACACACACACACACACACACACACACACACACAGACACACACACACACACACACACACATACACATATACACACAGACATTATCATGGAAATGTTAAAAATGGATTCTAGGGAGCCTAAAACGTGGTCATTTACCAAAATTCCGATATGCGATTTTTAGCACGATCCCTATACCTCCCTTACCAGGGGTAGCGGGAGGTAAAAATATTGTTTGTGTGCCCAGTTGCCGAATCATTGTCATTAAGTAAATTCTTTTTTTTTTAGGTTTTCCATTATGATGATCTAATATTAATTATGAATTAATATGCAGTGTCTAATTTAACTAAACATTTATATTTTTTCAAACTATTGTCATTAATTTTTGATAATGCATTTGTCTAGTCACTTTAATTATAATTTTTCACAAGATGCAATGTTTAATTTACATAAATTTATTGCCTAATTATTTGTAAGAATGTATATTGTTTTTTTGTGTACTATAATATAAGTAAAAGGTGACTAGAGCCCTTTTAGAAATTATCAATTCATTTATCAAACAGTTATGTATTTATAATTTATTTTGCAACTGGCTTACTTCCCATTTATTCAAATTTGGTCTCCTGCTGTTTTTTAATTTATTGAGTGATCTTCAAAGATAAGTATATGAATAAACTATGCTATCTTTTCATTACAATTGTAATTGTAGTCACAGGTATTTATGTTATAAATGGTTTCATTGAAAAGAAAATACTAACTTCATCTTCTGTCGCGTAGGTAGTTAATAACGAAGGCAATATTTTAAAATGGACAGTAATATTCATCACGATAGCGTAGGAAGATATTCCAAACAATGGAATAACACAGAATTAAATAGCTCGAGACACAAAAGAAATGAAATCGCACTGTTCTTTTAGTATGGTTAGAATAAATTTACATTTCTTTATTTCGTATAAATATCTAAAGCACTTCAAGAGCTTTTCATAAAATATTTTGAATACGATAAATTATTTTACATCTTTTATTCAATTTTAATGAATGGAAACACTAAATATTTCCATCTCAAAGACATACATCAATTAATACATAAACAGAGCATTTTTTTACCTTCCGTCACCATTAGGTAAGGAAGGTATTGTCTTTGGTCAAAAAATTCAATGATGAGTTTTTAGTGAATAAGCATGTTTTAGGGTCCCTATAATATGATTTTACCATTTTTACGATGATGTCTATATGTATGTATGTGTATGTGTGTGTGTCTGTGTGTCTGTGTGTGTGTGACAAAATTTCCGGATTCCATAACTTCAATACCACGATTCCAAAAATTATAATTTTTTCGTATTCCTCAAGTTTACATCCAGAAGAACAAGTGATTTGGTTATAATTGGTGAACCGGAAGTAGCCTCATTTGAAGATTTAACAGTTAAATTTGATTTATTGACATTTAACGTTACTATAACTTAAAGAATATATTATTCTCTATACGATTTGATTACATTTTATACTTCACATTCAATAGATACAGAGTTAAAGAATTTAAAAAAAAAAAATTTTATAATTCAGCCAGCTATGCTAAACATGGAAACTACTAATATATTCATATAATTTAAATTAACAGATGTCAATATTAATAAAAAGTAAATTAATGTGGCAGAGATGAGGATGTTGAAGTAGATGTTGGGGAAAACATGGAAAGATACGGTAAGAAAATAACTCTAGTACTACAAGTTTCTAGAAAGATACAAGAAATATGATTACATTGGTTTGAACATGTCATGAGGAGAAATGAAGAATTATATTGGAACAAGAATAAATAGTTTAGTAATAGGAGGTTAAAGAAACAGAGGAAGACCAAAGATAAGATGGAAGAACTGTATTGCGGAAGACTTGAGAGAAAAGCAACTGAATGAGAACGATACGCAAAAATAGCGACCCCTGACGAATGGAAAAAGCTAAAGAAGAAGAAGATGTCAGTGTCAACAATTTGAATAGTTTGTTTATGAAATAATTTTACTGGAAATTTAGAATCTTTTGCAAGAAAAATTATGTATGGAATTTATACATTATATAGGTACAGGATTGGCGAAAGGTATTGTGCTGGCCACAACAGATTTTTTAAAATGATTTACGTGAATTTCTTTACTCAAATTTGCATTTGAACGGAGTTCATTGTAATGGTATAAATTAATGAAGGAGGGAGGGTCATGTGTCAATGTACACAAGATAAAACCAAACGTTGTTCCAATCGTGAGTTTTATTCGTTCCCTCTTTTCTACTATAGGGAGAGGTAAAAAACAAAATATTATAAAAAATTATAATCGTCTGCATATATTGTGAATGGTAAAAGAAATAAAAAAGTCCAAAAATATTACTGAAGTCGTTTCTTGTGTTAGTTTTTACAATGTAGTTGAATTTAATTAAAACAATTTGCAAGTAAACACGTACATTTTTTGCTGAAGTTTAGGTAATAGTAGAAACTCTGATTTCAACCTGAGACAAGTTTTTATTAAAGCCGAACATCAAAGAGCAGATTTTCGCTAAATTCAAATTAGTTTCATTGGAAAGTCTAAAATTAAACAGAGAATTTATAAAGAAATTCAAGAACACGAATAATACAAAAATATCGCTTTCTTGGTTATTAATCAAATAAAAAGCTCGTTCCAGTGGTGCACTTTTTGATTTATCTCGTTAGATGAAGCATAAATATTTATCTTTCATTTTAGACGCACAGTTAAGCAGTATTTATGCACGAGATATGCAAATAAAATTTGCCATGACTGCAATTTTGCTTTCTGCATTTGCTGGTCGTTTTCTTCGCCTAATTAGGAAATATTGTCAACACAAAAATTGGAAGACATACAGCTTCGTAATTTCAACTTTGATCAAAAATAGAAACGCAAAATAAAGCGGCATGTGTTTAAAGAACAAAACATATGCATTAATAATGGCCACAATTATTGGGGCCGAATTGTCTTTCTTTTTTTTTGACTAATCTGATGTTTATTTGAAAGTTCCGGTGTACCGCAGGGATCGATTCTTGGACCACTAAAAAAAATTCGTAATTTTACGTAAATTACAAATATATAAAAATATACAGAGTATTCCATTTGAAATATATAAGTTGTCACTTCCGATCAAACCGGAAACGCTATCATCGTGCTAAGTACCATAATTTGTGAGCCCCTAAGTCTAGTTTACAAATATTTACTTAATATTACTAATATATTTTAAACTAGTCGAAAGAAATTTCTAGCAATATCTCACCATTTGCGTAGGTTTTATAATTTGTTTCTTGAAAATGTTTCTTACCCTGTAATTGGGCATTTTGCCTGTAGGGCACAGCATTAAATAAATATATAAATAAATAAATAAATAAGACGGCATAGTGTGTTCTCTATTTTCATTATTTGAATCTTGCCGGAAAAGAACTAATATGTTGTGTGTATCCCCTTAGTTCCTGTCTTGCTCCACCCCTCACGTTTGCCGTATTTCGCTGTCCAATTAACCTGGGGCAAACATTAGCTGGGTGGTAGTCTAGTCGTGGTGTTTTCCCGAGTTGAGCGATGACACGAGTCGTTCGGAAGCAGATAAAGGTTTGGCTACATCAATCGGCCAACAGAATATTGATTATCTGCACTTAATGTTATCTATCGTGGTGTTGTTTGCTCTCCCGCACAGAAGCAATTTGCTATTTGTTTGTTCACCTGCACTAGAACACGGGGGTAAAATAAGAAAGTTGCAATTTCGTACAAACAACAAGAGAAGTCGATCTCTTCCTATACATTGTATTTTGCATATTACACATTTCTGAGTGTGCCAATCTGTTTTAACCACAGATGTCGGTAATGATGATTTATTTATTATTATCAATCTGACTAACAGGATATTATATCCAAATTACAGGTAGATTATACGAAAAAAGAAATAAAAAAATACCTTAATTAACACAAGCGATATAACAACAAAAAAATAAACTTTGATGATAATATTGGTTTTCATAGCACGTATATGAACCCAAACTCATATTAGTTCGGTCGGTAACATTTTCAACAAACAATTTATAAAACCTACGTAAATGGTGAGAAATTTCTATAAATTTATTTTGAATAGTTTAAAATATAAATTTTAAGCTTACCAATACTAAATATGTTACTCAGTTATTCCGCCATTTAATATTGGGTTACATCGTCTTTATTAGTAATACAATACCAGCTCTAATTCTAATAGGCATTGTTGTTTTCATTGTGTCAAAAGCAGATGACCCTTCAATTGCCAGTCGTACTATTATCACCAGTCATTTGGCTCACAGTTTTTTTAAAATTTTAAGTCTATATTTAGAAAATCTGTTGTGGCCATCACAATACCTCTCACGCCTTTCTATTGTGGTATATATATATAAGTATTGTATTTAACATTTCTTGTACACACAAAAAATTCTAATTACACCTAATCTTTATATTTACGTATTTTCTATAATTGTAAAATCATTCTATGAACAAGTTTTTTTTTTTCATTTCTTCTAAATGTTTGAGGTTTTCCCAATTCATTAACAGGATTGGCGATATTTCTGAAGAGTTCATGTATATACCTATAATTTTAAATATATAATTAATAATACAATAAGAAATATTAAATATCGTTACCAGAAAAGGCCTTCAGTATGTGTTTGAAAGGTTGAAAAATCTATATAAAAGCACACTGTGGTTTATAAAGTTTTTATTTATAAAATCTTTCCGATGATCGATTTCGGCTATGGATAGCCATCTTCAGATCGACAGCTAAAATTTTGTATGTTACAATATATTAACATAAATATTAGTTAAATGTATAATTAAGTTTTAAGAAAACAAGAAAGTTACTAAAAAGTTATTGTATATGAAAAAAATTTTCTTTTGGAAACATATGGTTCTTGTAAACAGATTTTCTGAGGTTAGAAAATTAGTGTGTAAATACAACAATAATGATTTATTCAAGTAACAAAGTAAGAAATTTAGAGTAATGTTAACATTGTTGAAATTAGTTGGAGAATTGAAGTTTGAAAATGTTTTACAAACATGTGTAAGAGTCAAGAGATGGAAATGAACTAAGAATATCTTTGAATTTTTGACGCTGACATTGGTGACATTTATCTGTCCATTAGAGACGTTTTCATTTCTCAAGTAGTTGCCATGGAGATGTTTGAGCTGTGAGCAAGCTGTGAGATTTACTACAACAGATTATTTTATAGATTATACCTATATCTTTAAATATATAGAATGTATAATAATTTTTTTAAATGTGTCGGATAGAGATTTTTTTTAATATTTGTAGTAACATAAATATTCAAAAAATAATCATTTAGAAGATTTTTGTTAAAATACTACTTCCCATTACTGTTAGATTGAGGAATCCGTAGTTACACAGGTCTTTAGTCTTATAGATTTTGAGAAATCGTACCTCCAACAACCTCACACACATCCACACACACACACACACACACACACAGAATCACATACACACACATCATCGTAAAAATGTTATTATCGGATTCTTGGGACCTTAAAACGTGCTTATGCACTAAAATCTGTATATGCGAATTTTTGCATGATTCCAATACCTATCTTAGCGAGAGATAAAAAGCCGAAAGAATTTTGTGGACATTTCTGACCATTTTGAGCGGTGGAACGTGGGGCATCTTATTTTTTCGAATCACTTCTCAGCGCTATGTTGACATGTTACGCAACTTTTTCTTGCATCAACAACTTCGAAGACTCCGGGTCAACGTGGAAGAAATATGGTTCCAACAAAATGGGGGCACAGCCCATACAACAAGAGCCACGATGGAAGTTATCCGACAACTGTTACCCCAATCACGTAAACTCATGTTTTGGTGACATGCCTTGGCCCCTACGATCACTAGATTTGTCAGCGTGCGACTTCGTTTTGTGGGGTTACCTCAAATCGAAAGTCTATGTTCGAAAACCTCGTACGTTAGACGAATTAAAACTTGCCATTCATGAAGAAGAAAGAAGAAATCGCAGCTGTGCCCCAATAAATGTTGATAAGAGCAATGCTGAACTTTGAGGAGAGGCTCTATATGTTTTTCCAGCAAAATGGACGTCATCTTCCTGACATCTTTCGTAATTAAATAATCTTGTATATCCTATAAAAACTAGATAAACCACAGATTACTTTCATGGTAATATATATTTAAAACAGAAAATTAAGAAGATTGCACTTATTTGAAATCCATGCGATCTTTTTGCTCCACCTTGTATATACCTCATATTTTTTTCTGAAAGAGAAGTATTTAATGTGCATCAAATTACGCATATATCTCCTGAAAAACAATGAAAGTTTTTATCCCTTTTCCTATTGTATCCCATTATTCGATGACGAATTCGCTAGTGTTTGTTTACCGTTGGCTACATAAAGCATCAATAGCAGAGCCAAGTCGCAGCGTTATCGGCTGCTACTACCCCTTCCCATGGTAATGTTCGCCATTGTTTGCTGCTAATTTATAGCTCAATAACACAACGAGCGCCCGAAGCACAAGAGATCGAACGAAGAGGGTAGGAGGCTTCCTCCCGACCTGATAATCTCACTACCCTCAACGGAGGGCTGTTGTTTCATTTATGGGAAAATGACGAGGTGGAAGAGTCAATTTTTTAGTATAAGAGCAGAGATGAATCAATAATTAGTATACTTGTTTAATAAGCAAGAGTTGAAAAATAAAATACGAACTCTGTGTACACAAATAGCCCAATTGTGAAAAATTTATTTATCGTTACTTAAGTAATAGTATTTGTAATAATAACTAAAAAATCTTTACTTTTATATTAACAATGAACATATTTTAACATATTTACTACGTCAATCCTGTGTATTATGTATAAATTCCATAAATAAATTTTCTTGTAGAAAATTCTAAATTCCCAGTGAAATTATGTTATAAACACACTATGCAAATTTCATTTAACACTGACATCTTTTTCTTAGGTCCGTGAAGTTGGCAACCACCTAAAAGCACAAACAACCAAATTGGTGGGAATCGTTTGTGCTTCGTTAGTGCTTGATTGTGCCTTTAGAAAATATACAGCAACCCCAAGCGTTCATTAGTTATAAACAAATTAAAAGTGGTTGCCAACTTCAAGCTTAGCAACCACCTTAGAAGCACAAACGACCAAATTAATGTCAATCGTTTGTGCTTCGTTAGTGCTTCAAGGATATATATAAATAAAGTCAGCAACCCCAAGCGTTCATTAGTTATTAACAAAATAAAAGTGGTTGCCAACTTCACGGTCAGCAACCACCTTAGAAGCACAAACGACCAAATTAGTGTCAATCGTTTGTGCTTCGTTAGTGCTTCAAGGATATACATAAATAAAGTCAGCAACCCCAAGCGTTCATTAGTTATTAACAAAACAAAAGTGGTTGCCAACTTCACGGTCAGCAACCACCTTAGAAGCACAAACGACCAAATTAGTGTCAATCGTTTGTGCTTCGTTAGTGCTTCAAGGATATACATAAATAAAGTCAGCAACCCCAAGCGTTCATTAGTTATTAACAAAACAAAAGTGGTTGCCAACTTCACGGTCAGCAACCACCTTAGAAGCACAAACGACCAAATTAGTGTCAATCGTTTGTGCTTCGTTAGTGCTTCAAGGATATACATAAATAAAGTCAGCAACCCCAAGCGTTCATTAGTTATTAACGAAATAAAAGTGGTTGCCAACTTCACAGTCAGCAACCACCTTAGAAGCACAAACGACCAAATTAGTGACAATCGTTTGTGCTTCGTTAGTGCTTCAAGGATATACATAAATAAAGTCAGCAACCCCAAGCGTTCATTAGTTATTAACAAAACAAAAGTGGTTGCCAACTTCACGGTCAGCAACCACCTTAGAAGCACAAACGACCAAATTATTGTCAATCGTTTGTGCTTCGTTAGTGCTTCAAGGATATACATAAATAAAGTCAGCAACCCCAAGCGTTCATTAGTTATTAACAAAACAAAAGTGGTTGCCAACTTCACGGTCAGCAACCACCTTAGAAGCACAAACGACCAAATTAGTGTCAATCGTTTGTGCTTCGTTAGTGCTTCAAGGATATACATAAATAAAGTCAGCAACCCCAAGCGTTCATTAGTTATTAACGAAATAAAAGTGGTTGCCAACTTCACAGTCAGCAACCACCTTAGAAGCACAAACGACCAAATTAGTGTCAATCGTTTGTGCTTCGTTAGTGCTTCAAGGATATATATAAATAAAGTCAGCAACCCCAAGCGTTCATTAGTTATTAACAAAACAAAAGTGGTTGCCAACTTCACGGTCAGCAACCACCTTAGAAGCACAAACGACCAAATTAGTGTCAATCGTTTGTGCTTCGTTAGTGCTTCAAGGATATACATAAATAAAGTCAGCAACCCCAAGCGTTCATTAGTTATTAACAAAACAAAAGTGGTTGCCAACTTCACGGTCAGCAACCACCTTAGAAGCACAAACGACCAAATTAGTGTCAATCGTTTGTGCTTCGTTAGTGCTTCAAGGATATACATAAATAAAGTCAGCAACCCCAAGCGTTCATTAGTTATTAACAAAACAAAAGTGGTTGCCAACTTCACGGTCAGCAACCACCTTAGAAGCACAAACGACCAAATTATTGTCAATCGTTTGTGCTTCGTTAGTGCTTCAAGGATATACATAAATAAAGTCAGCAACCCCAAGCGTTCATTAGTTATTAACAAAACAAAAGTGGTTGCCAACTTCACGGTCAGCAACCACCTTAGAAGCACAAACGACCAAATTAGTGTCAATCGTTTGTGCTTCGTTAGTGCTTCAAGGATATACATAAATAAAGTCAGCAACCCCAAGCGTTCATTAGTTATTAACGAAATAAAAGTGGTTGCCAACTTCACAGTCAGCAACCACCTTAGAAGCACAAACGACCAAATTAGTGTCAATCGTTTGTGCTTCGTTAGTGCTTCAAGGATATACATAAATAAAGTCAGCAACCCCAAGCGTTCATTAGTTATTAACAAAACAAAAGTGGTTGCCAACTTCACGGTCAGCAACCACCTTAGAAGCACAAACGACCAAATTAGTGTCAATCGTTTGTGCTTCGTTAGTGCTTCAAGGATATACATAAATAAAGTCAGCAACCCCAAGCGTTCATTAGTTATTAACAAAACAAAAGTGGTTGCCAACTTCACGGTCAGCAACCACCTTAGAAGCACAAACGACCAAATTAGTGTCAATCGTTTGTGCTTCGTTAGTGCTTCAAGGATATACATAAATAAAGTCAGCAACCCCAAGCGTTCATTAGTTATTAACAAAACAAAAGTGGTTGCCAACTTCACGGTCAGCAACTACCTTAGAAGCACAAACGACCAAATTAGTGTCAATCGTTTGTGCTTCGTTAGTGCTTCAAGGATATACATAAATAAAGACAGCAACCCCAAGCGTTCATTAGTTATTAACAAAATAAAAGTGGTTGCCAACTTCACGGTCAGCAACCACCTTAGAAGCACAAACGACCAAATTATTGTCAATCGTTTGTGCTTCGTTGGTGCTTTAAGGATATACATAAATAAAGTCAGCAACCCCACGCGTTCATTACTTGTATCAAAATAAAAATGGTTTACACCTTCATGTCCAATAACTACCCGTAAATCGCAAATGACAATATATTTTCTACTAACATAGTTATGTAGTATTTTCCAGGTTACTACAAATTTTTACCATCCGCTAGTCATGATAAGGGGGATATATTAGTATAAAGCTAAAAATCGCACATTGAGATTTGTTTTAAGATCCCTATAATCCGATAATAATATTTTTTGAAGATGTATGGAGACGTGTCATGCAGGTATGTGTGTGTGGCTCTATGACACTTTACTTGAATTTACAGATGTCCGGATTTCGAAGGCCACCATTGGGATCTCCGAAACTATAAGAGATATGACTTCGGTTAATTGAGACATGTTGTGCGCCTTTGATTGGCCATCTTAGATGAGCTTTTATTTTTCAAAAAATTCTCGTGGGTTACTACATAATGGCGGAAAACTAAATTTGATCAATTTTTACCTCCCACTACCCTTGGTAAGGGAGGTATATAGGGATCGTGCTAAAAATTGCATATTGAGATTTTGGTAAATAACCACGTTTTAAGGTCCCTATAATCCGAATTTAACATTTTCACGATGATGTCTGTATGTATGTGTGTGGGTGTGTGTGTGTGTATGTGTGTGTGTGGATCCTCTTTACGCTCTATATTATCGTTCATATACATATATATATATATATATATATATATATATATATATATATATATATATATATATATTACGGATAAATTTATAAAATTATCTATAATTTTAATCCCGGAGCTTTAAATACAACTCCATGGTTCCACAGTTCAGATCTCAAATGTATTTAACTGACAGATATATGTCACTGTCATCAAACTAATCATTTCAAATAATAATAGTAACGTTTTAAAAAGAAAATAGTAAATGGAACAATAATTACATGAAAAGGAACTTAATACAGTTATTTGTATTTATAACTCTTACAATGTTGTTATTAATGTTTTCATGACCAATAAAAATATTTATTTATGCACTGAAGTTATTTACCATATTGTGGGTTGCAGGAAACCCGTAATAATACTTTCTTAATTATGCACTCCTCATTCGCCAAACCATCCTCCTGTATCTCCTATACTGATCCCTTCTAACTCATCCACAGACACCTCGCAAAAGAGTTTATTATATTGTAAGAGTTATAAATACAAATAATATCTATTTTTAGTACAAGTGAGCAAAGTATGTCTTTTTCTCACGCGTCCATAAATTGGCCGCACGAGAGAATCGAGTGCGCAAACTGAACAAGTGAGAAAAAGACATGCTCACGTGTGCTAAACATGATTTTTTCCACAATCTTGAAATACAATTTTCCCAAAAAAATTAAACATTGTACTTTGTTTATTAATGAAAAATTCAGAGGTACATTATGTTTACAATTGAATTTAATTAATTAAAAATAAATATAAAAAAAAAAATATTCCATCATGTAGAATAGTGTTCAGAGTATGCTACCAATTATACGCTTGTATATTTTGCTCATTTGTGAAGAAAGTTATTTACTTTGCTCACTTGTGAAGAAAAATATTTACTTTGCTCACTTGTGATTCAATATGCTACTTTGTTCACTATTTTCAGTTGAATAATAATGAATTTTGCTCACGATTGTGGAAAAAAGAATTTACTTACGAGCCGTCCGGCGAGAATGTGATACTATACTTTTCTTCAATCATAGTTTTACAGAATTTTAATTAATAATTCGTAGCTCAACTTTTATTTTTGTAATAAGAGGTTATATTGTGAGTTAATGTCCAACATTATAATTATTAGTAATTATCTGTCAATAATATTTTTTTATAAGATATATAGAATTAAAATTAAATTATGCAGCAAGGTAGGTATGGAATAAGTTTTTTTTAAGTAATATAAAATACTATTTTCAAAAACTAATGTCTTGACAAAAAAATAAAAAAAATGAAAAATATCGAAAAACTGATGCTTTGAGGGTAAAACAAATTTGAAATATGTACAATAACCTTATACCAATCGAAAAACATAATAATGATTTTTTTTAAGTAAAAAAAAAATATGAGTACAATTTAAAAAAATCTGTTGTGGCCAGCACAATACCTCTCGCCACTTCCGTTTTTGCTTACATAAGTATAGGGCGCGAGCAGTCATGTGACTTTGTTGGCCTTGACAAGCAGATATGTGAGTTCTGTCAAAATGACAATTAGTAATTATGTACATAGATGTCAAATGTCACAGAATTTTTCATCAAAAATTTCAAGATTTTCTAAATTCACATAGTTAGTCATACTTGATCTAGACAAGCAGATATGGAGGCCCTTGTCAAAATGTCAGTTAGTAATTATTTACTTGTCGAGGAAAATAAACCACATGGAATTGGAATATCATGAAATTTTGGATGGACAATTCACATTTGACATATATGTACATAATTACTAGCTGTCATTCTAACTCGGGTCCTTATTTGCTTGTCAAGTCCAACAAAGTCACAAAGTCACATGACTGCTCGCGCCCTATAAATTTCTCATGTCTTTTCTTTATGTTTAGATTATTTTTATAATTTGAAATTTATTTTTTGGGGAAGTTTTCTCCTATACTTCTAAATGTTCGAATATCTTCCAATTTCTTGACGGGATTTCTGATGGGTATATGTATATAGCTATAATTTTAAATATTTAATTGTTATTATTGTTATACCACAAGAAATAGTAAACTTACCAATATCTCAGAAAAATTCTTCAATAATGTCAGTTAATTTTGACGTTTGCTGTTATGTTGCCAAAAAAAAATATCTAAGATTTATTTTCAGCTAATAAAACCATATTCGTACTATGACAAATTCTGAATCGGTTCTTATCCACTGTCATGTGTTCAGTTAAAATAGACCTAAGTTCAAGTTTTAGAATTGAGCTGCCAAAAAGGTTTATGAATTACTGTTGGTTTTTGACAATGACATTTTTCTGTCATTTACAAACATCTACTATACTACTACTATAGAGTTGTTTAGGCTCTGAAATGTATTACAACAGTTTATTTCATATTATTATTTAATATATCTCCAAACGTATAGGAGATATAATAAAAATTTAAAATGTATCGAATAGAGAATTTTACGTTCTTTAATACTAATAATAAAAAAATTCAAAAAAATAATATTTAGAATTTTTGTTTTAAGATACTACTACTTCCGGTTTTCCAATTGGTACTAAAACCTATTCAACTCTTCCCATTAATGTTAGATTGAGGAATCCGTAGTCACAAAGGTCTTTAGTGTTATAGAATTTGAGAAATCGTGTCTCCAACAACCTCACACACACACATCCACACACACACACACACACACGGACATCATTGTAAAAATGTTAAAATCGGATCCTATGGACCTTAAATCGTGCTTATTCAATAAAATCTGGATATGCGATTTTTAGCATGAATCCAATACCTCTCTTAGCGAGAGGTAAAAATGTAAATTTGTGTTATATCTGAAGTAATGAACGCGTGTGGTTGCTGACTTTATTTATGTATATCCTTAAAGCACCTACGAAGCACAAACGATTGACACTAATTTGGTCGTTTGTGCTTCTAAGGTGGTTGCTGACCGTGAAGTTGGCAACCACTTTTGTTTTGTTAATAACTAATGAACGCTTGGGGTTGCTGACTTTATTTATGTATATCCTTGAAGCACTAACGAAGCACAAACGATTGACACTAATTTGGTCGTTTGTGCTTCTAAGGTGGTTGCTGACCGTGAAATTGGCAACCACTTTTATTTTGTTAATAACTAATGAACGCTTGGGGTTGCTGACTTTATTTATGTATATCCTTGAAGCACTAACGAAGCACAAACGATTGACACTAATTTGGTCGTTTGTGCTTCTAAGGTGGTTGCTGACCGTGAAGTTGGCAACCACTGTTATTTTGTTAATAACTAATGAACGCTTGGGGTTGCTGACTTTATTTATATATATCCTTGAAGCACTAACGAAGCACAAACGATTGACATTAATTTGGTCGTTTGTGCTTCTAAGGTGGTTGCTAAGCGTGAAGTTGGCAACCACTTTTAATTTGTTTATAACTAATGAACGCTTGGGGTTGCTGTATATTTTCTAAACGCACAATCAAGCACTAACGAAGCACAAACGATTCCCACCAATTTGGTTGTTTGTGCTTTTAGGTGGTTGCCAACTTCACGGACCTCTTTTTCTTTAACTTTTCTCATTCGTTAGGGGCCGCTATTTTTTTATTTTCTTCTTCCACTCATTTTTGTTTTGCGTGTCATCGTGTAAAATCGTATTATATGGACTCTAAAACGTATTTATTCACTAAAAACTCACCATTGAATTTTGTGACCAAAGAATATACCTTCCTTACCTAAAGGTGACGGAAGGTAAAAATCTTATGTGACCAGCGCATTTTGTTCGGTCAGTTCTATGTATTTTCTATTCCATACAGAAAGTTTCTTGTTATAGATTCTATATCTCCAGTAAAATTATAACACAAACATATTATGAGCCTAAACTCATATTAGCTCGCGGTTAACACTTTCAACAAACAAATTATAAAACCTACGCAAATGGTGAGAAATTTCTACAAATTGCTTCCGAGTAGTTTAAAATATAGATTTTAGGCCTACCAAAACTGAATATGTTATTCAAGTGCTCCGCCATTTAATATTAGGCTACATCGCCTTTAGTAATATCCCTAAGCCATGCCCATTTTCCTGTGAGTATTGTTCTGTCTTGCAAGGTAGGTTTTATAGTACGCACTGGATTTTTACGAAGTTGTTCTTTAATGTGCCAAAAGTGAAATGTCGCGGTACAAGCTAAATGTGGACTATAAGATGACCCTTAAAATGCCGTTCGAACTATTTGGCCCACAGTTTTTTTTTATAGTTTTACGTCTATATATATAAAGAAGAATTTTGTAGAAATTTCGAACCTTTTGTGTAGATTTTATAATTTGTTGAAAATGCAAACTAGCCGATTTATCATGAGTTTGGGCTTGTATATCAATTGCAATTGAGACTGACATCTGTCAATCAGAATTTTCTTAATACAGTATCTATCTGTTTCCATGGTTTTAGCACAGCTGGCTGCTTTATGCAATTTAATATCTTTAACTTGAAATCCATTGAATATGAAGCATGAAATGCAATCAAATCGTATAGAGAATAAATTATTCTTTAATATATATATATGTTACAGTTAAAGTATCAATTTAGTCAGTGCATACACTGTCTAGTTGATGTATGCTTCCACTAGCTGTTTTAGTGAAAGTATACATTATTTTATATAGTGCATACTTTATCTAGTTAATGTATTCATCGACTAGTTAGTGTATACACCTTCACTGTCTACCTAATTCCGAGTTCTGTGCGTTAGGTATTGTTCCTGTTTGTTTTTTTAATAAAATTTATACGCCTAGATTGTTGAGTGGGTAGTTTGGGTGGGCATGTTGTGTGGGCAACGCAATAATTTATACTTTCACTAAAACAGCTAGTGGAAGCATACATCAACTAGACAGTGTATGCACTGACTGTAATATATACTTTAACTGTAACATATATATAACATTAAATGTGAAAAATGATATTTAACAGCGTTTTTTTCAAGAAGAACTATTAAAATCGTTAATGAGAAAATGAAATGCGTAGTTAATTTTTCAATACCTGTAATATATGTATAATTATTTAATAAATTGATTTATTTTTATTGGACCTTACACTCAGGTGACACAAATCACAACAAAACTTTGATTATAAAAAACCCTTTATTATAATAGACTTTGCAATAAATAATTATGTTTGAATATTTGAATTTATTTCAACAATTTACTATATATTTGACATTTTTAAACCGCTAGTGAAATAAAAAAATTAAACCGCTAGCGAAATAATTTTTTTTATAAATCAACAATTTTAATGGTCTGTATGCAACTAAATAAACATAATTTTATAAGGCAAAATTGAATAGAAGTATTTATAAAATCCTTTAATTTACAAAAACCCTCAATTTTTTTTATAAGATCATTGTCTCTGTAGAAAGGTTTATGGATCTAATAGAAATGCCTAGAAAAAGTTAAAACCCAGTATGATTTCATCTTGAAAGTTATTTCCTCTCCTAAGTAATTTTCTATTCAAAGAAGTTCTCCCCACGTGTCTGGGTGTTTGGCAGGATGTTGAACAGATCCTAAAGGTAAGCATGTTTTGTTTCCTATCAGAGGGTGTCGGTTAATCTATATTCCTTGTTAAGGCGTATACAAGACATTGCTATACAAGATGAGATGAAAAACGGTTTATTAAATTTTACATGCGTATGCGTAGCTTCCAGATCATTTTCAATACAAGATGAAATTTTCTTTGTGCTCCAAAAAAGAAAATTTATAGAGCGCAGATACAAACAACAAATATATCAGAAGGAAGGCTGATATAGTGAAGTCTATTTAATATGAGCAATATTAGCTCTTCTAGTAAATAAAAGATCGTGAAGTGAAATTCTGCAAACAACAATAATTGAATTGATTATTTCTAAAAGGTCGCTAATCACCTTTTACTAATTTTACATCATCGTAAAAATGTTAAAATTGTATTCTAGGGACCTTAAAAGGTGCCAATAAAAGGCGGATATGCGATTTTTAGTATGAAACCAATACCTCCCATAGTGGGAGGTAAAAACAAATACAAGACTACGAATTAATTTCACTCCTTAGTATATCTTCAAGAAAACTTTAACAAAATAATAGTTATATGCTAATACATTTTGAAATTCTTTGGCAAATATTTCCGTGTTCAAAACTCTCTGATCTGATTTAGTTTTCGGTTCTAGCCAAGTCTCGTGTTACACTTTATAGGTGTAATTGTCCATAAATCAAATTTATTATATTCCTGAAAGTAAGTTACCCAATAAAAATGTCATTAAACTATTATTATAATGCCCAAAACATGTCCTTTATTTTCTGGGGAACAATAAAAACATAATTAGGAATTTTTGAAACAAGATGAAACAGATACATTTCATTTTGTGATTCTACGAAATAATTTACATCAGAAACTTACTGCAAATACGTGAAAATATTCCCGTGGCAATTAAAAATACGGTCAGTGTGTTTACATTAAAATATGCGGTCGTCACAAAAATGCACCAGTGCAGGAAGCTTGAGCCTGAGCGTAGTCAGTGGCCACATTTGTGGTTGTTTCTTTTGTAAACAACGAAATACGAAGTAATTAGCGAATCGCACAAGCCATGTTTCACAGACGGCCTTTCTGTTTTCGTTTCGTTTCTTTTTATACGATGCGGATGACGAATCCTACTACTGCTTGACGGCCATCGGAGTTTTTTCTATTCGCTGCTGGCAAAATGCCGCGTCCCATTATTATTCCCAAAGCAGGGGTGACAAAAGTCGCCAAGAAAATCACCAAGGAAATTTTTCCATTAAGAAGTAATAATTCGACTATGTTTAATCGAATTTAAAAGTAACATTGCAGAATAATTATATGAGAAAGTTATCCCTGAAGGAAAAAACGAATTTTATACTATCAGGGCGACCGAAGAGTCGATCGCATAAGAAAATCTAATGTGGGCAATTTCATTTTTAAAATAGCAATGACCTTTACGTAAAATATCACTTCCGTTGGTCGTTTGTAATCAAAATCTAATTTGTTGTTCCAATAAATGCTCCGTGATACGAAATTTTTGATTATATTTTATTATGTTTTTCATCGGAAATCTGTTAAGAGCTCCAAGTTAAGTACCACATCCGGTTTATTAATTTTAGCAAACATCAAATATATTATTCTCATTAATATAAATACCAAATTTGAAAAATTTTGGATTATATTTTAATATAGAGTTTCATTAAAAACTGTTAAAGGCTTCAAGCAAAATAACACTTCCGGTTTATCATATATAGTCAAAATTTAATATGTTATTCTCATACGTAATAACAAGTGATATCATCGATGATATTCTCGAGTGAAACCGAGCTGCAGATTTCACGAGTCCGAAGGACGAGTTGAAATGTGCTGCTTAGGTTTCACGAGCAATATCTTCGATTATTAATCATATCACGAGCTTATATTTAATGAGAGAATATAAGTTTTATTTAATATATCGGAATTTGACTTATTGTTATTACTTATTTAACACTCAAAATTAGCTGTCAATGTCGTAAATAAAGAAAACAAATCCCTTAGTAACGACTATAAATAAGGTGGTAATTTCTTTGTTTTTTATCATCTCTGTGATAGACATGTAACTAGGGAGATTCTGAATGTTGATTGGCAGAAAACATGTCACGTGACTAATTAATTATATTCTCAATCATATATAAGTTTTAAATACCAAATTTGAGAAGTTTTAGATTATAATATATTTTGTTCATGAAAATCTGTTCAGAGCTCCAAGTAAAGTGTTACTTAAGGTTTATCAATTTTAGTCAAAATCTAATATTTTATTCCTATTGTTATAAAGGTCTTAAATACTAAAATTTAAAAGCTTTGGGTTATATTTTAATATAGTTTTTCATTAAAAACTGTTATGGGCTGCAACTAAAGTACCATTTCCAGTTGTTCAATTGTACCTAAAACCTTTTTATATTAATGCAGAATGCCTCAATACAGCAAATATAAATTTTTGGGGGTTTGGTATGCGTTATCATGGAAGAAAAAATCGACACACACACACACGCACACAGATATCATTATAAAAATAGTAAAAAATGTGTTGTGGGGTCCCCAATTCGTGCTCATTTACTGAATACTCACTATTGAATTTTTGAAGCGAAAACATTACCTCCATTACCTATGTATTTAGATTGGTGGGAGATAAAAGAGATGATGCAGAAGATATTTCAGTTCATTAGACCATTTCTCCTCCATTTTTTGTTTGAGAGAAAATTTAGTATACAAGGTGACACTGAAAAACAGGCCACTCAAAATAACTTTTTTATTTGTGATTATTTTTTAATTTTCTTTACATATTTGCATAATAAGCACACGGGCTCACAAATCACGATATTTGGCATGATGGTAGCGCTTAACTCTCATATTTCAAATGAGACATCCTAGGTATACATTTTTTATATATTTGGAATCTACGTAACTATACTAATTCAAGGATATGCCTGAAATAATTTTTTATTGAAGAAATAAATTACAAAAACGTAAGAGAAAATTATGAATAATTATCTAGTAAGCCATATATCAGGTAGGCCATGATAACAAATTGATCATTTTTGTAATAAAATATAAAATTTACTATTTAAACAATTAACTTACATATTACCCAATATTATCTTAACTGTTTTCGTAATTTATTTCTTCAATAAAAATTCACTTCAAACATCGTTAAATTCGTAGTTTTATGTAGATTCCAAATATATAAAAATATATAACTTGTCCCATTTGAAATATGAAAGTTAGTATCACTTCCGGTTAAAGCGGAAGCGCTACCATCATGCTAAATACCATGATTTGTGAGCACCTAAGTCTAATTTACAAATTTGTAGGGAAAATTAAAAAATAATTATAAGAAAAAATATATATTTTGAGTGGCCCGTTTTTCAGTGTCACCCTGTATATTTATTTTAAATTTGTTAAATTTTAAATAATGTTTTTAAAGTATTGACAATCTTTCGTGGGACACTTGTATAAATTACAATCTTTACGATACTGAAAATAAATTCGTGACTTCTACTTCATTAAATTAAATTGTTTAAAATAAATTCCGAAATACATATGAATCATGTTGAAAAACAATACAAATTGCATATAAATATCATTGTCTCCAAACGTCTATTAACTCTTGCCAAATATTCCCACATAATTTCATTGGACAAAACTCCCAATCTCGAGAAGAATGTGGCATCCCTGTAAGAGAAATATCTTAAGAGTTTTTGCTTCCAGTTGTTTGAAATAAATTGGACGATATAATTATAGGACAAACACTGTCAGTGCGCGTATTGCTGTCACTTTTTAACACTGACACACATTCTAATTTCGTCTGAAATAACATGCAAAAAAACCATAATGAATTTTCTAACGGAGGATTGAATAGCAAATTTAAAATTGGAAAGAATGTAACGGCAAAGTTAAACCGGTAATTTAAGAACAAATTTTGACAATACAGGAATGCCGAAAATATTGCTTAGATTTGACTGGACTCTGTTTAATTTTTAATCTGAAAGTTTGGTTCAATCTATGGTTTAAAGTTACACTTCTATTAATGTTAGGGAAAAATTATTGGAAATGCAGTCTTGGTAAAATGATTTTATTAAATTATCATTTGTTTAACAATTCGACGTTTCGGTTTCTAATAAACCATAATCAGAGTTCTGGAATACATTTTATTCATAGTACAAATATTTTAGGAAAATAATAGTTTATAAAATCTTGAAGTTACTTACATGTTAATATATAAATAGTTGGCAAAAACTAACAATTACATTACGAAAATAAATTAATACAAGGATGGCAATATCGTCATACAATTTAAGAGATGATAAAAAACGTGCATACATCAGAGCTACAAAAGTTAAAGTAATGCATATTATCGCAGATTTTTTTCGGCAAGATGAATCTGAATCCCACGCAGTTCGTGCCGAAAAAAATCTGCAACAATATGTATTACTTTAACTTTTGTAGCTCTGATCAATGCACGTTTTCTATCATCTATTGTATGACGATATTATCATCCTTGTATGAATTCATTTTCGTAATGTAATTGTCAATTTTTGTCAACTATATATTAACATGTAAGTAACTTCAACAAGATTTTGTAAACTATTATTGTCCTAAAATATTTGTACTATGTATAAAATGTATTCCAGAACTCTGATTATGGTTTATTAGAAACCGAAACGTCGGATTGTTAAACAAATGATAATTTTATAAATTCATTTTACCAAGATTGCGTTTCCAATAATTTTTCCCTAACATCATACCAACAGTCAAGAAATATCAGTAACTTCGGTTAATATTTGTTTAACAATGACAACTGTCCAAGAAAAGACCTCGTGCATATTTATCCGAACTGATATCCGTGGTTCAGGTTTAAAGGAAATTTAAATTTAAGAACCGCAGTTCAAGGAAATAGTTTGTATGGAAAGAAAAAAGTATCGGGAAGACCCAGGGCATCTAATGAGACAGTTAAATTAATTTATTAATCATGTATTCCAGGGTTTCTCAACCTTTTTTGGCTACCGCCCGCTTTGTCATTATTTAAAGTGACGCAATTTGCCTACCGCCCACTTACATAATTCGTGATTATTTTAATGCATTTTATTTTGAAATAAAATATAAAAAATATTGCAACCAATACGGCTCAAAAATAAAATTAACCACGTTGTTCTGGATTCAAAAAATTAAAAATTAAATAAATAAGTTGAAAATAAAATATGAATGTCTTGTATTTGATGCATAACTTGTGACTAAGAAACTTTTTTGCTACAAACAAGTTTACTGAGCTGCTGGGCATCCTTGAAATTACATATTGCTGTATGTAACTCATATTTGCAATACTTGGACTACGGTTGTTTTTATCAAGACCTCTCATTTGTAGAAATATGTGTGTTTCAGATTTAAATTTTAAATGTAATTATATTAAAAGAAAAAAAAAACAAATAATGTTCCTACGCTTAAGCAAACGATATAAAAGACCCCACGGTGAACTGCATTGTCATTTTCCCATTCATTCTATGAAAAACATGTATTGAACTTTTTGCGAATGCAAAACTTTTTTCCCGCTTGACAAAACTTGACAAAAAATGCGGGCCAATTTTTATCCGCGTGCGAAAAAGAGAGTTAAAAAACAACAAAACCACGGAACAATTCAAGTGTCAAATGTAATTAATGACAAAACATCAGATTCGACAATGCAAAATGGATGCTGTTCTGCCTCCCCGCTATCGCAAAGTTGGCTGTGACAATTCTGAATGCACAGCCTTTTCTTTATTAAATTTGTTTCTTTTGAAATGTCATCAATATCTATTCGCTGCTTGTGTCATGGTGACGGATTGACAATGTTTCTTGTTGTTGATTCATCGCTTCATATTTTTATACATAAATTCATTAATCCTGACACCACATACGAATCAATAATGGGCCTGCCAATAAAATTGTCATCGTGAGTAAATCGGATGTTACTTTAGGGAGAGAATTATTTTATATTTGTTGAAATATAGACAGAAGACAAGACACAAAATACAAATTATAAAATGATAATAATTTAAATTTAATACACAAAACACTGAACATACAAAAATTAACAACTTGTTATCTAAACTATATAAAACTTTAGAATATCAATAATAAATATAAACATCAACGTCTTGACGATTCAACGCCTAGTATATCAATATTATAAAAATACACAATCAAGCGGCTAGATGCCGTATAATAATATAATAAAAATCTGATGTGGCCAGCACAATACCTTCCGTCAATCCTGTGTATTATGTACAAATTCCAAACATAAATTTTCTTGCAAAAGATTCTAAATTTCCAGTAAAATTATTTCATAAACAAACTTCTCTAGCTTTTCCCATTCGTTAGGGCTCGCTATTTTTTATTTTCTTCTTCCATTTATTTCTGTTTCGGGGGTCGTCCTCATTCGGTTGCTTTTCTCTGATGTCTTCCGCAATACAGTCCTTCCATCTTATCTTTGGTCTTCCAATGTTTCTTCCACCTTCTATTACTAAGCTATTCATTTTTCTTCCAATATATTCTATATCTCTCTTCGTGACATGTTTAAACCAATGTAATCGTCTCTCTTGTGTCTTTCTAGAAACTTTTAATACTCGAGTTATTTCTCTTATTCTTTCATTCCTTGCCGTATCTTTACGTATCTTCCCCAACATCTATCTCAACAACCTCCTCTCTGCCACATTCATTTTCTTTTCATTGACACTGCCATCTGTTAGTTAGAATATTCTTAATATAGTAACTGTTTCCATGGTTACATCACAGCTGGCTGATTTATAAAATTTAATTTCTTTATAATTCTTTAACTCTATATCCATTGAATACGAAATATAAAATGCAATTAACTCGTATAGATAATAGAATATTCTTTAATATTGACAATAACAATAAATGTGTAAATAATATATCTAATAGTGTTTTTCGAAGAAAAACTGTTAAAATCTTCAAATGAGGGTACGTCCGGTTGACCAATTATAACCAAAATCTAATCAAGTCTGCATATGGATGTAAGGAAGAGGAATACGATTTTTTTGACCAAAGACAATACCTTCCTTACCTAAAGGTCACGGAAGGTAAATATACAAAAACAAGTGGCTAGATGCCGGGACATATTTATTGACATTTACTAGATAAACTCATTTCTACGTGTCGGATATAAGGCATTATAACATACTGTTCATTGATTAGTTTCATGGTCCAAATTTGAATGTCTTCTGGCTCTCAAGACTCAGACTGTAGAAATGTACTGGTAAGCCTTTAAAGGCTCTCTTAAATTAACGGGAAAGATTCGCAGCGGTGACGATCACGACAATTTCGCGTTCATTCTGCTGACGGAAAAAAATGTGGTAATATTTGCGACCATGTACTCCACATCAGACAATGAAGAGGCACTTTTATTGATTACTTTTAGACGATGAACATAATGCCAAGTTTTTATTTGCGTACTGCTTTAAATCTTATACCTACTAATTGATTGAAAAAAACCGTTATTTGTCCATTATTCAAAGGCAAAGGCAGTTCAAGTAAATTTACGGATTTTTCGCGCGCTAAGTTGTGTGTTGGTAAACTTTTTGGTAAAGTTTTAATTCATAAGGTGCGAACAATTTCAAAAATTAGTAACATTCAGGGTGGTTTTTTGTCTGAGAGGGGATATGTCGATCAATTTTTTGCTCTTTATATGATTGTTGAGGAGACACTTGACAAGAACGAGATGGTGTTCTGTGGCTTTCTGGATTTAACGAAGGCGTATGATAGTGTGCTTCGAGATATTTTATGGGATGTACTCAGAGAGTACGGCGTGAATGAAAACTGATTGGGAGCTATTTGAGCGTTGTATGAGGATAATGTGGCTGCTTTGAGAATAAATTGTAGGTTTAGTGATTGGTTTCGTATAAATGTTGATGTGAAACAGGACTGTGGATGTGTCCGTGGTTGTTTAACTTGTATATAGATGTGTTTCGGAGAGCGCTGAGCGTTGGTAAAAGTATTGTGCCTGCGTTAGCGTATATGGATGATGTAGTTGGTTTAGGTGAAAATTAAGAGCAAATCAGAAGAATGGTAGAGAGAATACATGTAGTTGCAAAAAAGTATGAATCTGGTGTTAGTATTTGAAAGGAGTAAATTGGTGACTGAGTGCAATGTGTAGGTAGATGGAATGAGACTGAATCAGGTGAATGAGTTTGTATATTTGAGTAGCATAATATCGAGGGATGGTCGAATTGATCGAGAAATTCAAAGGAGAGTGAGTGTGGGATGTAAGGTTATTGGTGCTGCGTGTACGTTTGCTCGAAACGTAAACGTATCTAAAGATGCTTGGTTATGTGTATATAATAGACTGCTAGTGCCTGCTTTGATGCACAGAAACGAATGTTGGGCATGGACGAGAAAACATTAAAGGCGAGTGACTGCCGTGGAAATGAAGTATTTATGTGGTATATGTAACACCCGATCGCGTAAGGAACAATTTGAAGTATAATGAATACATGGTTAGGAACAATGTTGTTAAGAGAGTTGGAGCGTGTCAGTTGAGATGGTTTGGTCATGTAGAGCGAATGACAAGTGATCGGCTTATAAAGCGTATATATCTGGATGAAGTTGAGGGTGCTCGATTGCGTGGCCGTCCAGTGTAAACTTAAAAAAAATGTAAGCCAAGTGACGGATGATAATAGTTCAACCGGCATTTTAAGGGTCATCTTCTAGTCACAAGTTAGCTTTTACCGAGATCCTTTACTCTTGGCACAATGAAAAATAATTTCGTAAAAATCCAGTGCGTATAATGGAAAAACTTTGCAAAATATATGGATAATAGTCATAGAAAAATTTGGAGGGCTTAGGGATACAATGCCTAATAGAATTAAAGCTGGTATTATTAATAAATGGCGGAATACTTGAATAGCATATTCAGTTCTTGTAAATTTAAAACCTATTTTTTAAACTAGTCCAAAGTAATTTGTAGAAATATTTCACCATTATCGTAGGTTTTATAATTTGTTGAAAAAATACTACTATGTCAAAAAAGTACCGGGAATTGGTCAATGAAACACAAAATATGCTTTATTCATCCAAATTTATTTTGTCGCCTTCAAAGTAGGCCCCTTCCGAAATAATATACTTATACCAACGAATAATCCAATCATCAAAACATTTTTTATACATTTTCAGGAATCGACTTCAGTACTCGCCGCGAATTCTCTTTTTTGTCTTCTATCGACTGAAAACGGGTACCTCGAAGTGGTAATTTGAGTTTTGGAAAGAGGAAAAAGTCGGCCGGAGCCATATCAGGGAAATACGCTGGTATTCGATAAGATTTTTTGAGTTTTTGGCCAAAAATTCGTTCACAATGATAGCCTTGTGAGATGGTGCGTTATCGTGGTGCAAAATCCATGAATTTTCTTTCCACAAATCTGATCTTTTTCGACGAATTTGCTCTCTCAAACGCCGCATAACGCGCAGATAATATTCTTTAGTTACTGTCTCATATCAACATCACTTTCACATCTCGACCGCTTTTGATTGCACTGTACCACTCATCCGCACGTTTTTTTGATAAAGTCGATTCACCATAAGCCTTATGTAACATTTTCAGCGCTTCGGCACACGAAATTCCATTTGCAATGCAAAATTTGAGACAGATTCTTTGTTCGATATTTTTATCCATTGTAAACATCGCAAAACACACTTGTGATGAACTGACAAATGGAGCACTGTAAACAAACTAAATGACAGATGGCGCTCAAACTTCGCGTGAGCATAGACGACAGTTGTGCCAACGTAGCGACGAAAATAATCACGACACTTCCTTTAAGCGGACTTTTTAAATATACAATTCCCGGTATTTTCTTGACAGATTGTAATCCGACGGAAATATTATGGATTTGGGTTCGTATGAATGCAATTATGAATGTGGTCGAAGCGGAAAAAGTGTGCTTAGACAGGAATGTGTAGCGAAGAATGATTGTTTTGTAACAATTATTATGGTACGGATGCGGTATTTCGCTACCGAAAATCGGTCACTTTAATATGTTATGAGTGAGGAATATTTGTTGTATGATGTATGGTTTAGAATTGTTTTGAAAAAGTGAGCGAATCAGCTGAGCTCTTATTATTATTGTTGTTGTTATTATTATTTTCGGGTTACTGCTAACCTACTAAGTGGGGCATGGGTGATTTATATGCATGCGTATTCATTCATAAAATCAAAGCATAAAGATTACAGAAAATTTTATATACTGATGACACAATTTCGATAAGATAAAACAATGGTTCTAAATGTACAGTGTAATATTGGACATATTTTTCTGTAAATGAAATCAGTAGCGAATAACCAGCGACGGCAACAAAATCCGTGCATATAGCGAAAGTAAATAAATCGCTACAGTTTCGCGATAACTCTGCACGAATGAGGAGACTGTCATTTGTCGACGACAATTTAGAAAAGTGAAAGTTTCGCTATGGCTGCAAATATTGCACGTTGATTTGGCCAAGCCTTTAATCATTTAGACCATGAACAAAATATCCCGAAGCATTGTAGTACATTGGGTAAAGTTCTACTCGTTGATTTCGGTAGACCCAACCTCACGTGCATGTGCAGATAATCACGGAATCAATATACATGATCAACATCATTTGGTGAAATGAGAACGATTGAATGTGTATATCAAAGACACAATTCGCTCTGTTCTATTACATGTTTAAACAGACCACTAAATCGGTTTCAACGAAATTACATGTAGCGATCGAAAAGCTCATTTGATAACAGTGCAGTTACTCGTTATCCAGTTATATTTGATTAACGAAGCCCGGGAACATTCATAACGATGTTTCAGAACGCGATGGGCCTATAAAGAACCCCAATAATACCATAAATTGTCAATGGTTTCAGCGATTTTGGCTAGCAACGCAGATTATAAATTTGGTCATCTAATTATTTAATGATACCAAACGCTTACTTTTCATATTTTCTTTATCCACAAAATTCGTGGATTTTTCCACTAACTTTATGTAGGTATTTATCGTAAAAAGAGAATCCGTAACTATGTGAACTAAGTGATCAACCAACGTTCTATTTCGAGCAAAATCAATTATTGGCAATGAGGGGTTGCACGATTTTTTTTCTTTGCCTCGAAAGAATAAGAAAAAATATTTTACCCGTATTTTATGTTTTCTTTCATATACTCTTTGTTCATGAGAAAACTGTTTCTGAAAATACAATATTCAAATTGCCGCCTTTTCTATCACCTGGTGACGACAAAAAACTACCTACCAATGAAGGAATGTTTGCCGCCGATAGAATTTAAACGATTGACAGCCGTGACAGCTAGGATTGCCAGACCTTCTATATTTGATAGAAGTCTTCTATATTCAACGAAAATCTTTTGTTTCTAAAATATAGAAGCAAAATCTTCTATATTTCGGCGTTTCAAAATATTATAATAATAATATTTTGACTTTTGGCACCGTGCGGAAAAAGGGTAACACTGTGCGCATAATTTTTTAAAAGGCAGATTTGCCGAATATTTTTTAAAATACTGTCTCTTATTTTAAACAGGCCGACTACTTCCGCTTTTGCAGAATGGGTATTTTCTATTATGGGGAACAAGTTGAACGATTCCAAGAATCGATGGTATGGTTTTCAACTTTTTTTTTATTTTACTATATTTTTCGAGTTATTTTTATAAAGGTAGATGAAGAGGATAGAGGTGCAATGTTCAGTTTAAAGCGATATTTTATGTTTTGTTTGTTGAGTTGTGTTTAAAATATTGTTAAATCCTTATTATTTTATTCCTTTTTATTTTTATTTATCTGAATATGTTTTAATATGTCTTTATTTTTAATACATTAGTAATTACACCTAATATAATGATAATAATAAATGTTTTATTTGAATCTTCTACAATTTTTTTGAAACTTCTATATTTTCAAGTTAATTCTTCTATTTTCGCCATTTTGATTTCTGGCAACCCTAGTGACAGCTGTCAATTGTACACTAGCTACTAGTTCTATCTATATTACTATTTTACATTTTGAAAAGCCTCAAACTTGGTTGTAGAGAAGATTTTTGTGCTAATGTGCCCAAATAGAAGTAATAATAGTACAAAAATAGTTTTAGTAGTAACTCGAAACGAAGAAAGAAGAATGAAATGGTTATTTCAAATAAACATAAAACCATTTACAAAATCAAAGTATCATTCCATGAAAATCATTTTGCTATAAGCATAAATATTTTTATAATTAAATACGAAATATTAAATATTTTTTTAATTTTTATCTTTCCAGTTCTGTCATAGTATTTAGAGATAACCATTTTACATTACGCGTCGAACGACTTCTACAATGAATATATTCCTACGTAGCAAATGTTTATTCCCAAGCTAACTGAATCTGAGTGAGATGTAAAAGAAAAAATTTCCGGGAATATTTTCCTTCTTGCATTCAGTTTAGCGTAAGTGGCACAAATATTATGGGAGATTAATGATACATTAAAGTTCCTTAACTTTGAAAATTTAATAACTATATTAATTTTAGATGAAAGCGCAAGTATTTAGCATCACTGTAAATTAATTTAAGTTACTTCGTGTATTTACTAATACCTAATCTACTCCAGAGTCTAAAAATTTATACAGGTTGTTCCAAAACTCGATTGTTATAGCTATTCCTTGGATAATTTTAAGTCAAAAATAACTTATGCACTCATGTGAAACTCAAAATTAAATGAGTTATGAGCGATATTAAATTGAGGAGCTCTTTGCAAAAACAACCTGTCATTTTCTTTTTGAATTTGAGATAATAAAAGAAAAAACTTTCGAGCGTCCTTACTGTTAACTATGTAGCTTTGACAAAAAGAACAGATTGTATAATAAAAGTAATATTTAAATTACACTTGGCAAAGTTCACAAATTCCAGTCTCTGAATCAACCTCTCGATCATTTATCAGAGACTGGCCCACTCAACCAGAACCACAGACGCGTTTCGCTCTTATTGGAGCTCATCAGTGTGGTGTACTGACTGGGCCAGTCTCTGATAAATGACCGAGAGGTTGATTCAGAGACTGAAATTTGTGAACTTTGCCAAGTGTAATTTAAATATTACTTTTATTATACAATCTGTTCAGTGTACAGTTTTCTATATAATAAAAGTGTTTATGTTTTTACTATTTTCAGTCATCATCCTAGTTAAAATGTGAAAGAAATAGATTTCAGCAACTTTGTTTCAGTACAACATATTTAAAGCAGGGACTAAAACCGAAAAATATTTCGTTCAGTTCTTATCCGAACGAAACCGAAAAATTTCGTTTCCGTTCTTAATGTTCCCACCTAAATATTTTCGTTTTCGTTCACAGTAGTTAAATACCGGTTAATACCGGTTATAACTATTAATGAGTAACAATTGATGAAAATATAGCAATATAATAAGTTTTTTTTTTATTAAACATGAAAATAAAACATACATATAAAGGAAAGATAATACATATATAAAAATAAGAAAAGCTTATGCTGTGGCCTGATTTTTTTACGATAAAGAATAAAACATTAATTACATTTTATTTCACCAAACTAATAGTATGTTTTCAAGCAAATCTTCCTTTATGTTAGTTCTCTTATATAAGTACTTAACATAACTAATAAAACGTATACCGACAGTGTGTGCAAATGAAAATTATCGCAGTCAGTGTTCAATAGATGAAACTACGAGTATACCGTTTAACCTAACACGTAACAGGGTTAGCTACTGGAGAGCTACTTTGAAAATCTGCTTGTTTGCAAATCAAATATCTGAAAATTCAATAATATTTGCCTGTAAAATATTTGCTGTAAATAAAATAAAATATTAAATAAAATAACGGTTAAAACCGGTAACCGATATAAATTATTTCGTTTTCAATCATGAACGAAAAAAATTTATTGCGTTTTCGTTTCCGTTTTCGTTCTTATAAAAATTTCGGTTTATTTCGTTATTTCGTTTTCGTTTTCGTTTCGTTCTTAGTCCCTGATTTAAAGTACTTTTAAAATACTAAAACGATGTAAAAAAGTGTTTAGCTCACTTACAGCGGTAATAATAAATATTTTCCTATTTCCAGATTAGGTATTCCGAAAATATCTCTTAACCCTGTGTTAAAATGACGTTTATGGAGAGTTTATTCTAGAGTTAAGTTTTATTTCATGTTTATTATTATACATTCGTGGGGTTAAGCTCGTGATTAACAAGGAATAGCTGTGTTAAAAGCTATTCTGAATTTAACCCTTGTTTATTATTATCGCAGTTAGAGTTAAAAATTGTTATTGTAAGTTTTTATGTAAAATTCTTACTTTACTCTTTAATCAATTTTTATTGATTTCTCCAAAACTACCATTAACGAAACCTTTTCCTTTTACATCTCGCCGCTTTAATTATTGGAAGCAATTTCAAAAAAACTGTCAACAAATTTCTGTTGTCTTTTGTAGGGATTCAAAGGCTTCTAAATATGAAACGTTAAAATTTCGAAATTCATATTATTGTAAAAATAATGTTTTCTATTTCCCAGTCATGGAAAAAATACACCGCAGGAGAGAATTCTATGCAACTTCACGAATCAGCTATTTCCCCAGTTGTTTATTTGTATTTAATTCATAATTTTAATGCTGAAAAGCAAATGCACAGGTGCGGATATTTGAATTATGTCAAGAATTTAAATAAAATATTTGCACAAAATAATTTAAATAACAAACATGCCGCTATGTAGTCATAATGAATATTTATGCATCTCTATTTTTAATATAAATTCTGTATTAATAATATGTTTGTTATTTGGTTTACCTACTGCGTATGTAGGAAACATTATAACTGGTATTCAATTTAACATGAGTGGGAACTGTGTGCATAATTGAGAGAAATGACAGAATTTTTGTTAATATTGGAATTTTACAATTAAAGTTATTCACATAGTTTAATATTAACTATGTGAATATATATACATAGGTATATATTTGATGGTAAATTATTGTTTTGCTACTAAGCATTCAGAAGAATAGGGCATATACGATATGTATTAATGCCTCTTTAATGTTTCGTCAAAGCTGGCTTTGGTTTTGTGATATAAAAAGGTATTGAGGTTTGAGGGCGACTTCCCTGGCATTAGTGCCACGCGATTTGTCATGTCGGTCGAGATCTGACCGAGCGTTCGTAACAAGACCACCACCAATAGCAAGCCTCAGAAAAGAGCAGAATTTTTTACATGTATACAACTAGAATTTTTTGTAGCTATCATGATTCTGCAACTAATTTGCTTCATATAAAAAGCTTTATCAAAAGTTGAAACAAACACGACGTTTCGGTGCTCACTTGCACCTTCTTCAGGTTCAATAACATGTAATATAACAACGTTGATATTGTAAACCCATTTCGACAGTCCGCGTACTTTACAGCAAACTTAAGGACCCAGTAGAAAAGAACAACAAATCAAACGTAGTTTATAAAATTCATTCCTCCACTGAAAACTGCAAAGCCATATACGTTGGGGCGACCAAAGTTATTCGAAGATTCGGATGAGCGAACATCGCAGATCAACACAAAACAACACGGCGAACAAATGTGCTTTTCCTGAACATTCCAATACACTAATAATAATTTACGAACTAATTAAAACACGAGCGACTGCAAGGAGCGAGTGTCTTTAATGCGCGAATGAGCGGAAGACGTCTTCACGCACCTAGTTTGTATAATATTTTTTGTACTCGTAACCTTCAAAATGACACTTCCCGCACGCAACACTCAATTTGGAACAAGTGCTTCCCGATCGACTCGACTGTAAAAATTGCAAAAAAACACTGGCCCTTTGGAACATTCTAAAATAAATCTGTCTTGATAATAATAAAATCTAATTTATAAAATACAACTTCCCTGAATTTTCCTTTTTTAAAAGTTTAGGAAATAAGAGAAATTTGCTAAAATTCTTTCAACATTTGTGAGCATTAGTGCCATCTATTTGACAACCTCTGAACTAAAGACGTCATTGATACAACTATATAATATACTATATAAATAATAAGAAAAAACACATATTATGGAATATAACAACTTAGTTTAATGGATAAGTAAGATTATAACAACATAAAATGCTTAAATTAATTAATCTATTTTAGGTTAGGTTTGATATTGGAACTAAAAAACAATATTTTTGGATTGGAAAGAGCCACAATTGTTACAAGTGTTATTATAAACATATATAGTAAAATTTTGACAATTAGAAATCGAAGTTCCTGTATAATTTGCAGATTCTGGTGTACTCGCACAAGTTGCATTTACAGATGATGGTCCTGCCTGCATCAATTTATTTGCAATCATTTTTGTACTATGGAGGGAGGTTTCTACATAACGGTTTCATAATGTTCTCTTGTTTTCGTTGAATCGCCACATTTGCAGCTTCCCGAATCTCGGGAGGAGTACAAGACACATCAGACATTGCACAAAATTATTCACTCAAATATAATAAAGGAAAAACTTGGTACAAAACTCGCAAAATATTGATGGAAATGTCAAATGAAGCAATTGTTTCTAGTAAAACAAATGGTGATGGCCTACTTAATTTTATGTACGCTCTTAGATAAAGATTTGAAATTTAAGATGTATTTTTTTTTTAAATACTAGTACTCGAACAAAAAACATATTTTCGTTTTGCTTAATTTCAAGATTTACTACATATGTATGTTTCTTGACATGCTACATATCAGGGATTATTGCAACAATATTAATGCAAGCGTATATTTTGATGTGTTGGAAAAGTGCAAAAAACAAATTTCAGACCAAATTAAGTTTAAATTATATTCTTTACATTTTATTTAAATTACTAAAAAAATGTTACACAATCATTGGTGTACAGACGGCCAATAGAAGTCCGTAACGATGATGTCACCAAAGAATACTTCCGCAAGATATTTCCGATTATTTTCCAAATTATTCTGTTGTCGATTTTGAGAGCAAATGGATGTGTATATGTTTTATACTGAATGTTATGTAGAAATGTATTTTGTGTTAAAATCGGTAAGATCTTACTGTAAGTGTGATAATTTCGATGTTATTTTGTTATATTACTTGTTATAAAGCCATAATCAAACATAAAATATTCAATGACTAGAACAACCACTGGAAGAACTAAATAACAAATTCAAAAAAATTCAAGAAAATATTGAGATAAGAAGATACAATAAAACTGTACCCGAAAAGAACAAGTTATATTCACGAGAATGAGAATAGGTCACACAAAAATGACCCACAAATATCTTTTTGATGAAACTGACCCGCCAATCTGTGACAGATGTGACGTCCAAATAACCATAGAACACATGCTAATACACTGCACAAAATATTGCGATGAAAGGTGGAAACACAAAATACCAGGAACCATCAAAGAAGCACTAAATACAAATAATTATAAATCTACTTTGCAATACATTATGGACACCAATTTATATCAGTACATATATATGTAAATGTATTTATAATATTATATATGACATTGTAACTACTTATGCATGCTAATACTCATTGGGGGAAGCAAAAATAAACAGGAAAAAAACCTTAAAGAAGGGGGAAGTGTGCACCGAAACGAACGAATAAATTCTGTTGTTTGAGATTTCGAGTAATTTTTAACAGCTTATACAAAATTATGTTTCGTTGTTATTACAGAAAAATACAAATTTTAACCGTTGGTCCCTGTACGTACTGGCCCACTCAATATGCATTTTATTTATTTAATGTAAACCAAAATTAGTTTAAATTATGGAGGTAGGAATAATATGCAGAGAGCATAAACTTGAACTATGGGCAAGGGGATTGTAACCCGGTGGAGACGGACGCAGGTACTGACTAGTACATATTGTAGTGGGGCTTCGCGAAAAATTTAATAACAAACCAATATAAAACACGAAATATATCAAACAATCGCAAATGGCAAACGCTTCTCCAACACACGTACACATACAAAAATATGCACAATTAACAACAATAACTTCGTAATTTCAAAATGACTGGGGATACATTGTAGACGGCTTCACTAGCGATTCCAAATACTCTCCCCATATTATTTTTACATCCATGATTTAAATATTCAACAATATAATAATTTAGGTTAGTTTTATTTTAAAACTAACAAGTACAAAATTCATCAGACTAACAAAAAAGCTTCAATTCCACAAAACAATTTATATTTCTATTAAATATTAACAAAAATAAAAAGCCTCATATTTTAATGAAAATCCTTTCAAAGTATTTCCTAGTAAACTAGCACGTGCGTCTGATGAAAAATTCCTGGAAATTAAATTTTCTCTCAGTTTTATTAATTCAAAATACAGTATATTATTTTCAAATCTGAGTGGGAAAGTATATCGTTTAGATTATGAAGCTTTTTGTAAAGAATATGCTAAGTAAAGATGATGAAAGATAACATATCCATTGAAGTTCATTATTAGATCCTATAGAAATTATTTTATATAATGAACAAGCTTTTAATAGTAAATATATAAATTATGGTATTAAAAATTCAATTTACCTTACTGGTTATCGAAGGAATAAACTGGGAATTGTACCTACCTGAAAAAGAGAAAAAACAATTAATATATTGAATCATATTTAATATCACGAATTACTAAGTAATTTTTATACAAGCTGTGTTCCCTCACAAAAACCCATTCTTGAGGTGCTAAATCCTTTACCTTCATACTTGTTTGTGTTTTGTGTTTTTAAACACAATCATTTATTTAACTTGAGAAGGCGAACCATTGATCTCATTTTATAAATTTCATTAATACACAAGGTACTCCAGCACAGCAATATAATACTAAAAAAAAATCTGTTGTGGCCAGCACAATACCTCTCGCCCTTTCCATTATGTGATATAGGTATAAGTATTGTATTTAACATTTCTTGTACACACAAAAAATTCTAATTATATCTTTTGTTTATATTTAAGTATTTTGTATAATTTTAAATTAATTCTATGAGCAAGTTTACTTCTACTCTTCTAAATATTCGAGATTCTATCAATTCATAGACGGGATTGGCGGTATTTAAAATTATATATATATATATATATATATATATATATATATATATATATATATTAATTAATAATACAATAAGAAATATTAAATGTCGTTCCCGGAAAAAGCTTTCACAAATGACTTTCGATTTTTGTCACTGAGATTTATCTGTTATTTACAAACATTTTTATAATTTCTCAACTGGTTACCATGGTGTTGTTTGGGCAGTGGGATTTACTACTACAGATTATTCTATAGTTTATATTATTATACCTCTAAATCTATACAAGATGTAATAAAAAATTTAAATGTATCGGATAGAGAATTTTATATTCTTTAATATTTGTAATAGCATAAATTTTCAAACAATAATATTTTTGTTAAAATACTACTACTTCCGGTTGTCCATTTGTTACCAGAACCAATCAACTCTTCCGATTACTGTTAGATTGAGGAATCCGTGGTTAAACACGTCTTTATTATAGAATTTGAGAAATCGTACTTCTAACATTACACAAACATTCACACAATACTGTAAAACTAAAATAAAATATACTATTTTGTATCAATATATATATATATATATATATATATATATATATATATATATATATATATATACAGGGTGTTAATAAAAAAACTTTACACACTTTAGCAGGTGATAGTAGAGATGAAAACAAGAAAAAAATTCTAATACACTTAGGTCCAATACTCTTTGGTTTTTAGAAAATTTATGTATGGAATTTGTACATAATACACAGGATTGACGGAAGGTATTGTGCTGGCCACATCGGATTTAACAACTAAGGACTCTAGGTGTTTACGATCAATTGTAAACAAAGTTGCAGCCGTCGTCGAAGAGACTCACGCACTTGATCGTAAACACCTAGAGTCCTTAGTTGTTAAATCTGATGTGGCCAGCACAATACCTTCCGTCAATCCTGTGTATTATGTACAAATTCCATACATAAATTTTCTAAAAACCAATGAGTATTGGACCTAAGTGTATTAGAATTTTTTTCTTGTTTTCATCTCTACTATCACCTGCTAAAGTGTGTAAAGTTTTTTTATTAACACCCTGTATATATATAAAGGGTTTTCCAATAAGAGGTGTTATTTTGATATTCAAAGAAAAATGCCATTTTTTAATATAAATGATCGGATGTTTATTTCATTATAAAGAGGAAGGTATGCCGTTAATAGTGGAAAATAACATCAGGCAAATGACCACCACGACCACGCTGACAGGACAATATCCTTTTCATGAAATTTTCCATAACCAAATCGCAAAGTGGCTGTCCTATGTCCTCGATAGCCTCACGAATTCCATCTTTGAGTCTGAGTCGACGCTGGGCAGTTGGCGTAGACCTTCTCTTTCACGTGGCCCCAAAGAAAGAAGTCGCAAGGTGTTAAATCACAAGATCTCGGTGGCCAATTGTGATCACCTCTTCGAGAGATAACACGGTCCGGAAACTTTTCCCGTAAAAGATCAATGGTTTCGTTGCTTGTGTGGCACGTAGCGCCGTCTTGTTGAAAGTAAACGTTGTCCAGATCAATACCATCCAATTCCGGCCATAAAAAATCGTTAATCATCTCTCGATAGCGCAATCCATTCACCGTAACTGTTGCTCCAGCCTCATTTTCGAAAAAGTAAGGTCCAAGGACTCCGCCGGACCATAAACCGCACCAAACAGTCACACGTTGAGGATAGAGAGGCTTTTCAACAATAACTCTTGGGTTTTCTGAGCCCCAGATGCGACAATTTTGTTTGTTGACGAAGCCACCGAGGTGGAAATGGGCCTCATCACTCAAGATGATTTTTCGATGGAATTCCGGATCATTTTCATGCATTTCAACGACCCTATCAGCAAAGACACGACGTTGTTGATGATCGGCCGGCTTGAGTTCTTGTGTTAACTGGACTTTATAAGCCTTAAGACCCAAATCTTTATGCAAAATACGGTGTAATGACGTTTGTGGAATGCCTAATTCCAAAGAACGACGAGGAATGGACAAACCTGGGTTTTCTTCAACACTTTCGGCTACAGCAGCAATATTCTCGGCTGTTCTTGAGCGACGTGCACGGGTTTTATTCTTCACATCACTAACTTGTCCCAACAGCTCGAATTTTTCCACCAATTTCTGTATTGCGGTCCGACAAGGTGCTTCACGACGACCCAAAAATTGTCGAGTTTTACGAACCGTCTCTGCCAAATTTTCACCATTTTTATAGTGAATTTTAATAATTTCAATGCGTTGTTGAAGCGTGTATCGTTCCATTTTTATTAATGGCGTAGTTTCTACTTGTCAAATGTCAAAAAATGACAGCTTCAAAAGCGACATCTACCGAAATAGCGGGCTATTCAAAATAACACCTCTTATTGGAAAACCCTTATATATATATATATATATATATATATATATATATATATATATATATATATATATATATATATATATATAGTTAACACTGTAATTTCTCATGTATTTTTTTTTGTAGCTCATGATCGGCTAATTTATCACCCGAAACGTCTATTTGACTAATTTTATGTAATAAAATATCTGGAACAGTGCCCTACCATCATTTTTAAGTATAATCTCAAGGAGAATCCCAAAAAAATTTGGACTAAATTTAATGTATCCTAAAAAACTATTAAAAAAATACATGGTCAAACAACAAAGACATACAGTGTCGTCTTGAAAGGAGCTAATAATGTTTGAGTTATGTGCGTTGAGTTTTATATAAACAATATATCGTGTCTTTATTCCGCCTTTGTTTTATTTTGGATATTACAGTCAATAACTTCTCCATTCAAGAACTTTTTACTCTGTCATTTCGTTTTTCTCATAATCTGAGTTTCTGGCTGTTACTCAAGTCGAAATAAAACAGACTTCCTTTCTTTTATTGTTAAACGTCGAAAGTAATAACCAGGCCAAGAAGGCCATGCTTTCCAACATGGCGGACGTCAGGCATTCGGCATTAAGACTTCTGGAAAGCGTACATTCGTTTTACAAACGGAAACCACCGCTGGAATTTTATTGGAACGGTTAGCTGTGTGTCAGCGATATTTCTTTGATTCCATCTAACGTATTGGCTAATGGGTACACCAGCTAGTAGCCAGTTCCTATCAAAATACTTTAAATTTATTTCCTATTGCTGTGGAAAGTATAGCCAAGTTCTTATACTCGTTGGTACACAATGGGAATCATAATTTTACTGAATCAATACCACAATTCTACCAACGAATTAAAAAAGAACGGAAGATTTCGTTTAATTAAAAAACATGCCGTGTTCAAAATAAGTGGACCATTTTTTACCTTCCGTCACCTTTAGGTAAGGAAGGTATTGTCTTTGGTCCCTAGAATATGATTTTACTAATTTTACGATGATGTCTATATATGTGTGTGTGTATGTGTGTGTGTGTTTATGTGACAAAAAAATCTCCGACGATAATTCCAACACTACAAATTTAAAAGTTATAATTCATTCGTTCTTCTTTACATCAATATGAAGAGCTGAATATTTTTGATTATAATTATGAACCAGAAGTACCCTAGAAGTTCTTAGCAGTTTTTCTTGAAAAAAGCAGTTAAATTCATTTTTTGACATTTTATGTTATTATAAATATAAAAGAATATTTTATTGTCTATACAGTTCGATTACACATTTTTTTGGATATATAGAACTTTTGGCATGAAATTTGTAGAAAATAGTATATGTTCGTCTTACAATTTACTGGATATATAAAGAATCTTTTCAAAGAAACTTTCGGTATGAGATTTGTACAAAATACATAGAATTGACGAAAGGTAATGTATGTGCTGACCACATCAGATTTTTTTTTATAAAGATAGAAAAAAATTGCAAGGAACTAAAGGTACTTTTTTGTGCAATAGAACGAATAGTATTACAGTGGTAAAAAATAATATTTTTTAAATTGATTACTATTAATGTTATATCATTTGAAAGCTTTTTTAAGCTTTATGAAAAAATAATTTACAGATATAATTGAGGAGCTTTTGGCAAAACAACCTCAGTCCATTTTTTTAAATTTAAGATAATCAAAGAAAATATTTTCTAACTTGTTTACCGTTAAAGATTTCTATAATTTTAATTAAATCAGGATCATGGTTAAATATTAGAAATTTATTTACTGAATGTTAAGTACAATGGAATCTCTCATAAACGGACAGTACTTGAGCAGGCGTATTTGCGTAGGTTACTTGTATTTGCGCAAAAACGAACGAAAACCGTAGTTCTTGTCCATTCACTTAATTCAAATTCGCTTGAGACGAATGAAAATTTCATTCGACTCGTAACGAATAGTGAGTCTTTCGTTTTACTACTTTCGGACAGTTCTAATCTACTATTTCTATATTTAGAAGTACTGTTTTCCTGACATTTTACATTATGCATAAATATTTTAAAATTTTACATAATTAAAATAATATAACCACTGATTTTACTGTAAATACATATTATTAAATCGTAGAAATGGGCTAATTGGATCAAGGAGAATTTAAATAAACGAAGAAAGAAATTGTGAAAAATTCATGGACCTCGCTGGGATTTGAACCCAGGGCCTTCCTATATCTAGTAGGACGCTCTAAGCAACTGAGCCACGAGTTCCCATCGAAGTCAATGAATATTTCATAAGTCTTTTTACAAATCGTAATGAGTACACTCTTCTAACAGGAGAGATGAATACAATGCGCATATATAGAAATTATTGTGAACTTTAAGCCGTCACACTTACATAGATTATAAATATTTGTGATCCATCCTAAATGTTTTTAAATCGTAGAAATGGGCTAATTGGATCAAGGAGAATTTAAATAAACGAAGAAATACATATTAATTTTTTTAAGTTTTTGGATATCTATATGTTTACAAAAACAATATTAAAATTTATTAGTTAACGTATATTATTAACAATATACTAAAACAAATTGACTTACATCTGCATCTTCATCAATTTTAGGTTGTTATTGCACTATTTTTAATTGTTATTACCGCTAACAATGAACGCTACAATATTATTTACACTTAACACACACTAAAAACAATATTAATAACAAAAGAAATAGTTAATAACATTCAGATACATTGCAAATGTATACACGGACATAGATACCGATAAACTAAAACTAAGCACGGTTCAAAGCTGAAATAAACGAACAGACCTGTTAGAACAAAATGTGCCATTCTCATTACTTTATTCTTATTAGTTTATATTACGGTGTATAAATATAGAAGGTGAGACAACTCATCAAAAATATCTTGTTTTCGAAGTTGCCAGCCGCCAGATGTCTCAGCGTGTAAGGTTAGAAATGTTTCCGACACATAACTGTCATCTGTCAATTTGAATTGAAATTGACACACGCTAATTAATTTTATGCACATATTATAAAATGTATAAATATCGAAAACACTGAAGATTGTAAATCAGGAAGAACATTCGACGAAGAAAATTTCTATTCGCGATCCTTCGCAAAACATTGTAAATGTCTGGCGGAAAGTTATACCTTCTGTAGCTAATAAAATCCTTGGTACTAAAGATGGTATATGCCAAAAATATTTTAAAAATGAAGATATTTTACAAGAATGGGAATCTGGGGATGTACGTATTTTAAATTATTAAATATATCGTCATAACTTGTTACCCATTTCTGGGTGTACCAATCTGCTTATATTCGCATATTTCAGTTATGACGATATATCTATAATAATTGTAGTTGAGAACGTTTACCAAGCGTTACCTCACGGGCTCTCCATGCTGCCGTGAAAGTATACTAAGTATTAGAAAACAATAACTAATATTTTTTATTACAAAAAACTGTTGTGGCCAGCACAATACCTCTCGTCATTTCCATTTTATGTTACATAATTAACGAATTTAACGTTTCTTGTTCACACAAATAAATCAAATTGTATCAATTCTTTCGTTCTATGAAAAACTTTGCCCTATTTCTCAAAATTATTTATATTCATTGACGGTATTAGCGGTATTTCTTAAGGATATATGTAATATTAATATACCTATAATTATAAATATTTAATTAATAATACAATAAGAAATATTAAATGTTAATGGGACATACGTTACAATTCATATAAATATAGAACGTAACATATCAATGAAGCATTTGGTAATCCACACGTGAACGTTATACCTGTACAATAATTAGAATGACTGTGAGCTTTACCAGTCATTTTTAATTACTGCAAACTGCTCGTCTTTTCTTATTGGCAATTTCACACGCACCGATTAACCATTTAAGGGTCGGGGGATGTTATTGCATTTAAGAATGTCAAGTATTTATTCAGAGACGTACTCAGCTTCTGGGTCCTTGGTCGAGAACCTCTCCTGACTCTTACTAATCAACAAGTCCTCAGAAACGTGCCTAGCCGCCGATTTTCTAAGTCGAGTTTGGTGAGTGTATTTCGCCGCTCGCCGGGACAAACCGCCGTCTGTATCTCCGATACCTACCGTAAAAGAGTCCGGTCGTACTTTATCTTTCATTAAATATTTTCATTTGTTTTACTTACCACCATCAAATCCTGTAGCTATAGCCGTATCGCGAGAACACAGTGTTGTAGTAAATTCATTACAGTTCCATCTTCCATCACAGTTCACAGAAAGGGTCATTTATTTATTTGTAAAATTCACATTTTAAATAAGTACAATAAATTAGTTGGTTAATACGTGCTTTTCTCAGAGCGGTAAGCTACCCTCGCAGTCCTCCTCTGTTTCAGCAAACCGCTGCCGAAGGCGCCCGAGTAAAACTAACCCCCGCCGACAGAGAGGATCTCGCCACCATGACCCCTCCAGCAACAAAAGTGGCGTCACAAATGGTTCTTAACAAGTGGCAACATATTATATTATACAACAAAAAGGACAAATTCATAATGGCTGAAGCTTGACAATTTAAAACTTTTTTTTAAAACGTCAGACTTGCTTTATTTTTCAAGCTTTCAATCTTCAATGCAAGATGGTGAATAGAGATTCATCATTCGTATTATTGAAATCAGAAAATATGTAAATCGTAACGATATATTTATTTATTTTTATCTCGTCAACAACATTTCGCATTTTCAAAGCAGGTAGATAAGATCAACCCATCAAAGAAATATTTTGAAATATCTGTTATGCTAACCTGTAGAGGTAAACATCATTAGCTCACCACAGCCCCCATCGATTTTGAAATCCGTCAACAAGGAAAATAAATCCCTCAAGAGAAATGGATAAACGGAATTAGTTTAAGGGTAAAATATTAAAATATTATGATAAAAAATTCTAAACTTCCAAACAAATAAGGCAAGTTTTGAGTTATATTCCTGGTCTTGAAAACAAGGTGGAATTTAGGTCAGCGAGCCAAAAACAATACATTATGACGAGAAAACAGATTCGGGAAGTTTTATTCGGATATCGGGGGATGATAGTTGTTTGCGTGACAGGGAAACTGTAAGTGATAAACAGAAGTTTACCGCGCATTGCGTCTTCACAACAATCTCCGACGTTTTGACTGCTCTGAAACGAGCATCATATGACAAACTCATTTCCTAATTACGGGGGGAGAATTTTCTTGGGTTATATCAGCAATATCCCTCCAGGGACGGTTTGGCAGGAATTGTTTTATTCTTAAGATTAATTTTTAATACATTTCTTTACTTCTTTTAGTTTTTGACCATTTTTTAATTTCTTCCAATTTTTACTTCTTTTATATCCATGCATACATAAAATCTCGCATGTCCCACTTAGTCTTACTGAAGAAACCGATTTTCGGTAACGAAATATCACATCCGAATCATAATAATCAACAATTATCCTTCGCCACACATTCCTGTGTAAGCACACTTCTTTCGCCTCGGCCACACTCATAATCACGTTCATACATCTCTTTCTCTTCTCACTTGTAAACTTTCTCTCTTTTAGCACCTTGCCAATCACATCCATCCACTTACACACTGGCCAGCCACGCAATCGAACACCTCCAACTTCACCAAGATATATACGCTTATAAGCCGTTTACTCGTTATTCTCTCCACATGACCAAACCATCTCAACCGACTCACACCAACTCTCTTAACAACATTGTTCCTCACGTGATCCCGTCTAGTTTTATTTCATTTATTTCTAATGTTTTGTTGAATTCTTGCATCGTTTTCTATTTATTAATATTAATACCATCAACAATGTTATATAAAATTTCGGATTCAATACAACCCTGGAAAAGTTTGTTTTCACCTGCCCCATTTCATTTCACCGGAAAACCGAAACCGAAAGCCATATATGTATTAGAATTTGTCATCCAATTTCAAATTAAACCCAGAATACAAGGGAAACTTATGAAACATATGACGTTTATTTACATATATACCACAGAGGAACGACACACACACATTTGTACATACACACATAGTTCTTACAAGAGCGACACGTTATTCATTGAAATTAAATCTAGACATAATTTATTTAATTTATATTACTTATATACAAAATAAATGAATCACCTATTTGAGACTCCACATAAGTCATGTTTTTTCAATATTTAGATTTTTTCAGAATCCAATTCTTCGAACGTAAACCCATCTTTGTGTGAGTAACGATATGTATCAGATGCACAGCACACTCATGGAAAAGCAGTTAAAATTAAATTTAAACGTTTGTAATAAAACCTTTTATTTTTGGCAGTTTTTTTTGTATCTGCTGATATTTTTGGTTCTTTGAGTGATGTGGTTTCTCAAATAGGTGATACAATTAAAATCTCTCGAGGAATTCTATAACTTTGACTCAGGTTGTCAACTATTTGACACCATAAAGTAAAATACTTATGACATGGGGGGGAGGGTGTATCAGTAGCCAGTGGATAGATTACAACGGAACACTACATGCTCTAGTATTCCATGTTTTAATTGGGTCGACCGCCACGCCACAGGCGCATTTATTATTTATTTTCTAGAAATACAAATTAATTTCCATACAATGGATAAAAATATTTTAATAATAAAACATATTGAAAAGCTTTTCAGTATAAATATGCAGTAAAACCAATTATTGTGCTGTATATTTTCAATATAATTATAGATCAAAGTGAAAAATTGTGTGTTGTTGCACGGTGGCCTATTTTAGCAGCATTTACCAGCATGGTTTTAATAAAATACCGATGTAATATAACACCGGCTCTTCAGAGCCAACGCATGTACTCGTGCTTGAATTTCTGCCAGCTTAACGAAACGTGAAACACACTTGTTTATTGCTATTTTATTAAAATTTAGTTGCAGTTTTATATTTGCTCACGTTCAGGAAAATATGACAAAAAGTTACGCCGAGAAACTGACCAGAATAAATAAATTCATTATTGCGACAATATTCAAATTAAAATCTTTATTTTATTGTGTATTTCAAGATTTATTCAATAACTTCAACAATTATAAGTGGCTACATTCTGCAATTTATACTGCGCTGTGTCGCGCCGAGTATTCATCTCTCTAGTTTTGAGAGTATACTTATCTACGACTTGTAATAGACTTTTCAAAAATTTATTGTCTTCAATGGTATCTTGTAACTCTGTAAACCGATACTTCCATTTTTTCATTATACAAAAGGTTACATTTTCTGATGTCGGCATATTCATATTACAATAAGGGGTGATGCTTAAAATTTGAGACTAGTTATGAATGGACATAAAAGGTAAACATTTAGTTAACCCGTGACTGGTACAGCCGGGTCATTTTGACCCTGCACAATTTTAGTCCGCTAATTGTTTTTGCACCTTATACTCTAACGAATTGTCATTGCATATAAATTCGCTTCAGTGTATGCTAAGACAGTACACAGCATTAACGTCGGCGGGTTTTCTCAAGTAAAGTAAATATTAATTTTTATTATCATTATTACTATTATTATTATTATCATTGTCAGTACGTCCCTGGTGTACCAGATTTTAAACTAAATTTAACATTTATTATTTTTAGTTTTTTCGTACGTTACGGACAAAAATGTCTAGAAAATATTTTTCAAAAGAAAAATTAGCCGTTATTGTCGGTACGCTGATATCGAAACTTTAATTAATGTTTTGATATCTATAATTGTAGCTATTTTGTTAACTCTATAGTTAATCAGTATATTACGTTAAAATCTGGGATGGAAAACGTAACGTAATGATACCCGATAACGTTATAATAAGGTTTCATTTATTATTATTTTTAAATAACGTTATAATTAAATAATAACATTATGTAACCGTAACATAACGAATAACGATTCACTGTAACGTTTTCCGAGTCTCCGAGTTTACAAATTTTACTAGATTTTTGCCGTTTGGAAGTATAATTTCCTCAATTTATTTCGATTTTTATGTCACTAGTGATCAAATTCAAATGTTGAACACTTTATTTCATTTCTAGAATCAGATAAGTCCGTTATATTATACATTGTTTTAATTTTAATTTTTATTACGAACTTGAGGTTATTGTAACGTTATAATAACGGAACAAAAATAACGTTATTATAACGTTACCTAACATTATTTTGTTTTTCATTAAGATATTTATAACGTTATGTAACGAATTTTTTTATAACGTTATGAAATAACGTAACAATTCGTTAACGTTATTCCATTTCTGGTTAAAATAAGATAAAAATATATAGTTTCGTTTATATTATTTGTTGCTGTCATAAAAATGACGGTTTTAACGACAAAGACACCTACCAAAGATTTGGCTTACTGTGATGAATTTAATTCTGTTCAAATTTAAATAATTGTTACTATCATGATGTCTTTTAATAAAAGGGGTAAACCTTTGCTTAATGCACTTATTTAAAAATGCATACTGATTAATTTCTAGTACTGAGGACAAAAAATTGTTGGGAGATTACTAAAGATCAGAAATAGTCTTAATCACCAATATCTTAAAGATATTTTTTTCTGTTGATGCTTAATTATTTTGAGATTGCCAATCTTGTTTGTGCATCTAATGTTGCATTTATTTCTTAGTGTCATGGCATTCTAATTATATCTTTTAGCCTGCATTCTCGTTGAGATTCCAGATTTGTTGTTAACTTGCTAATCCAGTCGATAGTTATTAGCTTTCAACATTTTTATGGCTTTTCTACCTAACCGTGGCTTATGTTTTGAAAAAATAATTTCTGCTCAAGGTTTAATGTAGCGATATATAATAGCTTTTGGTACATTTTCTTTTAAGAAATGATCTGCCATAAATTTATTTCCTTTTGAAATATGTAATTTACAGGACTTGTACATATATTCAATTAATAGTTCGCGATTCATGATGATACAATACTGATACAAACAACTTAGAAAACTCTAATCACAAATGTTGAAAAGTAACATTACTGTGTTTCTAAATGCTAAATAAAAAACAATGTTTCTAACGCGTAATAGATTTAGTTTTGAAAAATGCCTAGTCTAAAACTTTAGGCATTACACTTTATTATCTTTATTCCCTTGTATTTTGTTGATGTATTGATTTTATTTGGAATAACACAAAGATATCCAAATAAAATATTTAAAAATAGCTACAATCCCCTACGAAACAATATTGTACTGTCAGTGTCCAAGTACAACAGAATATATCAGAAAAAAATTCCAGCTGTCAGTCAATATCCGTATCTACCCATATCCAGATCAAGTCAGCGTCGACTTCAAACAAACGAATCCCAATTCTTGAGTTGCGCATGTCGAATGTTTGAAAGAACAACGCTCGCTACATTTCAACAAACCCAAACAAGATTTCACGCAAGAGATAAGTTTTGACGAATAAGGGCGAGAGGGATCGCGGATGATCACAAAGGGCCCGAGGGCACTCGGACGGAGAACACATGATAATGTTATGCAGATCCAGAACAAGTGAAGGGAAAAGTTGACAAATTCCTAGCCATCTTTGATCTGAGGAGGGCCTCGGGCTGCACTTCACACGACAAGCAAGATGGTGCTTTGAATTGCGATCAGAAGGGTTAATTTGAGATGACACTTCATACCAAGTGCTGACATTTTTATTAAATACTTTCTAAATCAAATGTTGTAAATTTGAATTATATACATCGTCTTTCAGGGATGCCTAACAGCAGGGCGCCGATTTGTAGGGGGCAACGGGGCGCGTGCTACCTACAAACAGTTTTGTAAGGGGCAGTGCCCCTCACAACAATTTAAATAATTTTTACTCAGTCATTTCAATGATTATATTCTGCAATGGATTCTGCTTTTACGATATACACTTCTGTGCAATAAAATTAAGCACAAGTTTTGCGACTATGTTTTCATAAATTTTAGTTGTGTATTTCATGTTTATTTTAATTGCTTAGCATTAGTTTCAATGAATGACAAACACCATACTTGAACGCTAAAAAATTGATAATTTTAAAACTTACTTAGGACTTAGCGTTTCTTAATTCTGAAGATGGTGTCTTTACTGATGTTCATCAGTCGAGCGATTTGTCTTATAGAGAAATCATCTTCTATTCTAGTTATAATTGTAATCTTAGAATTACTGTCTAAACGACGCGGCATTTTGACATTAATAAGAAAAATGACAAATTTACATATTTTCGTTGCTAGGCATCTCATCATGTCCAGTTTAAACTATAAAATATTTTGTGTGCTTAATTTTATTGCACAGAAGTGTACATAGGTGGGCACCGGATCCAGATTTTAATTTTGTGATTTATTTAATATTACGTTTTATATATAAAAATAAAAATCTGATGTGACCAACACAATACCTCCCGCCAGTTATATTTTATTAATTTAATTACATACCTATGGGGTCTCGTGTCCACGTGTGTGATTATCTGGTCGCGAATTTTGAGACACGAATTCGATCCAGACCGATGCCAAATATATCTAATTTTAAATGGCACAAAATTGATCCCAGTGGTGCACTCTCCTCAGCAGCAATGAGTGCCCGCCAGATGAGAATCCACACTCACACATATACATATACACATATGCACACACATATACATACACCCACACCCACAGACATCATCGTGAAAATGTTAAAATTGGAATGTAGGGACCTTAAGGGAGGTAAGAAGATATGTTAAATTTTTATTCAATACCTCATTATTATGGATTTTAGATCTAATGAACTCGGCTACTGAATGCGTTTCCATGACTACCGTTTTTAATAAATTATTCGTAATAACTTAAAAAATAGCAGTATAGTTTTCTAAATATATCAATAATAACCCATTATATTAGAAATATTTAGATACCCGTTGATGCCACATTAAATAATATAAAAAAAACACTATGAATGTATCACAACATGTGATCTTCCGGGACATAAGATATTAAAAAAAACTTTTTTCTCATGTTACACGTCTCTGTCACGGTTTCACACTGTACGTGTGTGTGTCCCTGCCCCCCACAAGATTATAGAAACTCGGCGCGACTATCTAACAGTTTGGTAGAACTACAAATTATTACATTGTAAAGTTTCAGTGTTTCTATAAAAACAACCATAGCCCCATAGAGACTCAGAAAAAATAACCTTGGCCCCAGTGTATGTTATTCCAGTTGGCAAAGTCCTATTTTAAAAGGAAATCATTAAAAGAGAAAGAAGATTTAAGACAACTCACAAGTGTATTCCGTGATCTGAATATTTTACAAATCGAATAAAATGCATCCGAAGTAGTAATCCTAAGTGCTCGGAGAGTGACATAAAGCAACAAAACTTTTTCTGCTTTTAATGCTTGGAAATCTTTGCTCTATATTCAGTCTTATATAACGCCACAACATTGGTTATAATAAGATAACCGGAAAATTTATTGTACAATAGCTAACAGAATGCTTTATCAGTGTTAGGGGAACGCCAAAAAAGCTATGTATTTAAAAAAGTATAAATCCTCTGTCTTTCACATTTAGGTTGGTAATCCTACATCTACAAAAAATAACAAATGACGATATAACATCTAAATATAGCCACCCAATAAAGATTGATTATCATTTATCGAGGTGTTAAATATTGCTTGGTCCTTAGTTTTATTAAATATGGATGTTTAATTCATGTTCACTGTCGATTAAGGGTTAGCAATAATTTCTGATTTTGTTAACTTTTCAATTCTAAGTATTTTGTTTGTTTTTTTTTTTGTAAACTATTCTATGGGTGTTTTCTGTTTAGGGGAGAAATGAACTAATCTTCCCCGTACTGAACTGAATTACTCCTAAAAAGAACAGTATGTTTCTACAAATAAGAAGTAGAAAATAAAAACATATGTAGCATTATATTTATAACATAATAATCTGCTGGATTGGCTTATGTATATAATCTGTTGTTTTACCTTATGTGATTTGTTTTTGCCACCTTAAATTATTTTACATTTTTATATTTCCAATAAAATCATTTCACAAAGATGTTATGTAAATTTTATTTGACACTGACATCTGTGAATTAGTAATATTTGAATGTTCTGTTTCCATGGTGCAGCTTTGAGCAGCATTAGGATGCAAGATATTTCTTTATAATTCTGTATCTCTAAATTCATAGAATATGAAGAAAAAAATATAATTAAATCGAATAGAGAATAACATATTCTTTCTGTTATAATAACAAAAAAAGGTGAAAAAATGATATTTAACAGCGTTTTTTCAAGGAAAACTATTAAAATTAGGGTACTTCTGGTTAACCAATCATAACCAAAATCTAATCAACTATTTATATGGCGTACGAAAGAAGAATATGAAAATATTATAATTTTTGAAGCTGTATCGAAGGAGAAATTTTTGACAAACACACACACATACAGATATCATCGTAAAAACATTAAATTCGTATTGTAGGGACGTGCTTATTCATTAAAAACTCAGCATCGAATTTTTTGACCAAAGACAATACTTCCTTACCTATAGATGACGGAAGGTAAAAGGGGAAAATTATTAAGTAATAATGAATAATAATTACTAATTTATAAATTATTAATTGTTAATTATTACTTAAAAATAATATGTTTCATTTTTTAATATTTTTTTATTTTAAATACTTAAAATTCAAACGACAGCAAAAGCAGAAATGATTGTGAACTCTCAATTTATAGTGAACACGAATTAAATACTCAAATTTAATAAAACTAAAGACCAAGCAATATTTAACACCTTGATAAAAGATAATCAATCTTTATTAGGTAGCTATATTTAGTTGTTATATTGTCATTTGTAATGTGTTGTAGATGAAGAATATTCAACACAAATATGAAAGACAGAGAGTTCATACTTTGAAATACATAGCTTTTTCTCCTAATTTTATCGGTGTGTGTATTTTTAAATATTTGTTTTCAAATTGTTGATGAATAAAATTGTCTTTATTTTGCTTGTAACATTACACCAAACCGTAAATAGGCTTTATGATTAAGGCCCGAGCCTACCACTTCTAGTTAAAGTGGCATTTTATTAACCATTAGTTAAGAACGAAACTGCAGGTTAGAAGCGATACGAACAACGGTTATAACTTCTACTTCTAACTAAATGTGGCAAGAACAATTTTGCAACATAACCGTTGATTATCACTAACTGTCACTTTAGTTAGAGGTGGTAGGAGGGGGCATAAGTTAAGTATTTTGTTTGTTACGGGCTATAGTTCTAATTTTGTTTCGTGTGGGAGATCTGGTGTAAATCCGGCTTTACTTTTACACCATCCGTTTGTCTTTGTCAACTGGTCGCGAATTCATATGCAGAGATGGTTCCACCTGATAAAACAAATAGCATTCGTACAATATTTGTGTTCCGAAAAATGAATTCCATATTTCGACATGATGCAAATAAATAGAACGGCCGCGCAGCATTCTGAATGTAATTTTGAATTAATATTTATATGTGCATCGTGTCTCATTCATTTTACATTTGTAAATTTATGTTTGTAATCCCTGTGTTCACATAAACATGTAAAATTTTGAATTTGCGACAAATATTTATTTCGTTCATTTGCTTGCATTGTCCGACGTCACTAAATCACTTCTATTTGCTATTTCTCCAAATGATTTATCAACTTAAATTAACATGTTCATATTTAACCGAATTTAATATATGTATAAATAGGACATGTCAGATATTTATATAATTTTCAATTAATTTCCCCACAACACTCCCCGGAATTTAATTAACAGCATTTTTTATTATTAGTTTTCAATAAACCAAATTATAATTGAATATAATCATAATCAGAAGCAGATCAGCCCTAGTAAAGCCATGATTTTGACTTGACACTCTGGCCCAGCCGACTACCCCGTAGTATTGTATCCTGGATACCGAGCCAGACAATTTTTGAACACGCACACTATAGCATTCGGCTATACGTAGGGCAAGACGCGGACTAGAGAACAGCACACTAGTCAACAAACACAAACATGAAACATAAAGATTGTTTAACGTCCGGTAGACTCCCTAACTTTTCAAATGGAAATCTATATTGGGTTATTTTTTAACGTGGGATTTTATATTCTACCATATGTATGTACAGTAGAACCCCGGTTAACCGAACTCGGGTCAACCGAAACCCGGGTTAACCGAAACAATTCCACGTATAATTATCAGTTCCAAAAATGATTGTGTAGCCCTACTTACTGTCCGGCTCCTTCATTCCACAGGCGGGCTGTAGCGACGGGGAACTCGCACAGGGCTCGCAAATGAATAGTAGAGTGGAACATACGTATTGTTGTGAGATGGCGCATCTAAGCGGAAGCGTGTTGTGATTTCTATTGCGGATAAATTAGCTGCTATCAAAGAAGTTGAAAACTTATGTACATACTGTATGTATCTAAAAACTGTAACTACATATGTACATTGTTTCAAAATAATTCATTTCCCCTACACACCTATTTTAGTACATATGTAGGCTATTTTTAGATGTTAATGGGTTAACCGAAAAATCGTTATCCGAAACGGTTGCGCCCCATTTATTTCGGTTAACCGGGGTTCTACTGTATTTCAATTCTGTGATGATATCGTCCTTAAAAATGGATGCGAATTCAAAAGGTATCTAGTTGTCTTCCATATCCCGGATAACATTTTTACCTTCCATCACCTCTAGGTAAGGAAGATATTGTCTTTCAAAAAAAAAATTGGTGGTGAGTTTTCAATGAATAAGCACGTTTTAGGGTCCCTACAATATGATTTTACTATTTTTACGATGTTGTCTGTATGTGTGTGAGTGTGTGTGTCACTATAATTTCGACCACGATATCTCCAATACTAGAATTTCAAAAATTACAACTTTTACGTATTCCTCTTTCTTACATCCATATGCAGACTTGATTAGATTTTCGTTATAATTGGTCCACCAGAAGTACCCTCAATTGCAACTTTTAACATTTTTTCTTGAAAAAACGCAGTTGAGGAAGACACCGAAAGATAGGGTAAGGAATGAAACGTAGGGGAAATGACTCGAGTGATAAAGCTTCTAGAAAGATACAAGAGAGACGATTACATTGATTTGAACATGTCATGAGGAAAGATGAATAATATATTGGAAAAGAATGAATAGCTTAGTAATAGAAGGTAGAAGAAACTCAAGAAGACCAAATATACTATGGAAGAAGTGTACCGCGGAAGACTTGAAAAAAAGTCTGTTGTGGCCAGCACAATACCTCTCGCCACTTCCTTTTTTGGTTACATAAGTATAGGGCGCGAACAGTCATGTTACATTGTTGGCCTTGACAAGCAGATGTGGGGGCCCGTTTCAGAATGATAATTAGTCAGTATGTTTCATTCAGTCTTTCAAGATTTTCTAAATACACATAGTTAATTTGTCACCAGGAGTGTGGAATTTACTTGTCGAGGAAAATAAACCATATGGAATTGGAAAATCACTAAATTTAGAATGAGAAATTATGATACATCTATATACATAATTACTAGCTATCATTCTGACATGAGTCCCCATATCTGCTTGTCAAGGCGCCCTATTGTATTTAACATTTCTTGTATACCTACATTCTACACCAAAAATTGTACTTACATATATCTATTCCTTATATTTAGATTGTTTAATTTTAAATTCATTATATGAAGAAATTTTGTCCTCTTCTAATTTTTCGAAATGTTTCCAATTCATTGTCAGGATTGACTGTATTTTTGAAGGATATATGTAATAGACCTATAATCTTAAATATTTAACTACTAATACATTAAGAAATAATATAATGTATATGTACTTCCCAGAAAAACTCTTTAGTAATATCTATGAATTTCTGACACTGACATTTATCTGTCAGTTACAAACAGTTCAACTGGTCAACTATTTTCCATGGCATCCTTTTGGCTGTAAAATTTATTATAACGTTATTTTATTTATTATATTTCTTTTATCTCTAAATCCATAGAATATATAATAAAATATTTAAATGTATCAGATAGAGAATTTAATTTTCTTTAATATTACCAAGAAAAATTTTCAAAAAATATTATTTAGAAGATTTTTTTTCAAGAATCTTCTACTTCCGGTTGTCCAATTGTTACCAAAATCTTTTCAGATCTTCCCATGAATGTCCGATTGGAAAATACGTAATTAAACAATTTTTAAGTCTTATAGTTTTTGAGTAATCGTCCTTCCAACATCCTACATACATACACACACACACACATACATCCACACACACACACACACACACACACACACACACACACACACACACACACACAGACATCATCGTAAAAATGTTAAAATCGGATTGTAGGGACCTTAAAACGTGCTTATTCAATAAAATATGGATATGTGATTTTTAGCATGAATGCAATACCTCTCTTAGCGAGAGGTAAAAAGGAAGTGGATGAGGACGACACGCAAAACAGAAATGAGTGGAAGAACAAAAACACAACATCGATCCCTAACGAATTAGAAAAGCTAAATAAGAAGAAGATGTTAGTGTCAAGTGCAATTTACATAGTTTGTTCATAAAATAATTTTACTGAAAATATAGGATCTTTTGCAAGAAAATGGATGTATGTAATTTGTATATAATAACAGGATAGACGGAAGGTAATGTGCTGTCCACATCAGATTTTCATTTTAGTTTGCCTTTGACGTCTACATGAGGCATTGTTCCCAGATTTATTTTAAATTGCTCTTCTCATTCCTTCTTATTTATTGCTGATTTCTTTCCCTATTATTGATGCTGTTAGAATTACTCGTAGATAGTAAAACTGAAAAGAAAATTAATATTTGAAGGGAAAAGTCCTTAAAGGGCTATGTAGATATAATACCTATATTATTAAATTTAGTGTTGTCTTTGCTTAGTATGTAGTATTAAGTGTTCCTTTATTCTATTGTCCAATTTCGATTTACCGTTTGGAAATGAATCCTATCCTGTTCTGTTATTTGTAATTTTCATCTAAATTCCTTATTTCGGCCTGGTCCTTAATAATTCCTCGATATATTTTTTGGTAATATAATACTTCACTTCACCTGACTTCACTACACTACGAGTCACTATCACATTAATATAATAAAATTACACAATCACTACGAAGCTCAATTAAACACATCCGTCTCCTACCGTGGTTAGAACAAGACTCAATCCTATTAGAGCTATAGTCTCAATACCATATTTGTTTTATGCCTGATTCGTACTATAGAGCACCTGACAGCACGTCAGAAGTAAAGAGATAAATTTGATTTTACGTAAATTAAGTAAATTTTTAATATTTAATAGTGTTCTTAGTCTTTTCAGAAGTATATATGTAATTGGATATAACTATGAAATATTCGTTTGTCACATCTGCGTTTTAAAATTCCCCGTCCATTTAATGAAAACGACTTGAAGCAGAATGGTGCACAGCGTCATCTGCAGCAATCCTTTTAAAAAATTGAAACTTTCTTGATTTTGTATTGGATTATATTTGCATGAATTTATTCATCTAATAATTTTAGTTCGTTTTCTTTTTCATCCAGTGTTAATTAATTACAGATATTGAAGAGATTAAAGTCGCTCGGATTGGAAAACCGGGAATTCGTTTTTTTTCTTAAAAAGTTCTCATGAAGAGATCGATAGAAATTATTTAAATGCTCTTGTGAGTTAATGGGGACGATTTGTCTGCAGAATAAGTTATTGTTGAAACAGGTTACAAAATTGTTCAATAAATTTTCTATATTTTTCGTAGCAAACATCTTAAGGAATGGAAAAAGTAACACCTGAAATTGATAGATCTCTCCTATGTGGTGTCATATATGATAAGTTACACCACTATTGTTTAATAGAAGAAAAGAATGAATCATTTTCAGCAGATTCCATGGGCTGGTAAACATACTTCCTATGTTTTGACATATCTCCGAAAATATAAAGTGTGCTCTGTGTCCGACAAACAAAAGAAAACTTTACTTCTTTTATCTGCTGAGCGTGTCTCTGTCATAAAGGCTCTAAAAGTAGCTAGCCATTCACAATAGAGGATTCAGTTTACAATGATTAAAAATATTATTCGTTCAAGACGAATAGTATAAATTCCATTATATTTTTCAACCTTTTTCGCGTTTCTACTTAGTTTTCACTATGCGTAATATTTATGACAACAGGGAGCGTTTTGGATTTGTTCAAGTGGTGCACATTTCATCCTAAACCGTGAGATATGTTCCTGGGGCACTAACTCGTTTTATTATGAGATTCGTTACAGCGTTACGTTCACCCGGTAATGTTTATTGCTCACTTCGCCCGTTTTGTTACACATTACCTTGTTGTAGAACTTTGGATTTTCTAAGCAAATTCTACAGAACAAAACTGCTTTGATAGTAAGTTTATAACTTAGAAGTGGCGGCTTATGCCTTTCATCTTTCACCACCATAATAAAGAGGCAAATTTTGTACTCAAAACTATAAACTCTATTTACTCAAAATATCATAAAAAATCTGATGTGGCCAACACAATACCTTCCGTCAATTCTACGTATTTTTTGTACAAATTCCACACAGAATTTTTTTTACAAACAATTCTATGGGCGTTTTCTTTTTAAGAGAGAAATGAACTGATCTTACCTCGTACTGAACTGAACTGAACTACTTCTAAAAAGAATAGTATATTTCTTAAAATAAGAAGTAGAATATATATATATATATATATATATATATATATATATATATATATATATATATATATATATATATATATAGCATTATATTTATAAACATAACATAATAATATGCTGAATTGGCTTATGGATGTAATCTGTTGTATTAGCTTATGTGATTGTTTTTGTCACCTTCAATTATTTTACATTTTTATATTTCCAGTAAAATATTTTCACAAAGATATTATGTAAATTTTATGACACTGACATCTGTCAATTAGTAATATTTGAATATTCTGTTTTCATGATGCAGCTTTTAGCAGCATTAGGTTGCAAGTTATTTCTTTATAATTCTTTATCTCTAAATTCATTGAATATTAAGAAAACAATATAATTAAATCGAATAGAGAATAACATATTCTTTTATTTATACATAATAACATAAAAGGTCAAAAATGATATTTAACAAGGTTTTTTTCAAGAAATACTGTTAAATTAGGGTACTTTTAGTTAACCAATCAAAACCAAAATCTAATCACCTCTCCATATGGACTTACGAGACAGGAATATGAAAGAATTATAAGTTTTGGAATTGTAGTATTGGAGTTATCGAAGGAGATATTTTTTGCACACACATACATACACACGCACAGACACACACACACACACACACACACACACACACACACACACACACACACACACACACACACACACACACACACACATACAGACATCATCGTAAAAACAGTAAATTCGTATTGTAGGGACTCTAAAACGTGCCTCCTATGCTGTGTACTCTCTTTTTAACTCATATGTTGCTTCTTACTTCTTCTAACTGTGGCAAGGTCAAAATTAGCTATCTGTCCGCTTTAAAGAGACATATAAATGTCATCCAAAACCCAATGCTAGGTATCCGCAGAAAGTTGCGCCTTGTGGAAGAACACGCCCATCTTTATTTAATTTATGTTCATAATTTTGTTGCTAATGAAACCGTCAATTATTAGATATTTCAAAACTTTAAGAAAATGAATTTCATATTACAAAAAAAGTGTTGAAATTTGTGCCAAAACTTTTAAGACATACGTTAAGTAACTCGGATAATAGAAAGTGGACTGGAGTTTTTTTTTTCAGTTTTGTAACATCTTTTTAACATTTATATTTTTGTGTAATATCTCCTTGCTATCCATCTAGATTTGTTTATTATTATTATTCATTTGTGTGCGTGGGGTGACGTGCTTAGTGCGTGGGTGGAAATCCTCGTGTATTTGCAGGGGTGGCTTTACAGAGGCATAAATATCAGCGGCTGCGCAACCATGATACGCCAGATTCCCACACAGCAAACGGCTTACCCTAATCTTCTACCTGAGCGAAAATTGCCTAACACCGTTTTTTCCCACCGTTTTTCCATTTTTTTCCTCTTGTTTATGTACTAGTACAATACAACTGAAATACGAGCATTCTGTAAGTACCTACAACAGCTTTCATTCCGATTAAATGAAGACAAGAGGACAGCAATAAATAAAATTGATGATAGAATTTAAAATATTTCGAATTGGAAAACTTGAAGAACTGGTTTTGTAAGAATAACGTATGTAACAAAAATTAAAATTTAAGCTCCCAATTTTATTACTAAATAAGGTCTACTCTAGTTGTCACTAAACATAATAATACATATCTATATATAGTGTGTTTAAAAAAACCTAACTCGGTGCAGGCTATGAATAAAGAAACGTATGCCAATTTAAAAATATTTAATTAAATGTCAATTTGACACGAGATATTGTCAAAAATGTTATCTAAAGAAATCAAATCGTTTCTTCTTGATTCTTATTTTAGAAATGGAAATCCTTCTTTATCATCTTGTCTCCTTAAAATTACATTTCAAAATCAATTTTGACAACGACTTTTTAATTTGATAATGATCAGACATACGTTTCTCTGTTCATAGCCTACTCCGAGTTAGGTTTTTTTATTGAACGCACTCTATATCATTACGGCATATTACCCATTGCTGGGTGTGCCAATCTGTTTGTGCACAGATTTCGGTAATGATGATACCATATTTGTACCGTGCGGACGTTTACCAGGCGTCACCTCACGGGTACTCATTGCTGGCGTGGAGATTTCACCACGCGGGCACGACACCCCATTTATTTTAATAAATACATAGTAGTTGCCAGAAAAAGTTTTTAAAGATGTTATACAAACTTGAAATACGCAAATCTATTATAAGCTAGTGAACACATACGCGAAACTTGAAATTGTTAACGTTTTTAGGGATCAAAATATTGGACAGACGACTATTTACCAAATTATACGGGAATGTGAAGAAGGTGTAATATGTATTAATTTATCAAAAATGGGTTGACCCAAACTATTGCCTCCAAATCTAATCAGCAGACTCATTCAAAGTACTCAAGATAAAGTTAGAACAGCATCACGCAAATTAACTCGACAATTTAGAATTTTAAAAATAATTGTTAGCATAACTTTGGTCAGAAATGATTTATAATTTCGAAAATAAAATAATGTAACCAAATATAAAACAGCCCAATTGGATCGAATCTCTAGATGCTGCAGAGTATGTATGAAGAAAAAAAGTTACCCCTGTACTAAAATATTCGAGTAAATTGTTCCTGTACTAGAACTATTAGCTTTTTAAAATGAATAAGAAAAACACTCAGTTGTTTCACAAAATTAAAGAAAATTCTTTATTGTACAATTTCGGTTGTTAGGCCATAATGAAAAGAACTACAAGAATACATTACAGCGAGTCCTTTTATATCTAGTTTAGCGGTGATTTGGGGATTAAGGTTTCAAGAAATGGGGAATGTACCAAGTCTAACTGATTATTCATTAAAGGGGTGTTATTGGAACTGGCTTTCTTAATTTCATAGGATTCCAGGAGAAGTAGTCTTGCTAAATTATTTTCGACATGTACAATTGATGCATTTTCAAAATTACAAACATGATTGAACTCTAAACATGTGATTAGCGCCATTGGAATTCAGTTTAAGATTTTCAAAGCTTTTTTATGTTCTTTAAATCGTATGTGAAAGTTCCTTCAAGTTTGCCCTACATATATAAAATTACAGTTGTCACCAATGTCGCTAATCACATGTTAGAGTTCAGTCATGTTTGTAATTTTGAAAATGCATCTTTTTTACATGTCGAAAATAATTTAGCAAGACTACTTCTGGAATCCTATGAAATTAAGAAAGCCATTTCTATTAACACCCCTTTAATGAATGAACACTTAGACTTGGTACATTCCCCATTTCTTAAAACCTTAATCCCCAAATCTCCACCGCTAAACTAGATATAAAAGGACCCGCTGTTATGTATTCTTGTAGTTCTTCTGATGATGGCCTAACAGCCGAAATTGTACAATAAAGAATTTTCTTTAATTTTGTGAAACAACCGAGTTTTTCTTATTCATTTCGAAAAATGTTTCGCCTAGTGCCAAAAGTTTCCTCTAATGATTTTATTAGCTTTTTTAAATATTCATCACTAGACACACATACTTCCGATATTAATCTGCATTTTTAAAAAATAATTATCGATATCTATTAATACTGGACTTTGATTTGGAAAAACCAAAATTAAAGTAGCATTTCTCGTTTTCCCGTTAAAATAAAAGTCATGCACTAATGATTTAAATCACATGTTTTTTTAAAAGTGCAGGTTCATCTCAGACGTATGCACGTCTAGTGTTAAATTTTTAAAAATATTTTAAATTATAGGACAAGGGTAACCTGTCCTTGTAAAGAACCAACATTTTATAGAAAAGAGAGAGAGAGAATAATACCTCAAATGTTTCCCAGGCACGACTGATTAAATGCTTTTCAGCATTTCTTAGCAGAATATTATTCAATAATGGTCGGAATACCAAAACGAACATCAGTTACAGACAAGAATATTTCCGACTATTAGTGTTGTAAAACTAGATTTCTTATTTTTTAGTTCATAAGAACAACCCCTTATGTTAATATTTCAATAATAAAAAAAGGTTTTTATTTGGTGCAGAGGTTTAACCTTTTCTCAAAACTTTTGTTACATACGTTAAACGCTGTATGATGTAGAGTTGAGAAATTTACCCCCATTTAAAATTCATAAACTAAACTAAATTCAACAGGAAATCCAAGTAACCTCAACTTGAAGTTTCCGTCTTTATATTTCAGTAAATACCTCTTCCACCGAGTCTGTCTTTATTTTAAATAAACGAAGTTTCCCTTCTTGCCAATTATTTGCACTTGCATCGCCGTTCTGTTGGTTAGTGTGTGACGCGGACGATCGTGAAGAGCGAGCAGCAATCCAGGATAAATTACAGGCTGCGAATTGTATAAAATACTTGTCCCGGAACAGTCGTAAACGCCAGCAGCAGAAGAAGACAACAGCCGTGGTAATCGATGTTTGGTGTTAAACCCGGAGACGTTGCTGCCACTTGTTCCAGACTGAGGATGCGACCTACGTTTACTTGGATACTGTTGGGGAGAGAGGTGATGAATTGCCACACATTTTACAAAAGGAATTATAAGTAAAAGATATGTTCAAAAACTTAGTCATTTTTTTTAAATTTGAAATAATCAAAGAATAAATTTCCTAGCTTCCTAATTTTTACAGATTTCTGCAACTTAATTTAACTCAGGATCATGTTTAAATATTAGACCAGCGGTTCCAAAACTTTTTCAGTAATGAAATCTTTAAGAAACTGCCTGAATTTCGCAGAACCCCAACTCCATCCTACATTTTATTAGCCATTGTGAATCCAAAACTATGGATGAACAGTATTTTTTTTAAAAGATGTCCGATCAAGATCATCTGTATCATGAACGAGTTAACAAACTCGCATATATTTATCTCTCTCATTTGCAAAGACTACAAGCGTATGCAACAAGGATGGATATAACACGTTTGTCTTTCGAAAATTCATATTGTTTCAACTAAGTTACGACATTTCGTTTTAAAACGATGGTCGCTGTTAACAATACATTCGCTGTTACGTACGTTTATTTATTAATCCAGATATATTACCTGGATTCAAAGTCGTACGAATAGCGTTATTTTCTGTTAGTGTCACTAACACTAACACTGTTAGTATCTTATTTTTCAGATATTTGACTTTACATTGGCTAAAAAACTTACCAATTGACTTAGTGCTTTTACTCTAACATATATTTTTATAATAATAAAATAACAGTAGTATCTTACGTACCTTCATAAAATCTAAGTAAACGACACTACGGAATTTGACAGGATGGGCGGAGCTAAAATCGTAATTCATTGTGATCCAAGAAAATATTGAGAAGTAGCAAATCATGAAAATTATAAAAATACTTAATGTGTCTTGATTTTACTCTCTAGCATGTATTATTTATGTGGGATGTTTTTTGATAATTTTATATTTCTAAATTTATTCTTTGTTCGCGGAACACACTTTGGGAACCGCTGTAAAACAATTATTTACTGGATGTTAAGAGTTTGAAAAATAAACATTGATGGGTAATTACATCATAATGACATTTTTATAGATACGCTCCAACTTTAAAATATAATACCTTGTGACTAAAGCAATTTTTTTAATGAAGTCCGATCAAGCTAATCTACGATTTGTATGAATTAAGATTTTAGCTCCGCCCATTCTGTCAAATTCAGTAGTGTCATTTACTTAGTTTTTATGAGGGTACATAAGATGCTACTGCTATTTTATTATAATAAAAATATGTTACAGTAAAAGCACACAGTGTCAGTGATACTAACAGAAAATAAAGCTATACGTACGGCTATGAAGCAAGGTAATATATCTGAATTAATAAATAAACTTACTTTACAGCGAAAGTATTGTAAACAACAATTTTTGAAAGACAAGCGTGTTAATTCGTTCGTAAAACATATGACCTTGATCGGACATCTTTTAAAAAAATTACAGTATTTAAAATACTTTTTTGCGAGTATCAGTTTTACCAAACTGTATGGAATCCTTAAAATTACAATATTTGGACTATGGTGGTTATTGCTAAGAGCTCCTCATTTAAGCATTTATATATTTGGTTTCATTGTGCGTCATTTGGGATACATTTCGTTGCTATGATGTTTCATAATTCCATCGAGCTAATAATATTTAAATTCAAGGCTTAACTTTATATAAATTTCATGTTCATCAAATAACAAGAATGAACTCTGTTACATGGGGGTGGGGAATGACATTGAAGTTTTCATCCTCTGCTACCCTTGTAATTTTATTACTTCACCCCTCTTTTTCTCGTTGACGTTCCTGTAAACACCATCCCCTTTCACCCTCGTCCTGCGTGCCACCAGCATCCCACGTCACACATTGACCATGGCCTACGGAGCGTAGCACAAGGTGCACGACACTTAGTCCAGCATTTGAAACACCGGCAAAGTATTATCAGGGAGACTATTAATCCAGCTCCTTTGTTGCCTGTGTTTTTTGGTGGGCGTTACCATGACGACGACTTCCGGTTGCCTGGCTACGCGGGACTTCCCCTCACCGCTCATCATAATACAGCGCCCTCATAAAACAACGGCCGCTTGGACAACGAATGTGGACTCTGAAATGACCAGCGACCACCAATAGGGGAGGATTCGTAATAATTTCGAAAAATAAAACTATCTCGTCACTATTGTAGAGTCAAACGCGTTTAAGTTAAATACATGTGGTTGGCCCGCGTACTGAAAAGGGCGCAGGATCCGTAAATGGAATTTCTTACATCGCGTTCACAAAGTGAATTTTGTACAACTGGTTTTATCAAAAACAATGTAACAATGAATAATATTTTACAAATATTTTTGGGGATTCTTTAAATTGTGAACTTGGTAACTTAGTCTAAGTGTCAAATATCTTTCATATTAGTTGTCATGGTTGTCATTATCTGTCATTACTCATTGAAAATTACAGAAATTAGATTTTTGTAGTAAAATATTTACATCAAACAGTGAAACATCTTTTAAATTAACAGTATTTATTTGTAGATTCACATCATAATAAATATAAATTTTAGCTCTAATCTAACTTGTAACTAATTGTTGTCAGAACGTCAAAATAAATTAAATTTCAAATAGGATAAGGGTTGTTTCTTGGCTGGCTAGTTGATGAAATGAAAAAAATTCAAATGTTTATTGAAACTTTCATTGTTACCAAACTTGATATTTTAATATTTCTTTCAATAATAATTTTGAAATAAAAGTAAATTAATGCGAAATTGGAAAAATGTTATGAGAAATACGTATTATAATGTCCATTTGTAATACTCGTACTTTGCGTAACTCACCTACAATTCGATTACTAAAACTGTACTCCGATTACAATAAGGATCATTGTAATACTTGTCTTTCAATATACTATTTTCGAGCAGGTAATTTCTATTTGGCACAAGCTATAGTTGCTTAAGGTAAAATAATTAACATTTGGCTAAGTTTCACAAACTGAGATTTATTATCTTTATGGCGATTTCAGCTTTTATACCATCCAGACTAAGGAATGTACAGGAGAATTACATGACTATGTAAAAAAAAATCTAAAGAACAAAGTTCCAAGAGGGACATCCCATTACAGAAGAAAAATATTTTTTTACAATTAAGGATTCTCAAGTTAGAACACAAATTTATATTTTCTTAAATTAAATGGCATATATTTTTAAGCCCATTTGTTGGGTATTTTTTTCTGAATTCAACCATGTTATAATCTTTTTATATCCTTTCATAACAAAAATATTGATAATTTTTTTATTGAAATTTGAATATATTTAATTTTTATAATTATTTTTTAGTAGGCTATTTATGAAAAACAAATGAGCTTAAATTAAAGTGAAACAAATATTTGTAAATAACTTTATACATAGTGTTCTATCTGTAATAATAGAATTTTGCACTAAATAATTCAAATTGACACAACAGTTTTTGTTTTTCATACATAACCTACTGAAAATAAATATAAAAATAAGATTTATTAAAATTCCAAGTGATTTTTTCTCAATATTTTTGTTAAGGATATAAAATGATTACATGTTTGAATTCAGAAGAAAATACGCTATCACACAGGCATAAAAAATATGTATAATCCAATTTGTTTTATCGTATTTTTTGTAACTATGGCCGCGTTCAACACGTCACAGTGCTGTCAGCGGTAAGTACCGAAGTTTGGCGAACGCAATAAATGGACGAATGCAATTGGCCCAGCAACTGTATTCGGTAAACTTTGGTGCTCAGTGATGCCAATGCTGTGACATGCTGAACGCGACCTATAATAATAAAGAAAATAATGGCAGTGGCCGGTTTCGCTTTTACATCCTGTACACCGGGTGTACAAAATCGGGCAATGGCGTTTAACATGGAAAAACAATTTTTCCTTGCGCAAAAGTGGCCCATTAATTTTAGACAATAATGCTTCAAACAAATGTTTTAGAGAATTCAATTCAACATGTAATACAGTAATTAGATTTTATATTGCACGTTCGGTAACCGAGAAAATTGAATTTAAAATTTTACAAAAGTTATTTTTTTATAGTGTTAGCCATGGTATTGAATTAAGATTTAAGATTGATGCAAATTATATTTTATTATTTCTTATTATATTGATAATACTTTTTAATAACTTGTTATTTATCTTCGAGTGACTAATTCTACATTTTCAATAATAATGGCTCCAACAGATAGACAATTTGACAAATACGTTTCTGACAGGTAAATGTCTTTACATTTGTTTGTTATTGTAATTCAATGCATTTTTTTTAATTACATTTAATGGCTCTGTCTATTTCAAAAGCTTCCAAGAAATTTAATTTGGAACCTTTCTTTTTTAAATGTAATTTTTTTTAAGTTGAGTAATACATGCACCTTTTTGTATACCTTGTAATTACTTTTAACTGTCAACAAATATAAAGCTAATTTTTCCCGTTTATTGTAGTGAGCTTTTCCCTTTGTTTGAGGGTCGCAGCAATGGCGGAGAAAGCACAAAACACTCCCACACAGCCATTTGTTTTATAAATTCACATGAATGATGAATACGTTTCCCATTGTGAACTAGGCTCAGGATCGTAACATTGATTTGTATGGACTATTTGTTTACCAAACAACATAAATAATGGAGCCAATTTCAACTCTAGTTGGCAAATTCAATCGGCCTAGCCAACTCTGATCAGAATCGCCACCAGACAGGTAGATGTGGACGTGGAATATTCAAATTTCTACATAAACACTATTTAGTAATTAAAATAGATTTCTGTATGCTACAGATAATTACGCAACATATTAACCTGCCAGTTCTATTCCACATTGGATTTGGGATATTTCGAATTAAAATCGAATACTAATCAACCAACCTATATCATTGGTATTAATTGTTATTTATTGCTTGACAAAAGAGATAAATAATTTTTATTAACTTTCAAAATAATGAAAATTATAATCAAATAAATAGAATAAAACTAGAAAGAATGACAGCCTCCGACCCTCCGAATATCTAAGAATTCAATATAAACAAGATGGAAAAAATAGAAATAGAAATATTTAACAAACATGAATGTATTCTAAAGGCAATCCGTTATTTATAAACGGTCCGTTAAAATTAATATATCCGTAAACTAGATTTTGCTATTCTAAAGACATTATCCGTTAATAATATAAACGGAGATCCGTTTAAGTTATCCGTTTAGAAATAAAATTTGACGGGTAATGATTCATAGTCGTTAAATGTGAACGGATGACATTTAATACATAAATATTGAGAAATTTCAAAATTGTACGCAGAGGATGGTGTTATAACAATATGCTGTTTGGATTTATAAAATATAAAAAAGGAGAGTACAAATAAATAATTATTATAACAAAATTATTTTCGTACATAACTTATATTTTCAGAAAAAAAAATCAGGTAGAGGAAATTTTTTAACAATACCTACCAAAATTATCCATTTATTTTACTCAAAGAATTGAAAAATAATTTCTTTATGAGTCTATGGTCTAAAATAATGAAACGAGCAGATATTTTACTCTTTTTGTTTTAATCTTTTGGTGCCCAAGACATAAATGTTCTTTGGTGCCCTTATTTTTAATTTTTGATTACTACAAAGAATATTTTGATTACAACAAAGAATATTTTGATTACAACAAAGGATATTTTGAATTATTCGAAGAATATTGTTTACAACAATAAATTTAAGAAAGAAAATTTCATCGATATTTTAATAGTAGCATTTTGAGAAGAATCAAAAACAAAACTTGTTTATAATGTATGTTTAATGATAAGTTTTATGTATGGCCCTTCGTATGTTCATTTTCTCGATACCATAGATTAGCTTATTGGTGGTGCCTATAATTTCAAGATAAATGTTTGGAAGTAAATGAAAGAACTATGTTATAAAAATTTAGGCGGGATTAATAAGTAATTATAATTTCATCATTTCATATTGCTTTTTGTTTATGTTCAATTTTTATTTTTTCAAATCCACAACAATATACATTAATATCAAAAAGTTATGGAACTGACAATTTTGGCATTATTTATTACAACAAAGTATTATCAACATTCAATTTTTTTTTTTTAAATACATTGTTGTGATTACTAATATAAATTTGTCATTAAATAATATCTACAAATTTATGTTACAAGTATTTGTTTAAATCTTAATATATTCTATTATTATCAAAATATAAATAAGTTGACATTTACAATTAGACAATACTGACCTGCCGCAGTAAACGGATCCATTCAAATATCATATTTTGAATAGAATTTTTAACGGAACTCGTTCATAAGAAATATTTTAACGGAATGTGTTTAGAATACACCCATAAGGAAATCGAAAACATTTGCTATATACATAGAGTGACTATAAAGATTTAGGACTGATTATGTGTAGCGACAAATAACAGCGCCATCTATGAATTAGCATCAAACTATTTTTGACTAACTTTCATCAACATCCCCCTCAAGTTTTATTAATATTGGTTCAGTACAGTTCTCGTATGGTAGTAGTTTGTTGACCTCTTAAATATGCTTCGTCATGGATGCATCCATCGAATAGCGAGTACGCAATCAAATTTTATGTCAGTTTGTGTAAAGAACCAACATAATAATTTACTTAAGGCATTTGGGGATGCTTCATTGACTCATTGCAAGGCTTTTGGATGGCGAGATGAAAACAAAGATGACCCAAAGAGTGATCGCTATGCTGCTTAATGAAATTTAATTTCTTTTATAATTTTTAACTCCATTTTCATTTAATATAAAGTATAAAATGCAATAAAATCGTATAGAGAATAAAATATTCTTTAATATTCATAATAACATTAAATGTGAAAAAATTTAACAGCGTTTTTTCAAGAAAAACTGCTAAAATCTTCAAATGAGGTTACTTCCTTTTGACCAATTATAACCAATATCTAAACACGTCTGCATATGCATGTAAGGAAGAGGAATACGTAAAAATCGTAATATTAAGAATTGAAGTATTGGACTTATCGCGGCCGAAATTATCGGCATACGACACGCACACACACATACGCACACATGCAGACATAATCGTAAAAATAGTAAAATCGTATTGTAGGGACCCCAAAACATATTTATTCATTAAAAACTCGTCACCGGAATTTTTGTTCAAAGATAATACTTTCCTTACCTAAAGATGACGTAAGGTAATAATAAACCCCACTACCTACAAACCAAAATTAAAACTTGTAGCTCATTATCGAGAACTAAAGTCCCGTAGAAATTTATCCTAACATATCATTTCCATCTGTGACAAAATGTCAATATATAATTGGCCTGGTCATTTTCGTAGCACGCAATGTACATTATTGGTCGATAGTTCAAAAAATAAACTTAATGTGTCCATGAAGTTCATTAGCTCCGTCAAACAAACGTCACGTACTAAAATCTAACTAGACTGGACATGGATAAGTGACAAGTTTCAAATAATTTCAATGCGAGAGACATGGGATGTTGTAAATACCGATACAAATGATTTGTATTAATGAACAATCAGCAGTATAGGAAATTAATTACTATTGTTTTAGTTTTAAATTTATATTTTGTGTCACCCGCGATATATATATCTCTTTCACTCTCATTTGTATGGTGCATTCTCCACTTTAGATATTAGAATCTTCCAATTGATATCTAGTAAATAAACAAATTGACACAGCCAATAATGGATGAAAAGGGTCATGGTGAAATGTCCATATTATATGTTCAAAATGTTCCCGGAATTGATCTATAATATTTTATTGAATACAGGTACATTAATTTTCTTTAAAGTACACCCCTCCTGCATTTATGCACTTGTTCCACCTCTCCTGCAATTGCACAAAACACTCCTGGAAAGCATTTTCTGAAAGTGCCTTCAGCTACCTCGTCGAATCTTCCATCACCTGTACTGGATTAGCAAAACGTTCAATTCCATTTTTATTCAAGGGAACAGGTAAAAATCGGCTGGTTCAAGGTTGGGAGAATAGGAGGGGTGTTCCTGAGTGGTGGCATTGCTCTGAACAAGGTAAGTTTTCACCATCAGGGAGCGATGTTATGCAACAAAACCCAATCGTTTCATGTTCTTTTGTCTGATTGTGTCTCGTAGGCCTTGAAAGATCTACCCTAACGTTGTTTGTTTATAGTTTGGCCTTCAGGAATGAATTCGTGGTAAATCACTCTCCCCTTGCTTTTGTCGAAGCGAAATATTTGTTTGTTCCGTTCGTATACAGCGCTTTTTTCATCGCCTCATTTCCGAATGATTTTTTAGCATCTGAAGGAACCCAGATAGCGATTCCTTCAGCAGAATGCAAGATTTAATGTTTGCACGCTGCTCTGAAGACATTTCAAAATCTGACGAACGAAAAAAAAACATTGTAAGAAACAGTAAGCTTTTGCAGAAAGTAACTAAAAAGGGTGCATAGCGGCTCAACGCTTTCCCTAGTAGTAGCTGTCAACTCAAGAAAAACAGGGTGTTCATTTTTAAGTGGCAACCATTGCGATCTCGAAAACTATAACGAGGTTGGCTAAATTAGCAAAGAATCTTTATTTTACATGGGTATTTCAATGATAAACTGAGAAATAAATTCAGCCAGTGGTTCTCAAAGTATGTAGACCAATTTTGTTTTATTTTAAATAGAAACATATACTTTTTTGCTCATTCAATAGAGCTCTTTATCCAACAGTATACAATTTTCATACCCTTATATAACAAAATTTTCGAAAAAAAAATAAAGTTTTGAATTAATTCCCCCAAAATATGATATTAATAAGAGTGTCATGACTACCGATCATTTATTACATATATGTATATATATATATATATATATATATATATATATATATATATATATATATATACTTGGAGAAATTCGTCACTGATATAAACTGTAGTAGTAATTTTGTGGGGAGTCAAGTAAATAAATCCGAAAGCTTGATGAAATAAACCAGAACGAACTAAACTTATTGCCCTTTCACTGACTCCCCACAAAATTACTACTATATATATACGACCTTAAAATGTAAAATCAGACTTTCCTAGTTTCCTACTTCCTTAATTATTTCAGATAAAAAAGATTCAAACAAAAGTTATAGTGCATCAAATTCTGAATCAATAAGCAAAATTAATTTAATATGTCTTGTAACGGCAGAAATTAGGTATGAAAATGTCGAAAATCACCTCAAATATAGCAATAGCCATGGAGTTGAGACAGAATAATAACAAATGTCTAACGGTTTATCTGTCATGTTAGGGTAATTTATTATTATTAGGCATTACTTCTAATTTCTGTTCCAGTTAACAATTATCTGTTAATTTAATTTGATATTTGTTCACTTGAATAGAAACTACAAATAATAAAAATAAATTAACCTATCTTGACAGATAAATCGTTAACATTTGTTATTTTTTGTTTCATTTCCATGGCTATAGCTATTATTGCGGTGATTTTCAATATATTCATATCTAATTTCTGCAAAGCACACACAATTAATTTTAAAGTTTGAAGCTTTTTTACCTAAAATAATTAGAGAAGCAGGAAATTGTGAAAGTCTGATTTTACATGTTAAAGTCCTATGTTCGGCTGTGCCAGTCACCACCCTGTATAAGCATAAATCTACCAGCGATTTAATAAAAAAAAACCTCCAATAAATAACTTTTTAAAAAATTGTTTTTTGTTTGTCTCGAATCTTTGACCTTTTATTTAGGAATTCTGTCTACTTTAATTTTGTATATATAGAGTTTTTTTCGATAGGATCAATTTTTTGCAAACAACGTGAAAAAATATCTTTAAACGGGCCCCCACCACCGCGGACTCTTAGTATGTTGTATAGTAGACACCATAGAATAACTGCCAAGTTTCAAAACTCCGTGATTTTTTATTATTATTATTATATCACCTTCTTTTGGTCCAATTTGAGTGGGCTATTATATATAAACGTATTAAAACCATTATTAAAGAGCGATACGTAGAGTGACAGAGTTCGGAAAAGTGTGTAGCAAAGCGAAAGCGCGTCCCGTATTAATATTGCAGAATTTACGTCAGGAAAACGGTAATAAGTCTTTCATAAAACATCCGCACTCATACATAAATGCAAACAACAAGATAAAACGAAATGATATTCAAGAAGCTGGGAGTAAATAAGAAAAGTTGGCTTGTAAATACAGTGTATCTGTATCTATACCGAAGCTCACGTTTGTCGCATAAGAATAAGTGGACAGTTCAATCATCCTGTACTTTGTTTATGTAGAACGCGTGTTCGGAAGGCAAATATCGGCTGAAATCAGACCCGGGCATAAAACAAACACGGCAGGGGGCGAAGGGTCAGTATACATACAGGCCCAAGAGGTTAGGTTTGCAAGCGAAGCCTGATCACCAGCCAGTTTCTATTAAGAAGGGTTTTCACTTACGGACAAGATCATGACGTGAATGTGGGATTTCGGAATGGAACTAATGTTTTGCATTATCTAATTAAACTAGCTCATGTTTGGATTAATTTTGGATATTCCCTATAACGACAAGAGATAGTTTCATATATATACTAGTTGCACTAATCCACAAGAGAAATACGAAACACAAGAGGAAATGATGGTAAGGTTGTTCTATCTGTATGAGGTTTATGATTTAAGTGCACTAAGTAACTGTTTGTAATTCTGATGTTAATTATTTGACATGAGCTCTTCTACCTTAATTTTTAATTGGTACTATTCATTCATTAAGTTGAGGGCTTTTGTCACTGCGACTTATAATAGCTATTTGTGTATTAAGAGCGCAAAATAGGACATTGTCGATTGAGAGGTTGTTGCCGCGCTCCTGCGTCGCGCGGCATTCTTTCGAAATCGACAATGTCCATTTGTGCTCGAAACACACAAACAAGATTTTTTCTACAGTCGCCACAGTGGGGTCCTCCACCATAACAAAAAATAATAAAATGTACACTTTGTACTTACACTACTACTCAGTTAATAAGGATTAATATAAAGAAAAAACGTCTTTTATATTTAATTTATCGTTATTTCCCATTCTTCTTGGCCTATTGCTTCAATCTAATCCAAACATTTTATACTTTCGTTTTTATAAATGAATGCCCTATTTTATTTTCACAATAGTGCGGCATTTTTTTCTTTATGTAATATATCGACAGAGCAGTTATATCAGATTTATTTGTAAAGGTGGAAAATGTGTCACTACAATGCCATTAGTTCCTTGACTAAACGTTTCCATTAATAATGTAGAGAAGTGACATTTCTCACCATTGTATAGTTAGAAATTTAGACAGCAAGCGTTTTTTCTACTTTGTCACGCTAGACCGGCAAAGTGGCATTTTGCGTTGACAAAAGAGAGCGCAAATGGCTACTTTCTATGAAGACTGTAGAAAAAATATGTTGTAACATGACCCTATCTTAGTTGTCTGGAAGTAGTTAAAGAGTTCTTAAGAAGCCAATTACTGCTCCAGGAGTCACTTTCCCGATCTCATTTGCCGCGAGGTACCTTTTACCAAGATGGTTAGGTCTACTTACGGCCACAGCTGGACATTCACATATAATGTGTTCCGAAGTTTCTTCGTCCTCTCCACAGAGTCGACAGATATTGTTTTCAGCTATACCAATCTTACATAGATGGTATTTCAAAGGACAATGACCAGTAAAGATACCTGTCATAGTTCTAAGTTTCTTTTGAGAGATAATAGCTCTTTGGCGTTTGTCAACGAGGGTGAATTGAATTTCTTCGACTGACTAAAGCCCGGGATGTCTCTCCAAAATAAGGCTATGGCTGCTTACTCCAAGTTTTTCATTTCCTTCTTTATATGTTATAAACACTAAACAATAACATAAAACTATTTATTTACACGATATTTATTTCACCAATTGTTTATTTATTTTATTTTTTCCATTTATTTCATTTAGACTGCCAGTCGGTTGCAGACCGTTGTAGACCACGCGATATTTATATCACCATTCGACTCTAACTTAACTATCTCCATTCACTGAACTGAACTCTATACTGGACTCAACTCAACTGACTCCTTGCACAGAGCTGCGTAGCTTTTATAGCTCTCATTTATTCTAGAACATTCCAGTATATTTCCACTAACGATCGAGACCAAAGGTAATTACGTTATCGCTTTCGAGGAGTTTCTAGAAAAGTTCGACCAGTGACGTCGGTCGCGTGCTCGCTACATTCACGATGCCGATATTGTAAGACATTTCAAAAAATATATAAAACTTATCTGGTGCAAATAATACATGACCCTTTACTGAAACAATATTTTGAAAGGACCAAATATTTCTCACATAAGAAATTTTAAAATGAAAAAAAATACTGTTACTAAATCAACAATTTATATTTTTCTTCTCATTAAAAGTTCTACTGCAACTCAAATATTGCTCATATTCTACTTCTTGTTTAAAATTATTTCTCAGTTATTTACTTTTAAGTTAATAAAGTGCTCAACATGAAAAATGAATAGTCTTGTTCTTTTTTCATAACTTGTGTACAACATTGTTATTGAAAAACTTTGCTTCAATTTGACTAACTATTTCTAATTAGCAAACTAGGCCGTTATTGTTGAAAAGCTTTGGTTGGCATTCCAGTGGTTTCAAAAATACCCCCCTCGTGGATATTGTGAGCTCGACAATGGAATCCGCGACAATTTCTCCAATTTCAAAGCTACTAATTTGGTGATTATTAATAAGAGCAACTGTCAGGATATTGTTGCTATTATGCGCAACTTTAGTCATCTTCTGCGGTGATATTGGTTTCACATTCAAAGGTTATTACCCAGTGGCGTAGGATGCAGAATTAGCAAAATTAAGGGGTGGTATTAAAAGTAAAGAAACAAAATTTATTTCTAATTTGATTGTAGCAATCCCACAGTTGTCACCTACTGTTTTTAATTCCAGTCCACATGTTATTGACAACCAAGTATTTTTTATTAATCTATGATTCTAGATGTTTATATCTTTTTACCTCTCACTAGGAGAGGTCATGGATTGATGCTAAAAATCGCATATCCAGATTTTAGTGAATAACCACGTTTTAAGGTTCCTACAATCCGATTTTAATATTTTTATGATGTCTGTGTGTGTGTGTGTGTGTGTGTGTGTTTGTATGTGTGTTTGTGTGTATGATTGTGTGTGTGTGTGGATGTATGTATATAGATGTGTGTGTGTGTGTGTGTATGTTGGAAGGATGATTTCTCAAAAACTGTAAGATTTAATATCTGTTTAATTATGGGTTCCCCAATCGGGCATTGACAAGGAGAGTTGAAAAAGATTTGGTAACAATTCCCAAAGAAATACTTCTAATTATTATATTTAAAAATTTTGATTCTTGCAAATATTACAGAAAATTAATTCCTCTATTTGTTACATTTAAATCTTTTATTATATTTTCAATAGATCTGGAGATAAAAAATATAATATATAAAATAATCTATAGTAATAAATCTCACAGCCCAAATAACGCCATAGAAACTAATTGAAAAGTTAAAATGTTTGTAATTGTAAATGTCAGTGTCAAAAATCCAGAGACATTACTGAAGACTTTTTCTGGGAAGTACATACAGTGCGTTAAAAAAACCTAACTCGAAGTAGGCTATGGACAAAGAAACGTACGTCAACTTAAAAATGTTTAATTAAATGCTTTTCTTCTTGAATCTTATTTCAGAAATGGAAACAAAATAGAAAACGGCAAATGTCAATATCCAATATCCTTCTTTATTATCTTTTCTTCTTAAAATTACATTTCAAGATCAATTTCGACAACTTCACTTTTGAAATGAATAATGGTTAGACATACGTTTCTCTGTTCATAGCCTACTGCAAGTTAGGTTTTTTTTATTGAACACACACATACACATACATACATACACACATATATATATATATATTATTTATTATTGTATTCATAGATAAATATTTAAAATTATAGGTTATCGTATATGCATAATAGACAGCAGTTTGTAAATATTAAGCAATCTTCATCCGACCTACATCCCATTGAGTTTGGCGTACCCCAAGGGTCCATACTGGGCCCCTTTTTTCATTATCAATATAATAAAAAAATGTAATTTTATTTACCCACATAAGTGCATCCTACATGTAGATGGCACTACCTTAATCTCATCTCACGTGAATGTTAATACACTAATTGAAAGAAAAAAATATCTAATAAATCGTAATATACAGAATGGTTCGCAGTCAATAATTTAAAATTAAATCAAAAGAAAACTCAATCACTAATATCAGAAGTGCCTAATTTGAATCTACTTTGGTCTTTTCTAAAGTACGCTAACGTCTGGGGTTGCACTTTGGGGAAATTTGCCCAATGGTAATTAAAGCCTTTTGAATGCAAAACAAAAGATTCTCAAAATAATTTTTAAATTGGACCCTCGTGAACATTGCAAGTCAGTTTTTCTACTCTACCAAAGGTGTGACATTCAGCATTATGATTCGTCTCTTAATTTTAACTTATAAATAACACTTGGTGGAATATACTTATATAGACAAAATTATAAGAAAATTTACCTATCATAAGTGCATTTTTAAAAAATTGTACGATGTAAACATTATTATTAGGTATTACTAGGATACCTGTAATTTTTTTTGTACATATATTAATTTTTTTTAACCTTTTATCTGACTTGCCATAAACAAACTTTGCATTTTTGTAAAATGGTCAAATAATGAATATGAATATATTATATGGGATGTCCCAGTAAGAATGCACAATTTAAATTGAGCGCCATTTTCGTTTCCTTCGGTTGACAACGCCTGCAATTTCTCAGTTGTAATCCAGAGGGAAAATGAATTGCTTTACTGTCAAACAATGCGTTATCATCATCAAAACGTATTTCAAAAACGGGGAAAATTCGTTAGAGATATTTCGTAAATTACGTACAATTTTCGGCCGGCGAAACGTATCCGATTCATCGACCCCAACTGAAGAGGATGGATTTCGAAAACATGTGATCCCAGCAAGATGGGATGGGACCTATCACACTGCGCGAGAAACGCGTGAATTGTTGCAAGAGAAATTTCCGGGTCGTGTCATCTCACGCCATGGAGATCAGAATTGGCGACTCGTGCGACATGACTCCGTCTAAGCTTCATAGCTATTTTTCTTGTTATTTAAATTTATGCCTAGGTCCTGGAACCTCTACGCCACTGACATTAAGTTCGTGTGGTGTGGCTGTTCACATTGGATTCCAGATTCACCAAGTTCGAAAACACAATACTACAACCAATCAACGTTTAATCAAGAAGGGAATGCGAATTTCGATTTGTCTGCTAACTTGTAACCTGACCAACGAGATGATGTCGCAAATGAAGGAGAGATACACTCTAGTCTATTAATATACAAACAACAAAGTTTCATTTACAATGATATGAGAATATTAGAATTAATAATCATCATAACGTTTTCAACTCCTGTTCAAAATTATTGCACAATTTTAATTTTTCATTTAGTTTAAAAAGTTAGCTTATTGTCGTCATGTTTTACGGTTTTCTTTTTAATTAGTATTTTGCAGGTAATTAAAAATTTGTAGAAAATAAAGCAACATAATGTACCTTTATATTAATAATTATAATATTATACAAAATGAACACAATTTGAATTTTTTAAATACAACAAAATTTAATACTTGGTATTACCATTCCTTACATTAATAATGGCTTACATTCATCGTCCCACGCTTCGTTTTAAATTTCAAATCACATGACGAGGTACGTTTTCTCACTGATGTAGCACAGCTTCCTTTAGTTCATCTAGAGTGCGTGGGGCGGGTACGAGACCTCCTACGCTTCTTTTCAGGATATTCCATACGTTCTCCATTGGATTTAAGTCTAGACATCTAGGTGGCTATTCCCTACGATTAATTCCTACTGTTTTTAAATATTCATTTATGTTCCGAGTCCGGTGAGGTGTTCCATTATCATGCATAAAAATGAAATTGTCTGTAATTACCGGCGCGAAAAAAATGACATGGTCTTTTATGACCTTCTCTACTCCTACAAAGCATCACTAACTCTGTGCGCCGATGAAAACAAATACCTCCCCATAACATTTTTCAATCACCAAAAATTAGCTCTGGTGGAACAATATTACACTCAGCATATCGCTCTCCAAGTCACCTCCAAGTATGATCCCCTCCGTTTGATGATTTTAAACCACGATTTAAAATATAGTGGTTATACCACTTGGTATTGATTCATTGTTAGCCTACTTTTCAAAAACAAAATATAAGCTAATTTTAAATTATGTGTCAAAATTATGTCATAATGACATAACTACATAGTAGAAAATTTGATATACTGGAATATAATAAAAAGAAAATAAATACCTGATAATATTATCAAAATGATGGGTGACAGCACGGTTAGTATGTGTTTCAAGGAGAGTGGCATAACCTGTATATTTTAAATCGTGTTTTAAACAGATCCGTGTCTCGCCATAAAACAAAACACGGTTCCAATCAGCCGGATTCTATGAAATATGTTGTCTTGCAAAATTGTATACGAGTTACTCGATGAGTTCTGGTGAGACACAGTCCTGTAGCTGTACGTCTATTCATCAATCCTGCTTCCTCTAATGTTCTTCTTACCATACGGCTAGAAATTAACAGCCTGAATTTTCAAATGTGATTTTCTTAACATTTCACATATTATAATTTGTCGACTTTTCTAGAGTTAGAAATATGTCGGTCCACTCTGTCGTTGATCTCGGACGACCTTATCCGTATCTTCTAGAATCTCTTCAAATGTCCTTAAAGCTTGTCGTATAGTACTACGATTAACTCCAAGATCCCTGGCCACGTGAATTTGACGGTAGCCTCCATTTAATATAATAAATAATTTAAAATTCGGGCAAAATATCAACCTCTTATTCTTTTTACCTTCCGTCACCTTTAGGTAAGGAAGGTATTGTCTTTGGTCAAAACAGTCAATTATGAGTTTTTAGTAGTGAATAAGCATGTTTTAGAGTCCCTCTACTATGATTTTACCGTTTCCAGGATGATGTCTGTATGTATGTATGTGTATGTGTGTGTGTGTGTGTGTGTGTGTGTGTGTGTGTGTGTGTGTGTGTGATCGCATAACTTCAATACCATGATTCCAAAAATTATATTTTTTTCGTATTCCTCAAGTTTACATCTAGAAGAACAACTGATTAGATTTTGGTTATAATTGGTGAACCGGAAGTAGCCTCATTTAAAGATTTAACAGTTAAATTTGATTTAATGACATTTAACGTTATTATAACTTAAAGAATATATTATTCTCTATACGATTTTATTGCATTTTATACTTCATATTCAATAGATATAGAGTTAAAGAATTTTAAAGAAATTAAATTTTATAAATCAGCCAGCTATGCTAAACATGGAAACAACTAATATATTCATATAATTCAAATTGACAGATGTCAGTATCAATAAAAAGTAAATTAATGTGGCAGAGATGTGGACGTTGAAGTAGATGTTGGGGAAGACACGGAAAGATCCGGTAAGGAAATAACTCTAGTGTCACAAGTTTCTAGAACGATGCAAGAGAGATAATTACATTGGTTTGAAAATGTCATGGGAAGAAATGAATGAAATGGAAGAAGAATGAATAGCTTAGTAATAGAAGGTTGAAGAAACAGAGGTAGACGAAAGATAAGATGGAAGGACTGTACTGCGGAAGATTTGAGAGAAAAGGAACTGCATGAGAAAACACGTAAAACAGAAATTAGTGGAAGAGGAAAATAAAAAATAGCGACCCTTAACGAATGGGAAAAGCTAAAGAAGATGTCAGTGTCAAATGCAATTTGCATAGTTTTTCATTTTGCAAGAAAATTTATGTATGGATTTTATACATAATACACAGGATTGACGGAAGGTATTGTGCTGGCCACAACAGATTTTTTCCCACTCAATTTAATGTTAACTTTGTAGTAAAATACAGAAATATTAAATTAAATTTAAATTATACGTAAAAACACGTGCAAAGTTATTCCTTGTTACAGCTGTGAAGGCAGGAAAATAATAAAATACCTGTATAAACAAGAATTGATTCTTCATTGTTTATTATTTTCATATGCATAGAACCCGAAATTATTAATTGCACTCTAAGAAAATCTCATATATCATTCCGTTTTAAAATGAATCTGGAAAATAGAAGTGGTGCAATAATTTTGAATAGTTTATTAAATTGCACATTATGTACAGTACTAATATATTCACCCTTTGTCTTCGATGTTTTACTGTGGTCTCAGAAAATGTTGATCGTTACTTTTCCGCGACATGTGATACTGTACATCTAGTCCTCTTCTCATTGTTGAAATGGCTTTCCCATAGGGATATCTTGTTGAGGAAGTAGTCACCATGTCCTATCCCTTCTCTAGCTAACGACAACCGACATGTCTCGCAGGTTATTATTATTCGTGGTACGCGGTGGGAATTGCATAAATACAACGGTATAATTGGTAAAGTAACGAATTAAGCAAATAGTTAGCAAGCTGTTTAACATTCAGACAGCAGTCGCGTCAGCCGCGCATGATTGAGTTAATATTCGGGTTTAGTTGAGAATGAGATCGAACATGAAGTGGACATACGGAGTACAAAGTTGGCGACAGATGTGGGTGTGGACGCTTTATACTTTGTTAACTGTTTGCTATTCTGTCACATATGTAACTATTACGGGACGTTGTCTCTATAAAATATGAGCCCAGGCCTATAATAGTTCGACCGGCTTACATTTTCAACAAATTATAAAATCTACACAAATGGTGAGCAGTTTCTACAAAAAAAATTCGACTACTTTAAATATAGACTTAAAATTTACAAAAACTGTGGGCCAAATAACTGCTGATAATAGTTCGACCAGCATTTAAAGAGTCATCCTCTAATTTAGATTTATCTTCTACCGAAACCTTAGGCATATTAAAAACAACTTCTTAAAATTAAAATTATATAGCCTTTTAGTTTATGTTCTGTTGTAAGACTACGTCACCACACAATTGAGATCATCATAACTTAGTAGTAGTAATTACTAATATTGCAGATTATGCAATATGGAGCAATTATAATATTGTTTCTTAATTTGGTAATAATCACTATATTGCAGAATAAGCATTATGGAGCAATTATAATATTGTTTCTTTATTTGGTAATTAGGTGACACCTCAATTGATTGTTGACTTAGCATTACAGTAATATAAAAGACTGTATGGACGATGGGAAGAGAGAGTCCGGTGAGAGTCCATTGAGGGGATCAGTAAGAAGACCATTCCTATTCCTCCATACAGTTGGGTCCATCAACTGTACATATGCATTCATCATTTATACTAGTCAATAAACCTATTTATAATAAATCATTATTATTCTACTATTCATAAGTTTGTTTATGTTGGCACTCTCAGTTTTCAAAGATCTCCTCTTCTGTTGTGAATTAACATGTGAATCAAAAATTTTCAATAGTTCTGTTCTCTTTTTTATAATTTCACCTGCATGAGATTTCCTGATATTAAACTGAATTTTTATGTATCGAAAAGTTCAATAACCTGTAGCTTTTCTCGAAACGTTAACATACGTTTACGAGTACATGTTCCCATTTTTACTTCTCGCTAAGAGAGGTATTGAATTCATGCTAAAAATCGCATATCCAGATTTTTAGTGAATATGTACGTTTTAAAGTCCATAGAATCCGATTATAATATTTTTACGATGATGTCCGTGTGTGTATGGATGTTGGAAGTACGGTATCTCAAATACTATAAAACTGAAGACATGTTTAACTACGGATTCCTCAATCTAACATTAATGGGAAGAGCTGATAACGTTTTGGTTACAATTGGACAACCGGAATTGGTAGTTTCTCAAAAAGTATTATTTTTTGAAAATGTATGTTATTACGAATAATAATCTGATACATTTAAATGTTTTATTATATCTTCTATAAATTTAAAGTTATATTATATATATAATAATATTCAATAATCTGTTGTAATAAATCTCACTGCCCAAACAACTCCATGAAACCAGTTGAGATATTTAAATGTTTGTAATTGACAGATAAATGCAAAATATCAGTGTCAAAAATCACCAGTTTTACTGATATTAGTAAAAGCTTTTTCTGGGAAGTACCTAGGTACATTTAATATTTCTTATTGTATAATGAATTAAATATTTAAAATTATAGGTATTAATATTACATATATCCTTACGAAATATCGCTAATACGAATACCGACAATGAATTTGAAGAATTTTGAACATAGAAGAGAAAGACAAAATTCCTCGTAAACCGAAATAATACTTAAAGATACAATTATTTGAATTATTTGTGCGTACAGAAAATGTTAAATTCGTTACATATGTAAAATAAAATGGAATTGGTCACAGCAGATTTTTAAAATGTGAATTTAACATAAACGCATAACCTAATACATACGAGAGTATTGAAGCACTGTATTAAGAACAAATTGGAACGACTGTTTCTGACTCTAGCCGAAATATCATAAACAGTGAAACAATGCTAATTATTTTAACTAACGTTCGCATATGACAGGTCATTTATTAAAAATAGGATCCAAAATTAGTGTCCGTGTCCGTTCAATAGTGTGTCCACGTAATGCAGATATGTTTATTAGGAAAATCAATATAAAAATGCCGGTTCCCGAAAGAAATCCAGATAATAGAGGCGTCCGTTAAGAGAGATTTTACTGTATTTTATATTTATGGAAAATACCCCGCCTACCGCAATTCTCCCGCGTTTATTATTTGTTTCATTCGATTGTTGTTCTGTTGAAGCTCTAATTAAAATGTGCAATTTCAAGATATTTATTAATGCTTTTGATATTTTATGGAGCGTGCGATCGGCCATTATTTGTATCGGATTATGTTGATGTTTTGTTATTCGTCTGCTCTGCGATTCGCTCTGATATCGCATCGCCATTTTTGGTTATTTGATTAGCCAATGAAACTGATTCCGTTGGTTGATGGAACGTTTGGAAAAAATCCTTTTCCGTTCTACATGAAATACATTTCAGATTTCACCGCATTTAATATACTACTAATTTATTCTCTCCTTTTGATATATGGAAATCAGGCTGTTTAGACAGCGTCATCTTTTAATTAAATGTAATTCATGTACAGTTTTCAACGTGTAATTTAAAACGTTAGTGAGTTTCTAAAAAAAAATACTTCATATTAATTTGTCGTCTAAAAAGTATTTGAAATAAAACACTTCAAAATGAAGTATTTCTTTGATCTTAATTTTAAAGAAGCTTAAAATTTAAACGATAACACTTCAAAACAAGACGCTGAAATATTAGATTTGAAAATTTAAGGGTAACCTCAAATTTTACCATCATTTTTAACTTTATTACAATATTTATTAACTTTTTTACCTTATCCTCATTTTATTAGTCCCTGTGGTATAATAAATATTACAAACTTCTTTTCTTGAGAATATTTAGTAAAGGCAACATGTAGTTTTAAAATAAAATATGACGAAAAAGAATATATAGATCTGCGATTTGAAAATTAGAAATTCGCGTGTTTAAAACTACTTATGTATTTTTTTTACGTATATATAGTGGTGTCAGTAGTCAACGAATAGCCTACAAAGCACTAATGGTTTATAGTGACCTCCGAACCACTCATACGGAGGCAAACCTACGACCGCATGCACTGTCTGAAAGGATTATGTGACCATATTCGTATTTTAATATATGTCATAAAATATAAAAACTAACTACTATACCTTCTCATTATAATAATAAACACAAAACATTAGTTTGAATAATGTTATTAGCAATTTAATGTTTTGGGAAAGGGATATATGACGTGAGCACGGTAGGATCGTGGAACAAGACAGATACACTGGTAGGGAAAGAAATAATTATAGATCAGCGTGGCGATTATGTTGTGGTAGATTATGGCATGGCGACAGCTAGATATAACTTTCTCTTTCTCTCTCAGTCTATCCGTCTTCGTCCACGATCCTATCATGCTTACGTCACATATCCCATCCCCAAATTTTTAATAATTATTTTCTCGTAAAGTACGTATAATTAATCAATTTGAAAAATGCTAGTGTTTAAAAAAATGATATTTTAGATCCTAGGTATTCTGTATAGGACCTGCATAAAATGACATTATTCATTGTTTATTTTCTCATTTGAACCGCAAAATAACAAGTAATTGTATATTTATCTCTGTCGCATTTATGGTTACCTACATTCTATGTTCGATACGTATGTCTAATAGCTTCATCTTTGTCTTACCAATGCATTTAAAGAAATATAGTTATAACATATTTTAATATGACATTTGACAGCAGTGGTACTTAATATTTTTGTATACTCGTTCGCAACACAAATTCGGGCGAAATTAATGAAGTTACCCTTATGGCTCACTCTGTTTAAGTTAAGTGTCACGAAATTCGAGAAGTATGAATTTCATTTCGAATAAAAAATGTGTGAAATATCTCAAATATAGGTTTGACATTTTGATGTACATATTTATCAATGTCATTGTTATTTTTACAATTTATTGGCGATATTTACCCTTTCTTACAACGATTTCAGTTCTTAGGTAAATATAATCTTAGTAATATTCGTAAAATGGAGTTGTGTTTTAGTTTAAGAAAGAAATAATTCAGTATAAAATTTAGAATTACGATCACATGAATTCCCAACGACAAATTACGCTTCGAATATGAATAATTATGAATGTGAAATTGGAATATCAAAGAACAAGTTGCACCCTTTTACTTACCACACGTGTAAATATGTCAAAATGAAGAAAATTTTACTCCAACTAATTTCTGCCCCATAGGCTGTTAGAATGGCGGTTAAAAAGTTTTTAAAAATTTCGAACAGACAGACAGATAATGCAAGGTAAATAAAAGGATGAAAAATATGTGATTTATGATTATGATAAATAACTAAAGGTGTATAAATACGTACACAATTCGGTACTACACAATTAAGGTAAAATCGAGGGTAAAATATATAAAAATGAACAGGCAATACATTCGTATATTATAAGTCTATAACGTATTGTATGATATAATTGCCTTGTACACAAAACTGTTTGAGATCTGTTGGTAATCACGTTTCCATCACTACAATACCATTTGATTCATATGAACATTTAACTATGATCTGAAGCTCAAATGAGAAAAATCAGATCAGTGTATATCAAAATTTTTTTTGGGAAGACCCCCATTATAAAACTACACTTATAGTGAATCGTTGGTTACAAAGTTGCAAATTTGCGTATAATTTAGTACGAAAGTTGCTATAAAAACTCGTAAATGCCAGGTGATTTGATAGGGGTGCATGTTTTAAACATTATTTACATATACAATCACTGTTATAACATTTTTTACATAACGGAGTTACATAATTCCATGTAATTTGCAATATATATCTAAATAAAACTGAATCCAGACAAAACACCAATATAAAGATGGCACCATTGTAAATGGTGCAACTTCCAACTGTTTCAACACTACAATATAAAACATATGTACATATGGCATTTGTGAATTTTTATTTCAAATGGTAATTATAAGTTGCCCTTAAATATAAAGCGATATACCATCAACCACCGCCTCCCAAGTTAAGCGGTTGACGAAATCGCAAGATTGCGGGCACCTATATATACAACCTACAACCAGAGTGTCTGGCCATATTTTTTGTGTCTTTTAGGGTAGATATTGTTTATTGACTAAATGGTATAAATAAGTTTTGGTAGCTAAAATTCACAACAATAAAAGGCTTTAACACCCCCTGTAACGATTGAAAACATCTGGCATTTATTATCAGCTACCATTTAAATATACATGTCATTTTATGGCAGGTCCCATACAGAATACCTAAATTTTAAAATACCAATTTTTTAAACAGTTTCGGTTCATGACCCACAGCTATGGGCAGATCGTCTTTTTGCCTCTCGGTTCTCGGTAAGAGAGGTATTGGATTCAAGCTAAAAATCGCATATCCAGATTTTAGTGAATAAGCACGTTTTAAGGTCCCTAGAATCCGATTATAACATTTTTACGATGATGTCTATGTGTGTGTGTCTGTGTGCGTGTGTGTATATGTGTGTGTGTATGGGTGTTTGTGTGTGTGAATGTGTGTGTGTTAGGATGTTGTAGAAACGATTTCTCAAATTCTATAAGACTAACAATGGATTCCTCAATCTAACAGTAATGGGAAGAGTTGAATAGGTTCTGGCAATAATTGGATAACCGGAAATGGTAGTTTCTAAAAAAAAATTCTAAATATTTTTTAAAATTTATAATACTACAAATAATAAAGACAATTAAATTCTCAATCTGATACATTTAAAAAATATATTATATCTCCTATAGGTTTACAGATATAAATATATAATAATACAGAATAATCTGTTGTTATAAATTTCGTTGCCCAAAAAACAGTTGAGATATTTAAATGTTTGTAATTGACAGATGAATACATTATGTCAGCGTCAAAAATCGGCAATTTTATTAACATTACTGGAAGATTTTTCTTTTATCTTATTGTTTTATTAATTAAATATGTATTTAAAATTATAGGTATATTAATATTACATATATCCTTAAGAAATACTGCTAATACCGTCAATCAATTTAAATAATTTTACACATATTAGAAGAGTAGAACAAAATTCCTCATAGAATGAAAGATGAGATACAATTTCAATTATTTGTGTGTACAAAAAATTTTAAATTCGTTACTTATAGGGCTAGAGCAGTCATGTGACTTTGTTGGCCTTGGCAAGCAGATATCGGGATCCGTGTCAGAATAACAGCTAGTAGTTATTTACATAGATGTCACAATTGTTATGTCATATTTTTTCTTTAAAAATTTCAAAATATTCTTATGGATAAAAAATCAGGATGTTTTGAATGAAAAATTATGATACTTGACACCTATGTACATATGTATATCAGCTTGCAAAGGCCATCAAAGTCATATGACTGCTCGCGCTCCATGCAACATAAAATGAAAATGGCGAGAGGTGCTAACCCCACAACAGATTTTTTTTTTTTTTAGGAAGACAGCAAAACACCTAGGGTCAGTATTTGAAATACCATAATACATTTTCCACGTAGCACTAGCCGTCGGTCTATCACGTTTAAGTCGTTGCACCTAGAAAAGAATGCGTCCCGATATGGTCGGGAACGATTATAGTCCTTCTCACATCCTTTCACGTTTAGTATCTTTAGTTTACTTTCAATTCCACACGAATGAAACGCTGCAAGTCGCAACTAATGTTCAAGTCCATAGCAAGCTTTCACTCTGTGCTACCCGGCCGGCATACTGATATCTTCCCGACGAGCTTTTGCTTAGAGACTACGATCCAAGCTTGGAGCGGCAGACCGCAAGTAGCGCATGTAAGGATCAAAATACACTGAAACACTGGGCGAATATAAAACCCCACGACTTCTCATCTCATGTTTCGTGCAACAAAGACGATAGATGAATCGTTTAGTAGGTTCGTCAGGTGTCCTGACTGTTAGGGAAGTTTCGTCCGGCGTTTTGTTTCCAACGGAGACGTGAATAGCAAGAATATTATGAACTTGAGGAGATATTGTTCAATGGAAAATATATACTCCGTTAAAATTCTGGCTGTTTCTTCTCAAATCTCTACAAATATCTATATCAAATGTAAATGAGTTTCTTCACATCTTCAAATAAAATTTTAATTTTATTGTCTCGCTCGGCATAAATTGTGCCTGATACCGGAAACTGGCAAATTATGGAATAAATTTTTAGGATCAATCCATAAAAATGTCCTGGACCACCAAAGGTTCTTTACTATATTTAACAAAATGAGTGGTTACATGTATGCATCTTGAAGCAAAATATACTAATTTGTATTGATTCTGCAAAATAAGCAAACTTTTGAAGCTTTGTCCAATTAAATTGTAAGCTCTGTTTAACCTTTGTATTATTGTATGTGTAGTATCACACATTCTCAAAACTTTCAGAACCTTAGTACGTTTTAAATACGAATGTACTTATGCATATTAAGAGATACACAACGATTCTAATAAATTCTGTTGTTATTTGAAATGACTCCATAATATGCGAACTAGAAGTGTTAAAAATGTTTACCTCTGCTATCTCGAAAACTATAAGTTACGACTTCGGCCAAAGGAGACTTTTTGTTTACCTTTGAGAGGTAATATTAGATATTTTGTTTTTCAAAAATTCAAATAATTATACTTTGACTTTGACCAATATATAATTTTCAAATAACTTCTTAACTATTAAAAATTGAAAAAAATGTAATATGGACGACTGTGGAATTTCTCCATTATTTTCAGTCTCAATGGTAAATTGCAAGTGCGTGTTGTAATTACTGAATAATTCTAGTGTGGTTGTGAGTTGATCTACAGATACCGCTATTATGACATCGTCGTTTTTTTTCTTTTGATGTCCTTTAAGGATGTCTCCTACTTCTCAAACAAGTAACATCAAGTTCCTATTTAAGGAAAAAAATGTTATTATCGCCATTGCTAAAAAAGCTATTTTAAATTACTGTCTTCTGAATGACGATTGTTAATATCTTCATACAATTTTTAATTTTCGACGATAACATTATGTTTGAACAAATAATTTAATGTATTTATATTTATTTTTAACGCCTTGGTCTGTAAGTATAAACACTTTTTCAATGTAATAAAACACGTGTTAATTTACGTTTTTCATCAGTTTGCCCTGATGAAGTTGTAAGTGGCAGCGAAATGCTGGCTTCAGATTAAATTTTAAAAAAATTAGACTGCAATCCTGTTTATTTTTCAAGTAATTGAGAAAAATGTTTCATATTAAATTGTATGTTAATTTTAGAGTATATGTATTGGCATAGACAAAATTTTGTTCGATCAATGTTTTTGGCAGTTTTTCTTTGATTCTAATACAAAATGGCCTCTTTCTCGGAAACAGCTGAAGATCAGACCTATGAGTCCATCCCATAATATTTCGGCTGGTTTACATGTTAAACAAATTATAAAATCTACACAAATGGTTAAAATTTTGTAGAAATATCTAACCAGCTTCTTTAAATATAGGCTTAAAACTGAAAAATAAACTGTGATGGGTGATAATAGTTCAACCGGCATTTTAAGGATCATCTTCTAGCGCAGGCTTAGCTTTTACTGAGACCCTTTACTTTTGGCACAATGAAAAACAACTTCATACAATTCCAGTACGTACAGTAAAATCTACCTTGAAAGACATGGATGACAATACTCACAGAAAAAATTGCAGGGATGCAGTTCCTAATAGAATTAAACCTGGTATTACTAAAAAAGGAATGTAACCCAATAATAAATGGCAGAATACTTGAATAACATATTCCGTCTTTGTAAGTTTAAAATCTATATTTTAAACTTGTCGAAATAAATATGTAGAAATTTCTCACCAATTGCGTAGTTTCTATAATTTGTTTCTTGAACATGTAAACCGGCTAAAATATTATGGGTTTGAGGTCATATATTCATTAAGCTTTTTTAATCATTTTGGTCAGTGCCCTTAACGTTTGTACTCGAAGTTGTGATATCTGTATTTATTTTGTACAAATATAGGTATAACATTGGGTTGAGAAATCACATATTTGATATATAACTGCGCTGTGCGTCTGATAATAACTGTGTCATTGTAAATAAGGAGAAAAGAGTTGGGCGCATAATTCGTGAAAATAGCGGATGTGCTTGATTTGTATGGTTGGAAAAAGCGTGGAATAGAGCATGGATGTAAGTTATAGGAGAATAATGGGAATATTTAATGGTATCTTTATTGTCGTGCTGTCTCCTCGACGGCATAAAGCATTAATTGTAAGTAATTGCTAAACTCCGTAGCTCTACCCGTAGCCGAAGCCGTATCAACGATTAAGTCTTCCTCTCACTTTCGCGAGTATTTTGAAATCTTTCCGCTTCAAGTCTCCCGAACTTAACTGCAGAGCCATTAATATTTTTTCCGCGCCGCGCGGCATTATTCCTGTCGTGATAAAAACGCGGATAGTTCTAAAAGCGCAATGAACATTTCATTTAAATTACGCTCCAATAAATATTGTGCAAAGTGCGCCAGTTTTTCCCTAATTGCGACAGGACCGGGTCGTTTAATTTTACGCCATTTTCACTAATTCAGCGAAAGATAGAGGAATACGCCGAACGCCGAACGCTGAGCCAACTTTCATGCGTTCATTGTATTGTAATGATGATGACGTTCACGTTCGCGTTCGTTCGCACAGGGTAATTTGTTGATTGCCCAGAATTACACTTCATTTTTACCCAGAAATTTAATTAATAAACAATCCAACAACGCACTAATATAATTATTTTCGAAACTATTGGAATGCTAATAATTTTCAACTCGAATTATCTACCCCAGCAGACTGCATACTGCGGTGTTTAGATTGAAGTAGACACTCTACTATATGTATTTATGTGCGAGCCCAAAAACATGATAGTTCGGCCGACATAATATTTTACATTAAAATATTCAATTTCAGCTTAAATTAAGAACAAAAACAAAATCGGGCTGAATACGATGATCGACTAGTAGTAGAATGGAAAATTGGAAAATAATCGGACACGCAGTCTTCTTCAGGGCTAGAAATGGTCAATTATTGATGGGAACATGGGGAACCCCCGTACGACCCATTGGAGATAACAAGGTGTAATTAAATATATTTGTATATATCAAGTCAATTATTATTTGCTGGAACGTAGGCCAGCACAATACCTCTCGCCATTTTCATTTTATCTTGTATAGGGCGCGAGCAGTTATGTGACTTTGTTGGCCTTAGCAAGCAGATATGGGGGCAGTGTCAGAATGACAGCTGGTAATATACATAGGTGTCAAGTATCATAAGTTTTCATTCGAAACATTATGATTTTCCAAATCCATGTGGATTATTTTCCTCGACAAGTATATTCCATACTAATGGATGACAAATAAACAGAATATTATGAAATTTTGAATGAAAAGTTATGACATATGACAATTGTGATATCTATGTAAATAACTACTAGCCGTCATTCTGACACGGATCCTCATATCTGCTTGCCAAGGCCAACAAAGACACATGGCTGCTCGCGCCCTATAAGTAACGAATTTAACCTTTCTTGTACACACAAATAATTGAAATTGTTTCTCTTCTTTCGTTCTATGAGAAATTTTATCCTACTATTCTGATATGTTCAAAATACTTCAAATTCATTGACGGTATTAGCGGTATTTCTTAAGGATATATGTAATATTGACATACCTGCAATTTAAATAAATATTTAATTAATAATACAATAATATATATTAAATGTACTCATACCTCCCAGAACTGACACTGACATTTTGCATTTATTTGTCAATTACAAAAAATTTAATATCGCAACTGTTTTTCTGGCAACGAGATTTATTACAACAGATTATTCTATATTATTATATACTATATCTCCAAACCTATACGAGATATAATAAAAAATTTAAATGTGTCAGATTGAGAATTTAATTATCTTTAATATTTGTAGTAACAAATTTTCAAAAAATAATATTTAGAATTTTGTTTTTAGAAACTACCACTTCCGGTTGTACAATTGTTACCAGAACCTATTCAACTCTTCCCATTACTGTTAGATTGAGGAATCCGTAGTCAAACAGGTCTTTAGTCGTATAGAATTTGAGAAATCTCCAACAACCTCACACACACACACACACACACACACATCCACACACACACACACACACACACACGCACACACACACACACACACACACACACACACACACAGACATCATTGTAAAAATGTTAAAATCGGATTGTAGGGACCTTAAAACGTGCTTATTCAATAAAATCTGGCTATGCGATTTTTAGCATGAATCCAATACCTCTCTTAGCGAGAGGTAAAAAGAAAAAACTTAACAACTTTTTTGAAAGTTAATAATTATTAAAAAAGTTTTTTTTCCTACGTTCCAGTAAATAATAATTGACTTGATATATACAAATATATATAATTACACCTTGTTATCTCCAATTGGTCGTATGGGGGTTCCCCATGTTCCCATCAATAATTGGTTTTTTTTTTAATTAAGTTTTAAATTAAATTAACTTTAGTACACGAATCAGAATAGTTCGGCCACTATTTTAATATTTCATTGTGCCTCCTTTATTGACTATAACGGCTTTAATTCTATTAGGCATTGTATTAGCTTACTTTTCACACTCATCAGCATCAGGTTTAATATTATTTCATACTTGTTTCAATTTTCCTTTCAATTCGTTTACTGTGCGTGCCACATTCATACGCAATTCTTTATTTTTTTATGCCAAAGGACCTCAATTGGCGACAAATTCGAACTACTTGAAATCCACTTTAGAGTAGGAATATTATGATTTTGAAGCCAGGTTTTAACAGTTTTTGCCGTATGACACGGGGCACCTTGCTGAAAAACGTAGCTCCCTTCAATGGACTGGCATAAAGGAATTGATAGCAAAAAACATCTTTAAGTATATCTTTATATTTATCAGCGTTAACAGGCTATTTATAAAATGAAGCTTGCCACCCCCCCGCCCCCGCCCTTCCAAACATGCAACTCGAAACCATAACGCTTGCAGATAATTTCAGTTTTGTAACTAAAGAGTCTTGCCTGGGCCTTTATTTTTGAGCATTCGTATTTACTTAGGTTACTCGTATTCGCGTAAATACGAACGAAAATCATAGTAACGGTATTCTAGACCATTCGCTTAATTCGAATTCGCTTGAGATGAATGAAAATTTCATTCGACTCATAACCAATAGAAAAAGTTTTTCGTTTATTCCTCAATCAAATAGTAATGGGAAGAGTTGAATAGATTCTGGTAACAATTGGACAACCGGAAGTAGTAGTATTTTAACAAAAATCTTCTAAATATTATTTTTTGAAAATGTATGTTATTACAAATATTAAAAAATAAATTCTTTATCCGACACATTTAAAAAAAATTATACTTTCTATAGATGTATAATCTATAAAATAATCTGTTGTAGTAAATCTCACAGCCCAAACATCTCCATGGTAAATACTTGAGAAATTAAAATGTCTGCATTTGACAGATAAATGTCACTAATGTCAGTGTCAAATATTCAGAGATAGTACTGAACGTTTTTTTGGGAACGATATTTAATATTTCTTATTGTATCATTAATTATATATTTAAAATTATAGGTATATTACATGAACCCTTCATATATACCGCCAATCCCGTTAATGAATTGGAAAAACCTCGAACATTTAAAAGAAATGGAGAAAACTCGCTCAGAATGAATTTGAAATTATAGAAAATACATAAATATAAAGATTAGGTGTAATTAGAATTTTTTGTGCGTACAAGAAATGTTAAATAGAATACTTTTATATACCACAATGGAAAGGGTGCGAGAGGTATTGTGATGGCCACAACAGATTTTTTTAACACACTGTAGTATGATTTTAGGCTCGTATATCTTTATATATTTTGTCTTTTTTTCTCTGATTAGTTAGGCATGAGATATTTTTCTTTATAATGGACCCAGTAATATTTTATCAGTGCTCATTTGTCCAATGCCGGAATCGTTTCTTAGTTCTGTTTCTTATCCAAATGTTTTTGTTAAAAATTAATGGTCTGCGTTAAAATATGTCTTTTATGTCTTTCTTCAAAGATAAATGATATCTCTCCTTCAGCCGTTTTAATATTAAAAAACTAACTTAATTTCTCTAGATGGAATGAAATGTAGTAAAAATGAACCTTTTACTTTTTACTACCGTTACATTAGGAATGACGAAAATAATCATGATTTTACGCAGATCCAGATGCTGTAGCCTCCATTCTACTGCTAACATATTTCTCCACTCTTAAAAGGATTTTAACAATTACTCAAAATCGCATCGTACAAAAAATCCTTATGGAACTCCTTATGAATGTCCATAAATCAAAAATCCGGGCCTCAGTTTTACCACTAACTAAATCAAATCACAATGCCGTCATTTTCTTTCCGCAAAAACACTTATCTTAACCTTAACATTCTCCGCTTTTGTCGTTGATTCATCCTCAATCCTGTTCCTGTTGGAAGAGTCCTGGGGAATTCAGGTCCGGTCCTTAGGGACGTCGGGACACCGACGTCACTGAACAAAGCGTCACCTGCATAATGAGCATCGTGCCCTAGGGTACAGATAACTCTTCCACGCGACGTGGAGACTTACACAGCTCAAGAGTGGCTGAGAAAAATGAAAGAGCAGCCACTCTTTGTTGAAGATTTAAAAATATTAGATATAATAAATAAATCTTCTTCGTTGTTCTAGTAGCAGTGGCGACCGTCAGACCTCACCTCCTAAATTCAAAACATTAGTAAATAATTTATAATTTTATTTTTCATTAAAATTTGTTGAAGTAATATAAATCTACAATATATGAACTTACAAACAATTATGCCAAATAATCATTCAAATAGTGTGCCTCGAATTTACACGAGGCCAAATTATACTGTCCTCATGGGCAATATATAAGTGTGTGTGTGTGTGTGTGTGTGTGTGTGTGTGTGTGTGTGTGTGTGTGTGTGTGTGTACGTGACGATCGTTTCGGATCGCATAACTCCAAAACCACGATTCAAAAAATTATATTTTTTTCGTATTCATCGAGTTTAGATCCATATGCAAACTTGATTAGATTTTAATTACATTTGGTCCACCGGAAGTACCCTCAATTGCAACTTTTAACAGTTTTTCTTGAAAAAACGCAGTTAAATATCATTTATTGACATTTAATGATTATAAATTGTAAAGAATGTATTATTATCTATAGGATTTGATCGCATTTTATACTTCATATTAAATAAATATAGAGTTAAAGAATTATAAAGATATTAAATTTCATAAATCACCCAGATATGCTAACCATGGAAACTGCTAATATATTCAGATAATTTAAATTGACAGATGTTAGTATCAATGAAAACATAATGATTGTGATTTAGTTGTTGGGGAAGATACAGACAGATAGAGTAAAGAATGAAAGGTAAGGGAAATGGCTCGAGTGATAAAGTATATAGAAAGATACAAGTGAGACGATTACATTAGTTTGAACATGTCATGAGAAAAGATGAAGAATATACTGGAAGAAGTATGAATAGCTTGGTAATAGAAAGGAAACGAAACTGAGGAAAACCAAAGATAAGATGGAAGGACTGTATTACGGAAGACTTGAGAGAAAAGGAACTGAATGAGGACGACACGCAAAACAGAAATGAGTGGAAGAAGAAAATAAAAAAACAGCGACCCCTAACCAATGAGAAAATCTAAAGAAGATGTCAGTGTCAAGTGCAATTTGCATAGTTTATGAAATAATTTTACTGGAAATATAGGATCTCTTGAATCAATAAAGAATTTTTTTTGCAATATTTGACCTCACTTCCATCTGAATTCACGCACCGCCACTGCATGGGAAGATGAAATTCATTGCTAGGCTTCTTCTTATTACATGACCGTACCATCTAAGTCATGCTCGTTCATTTTGTGTTCCAAATTTGTTCATATGTTGCCTGTATACCGTATACAAATACAGGTTAACCTATGTAGGTAAATTTAAACAATATAAAACTATTGTGTTTATGTTGGTAGCCTTGACACTTGACTTTATGATTCCATCATTAACTTCCACTAATCAGAGTGATGGCTATCACATTGTCACATTGTCCTACCGGCTCTGCATTGTGCTTGCCTTCCTGCTCGGAGTTACAGCAGGGCCGTGACGCACACGAGCGCTTTGTGCAGGAGCACAGCTCCGGTAGCAGGACTTACTCCGGAGTCGCAGGAGTGAGTTATAGCGGAAGGTTCCGGGTAAACGGAGTGCTCCTTCCGGAGTAGTCCAGGCAGAGAAGAAGAGGTGTGGTAAGAGGTTCTGGAAAGGTATTGAATGGAAGAGTCGATTTTTAAAAATATTTTTATCGTATTATGTAGTTATTCTTATTATTTTTGTCGAGGAATCTGAATTTCAATACGTGGTGAGAACTGTCTACTTTAGTTTGGGTAAAAAGCATCTTTCGTTATTATAAATTGATAAAAGCACGTAAGGGCGAGCAGCTGTAGGTGATCAGTCAGCCTTGTCTGGGCGGCCCAATGTCGTCCATCATTCTAAATGGGGAAAACATTGCGGTTTCCCCTGTGCACGCCTTTGTTGCTCCTCGTACGAATACACCCACGCCCCATGCTAAGCGGAGACGTGCGTGCCACCACCAGCCAAGCCAAGCAGGGCTAATTTGTTTTCGATTGCACTCGGCCACGACTAATGCAATTATAGACACATTGTTCCATATACTTTTGATTTGTTAAACATAGAATATATTTATTAAAAAAAAAAATTGCACGATCGGGTTTTTTACCTTCTACTTTTAAGTAAGGAAGTATTGTCTTTGGTCGAAAAATTCAATGGTGAATAAGCACATAAGCAAGTTTACGATGATACCTGTATGTGTATGTGTATACAGTAAAAAAAATTAAAATGTCCGATCAAGGTCATCTGTATCATGAATGAATTAACAAATTGGTATACATTTATCTTGCTCATTTACAATTATTAGAAACGTATGCGTAAGGATGGATATAACACGCTTGTCTTCCAAAAATTCATATTGTTTCGACTAAGTTAGGATATTCCATTTTACAAGGATACTCGTTGGCAATACTATCGCTGTAACGTAAGTTTATTTATTAATTCAGATATATTACCATGATTCATAGCCGTACGAATAACGTTATATTCTGTCAGTGTCACTGACACTGACATTGTGTCAGTATCTTATTTTACACATATTTGGTTTTACATTTGCTAATATACTGACCATTTAACTTACAGTAGTATCTTATGTATCCTCAAAAAAACTAAGTAAACGACATGTGTGTATATGACTATTTTTTCATAGCCGATATTATAAATATTAAAGAATATTTTATTCTATAGAGTTAGAAAATTATAAAGATATTAAATTTCATAAATCAGCAAGCTAACCATGAAGACTGCTAATATATTCAGATAATTCAAATTGACAGATGTCAGTGTCAATCAAAGAAAATCAATGTCGCAGCGCTAAGATGAGAATGTTAAGATAGACGGTGGGGAAGACACAGAAAGATAGGACAAGGGGAATAACTTGACTTGACAAAGAAAAGATGAAAGGACTATATTGCGGAAGACTTAAGGAAAAAAAACCGAATGAAGACAACACACAAAAAAGAAATGAGTGGAAGAAGAAAATCAAGAATAGCTACCCCTAGCGAATGGGAAAAGCTAAAGAAGAAGAAGATGTTGGTGTCAAATACAATTCATATAGTTTGTTTATGAAATAATTTTATTGGAAATATATATTCTTGAGCAAATGTATAGAATTTGTACCCAGGATTGACGGATTCAGATTTTTTTAAAAAATTTAACAATAGGGTTTCCATGACAGTGGGTAAGTTTTATTTATAAATTACTGATCGGTAAGAGATTGTGATAACTTCAGATTAGGAGGCAAGGCGGTAAGTAAATAAAAACAACGATCAAATATTACTTTAAAAATGAGAACTAAAAATTTGTAATGTCAAAATAATTTTCAAAACTTTTTTTTAATTTTGTGTTTCGATCATACAATAAAAAATCTGTTGTGGCCAGCACAATACCTTCCGTCATTCTCGTGTATAATGTATAAATTCCATAATTTTTCTTACAAAAGATTCTAAATTTCCCGTAAAATTATTTCATAAACAAACTTTTCAAATTGCACTTGACACTGGCATCTTCTTCATCTTTAGCTTATCCCATTTGTTAGGGGTCGCTATTTTTGCATGTCGTTCTCATTCAGTTCCTTTTCTCTCAAATCTTCCGCAATACAGTCCTTCCATCTTATCTTTGGTCTTCCTCTGTTCCTTTAACGTCCTATTATTAAACTATTCATTCTTGTTCCAATATAATTCTTCCTTTCTCCTCATGACATGTTCAAACCAATGTAATCGTCTTTCTTGTATCTTTCTAAAAACTTGTAATACTAGAGTTATTTTCTTACCATATTTTTCCGTCTATTCCCCAATATCTACTTCAACATCCTCATATCTGCCACATTAATTTACTTTTTATTTATACTGACATCTGTCAATTTGAATTATATGAATTTGATACTAGTTCCCAAGTTTGGCATAGCTGGCTGAATTATAAAATTTAATTTCTTTAAAATTCTTTAACTCTGTATGTATTGAATATGAAGTATAAATTGTAAGCAAATCGTATAGAGAATAATATATTCTTTAAGTTATAATAACGTTAAATGTCAATAAATCAAATTTAACTGTTAAATCTTCAAATGAGACTACTTCCGGTTGACCAATTATAACCAAAATCTAATCAGATGTTCTTCTGGTTGTAAACTTGAGGAATACGAAAAAAATATAATTTTTGGAATCGTGGTATTGAAGTTATGGAATCCGGAAATTTTGTTACACACACACAGACACACAGACACACATACATACAGACATCATCGTAAAAATGGTAAAATCGTATTATATGGACCCTAAAACGTGCTTATTCAGTAAAAACTCATCATTGAATTTTTTGACCAAAGACAATACCTTCCTTACCTAAAGGTGACGGAAGGTAAAAAACGTAATAAGCATTGTAGTCAATCGTTTGGAAAACTCGGGCCAAGTTTTGTGCGTTGGATTAGATTATTGTTGTTATTTTTTGAGAAATATGCATGTTCTCAGATAAATGCCAGTGTGTCTCAGAGCAACCACAATAACAGTGCGCTGTATTGCGCTGGGGTTTGTCTAATGAAAGTAAACAATCACCTTCGTCAAAATCCTGTAGTACTTCAGAACATCGTCCGCTCTATACTGTACAGCGGAATGGTTTTACACTACTGGGTGGTGGCATTTAATATGTAATAAAAGGTGCTGGGTTCATCTAATTTATTTCAGATACTGCATAAAATCCCTAACCCAATCAAGTGTGAAATATTGAATAAGTTCCATCCTTCTTTGAAACAATAGCCTGTTTCAGATTTGCGAACCCATGTGAAAAGTTATTGAATAAAAACAACGTAGTGGAAAGGATTTTATTGTTTTAACTGCATTGAATTTCACCGGTTGGGTGAACGCGAGTGTTAAGTGCGCATCTAAAGTATTTCAAACTATTTTAAGGCCATAGCGTTAAACTCAAGTTCCACTAGCTTACCAATAATATGCCATTAGTTTCCATTGGCCGTGCAGTGAAATAAAATAAATACGGGTACAATGTATCTTCCAAGACATGGGTGGAAATGGAAAATAGTAACAAACCGGCCCTTACGAAATAGGTCTGCCTTGTACGATTATTAAACTATACATATTTTTTTAATAATTAAATTACAAAATATTGACAGGCTTAAGCCAAGCCCGAGAAATATTTTGATATAGAGCAAAAAATAATTCATTTACTACTATCATTCTTAAATTAACATTAATCTAACCCGGTTCTTTTTAAAGAGAGTTTTGATTACAACAAAGAAATATTTGATTACAACAATGAATATGACTAATTTCACAATAAAAATATAATATTTGTTATTGTACGAATCATAAAATTGCACGTATTTAACGTAATTTGATATGAACTTTTTTTATGTTTTTGTCCTAATCCATAGCAAGCTTTATTACAAAAACAAAAAAGTATATAATTTTTAAATTTACATATCTTGCTTATACAAAGGGCTAATTTATTAATACTTGATGTGCTAGACGCAGAAATTAATTCTCTAAAACTTTTATTTGAAGCATTTATTTCTAAAATCAAAATAAAATCATTTTATTTGAGAAAAACTGTTAACAACTTCAAGTAATGTACCGCTTCCGGTTAGCCTATTTTAACCAAAATCTATTATGTTATTTCGATTGACATAAAAATCTTGTATACCACATTTGAAAAGTTTTGGATTTTATTTTAAAACAGTTTTTCATTAAAATCTATTATAGGCTTCATGTAAAGTGCCACTTTACGTTATAGGAGTCCTAAATACAAAATATCAACTTTCTACGGCTTGCCGTTTTTGAGTTATGCGAGATACGTACGTACGGACGCATACGTACGTACGTACAGACGTCACGACGAAATTAGTCAAAATGGATTCAGGGATGATCACAATGGGTATTTCCGCTGAAATCTGAAAACCGAAATTTTTCGCGATTACAATACTTCCTTTACTTACGTACAAGGAAATAAAAAGGACACTATGATATAATTGCGAATTTAGTTATTTATTTATTTAGACAGAGACTGTACAACAGGATAAGATCCCAAAAACAGCACGGCACTATTATAAAAATGAAAATACATCGAAGCATACATTACAAATTACAAAAGAAAAATGTAATACTTACATTAAGCTAACAAAAAACGACGAAACACTTCAGGTAAATTTAAATAACTACTATTACAACAAAGAATTTTTTTAAAACTCCGAAGATTAAACGAAAATAAATACAGAACAGGAAAAATATATGACAAATTATTGAAAGTAGTTACTTTCGTATGTATTAATACGGAATAATTCATTTGATCATGTAGAATAACAAGGTAGCCTAAATAGGAACTTTTTAAGGAGAGCAGGACCAGGTATCTATCAAATTATTAAAAAATTATATAAGAATAAAATATTCAGAATTGAACGACGTTCTTGAAGAGATGAGAGAGATATACTATTTCCTTGAAATTTCCTATTTAATATGGACAAAAATTTATTTTTTGAATTCTTTCAATTCCATGTTTATACAAATTGTAATAAGGAGACCAACAAACTGAAGCGAATTTAAGTTGAGGACGAAGAAGACAAGTATACAGATACACAAACGTCTTCAGATGAACAAAGGTTTTATTCACAATCATTATAGTAATTGTCGATTCCTAACCTTTTAGAAGTTGGAAAATACGTTATTCCTAACTGCAATGACAATCTCTGAAGTGGCAAATAACAGAATTCATTTCAACCCCACGTATTGGAAATGTTTATGTAGGAGTTACCTAGTAACACTGTTATAGGTCCCTATAATAAAGTAAGCTAAACAAATTTTAATAGAACTATCAAAAAATATTAACAAAATTAAAGGTTATAACCCAATGATTTATTCAGAAAATTATTGATTTAAAAGATAATGATTGTGAATAATAGTATATTACATTCAAGGTGGGATATACTTCATTACAGCCGATGGCTTATGTATATGAGATACAGCGCGAGGCTGTAATGAAACTTTCACCGAGATATGTATAGTATTTTATTCACAATCATCCGCTTTTTAAATCAATAATTATCAGAATAAATCATTGAGTTATAACCTTTAATTTTCGTTATATCTTTTGACAGTTCTATTAAAATTTGTTTAGCCTACAGAGATCTTTGATAATGTTGCTAGGCAACCCCTACACAAACATTTGGAACCCGTGGGATGGAAGTAAAATATGTTATTTTCCACCCAAGAGATTGTCATTGCAGGTAGGAATCGACATATTACTATAATGATTGTGAATAAAATAGTATACATACCTCGCAAAAGCATGGAGTATATATTAGGTTTTATTTTGAGAATATGTAATAGTATATTACATTCGAGGTGCGATATGTTTCATTACAGCCTCGCGCCGTATCTCACCTCGAGATATACTATTACATATTCTCAAAATAAAACTAAATATATTATACATGCTTTTTGAAGATAAAGTCGATACGAGCATCAAAAATTACTGTTTAAGGTAACTCCAAGATCCTTAATGCTATAAATACAATTTAAATTATTACTCTCGATAGAGTAAGGGAATTAATACAATTTCTATTTCGAGTAAATTTAATGGTAGAACATTTGTGTAAATTTAAATACAAATCATTACGTGTTAAGTAAATGCATCCAGATCGAATTGTATGGTTACAATATCATTTGAGGTTCTAAGAAAATTTAAAATCTTAAGGTCATCAGCATACATAATAAATTTGGAATTTTGAAAACATTCCTTAATACGAGTATTATTAGTGACAATGATAAAAAGGAGAGGACTTAGATGAAATCTCCGTGGGACCCCGGTTGACTGGAATTTTTTCGGACATGTATACATTAATTGAAACGCTTTAATGTCTGTCATTTAAGTACGATACAAATCATAAAATGCAGAGCAAAATGAAAAACATATTTTCGTTCATTTTTAGGTATACAGCACAGATTCTACTCCTTGATGTTATTTTGAGTCGGGATTGTTTCTCCAAGGTTGTTTCGTCTTGATCGAGGTTATTTTCTTGACATTTAAACCCTACTTGGAGGCCAAACACGTCCGAAACCAATCGTAATCCCATCTAAAACAATCGGTGCTCCATTTTATATCGATTATTATTGTCTGGAGCTTTGGTTAATGCGTGCGGTTTGTCCGACCGAAAACAAAGGCGCGTCGGATTTATTCCTAATTAGCGCCAAGTGAGAAACAATTAGAAAAGAATTAAGCTCGCCGTAAAAATGTTTAATTCGCGTTTAAAACAAATGCGAAGTCGTAAGAAACGACCGGGTTAACACTTCAGTGACTGTGAAGCAACCGCACTGGAAAATGTAAATGCAAAAGTTATTAACAAGGAATATTTCAGTTTTATTTTGTCTTGTCTTTTGCTGCTTCAGTTTTTAGTTTGAAGTGGAAATCACTCTGCCCTAATTACAAAAATTTTAATTAACTAAGTTGCTGATAATGTTCTTTTTCTGCAATTTTAAAGGATTCTATACAAAAAGTATCGGCAAAAATATAATTATTCATATCGTGGTCTCATACCCTAATCCCCTTCAAAGTAGTCTCTTTGGTAATACACACATTTCTTCCAGCAGTCCCGCCAGTGCTGGAAACATTTCTGGAAGGCTTTTGAGGAATGGTGTTTATAGTATGTTCGAAAATTGAACCACGACGGTACCGGTAAAAGTTTTCAGGTTACCGGCACTATTTTCGAACGCGGTAACTGAAATTTGTGATAAATTTTAATTACCGCCGGAACCGTGCTCAGAGCACGGTTTTTGTGGTAATTTATAGTCTAACCTAACTTTTGAAGTATACACACGGTGTTCTTAGACATCATTTAAAAGTATATTATGTTTAAAAACAACTGAGTACTGTACATGGTACCAAAAACAAATAATATCCATCAAAAATATCCTGCGATGCAAACTAAAATGATTTTGACAGTTATTAATAACCATGAATACCAATGCGTTCGACTGCTTACCGCGAGAACCGTAACCTTTCAGTTACCGTGTAAAATGACCATGATAACCGCGGTTGAATTTTCGAACATACTATTAACTGGACTGTTGCATTTTGCATAATGTCTTCTTTTGACTCAAATCGGGTACCTTTCTGCAGCATTTTCAGCCAAAAATCACAAGGAGCCATGTCGGGAGAGTAGAGAGCCTGGCGAATGAGGGAAATGTTGTGTTTGGCTAAGAAATTGAGAATCAAATGCGAAGAACGGGCGGGTGGATTATTGTAATGGAGCTGCCAGGTGTTTTCTTCTCCGTCAAAAAATAAAGGTACCGACCCCTCACCTCATTCGCAAATTCTTTGTCAGTGATACGACGGCCATGCAAGACCAAAGTCCTCACTTGGTCAATAACAGTGTTATTTCAGACAGTTGTGGTCCTACTAGGACGTGACTCACTGCCCTCTAATATGTAACCATCTTTGAAACTGTTGTACCATTCCTTTATTCGTGCGGTACTCATGGCAACGTCCCAGAAAGCCTGTTGAACTCTCCAAACGGTTTCCTCTTGGATTTCGCCAAGCTTTTGGCAAAATTTTCTGTACTATCGCTGCTCAAGACGTTCCGTCATTTCTCAAAAATTGAAAATCCATCGAGCGCTCACCACACTTATGCCCGGTTGCAGAACCGTTCATCAATGCTTTATTTAATTAACGTACCATCAAAATGAACAAATTCGAATCAGTTTCCTTGTTCTTATGAAATTTAAATCATTGATGTCAAAATATCGCGTTGCATTTGTTCATTTTGATGATCCGTTAATTAAATAAATATGCGTGAATGTCCCTTACACATTCCTGCTGATGGACACCACCCGTACTTTATTTGTTTACGCGAAATAAATAAAGCTCGATACTTTTTTAACAGACCTCGTATATGCATCAAAATATTCTTTTACTGGAGCTTCTTCGATTCAACAAAACGAATTAAATTATAATCAATTCGACAGTATTTATATATTTTTTAATTCCTTGTCAGTGTGCTTATAAATAAATGATTTCATACAGCCTGCCCGTCTGAAGGTGAGTAGAAAAGTACATAAAGTAAAGAGCAAGATAGCAAAGAGGCTGAGAGCAGCATAACTTATTCCGTTGCTGAAAGTGACTATTCATTAAACGTAAATCCCCCAAGAGGTTTACGAGCGAAAGCGCAGTACCGTCAGGCCTACCAACTCACCTAACTATATGACACTAACCCAACCCTGCGTAAACTTTCCTAAGTAGATGTATTGCCTACCCGGGTGAAAAACTACCGATAAGATAAGAGACAAATCATTACTAAGAGTTTTTTTTTATATCAGTAAACAGAGTCATTTCATTACCATAGTTAAAAAATAACAGCAATGTATTGAGGCGTTTATTTTATGAGTAAACATAGGGAATAGTGTCAGACTCGTCAAACTCACATTTCAAAATGGTTTTTCATACAATTATTGAAGAAAAAGTGCAGATTATAACATGGTTATGATTCAAATATGAGCTAAAACAAGTTTTAAATGTATTTGCTGTTACATTTAATAAACGACCCAAACCCTGCCCAGCAACAATTCGAAAAATATATAATAATTATAGTTTGTACCAAATGATCTTTTTTCTTTGGATCACTTAAAAAATGTGTACAATGATTGCAGAATGAAGATTGAACAATTAAAAAGCAAAATTAGCCAAAACTTTGAGCCTGTCTTCTAACATGAAGGTTCGAAGCGTATTTTTGATCAACTTCAATTTTTAAAATTATTTGTTGTTTGTGACCACGATAGGAAAACAATCTTTGACGTTTTTTACCTCTCGCTAAGAGAGGTATTGCATTCATGCTAAAAATCGCATATCCAGATTTTATTGAATAAGCACGTTTTAAGGTCCCTACAATCCGATTTTAACATTTTTACGATGATGTCTGTGTGTGTGTGTGTGTGTGTGTGTGTGTGTGTGTGTGTGGATGTGTGTGTGTGGGATGTTGGAAGGACGGTTACTCAAAAACTATAAGACTTAAAATTTGTTTAACAACGTATTTCCCAATCGGACATTCATGGGAAGATCTGAAAAGGTTTTGGTAACAATTGGACAACCGGAAGTAGAAGATTCTTGAAAAAAAATCTTCTAAATATTATTTTTTGAAAATTTTTCGTGGTAATATTAAAGAAAATTAAATTCTCTATCTGATACATTTAAATATTTTATTATATATTCCATAGATTTAGAGATAAAAGAAGTATAATATATAAAATAATCTGTTGTAATAAATTTGACAGCCGAAAGAATGCCATGAAAAATAGTTGATAATTTAAATTATTTGTAACTGACAGATAAATGTCAGTGTCAGAAATAATGAGTAATGAATTAAAAATGTACTTGGAGAATCCCTTAGTTCTTGATCTGTGACTATTATGGAGATGACAAGTCTAGGTTGAAGGACTTAAATTTGTTTCAAACATTATGGGACAATGTACACCAGTACTGTAGACTAGAGTAACTTTGAATTGCGAAAAAGCTATCAAATTCTTCTCAAGTAAGTTGTAAATATTGACAAAATCGGAGTGCAATCTATCCGTCACTTTATTAAAGGGAATTAAGGTTATTTAGATATAACATGTATGAAAAAATAAAATGTAAAAGAAGATATGTAAGAATAGATGCACAATCTATATATACATTTTAGACCGCCCAAAATTAATGTTTTTACTAGAAGAATATGAAGAGAAAGTAAACAACGTTGTTCGAATTGAAAATTGCAGTTACCAGCCTAATATTTATATATGGTAAACTCTACTTTGTAATTTATTGTAACATAATTTATGGGAAAATATCTTCATGTTGAGACATGCTATTATTGAATAATAAAGAAGTTTATACGTCATAGATTTATATGAATATATTATTTGTATTTATAAAAATATTCTTTGCTTTATGCATACAGCCAGGTAAAATATACGGCGAGAGGTTATGTGCTGGCCACATCAGATTTTTTTTTCTTGTTTCTAGAAGGAATTTATACATCCACCTCTCCTGACTAATGTTTTTATTTTTTACCTCTCGCAAAGAGAGGTATTGGATTCATGCTAAAAATCATATATCCAGATTTCAATGAATAAGTACGTTTTAAGGTCCCTACAATTTGATTTTAACATTTTTACGATGATGTTTGTGTGTGTGTGAATCTATGTGTGTATGTATGTGGGATGTTGGAAGGACGATTACTCAAAAACTATAATACTTAATATTTGTTTAACTACGTATTTCCCAATCGGACATTCATGCGAAGATTTGAAAAGGTAACAATTGGACAACCGGAAGTAGCAGATTCTTGAACAAAAATCTTCTAAATACTATTTTTAGAAAAATTTTCTTAGAAATATTAAAGAAAATTAAATTCTCAATCTGACACAATTAATTTTTTTATTATATCCCGTATAGGTTTGGATATATAGTATATAATAATATAGAATAATCTGTTGTAAAAAAAATAATCTCGTTGCCTAAAAAACAGTTGAGATATTTAAATGTTGACAGATAAATGCAAAATGTCAGTGTCAAAAATCAGATTTTTCTGGGAAGTAGGTATTATTAATTAAATATGTATTTAAATTATAGGTATGATATATATATCCTTAAGAAATACCGCTAATACTGTCAATGAATTTGAAGAATTTTGAACATATTAGAAGAGTTGGACAAAATGCAACATGAAATGAAAATAGCGAGAAGTATTATGCTGGCCACAACAGATTTTTTCATGTAGGGCCCGTACCACATTAAATATTTAAACAGACATTTTTGTTTGATTTATTCAAAAAATAAAAAATAAATAGTTTGTTTTGTGGTTCAGGCTCATTGATTGCAGCCTACATAGCTTGCGCGTAAATATTGCCCTTACAATAGCCAATAAAAATGTAAGAAGGAGTTAGAGTTCAGCGAAACGCAGGTGGTTTCTTAATGATTTCATGATTACAAAAGTTACCCTCATTATACATTCGTTTCTTGATAATATCATTCATAATTTTATTATTGCTTTGTGTACACTCTACGCCATTTCGTATAGTTTGATCATAATACATATATCCCAGATACTCAAAATTTGTTTAACTCTTTTCGGCTGACTCATAGATCTCCTCTCTATATTCCAAACTATTTTGATTATTTAATTTGTGCACCACCTTTTCAGCTTTAAAATCCTAAATAGTAAATATAATTTTTAATACTTGTGACAGAACCATCCTTTCAAAGTTATTTTATTCCATTTGTTATTTATTTTACGTTGTGAATCAACAAAAATTGCCAAGATTTCTCGTCGTTCTCTAGGTTCGTTCACCCTACCTGTGCTAAGAAATTAACACATTGTAGAGCTATTTAAATTTGGCTAGTTGCATAATTGGGGGCTTGGTGGGTGGTTAGTCAGGCCGGTTCAAGATTAAAGCGAGCGCTGGCTCGTTTTATCTCCTTGTTATTGGAGTAACGAATGAAGGAAAGGGACCGGATAGCATAGCGCACAGAGACGAAGAAAGGGGTAGTTCGCCTGCGGCGTCCTGATAGCGAGTTTGTCAGCTTGTTACCCTCTACCTATGCCGACCAGGGAACAGCAAAAGTTTTACAAACTTCATTCCAAAACGAAAACGGCATATTTCTTTAATTGGCTTTTTAACTTGCGGCAGAATTAGTGATGCACAAAGCAAAATTTCTTGTCTTCCTCAGTAATTTCTTGTCGTCTCGCTTAGCAAGACAAAAAAAGAAACAACTTTGTCTTCCAAATTTTTTATATGCTTAGTTCTTGTCTTGCTAGCAAGACTTTTGATTATTTATTGTTCTTGATAGCAGGGGGATGCATCAAGCTCTTTAGTAGCGCCATCCAATAATTTAAAAAAATATATTAAAGCTATTATTTTGCCGAAAAAAGTAACATTTCCTCAAATACCCCTTTGGTACAGACGAAAGTACCTACTTTCAGCATCTGCAATGAAGACGACTTAAATTATGGTCAGATATTTGATCAAACCAAATAGGAAACATTTTCTTGCACATATGGATGGAGAAAAGAAACTAATAATTATTTCAGCTCTAGTCGTGCCGATGAAAAAAGAAATATTCTTCACTGATGGAGGAACCTTGAGTATACGTACCCTATGTTTTCTAAAATGTTAAGGATATTCTTCTATTCCATCGGGACTATTGTCAAAAGCATGGCCGGTCATTAGAAAACACCGAAATCGGTTGAATTCTGAATCAGCCAGAAGCCTACTATGCCTAAATTTATGGAACACTATGAGCGATATAAATAGTCGTGCTGATAAATAGATTATTTTTACTATACTTTTGCATAATTTTTTTGGTTCTTTACACAAATAATTAAGTTTTTATATTATATCATTCATTACTCATGCTATACTATACCGAAAGGTTAAACAACAAAATAGTGTCTTAAAATACATACTAAAGTTATTTCGTAAATAATGTACAGATTGGCAATACTGCGAATTGGATTATGCAATAACAGTGACATTTACGGCAGTTGCAGTAGAAGGCTTAGGGAATCAGCGTGTGTTTTGTTTTCAACTATAGTGTAATATGTTTTTCACAAACGTCAACTAGAAATGGAGCCACACGTGTTTTGGGTATTGTGATTGTGAAGGAGGTCGTACATTAAAGCTGTATTATTTCGTTGGGTTGGATCAAATCCAACTGATCGTATGGATTAGATCAGATCAGATCACGTGGACGCAGATGAATTTATTCAAAAGAACACAAGTATATAACCTTATAACCTTAAATGTAACCTCTTGTCCTGATTGACTTATAAAATATGACAGATTGTTTCGCCGCTTCCGCCATTTTTGAATCTTAAGTGATATGATCTTTCTAATCCAAGTTTTTTGTTGAAGTAGATGGCACTGATCTGGATTACTTCGTTTTGAAGTGGAGATACTGATCAGAATACGAAAGAACATGCCATTTACTGATCCATGTAACATGGATATGATCCAATGCAGCGATAGAATACGGCTTAAGATCGAAACTTTACATGGCAGAAACCCAACAGAAATCCACAGTGCTTTAAGTGATGTTTGCGGTCACTTAACAATGGAACGTAATACAGTTGAAATTACAGTCCAGCGAATGGAAAGGTCCAATTCCCCATAGCCAAAAAAAAATTCGAAGAGCTCAATCAAAAGTCGAACAAATGATGATCTTTTCTTATGATTATAAAGGAATTATCATGACAGACAGAGTTCAATGTGGAACAAATGTCACAGCAGTTTATTATCGGGTATTCATACAAAAACTGTGTCCGACCTCAGTTGCTCGAGGTTTCTCCATAACAATGTTCGCTCCCCAAATCGAGAATGTTGTAACCGAAAAACTGCGTGAATACCTCATTCTCCCTTCAGTCCGGATATGAGTCCACCAGACGTCGACCTATTACCAAAGCTTAAACAGCCTATACGTGGACACCGTTTTTCGTCTCTGAAAGAGCTTCATGCTGCCGTTACCCAAGCCATTCGACAGATGAACAGAGATGGTGTCTTGGACGGAATAGTAAACCTCTCCAGGCGTTGGGACTCGATCATTGAGAAGCAGGGAGACTATACTAAAGGATTATAAAGAGATAGTGTAATAAAAATAAACAAGTGAATAAACTAACAATTGTTTGCAATATTCATGAAATGACCCTTGTATACTTCATTATCATTTTGTTTTCCAGTTCCAGCAGGCTCAAAAACGGCGTATTATAACATATATTTTATGTATCTACATAAAACAAGAAATCTTGTTCTTGCTAGTATATTGATTTCCATTTTCTTGTTGTTAGGTGTGGTTTGAGATCCCCTGCTCTAGTCTTTTGAGCCGCAAGTTCGTGTTGTTTTTCTGTGTGAGAATAAGCCTTTTGTGATTTTTCGCTGCTATAGTCGCACGTCTTCGTCTTCGTCTGCGTCTTGCGGATTGTTTTGTATGTTAACTCTTCCAATCAAAGAGTGCTGTGACACGAATAACCTGCCTTTGACTGACTGTCGTACCGTGGCGTCGTGTCATTCATTAGCAGTTGACGTGCTCGCGGATTTTTCTTTTTTTCCCACTGTTTTTGATTCCTATTCCTTTTCCTGTAAATTTCGCTAGATTTACTGTTTTGTCAGGATGTCTGAAGTTGACAGAAAAACAAGTTTTGATGGTTTCTCGTTCTCCTAAAAAGGTTCGACGATGATTTTAATATATCTGCTCGACTAAAGTGACGTAAATGAAATAAATAAATACATATTTACATATTGTCAATTTACTTAGTTTTATCACTTTTTATGTAAGGTGCTTTCCTATTATTTATTTTGTCTTGTCTTGTCAACCTCTAAAGGCCAATATTTTCAGACGATGATAAAAATATACGTATATATTTCAAATGAGAGTGGGTGTTAAATAATAACATTTGTTTGTTTTAATTTTGATATATTTGTAATAGAAGACAGATATGTTTTCATTTTTATTAATTTTATACCGGGTGGTGAATTAATTTGTGCAATATAGGAAGTACAACGTTAAGTTTTTAATATAATGATCGTTGCTTCCCTAATTACTTTAAAACAAAAGTGCAAATACAAAAGATATTTTCAATCAAAAAGGTCCAAATATATTGATATAGTACATTCTTGTCAAGAAATAAACATAAATAAAAATTTCCAATATTAAGCTGATATTAGAGTGCCGTGAGAGAGCAGAATAAACTGGCATATGTTGTATGGTGTGATATTGAAAATGTGTTTATTTAATTTTTACTTTCATTTTATTTTTATTGAAGATAATAGAACCGCTTAATATAAATGATAAACATATGCCCAAACAGAAAATCACAATTTCGATTTCGAAAACTGTATGATATTAGATACAGAAATAAATTTAAATAAAAGACTAACACTGGAAATGCTGCATATAAAACCACAATAAAAACAACATCAACTTGAATAATGACAGAATGTATATCAGCAAGATATATAATAATATTTTAAAATATAAATAACACATACGTAAAATAAATATAAAACAAAATCATCATAATATAAAATAAAATGGAGTTATCATTAAAATAAAAATCAGACATACAATTTTAAGATAAATTAAATAAAAATATTTTGTCTTGGGTTACTATATTTTTTAAACATTTGGCCGTTAAACTACTTATTAAAACACATGACTTAACTTCTTTCCAACAATAAAGATAAGTCACTAAACTATACTTAGTAGAAGGCTAGCCGTTAAGGATGCCTGACACTTTCATATACTCTTTATATTTAATATTCTTTTTCAATTTTATTTTATTTTCTGAGAGTGTACAGTGTCATATTTTATAATTTTTCGACTGTTAAATTTTATTTTACTATAAGTTTTTCGTGTTATACAAATAAGAAGTTTCCATGTTTTGTAATGGGCTACTTGCATACAAGAGGATTTTGAAAACTATTATATTTTTCAAGTTTAGTTTATTCAACTACATTATTTACATTATAAATTTTTCAAATATATTATGTTATTATTTAATAAATTTAACATAAATGTATCCCTCCTATCTTGATGACGACACAATCACTAGCATTTGATTCGTTAATGTGAATGGGAGAGGTGAAGGGAAGATCGAGGATCAGCCAACGTTCTACTGTCTCCGTCTCGGTCTTCCCAAACTACAGAACTAGGACGTATGTCATCCGTGATTATGACGTCATAAAAAGAAAAAATATATTTTTAGCCGTAAGTGACAAAATTTTGAAAAAAGAAAAAATAGGGGGTCTTTTATTTTATATATATATATATATATATATATATATATATATATATATTCCAAAAAAAAAAAAATTTCTTAGTATCATGCAATTAGCCCATTACATTGCAATCTACAATTTCACAATTTTCAACATTATTCACAAACTTTTATTAAAAATTATGTAAGCACTTGGATAGTAAAAATAAAACAATGTATTATAATGTATTTTATTGCATAAAAAACAATTTTCTTTTTCTGTAAATATAGCCCCTGAGGAAGACACATGGGATGTCGAAACTAGTCGGGTTGATTAATAAAGTTGCTTGAATTCCAGAAACATATTTTCTCTCATAAATGATAAAGTTCTTAATTTGTACAAATATGAATTATTAATTATTTGGATCTTTAAATTTATTTTAATTCTCATGGCAATGTGAAGAATACTGTATCCATAAATTTGGATTTTTTGGATGTCATTTTTAATTCTGAACATCCTTGGTACTTACACTTTTATTCTAAATTAATTAGAAAGGCAAGAATAATTATATGAAAAAATTAGCATTATTTTTCCTATATTGCATAAATCAAATCACCTCCCAGTATAATATATAGATCGTCTTGTAAAAATGTAAAAATAAATAAATATATTATCTATTGTTGGCAGTATCTATATTTTGTCCTTCCGTAGGGTTTTCAATGAATAAGCACATTTTTGGGTCCCTAGAATACAATTTTACTATTTTATCTGTCTGCATTTATGTGACGATTCTGTCGGGTCCAATAATTTAAATACTACAATTCAAAAAAATACAATTTATTCGTATTCCTCTTCCTTACATCCATATGAAGACGCGATCAGATTTTAGTAATAATTAGTAAACCGGAACTACCCTTGTTTGAAGATTTTAACAGTTTTCCTTGGAAAAATGCTGTTAAATATTTTTGACATTTAATGTTATTATAATTATTAATAGTATATTATGTTATTAGGAGTAGAAAGCGGTCTTTTTGTGTTGAACCCAGCTATTGCGGCCGCGGCGCTAGCCGAGGCCAGGCAAGCTGGGTAAAACACAAAAAGGACGTTCTACTCCGAATAACATATACTATTTTTTCTTCAAGTGTTTCATAGAAAGCTGGGGATTTTAAAAATATTTTTTTGGAATTGGTTTAATTGTAGAATTTGCAATTTCAGCAAAAGTTGGCTGTGTACATTAAAAAACACAAACGATACAACTGTCAAGTAACAATTTTCAATATGGTCTGTGTTGCTGTGACGAATGCTGCCGCCAGCGGTGAACTAAGAAGCTAACATTTGTTTACTAGTACAATAATGAACAACATTGTTGTACTAGTAATAAAATGAATATCTTCTATAGTGTGTACAGTAACATAATATGAATATTATAATACGCCTGAAGAAAAAGAATATTTTATTGTCTATACGATTTGATTGCATTTTATACTTCATATTCAATAGATATAGAGTTAAAATATTATAAAGATATTAAATTTCTTAGGTCAGCGAGATATGCTATAATCATTATTATTAAGAAAATTATAATTGACAGATGTCAGTGTCAAGTGCAACTTACATACTATGTTTGTGTTTTATGTATGTAATTTTACTGGATATAGAATCTTTTGCAAGAAACTGTCTGTATGGAATTTGCACAAAATACATACAACTAATGGAAGGTATTGTGCTGGCCACATCAGATTTTTTTTTATGACTACATATCTGTATAGATAAGTAAAAGATATCTATTAAAATAAATTCTTTTCAACCTAATATTTCTGTTCGTGAGCCAGGGTAAAAGTAAAAAAATGTCATTTTTCTTCTTGCATGAAGATAACAAATTCATCAGATCTCAATCTCTTTGTAAAGAAAAACGCAACAATTTAAAATTGGAAGAAATTTAAGTAGCTACTAAATCTCCCAGATCTACCGTTTTATTACAAAATCATTTAATCTGCACGCAACAAGTTTAAAAGAAAACACGCACTCTTTTAAAGCGGAATAACTTTAGCATAATTTGCTCCTACAAAAAGAATCACTCGATACATAAATTATAAAAGAAATAAAAACCTGCAGATAATATTTAACGCACTATAAAGGGGAAATATCAAAAAAACATAACACACAATGCTGACAGTAAAGTTGTAATCTTAATCATTGACTATCATTGATCTATTATTTCTATCGCTACAGATTGTCCTATGGGGTAGGTGACAAAATTTTAATTTTTACATGTAATAGATAATATATACAGTAACATTTTTTAAAGACGTCCGGTCAAGGTCATCTACGAATTGTACGAATTAAGATTTTATTTCCGCCCATTCTGTCAAATTCAACAGTGTCGTTTACTTAGTTTTTATGAGGGTACATAAGATTCTACTGTTATTTTATTATTATAAAATGTATCTTACAGTAAACGACTCAAAATTCAAAAATAAGTCAACTGGTAAGTTTATTAGCAAATGTAAAATCAAATATGTGAAAAATAAGATACTGACACAATGTTATTGTCAGTGACACTGACAGAAATTAACGTTATTCGTACGGCTAGGAATCATTATTGCTGCTTAAATGAGTGCACATTGTCATATGAGAAAGGCAATAAAATTATATTTTCAAGCGCCACAAATATAGTTTGAGAATGTCAAAATGTTTTTGTAGTATAGGAAAAATAATGTAATCAATTACTTATAGAAAGGTTTTCTTATAATTTTCTTGAGTTTTTTAGTAATAGTATATACGTTCACAATTAAATATATTTTATTTCCAAGTATGAAGAGAAGAAGAGCATGTATGCATACGATTATGAGTGTGGCCGAGGCGAAAGAAGTCTGCTTAGATAGGAATGTGTGGCGAAGGATGATTGTTTCCTAACTATTATTGTGATCCGAATGCGGTTTTCGCTACCGAAAATCGGTCACTTTATTATGTTTAAGAGTAAGGATTATGAGTGTGGCCGTAGCGAAAGAAGTCTGCTTAGATAGGAATGTGTGGCGAAGGATGATTGTTTCCTAACAATTATTGTGAACCGGATGCGGTATTTCGCTACCGAAAATCGGTCACTTTAATATGTTTAAGAGTACGGATTTGTTGTATGATGTTGATGTTGTTCTTATTGTTATCGGGTTTGTGCGAACCCACTAAGTGGGACACGCGTGATTTTATGTATGTATGTCTGTTATTTCCAAACTTTATCAATACTTACACCTTCTCGAAAACCCATGAACCACTGATTGCACACCGCTGATACTGGACAACTACTATCATGTGACACAACAAAATCAATTTTTAAAAATTAATATCTCGCTTATTAAAAGGAATTTTTAACTCGTTCAAAATTTTTCCGAAACCTAATGTTACATATGTTACAAGACAAAATAGTTATTTGCTTCAAATCGTTTTACCTATATGCGGCACATGATTTATTTAGTCTTTTCGGTATTGCAAGTACTTGCTCATAATTTTTATAAATTTGCAATAAACAGGCATGCTGCTATTTTTAGGCCTGGGTTGGAAACAAAGAGACTGCAATTCTAATTAAAACTTATATTATGCATGAATATGTATTGATATGTAATACTCTATAATGTGCTGTAGATACTGCATCACATGCAAATTAAATGCAAATTTATCACTTTACTTATTTTGTATCAATCAGTTCTATTTACATATTAATAGAAATTGCAATCCTATACATCAAATTAAACTGTAATTATTAATTTTCATTAATCTGCATACTAATTACTTACAACAATGTTAACATATTAGACAAATAAAATAATCACATTAAAAATACAACAGTGAGTTGAAGTTTCTCGGTACAATATTCCTACTACCCGTACATGTTCATACAGCAAATATTCCTCACTCCTTACTACGAATGATATATATAGAGAAGGATAATACACTCGTACTCAAACGTGGCTATGAAATGTGACTAGAGAAAAACAGGCTATAACTACAGGCTCTCTATATCACTGTAATATTATCGATATATACAGTGTGTTAATTAAAAACCTGGCCATTTGCGTTTAACATGGGAAATCAGTTTTTCTTTGCGCAAAAGTTCTCAAATTATTTTAGACAAAAATACTTCAAATAAATGTTGTAGAGAATTAAATTCTGCACCCGATTTAGTAATAAGATTTTATTTTTGAAATTTCATAACCGAGAAAATCAATTTTAATTTTTCTGGAGATAGCTGATTTATAGCAGTAGCCATGGAACTCAAACAAAATTACAAACAATTGTATGCCATCTTAACTGTCAAAAAAAGTTTGTTTTGTGATTTTCGCAATAACATATTTCTTTGAAAGTGTGAAACAGTTTTCTCATGAAGAAAAGCTTCAGAATATAAAATGGTGGACAAATTTTGATTGAGTTGCATGGGTATCGGTATAAATCAGCAATCTTAAAAAAAAATTAAAATTGATTTTCTCGGTTATTAAATGTCAAAAATAAAATCTTATTATTAATTCGGGTGCAGAATTTAATTATCTACAACATTTATTTGAAGTATTTTTGTCTAAAATTATTTGGGAACTTATGCGCAAGGAAAAACTGATTTCCCATGTTAAACGCCTATGGTCAGGTTTTTAATTAACACACTGTATATATATATATATATATATATATATATATATATATATATATATATATATATATATATATATATATATATATATATATATATACAAGAGCTCAGTTGACTCACTCCACTCTCTTAACTAACCGTAATCTTCATACAGAGAATATTCCTCACACCTTATGTATTAAAATTTCGTAATAAAATAATAATAGTACAACCATCGTTTCGGCAGCATAGACTGCTGCCTTCTTTAGAGAATATACAGAACATAAACTGTTGTAGGATAAGGTGGTTTATTGGCTGGGTAGTTGATTGAAGTGAAGCAATTTCCTGGAATTCAACCACTTTAATAATTTAAAACTCAACCATTTCGACCCCATATGGGTCTTCTTAGAATCTAAGTTGAAATATTTTGTACCATATAGTTACTTACTACAATTTTCATCTCCTGAAGAAGACCCATGTGGGGTCGAAACGGTCGAGTTTGAAATTATTAAAGTGGTTGAATCCCAGGAAATTGTTTCATTTCAATAAACTGTTGTATAATTTTAATAGTATTATAAGTTCTGAAAGATTTTTTAACAATAGTTATTTTTAAGCAACTGTTACATAAATCATCTGTCAAAGACAACTTTACGACTACATTTACTTTACTTTACGGCCGCATTTACTTCACGACCTGAATTGTCAAACGTTTGTTTAAATAGCAAATAAATTTAGTGTGGTATTGCATGCAACTCCATAATTTTTAAAAAGGAGTACTGGAAAAATCATTGTTGCTATCCCTATCGCTTATTTCCGTGCAAATTAATTATTGTAGTTAATTTAGTTTCATTTTTAGGATGTAATATATTTTGACATTAAGCAAATTATTTTGTGAGTTGTCAAGTTGATAACGTAGCACTCTGCTTACAAATGACATGAATCAGTCAGATATGAAATACAAGTATATATTTTAAATAAAAAAATAACTTTGTATAGTCGCCTAAAAAATATTGTGTGTATCTCGACTTAAAAATTCTTTTTTACTCCCTGCATATTCGCCTCTCGGTAATATACATAAGCCCTCGGCTGTAATGAAACAGAGGTATGTATACTTTATACTATTTTATTCAGAATGATCCTCTTTTGAAATCAATAATTTTCAGAATAAATCATGAGTTATAACCTTTAATTTTGTTAATATATTTTGACAGCTCTATTAAAATTTATTTAGCCTACCTTATTATAGAGATGTGTAACAATGTTACTAGGCATCCCCTACATAAACATTTCTAACTCGTGGGGTGAAAGTAAAATCGATTATTTCCAACCCAAGAGATTGTCATTGCAGTTAGGAATGATGTATTTCCCAACCCCTGAAAGGTTAGGAATCGACATATTACTATAATGATTGAGAATAAATAACAATTGTGTATCAAAGCTGTAAAAGTGAGTCTATAAACTTTTCAGTTTCATGTCTACCCTGTTGAAAACAGACGTACAAAAACAACCACTTAACGAAGTTTACGTCGCCGCTCCATCAGAAACAAATATTTCCAGCCAGCGACTGGAGACATTTTAAAATCTTCACGTCATTCGGTTTGCAGACGTCAACATCCAAGATTCACTGCTAATATTTATTCTCTTGCGACAACTGTTCGCATATGTATCGAACCAAGCAAACACTTACAGAAGAAATATTGGTGCGCCGAGTATTTCACAGACACGGAGTAATAGAAAAAGTTTTTCGTATTTTTATACTTATTTGTCATTGTTCTTACTATTCGAGAATAAATTTGGCCAAAATCAATGTTATACAAATAAAAAATGTTAATAAATACTGGGAATTACGCATTCATAGATAAATTAACCGCGTCTGTACACTTTGTATGGAGAATGAGAATTCTTTTTCTTTTTTTGTTATAAGAGGCGTGTTTCTTAACATCTCTAAGTGAAAATAAAATTCATCCTTCGTTCAAAACTTGCGTCTATAAATCCTTGGGCTCCCGGGATAATTTTAAAAAGGAAGCAGAAAAGCTCGTTACCTTCGTGATAAAACAAAGGATGTCGTCTGTTTAATGCGATTCTGTCTAGTCTAGCCATGGCCAACGTTGATAGGAGCGATGGAAATTAAAGGCATAAATTTAACGATGTGCATACTAAGTAATGTTATTATAGAACTTGAGCTACTCGGTTTCGGTTTTTCTATTAAAAATTCAAGAGATTTATAAAGTTGATGACTTTATTAAAGTGAGAGTATATTTGCAATAAAGTCTACACTACACCAATCAAGGAGAAATATATTAAAATATATAAAATATGAATAATTTATAACAAATTGAATCAAATATTGAATCAGAAAGATAAACAAAATATTCCTTCTAACTCAAATTAGTTTTTTACCTTCCGTGACCTAGGTAAGGAAGGTATTGTCTTTTGTCAAAAAAATCGGTGGTGGGTTTTTAATGAAAAAGTACATTAGAGTCTCTAGAATACAATTTTACTATTTTTACAATGTCTTTATATATGTGTATGTGTGTGTGAGTGTGAGTATATGTGTGTGTGTGTGTGTGTGTGTGTAAAACGATCCGTTCGGTTCGCATAACTCCAATACCATAATTCCAAAAATTATAATTTTTACGTATTCCTAAAGTTTGCATAAAAAAGAAGAGGTGATTACATTTTGTTTATAATTTGTCAACCGTAAGTACCCTCATTTGAAGATTTTAACAGTTTTTCTTGAAAAAGCGCAGTTAAATATCATTTTTTGACATTTTATGTTATAAATATAAAAGAATATTATATTTTCTATACGGTTTGATTTGATTTTAAACTTCATATTCAATGGATATAAAGCAATTTAATTTCATAGATCAACCAGCTATGCTATAAGCTATAACCATGGAAACAGCCACTATTAAAATAATTCTGATTGATAGATGTGAGTGTATAGTACGTATTATAATTTTTCTCGAAATATAGAATATTTTGCAAGACACTATGGAATTTGTACAAAATACACAGAACTAAAGAAAGGTAATGTACTTGAATTATAGAAGGTAATGTGCTTGCCGCACAGATTTTTTGTTTACATACTCTGCCATTTCTAATAGTATTGTCAAAAGTCGAACATTCACAGAGAACATACAAAAGCAATGTACAATATGAACGTAATTCATATGTATGTACGTGCATATGTGTAGATATTATGAAAGTTCCACTTACATCGGAAGGTGGTGGAGTAACCGGAACCGGAAACGACATTTGTGTATCGGTGTCGCCATCTGCTTCAACTTGTCCACCATTAGCATTCCTACAGTTGCACTAGTTCCTGAAACAACACATGACATTAGAAAACACAACACATGTAATGCATCATTTACAATATTACATAATATAATAACGGGAGAGTACAATTAGAATTCAGATGCCTTATTTTTTACCCAGCCAAAAATACGTTTTTGTACTCACAGCCTCACCACCTCGGAAGTGACATTTGACACACGCTATAGACAACCAACTGCACCAGGAAATTAAACAAAAAACACTGACAATTTCTGAGCAATCTTCAACAAAATAATCTTTAAAATAACAAAATACAGATTATAAATTTCTCGAAAATTAACGATTTTCAAACATTAAAAACCAATAATAATAACTAATTTATTAATAAATAATAAATTTGCCTACCATTAGTGCCATCTGTTGGAGAACAACAGTCATTTTTCCAATATCAAAATAGAACATAACCTTAAATTTAAATTATCAGATATTACACTTACACTGACAATTAAACTACCAGTAAAATAGAGGCATGTGCCGAACATTGTTCTTTATTTAATTATTTGAAAAGTTGGTAAGTACAACATACAATATGCGTTAGAACTTCTGCTTAATTTAGTTTATATTTTATTTACATAGTGAATTACAGGTGAATTAACACATTTGCCATTATGGTAAATTAAAAAAAGCGTTTATTCGTTTTCTCCGGCCTTAAATTTCGGGAGGCGTACACGAAATATTAGAATCAGACATTTTGACAAGTTTTAATTCTGAAAAAATATACAAACAATTATGTTTCCGAAATCAACAATTTACTTAACAACCGTTGCTATGAAATTGCTGCTGTGCTATTTACTTGTATATTTGCGAATTTTGTACAATTATCTTGACATTTATACTCTATTAATAATGATTTTGTTCGTTACAAAAAGTATTGTACAAACTTCTTGCGGGATGAGTGTCTTCCCGCACTTAGTATATAAATAACTATTTCCGTTTTCATATTATTGTGTAAAATATATACAGAAAATAATAAAATTCTATACTGATATTTAATTATAATTTTGTTTAGTTCGTTAATTTTATTATCTCATTCTTCCTGACTATGATCAATAGCATTATGCAGCTATCAGAAGTTTTAAATCCAAATCTAAATTCCTGAGTGATTCTTTCGTCCGGTATTGTCGTTGAGACGTTCTAGTTTATTTTCTATTTTTACGCGCGACCATTACGTAAACCGAAGAAGAGTGACAGCACACATGTCCAGAGGTTTCTCATACGATTCTACGAGACTGCGTTCGGCAGCAATTTACCTCATGTGGAGATAACGAACTAGAGATCGCCATTCAATGATCCTATGTATGTACTACAGATAAATTCCGATAGAGGCGATGTGATTCATCAAAAGATTCTACGTTTTATATTTATGACGGAATACAGAACAATGTGACAATCTCATGAACTATAAAAGATATGAAATCGGTTAATTTAAACATTAAACCGCTAAAATGGCCTCAAAATTGGGTAATTTTTGAAGTATAGTATTCTTCACGTCAGAATAATATGTCGTTTATAGGTAGTTCAGTTCCTTCTATAATCTCACCTGCTAGGAAATTATCTTTTTCTGCACCAAAAAACGCACATGAAAACCAAACCATTATTCTAGCCCTTTTCGATAGTGTAATATTTTTAAGTAATAACTAATAATTAATTTAGTTTTTTGATTAATCTAAGTTTTTCACTGTTTATAAATTATTAATTATTATTTAAAAATAATCAGCCAAGCTCATAACCTTTTACTAAATATTATATCTAAGAGTTACTTACTAAAATAGGTTAGTGTAATAATTTCACTACTATACCCTGTTTTTAAACTAAGAGGAGTACTTTAAATTTTAAGCGCCGAAACTGACGCTTCTGATTGGCTAGTGCTTCGTCAGGTTTACACTGCACAAATATTTTACATTTGATGTATTAGCTGTCATTCGTTTGGAGGTTATCTTTTTTGTTTTGGTTTTTCGCATTTCTGTGACTTTAAAATAAATCAGTTCTTTTAAGAACTAATAATATTGATTGTATCGATATTATAATGGACGACTTAATAGAACCATTCATTATTTCGGTTGGCAATGGTGACTCCAGCTCATCGGAGAGTTCTTCTGATGAAGATTGTTAATGTCTGTGCACAAAATTTCCCCTTATTGATATTATAATACACAGTTTCAATTTATGTTCAATTTTAAACGAATTAAATGTAATATTTTTTGTATTTTGTTCCTTTGGTATTGTATTCTATGGTATAAATTTTTAAATAATAAATTATATATAGGTTTTGTGCATTTTATCGCTATGTTCAATTAAAAAATATAGATATAAATCAAGTAAGAGTGTTTATTTAGATTACATATTATCTTTATTCACATAATCAAATACACGGCGTGAAAAATAAGAGCCTATAATGTCAGTTTTATTTTAAAATAAGTTCCATGCGAAGTATACAGTATTTATGTGTACGGAATTTTTGTATTTCGCGCGAAAAAAAATCTAGTAACTTTTTCTGGTAACTTTCTATAGTGTAAATCAGACTTTGGTATCTACTCCTCCTAGTTTAAAAATAGAGTATAGCTTATTTTAACTAGTAGTAAAGTATATGTGGCAACCGTGTATTATTAATGAAAACGTTGAATGAGAAGGAGGGATAGATATATAGAGAAATAAACATGTTAGCATGAAATGAAAGATTTGTTAATGCAGGTTAGAGTGCTACTAGCTACTATACTAGACTAGGCATAACCTGTAAAATAACTACAGATTTGACAGTTGTGAGAGCGGTGAAATAGTGAGGTGTTGTAATTATTGAATATGAAAAATAAGATTATTTAAAAAAATGACAAATAAACGGGAGTTTGGGGAAAATTAGACACAAGACGAAAAACTATTTTTATTAAATTTAATTTAAGAATAATTTAATAGTGAGTAGTTGCAATCATTAATAGTGCTACTAATATTTAGTAAAAGGTTATGACCTTGGCTCAATAATTTTCCATTTTTTTTTTAATTATTTTTCTAATAAATAGGTAAGAGAAATGTAATCTGGTATTTTTATACATATTTATTTAAAAAATCCTTAGAGGCTATCGATTTCGACTTTTTTCTTCAAAATGCCATCAGGCCCAGCTAAAATATAATTACATTTGATATTAATATGAAGTTTTAATAACTTTTTATAAACATGTTTTTCTCTACTCTAAATACTTAGAATTGAAAGACAACAAAAGCAGAAATGATTGTAAATCCTTGATATATAGTGGACAAGAATTGAACATCCATATTTAATAAAACTAACGACCGAGCAATATTTAAAAACCTCGATAAATGTTAATGTATCTTTAGCAGGTAGCTATATTTAGATGTCATATTGTCATTTGTAATTTGTTGTAGATGTAGAATTACCAACACAAATATAAAATACAGAGGATCCCCATATTTAACATATTATCCTGGACACTCTGCATATTTCCTGACTGGAAGCGAATTTCTATAATTTACAAAACAGTTTTAAGAATTTTTTTGTTTACACGAGTTTCTCTATTGAAAGATTTCAGTAAAATTGGACAATTTATAAATTGTAAGTATTTAATTCCAATTTAAGTGAGTCTAATTAAACTTTTTCTAACAGTGGTTGTGAAACATTTGCATGATTAAATAACTCTTTCAGGCGTTATTAATATATACAAGAAAACATTTACTTTCATTATAGTTATTCCCTATTGTTCAATTTAATTACTGGACAATAACAAAGATGTGTATGTGTTGCTGGCGATGCATCTCCTTTCTGTATAGATGCATGCCCCCTGTCGTTGTAGTATGCTGTGGATGTGAGTCGGCTTTCGGCTTTGTTTCAGCTGTTCAGCTGCCAACAAAAGCGCGGGTCACGGTTCCTCGCACGACCGTGACAAATGGGGCACTAAGAGACACCAACAGACACCGATTGTCCGTTAGTTACACGGCACAAACATCACCCACAACTCACAGACAGGACTAACTCCCACACAAAGAAGAACATACAAGAAATAAAAATTAAATTGTATAAAAGGGATGCAGGTGTACCCATGTTTTTGTGCTTGCATATTTGTGGAAATATGTATCTACAGGGTAACAACAAATTACGTAGCAAAATTTTCTAAAGCTGTGTGAATAAGACAGTGCTGTATGGAATGATAATATTCATTCCTTTTTGTAACCATGGTGACAATTGTTCTCATAGTTTTTTTTACCTTCCGTCACCTCTAGTTAAGGAAGGTATTGTCTTTGGTCAAAAAATTCGGTGGGAGTTTTCATTGAATAAGCACGTTTTAGGGTCTTTACAATACGATTTTACTATTTTTACGATGATGTCTGTATGTATGTGTGTATGTGTGTGTGTGTGTATGGTGTATGTGTGTACGTGTATGTGTATGTGACCGCCGGATCGTCAACGATAACTCAAATACTAGAATTCCAAAAATTACAATTCTTACATATTCCTCTTCCTTACAACCATATGCAGACTTGATTAGATTTTGGTTATAATTGGTCAACCGGAAGTATCCTCATTTGAAGATTTTAACAGTTTATCTTGAAAAACTCAGTTAAATTTTATTATAACTTAAAGAATATATTATTCTCCATTCGATTTGATTGCATTTTATATTTCATATTCAACAGATATGGAGTTAAAGAATTATAAAGATTATAAAAATTATAAAATTTCATAAATCAGCCAGCTGTGCTAACTTAACCATGGAGACTGCTAATAAATTCAGGTAATTCAAATTGACAGATGTCAATATCAATAAAAAGTAAATGATGAAAGAATAAGGGAAATAACTCTAGTATTGGTCGTTTCTAGAAAAATATAAGAGAGACGATTACATTGGTTTGAACATGTCATGAGGAGAGATGAGTATATTGGAAGAATGAATAACTTATAACAGAAGTTGGAAGAAAATAGGAAGACCAAATATAATATGAAAGGAGAGAAAAGGAACTGAATGAGGACGACATACAAAACAAAAATTAGTGGAAGAAGAAAATAAAAAATAGCGACCCCCTAACGAATGGGAAAAACTAAAGAAGAAGAAGATGTTAGTGTCAAGTGTAATGCGAATAGTTTGTTTATGAAATAATTTAACTGGAAATATAGGATCTTTTGCAAAAAAAATTATGTGTAGGGCGAGTGCAGTGACGTAACTTTGCTGACTTTGGCAAGCAGATATGTGGACCCGTGTCAAAATGACAGCTATTAATTACGTCCATAACTGACAAATGTCGTAATTTTTCATTCAAAATTTCATAATTTTCTTATTTCATGTGGTACATTTGTTATCAGGGGTGTGGAATTCAGTTGCCGAGAAAAGGAATCATAAAATACCAAAAAAATAAATTTAGAATGAAAAATTTTGACATGAGGATGTCCCGCAAAATAGTAATGAATGGAAGAAAAAAATAAAAAATAGCGACCCCTAACGAATGGGAAAAGCTAAAGAAGAAGAAAATGTTAGTGTCAAGTGCCATTTGCATGAAATAATATTACTGCCTTTTGCAAGACATTTTATGAATGGAATTTGTACATAATACACAGGATTTACGGAAGGTACTGTGCTGGCCACATCAGATTTTTTATATATATTTTGACATTTCTTTACTTGGTCGCCATGGTGAAAGCATCAAGCAGTCGCAGTTCAATTATTCAACTTTTTGAAAGGGGCAAACGCCAATTTAATATTGTAAAAATCCTCAGTTTCTAAGACTGTGAAGCGGTTTCAGAGGCTCGGACATAATGGTGACCCCTCACGAAGAGGAAGAAAGCGAATTGTAAGAATCCGCAGGTACCGGGAAATTATCTTCAGGTAACTGCATACAAGCTGCGAAGAGGATAATATCTAACATAAAAATAAACAAATCAAATAAGATTGGAAAGTTGTCGGCAATGGGGAAGTTTAGCGTGATTGAAATTACATGTGAAATAATAATTAAAACTTAAAACGTAATTGAAAGTCAAAATTATGTTCATATTTATAAATAATTAATTATTTATCATCCAAATTTTCTGACGTCACAAGTGATTTATGCGCATGCCTAGAAAAGATGGCGAGACCTGACTTTTTGAACGTATATTAAGGCATTACATTACATAACTTCTGGCTAGTTCACGTGGGTTTGTTTACGTTTTCGCGGACTGAGGTTATGAGTTTTTAGTTTGAATTGGAATTGTATTTGTTTTCAAAAGATAATTTTTAATATTGAATACAATAAATAAAATAAATATAACCAATCGTTTGCACAAGAAGAACAAAACTATAATAATCACAACACATAACTGTCACTGCTTATAAACGTCAAAACAAGTGGATGCCATTTTTAAAATTCCCTGTTGCCATGTGAACCCAGCGCGCATCTGCTTAAAGTTCTCAGGGAACTTCTGTGACGTCATTATTTTACAAAAAAATTCATATTTTGAGAAATCTAGGCATCTTTGAGTGAAATTCAATATAGAATAACATTCTTTAAAAAAATACACTGAACTTCCTCATTAAGCTGTCAAGTATCCTTTTCACTGACGAGAAAATATATACAATTCAGCAGACCCATAATCATCAAAATGATAGGAAATGGACTCGTGAATTTCTTGGATCGTCTGACGTAGTTATGCAACGCCAAGGGGCAGTATCTGTCCATGGTATTTGTGCGTCAGACAAAACTCCTATTGTTTTCGTGCCTAAAGGGCTCAATGTTAATCAACATGTATACCGAATAGATATTTTAGAAACTATTATATTGCCCTGTGCACAACAACATTTTAGAGATCAAATGTAGACATTCCAGCAGGATTTTGCGCCTGCTCATAGAGCAAGATGGGTACAGGAATGGTGCAGAGAAAAAATCTTGATTTCAATAGAGCCAGCGTCTGGTCAATTTTGGAAGCCAGAGCTTGTGAAAAACCCCATAAAAATATTAAGTAGATGAGCTGGTGTGTATTAGAACGAATAGTGGATATTTTAAAATTATTTAGTGTAATTGTAATTGTTGTATATATTAATGTATTCGTTTAATATTAACTTTGTTTTAATAATCATTAAAACTGAATAGTGACATATTATTTATTGTTACTGTGTATTTAATCCCTTAATTTTTCGGGCATAAAATAAAATTAAATAATCCTTGATCCTAATAACTTAAAAATATGTACAAATAAAATGTTTATTTTATGCCTTATAGGTAAGATGAAATCATACTTCGGGATTCTCCGTCTTTCTCCGGTTTTGCCTCCCTAACAGCTCCTGAGGGAATAGGCAATGTCGAATCCTCCCGTTCTTGAAGTTATGCATGGCAGAGTAGCCAAAAACAAACACCAAATCATTTATTTTCCATCCAGAGCCGCCTCTGTAAATATAACTTTGTTAATAAATAAACAAAAACAAAGGTAAATTTTAGAGTTTTTGTTTCCGCATGTATCCAATTTGTTTTTTACTGTAAGCGGAATAAACAAAAAGTATATATATCAAAATATGTTTACCAAACTTTGTATTGATCTTTATTAAATTCTTAATTGAAAAAGAGGGTTTATTTTATTTGTTACATACATGTGTAACATGTTTACATTTACAAAAGCTTCGCGAAATCAGTTATTAATTTAATAACTCCATTTTGCTGTAACCACCAGTATCCATTATCGTCTCTCAACAGCTTGAGGCACTGGATCAAATTTCAACCCGCGTCTCGACTCCAATTTCTAGTACATGGCACATATTGTATCTGCTATCTTTATTTAACCGTACCTACCTTGTTAACAGTGGTTAATATTAACCTACATTTATAGTTGAGAACTATAGTTATTTGAAATAATATAGACAAGAATTTATAAAGGACATACATAGTTGACATTATAATAGATTATAATATGTTATTTGTGACATATACAAAGTGCCATCAAAAATTCTAAAAATGAATTCTTTTTTTTTTATTTTTAACATATATTTCTTGATAAAATATTGCTTTAAAGACAGATACGTCCCAATTCTTTATAAAATATTACTCTACATTCAATGAAAACATTTTATTCTTTTTAAAACTTCCCAAAACTGGAGCAACTGGACATCCCTGTCCAAACACATGATACTCAACAAAACATTTGTTCAGTATTTGAAAAAAAAAACCAAACATACAATACATATCTTTCACATTACATGTGGCCTTTTTACAAAAGCTTCGACCTTCGACAACAGTTTACTACAGGAATTTAAACAGGAAATGATTTGTTGTAGTCACGGAAACAGTATAGGAGTTGAAAAATATCCTGGATATTTTACTGGACAAACAAAAAATAAAAACAATTGGTTGAAAAGAATATTAAGTGTGACCAGTTTTCATTTGTCACCATTGGGATCTCAATTGGAACTTAGCATCATGGAATACCTACAAAACAAGATAAACTGCTCAATTTTATAGGAAAACTTTTTTAAATAAATGTGAAATAAAATAATATGCATATATGTATATGAGATGACCAAACCTCGAGACAGGTCGGCAAGTAATCCATTAACTCCCGGCACCGGTAAATGCATGCTTGGGAAAAAGTTTTTGCTTTAATTTTTACCTCTCGCTTTCCTTGGTAAGGGAGGTATAGGGATCGTGCTAAAAATCGCATATCGAGATAAATGAACACGTTTTAATATCCCTAAAATCCAATATTAACATTTTCGCGATGATGTCTGTGTATGTGTGTATGGGCGTACGCAGGGTGGGGCAAGGTGGGGCAGTTGCCCCCCCCCTAAAGTTTCCATATAAAAAGTAAAATGGAAAATTTACTGTATATATGTATATAAAATAAAATTATTATACATTTTATATTGCACATGTATCATACATACGTAAAATACTGTATAAAAATATAATATACGTGTATGAAATTGTATAATATGATCAATACTAAATATTTTTAAACTGCCCAAAAGGAATAATACGTTTTATACAGTATGAAATGTATAAGACATGTGTATTGTACAGGTATAATAACATACAGCATTTTTTTTAAAGATGTCCGATCAAGGTCATCTGTATCATGACCGAATTAATAAATTGGCATACATTTATTTCTTTCATTTACATAACACAAAGCGTGTGCGATAAGGATGGTTACAATACGCTTGTCTTTCAAAAATTAATATTGTTTCGACTAAGTTAGGGCATTCCATTTTAAAACGATGCTCGTTGTTGACATACTTTCGCTGTAACGCAAGTTTATTTATTAATTCAGATATATTACCTTGATTCAAAGCCGTACGAATAACTTTATTTTCTATTAGTGTCACTGACACTAACAGAGTGTCAGTATCATATTTTTCACATTTTTGGTTTCACATGTATTAGTCCATTTCCGTTTTGAATTTTGAATGCTTTTGCATTAACATATATTGTTATAATAATAAAATAACAGTAGTATCTTATGGACCCACATAAAAACTAAGTGAACGACACTACTGTATTTATCGGAATAGGCGGAGCTAAAATCCAAATTCATCCAATTTGTTGATCGGACATCTTTAAAAAATTACTGTACATTTTATAATAACCATGTTACATATACTTTTATACGTATAGAGGTAGAAGTGACACAAAGATTTTCTGAAAATCCACTACGGTTAATATTTTAGAAAGTTTAAATTCACTAAATATATTATTAATTTTTATTTGTTCTTTTTTACCTTTAACAAAAGCATTTTAAACATAATTTCTTCTTGCCCCCCCCCCCTGAAGAAATTCCTGCGTACGCCCATGTATGTGTGTGTGTATGTGTGGATCCTCTTTACCTTATTCTAATATGGAAATAAGCCATTAGATTGTTTTAACAGATAACCGGAAATGGCACTTTACTTGAAGCTAAAAATAGTTTTTCTTCGAAAAATACCTTTAAATGATATTTTTTCCAGATTTATGTTATTATAAAAATTAAAGATTATTTAATATTCCACAGGTTTGCATTAATACTTTTTCTAAATATTTTATGGATAAATTTATAAAATTATCCGTATTTTGGATCCCAGAGCCTACGTTTTAAACACAACTCCATGGTTACATAGTTCAGATCTCAAATGTATATAAATTAATAAACTCACAGATAAATATGACTGTCAAAAAACTAAACATTTCAAATTGATAGTAACGTTTTAAAAAGAAAATAGTAAATAGAGAAATATTTATAAGGAAAGGAACTTAATACAGTTTCTAGCATAAGTAAATATGAAGATATGGGGTTAAATTAATAAAAATTAAATGGCGGGAGGTTTTGTGTAAGCCACATCAGAATTTTATAATATATGGAGGAAAAATGTGACTTCGTCACAAATTGTTTTTGCCAGAAGCTCTTCAATTGTTAAACATATTTTTACATATTAATAGACGAATTAGCTATACGTTCTTCATAATTTTTCAAGTGTATAAAATATATTGTGTATTCATAACAAAAGTTTATGAATAAAATTTTATGAATGACGTTCAACATGCGTCTTCAAGGTTTCAGAATTGTTGTGTGTTTAAAGCATGAAACTGAAACGTGTATTATAAACATATTTTTAAGTACTACTATAAAATGATTGTTTATGTAATAACGCACAGATCTTTCAAATAGAAGGTTAATATTTATACCATGATTTATAAACTCCGTAAAATGTGAGTAAAATAAAACGATGTAGGTATATTTTTACCACAGAATTTTAATATAAAACACAGCATACTTGGATTTTATTTACAACTAAAAATAAAACATACACAAACGCTTTCCGATTTTATTTTTCGTTATGTTTATCATTATGTAACAATATTTCTACCTTCCGTCACCTTTAGGTAAGCAAGGTATTGTCTTTGGTCAAAAAATTCAATGATGAGTTTTTAGTGAATAAGCATGTTTTAGGGTCCCTATAATACAATTTTACCATTTTACGATGATGTCTGCATGTGTGCGTGCGTGTGTGTGTGTGTGTGTGTGTGTGTGTGACAGATTGTTGGTCTCCAACAGATAGCACTGATGGTAGACAAATTTATTATTTATTAATAAATTATTTATTATTATTGGTTTTTAATGCTTGAAAATCGTTAATTTTCAAAAAAATTATAAACTATATTTTGTTATTTTAAAGATTATTTTGTTGAAGAATGCTCAGAAATTGTCAGTGTTTTTACCTTCCGTCACCTTTAGGTAAGGAAAGTATTGTCTTTGGCCAAAAACTTCAATGATGAGTTTTTACTGAATAAGCATATTTTAGGGTCCCTATAATACATTTTTACGATGATGTCTGTATGTATGTGTGTCTGTGTGTGTGTGACAAAAGGATCACATAACTTCAATTACCACGATTCCAAAAATTATAATTTTTTCGTATTCCTCAAGTTTACATCCAGAAGAACAACTGATTAGATTTTGGTTATAATTGGTGAACCGAAAGTAGCCTCATTTGAATATTTAATAGTTAAATTCGATTTATTGATATTTAACGTTATTATAACTTAAAGAATATATTATTCTCTATTCGATTTGATTGCATTTTATACTTCATATTCAATACATATAGAATTAAAGAATTTTAAAGAAATTAAATTTTATAAACCAGCCAGCTATGCTAAACATGGAAACTACTAATATATTCATATAATTCAAATTGACAGCTATCAGTATAAATAAAAAGTAAATTAATGTGGCAGAGATGAGGATGTTGAAGTAGATAGGTAAGGAAATAACTCTAGTGGTACAAGTTTCTAGAAACATACAAGCGAGATGATTACATTGGTTTGAAAATGTCATAAGGAGAAATGAAGAATATATTGGATGAAGAATGAATAGCTTAGTAATAGAAGATTGAAGAAACAGAGGAAGACCAAAGATAAGATGGAAACACTGTATTGCGGAAGACTTGAGAGAAAAGGAACTGAATGAGAACGACACGTAAAACAGAAATGAGTGAAAGAAGAAAATAAAAATAGCGACCCCTAACGAATGGGGAAAACTAAAGAAGAAGATATTAGTGTCAAGTGCAATTTGCATAGTTTGTTTATGAAGAAAATTTATGTATGGAATTTATACATAATACACAAGATTGACGGAAGGTATTGTGGTGGCCACAACAGATTTTTTAAATTTGTAAAGAGAAACACTTTCACGTTACGTCACAAGATAATCCTTATGCTTTTATCTCTGTAAAGTTTTCATTTTCGATTCCACAAATCCCGGCTCATAACAAAATGATACTCAGGATAGAAGAAAAATAATTACTTGACATTAATTATCGAAATGTTTCGGCTGTACAGGTGATTGCAAAATCACGGCATAAAAATGAACTAATAGTGACGGGTCAAAATTACCATAATTTATCACAAAGTGCTTATAATCACCAACTATTTATCAGCATTATGCCGTTTATTAAATGAAGGGTTCGGAGATGAAAATGACAACGTTTTCTTATAGTAAAATGTAAGGGGGAAGGGAAGAAAAAGCTAAAAAGTAACATGTATTGTGTGCCATTTTTTCTATACTGTACCAAATTCTTAAACCTAATTGTTACAATAGCTATGTATCAGTGGCGGCTCGTGTACTAAAACTTTGGTGAGACAAATTTTTCTTTTCATTCAAGGTCAAATGTTTTATAATTGAAAATTACATTTTTTCAAGGGATATGCAAATGTCACTCAATTCTTTTAAAGTTGATGTCGAAGCCATTATTTGTTTTTTGTTTTCAACTAAGACTCAAATTACAAAAATAAATTTTAAATTTCGTTTTATTAAATGTTGCTAGTGAATAAAAGTCTTCGGCATGTACGTTGTAATTATTATTTTTTTGAAGAATTATTTTTCATATTTAAATTAGCTGGAACACGATACTGACAGATATGCTCAAATTTCCGAACGTCGAATACATATCTTAAACAGCTATTTTGAAAAAGGTTTATTTTCCGCTTATCACTTTTACTCAAGTTAGGTATAGTACATAAACACAAGAACAATATTCTAACAGAAAATATCAACAAGTTGACAAGACGAAGCTTTATCTCTGATGAAAGTAAATTATGATATTGATATTGGTATATCATTTTGAGCTTAAATTTAACAGAATATATTTCATTTCTTACTTACGCTTATTCTAGCGCGCGCAAAGCGAGTCTGTTCAAGGTCACCAAACTCAAATACACATATAGTAGTGTCGTACCAGTGGCTTAGATGATAAGTTAGTTGAGATGTATATCTACATGAAAAGAACGTTTCACATATGGAATACAGAGTAATCCTTACTCTACAATTCATTACCGTATAGACATTTTTATTTTCAATCATGAAGACTCAACTTTCATAATGCATTTATAACGTACATATTAACATAAAAACATCACACCTTCTACAGAATTGAATGGCTCTGATCATTATGAATTTATTTGCGTGGTGTAGCGTCGGTAAGGGGGAATGTGAGTAGAACAAAAAGTAAAACAATTACTGAGTTTATCTGTAATGAGCAAAGACGATCTGATATTGCAACAGATTGAAATGGCATAATTTACAAACAAAAATACTTACTTGAACATATTTTAAAGAAGTTTCATAACTTTTTTACTAGAAGAATTAAAATACCAATCTTAATAACTTTGCGACAGCACTGGGATTAGCAATTCCAACATTGAGTAAAAATACAGATGAATCTGCATATTCTTGCCTATCTCATTACAAATTTCTCTGTTTAGAGTTGATAGAAACGAAGATAAGTCATCCCTCCATCAAATTACATCTCCATTCATAAGCCGACATTTACGCACGTAGGCGTCCAATCATAAAATCCAATACGAGGCAGGAGCAGATAACCAACAGCGGGTGCGAATGTGCGCGCCATGCCATAACCGTTTTTATGTCTCCATGGATGCAGTTTCTATGTAAATAAAAGGTAGAACAATGTAGCAAGGATTCGTAATGAGGATTTGTTGGTGTTTGTGCCCACCGCTATCTTAAAATTTTAATGCGAGCTATAAAAAAACATGCGCCTGATACGGAAAGCGAAGGTTCTCCAAATGGCGACATTAAGATTTGAGAGTATAATATGAGATGTTGAAAACTGTATCGTATAGATGAAATACGGGCACTTCACCAAAAAGTTTTTAGGATCAGGCTAAAAACATTCGTATTCATATGTATACATAGATTTTTTTATTTACTACTAAATAAATCAATAAATCTCCGGTATTTTTACTTCTTAATCAGTAAGTTACTCTATTTAATACAAACAGGAGAACCAACAGTTCGAATGAGACCAAATAAAGGTTCTCACTTATTAAATATTTCACTTACAAATAGTATAGGTCACAAAACATAACTTAAGGAAGATTTAACACATTTTTTGAAACTATTTAGAGATGTTTAAATAAATTGATTATTCGATTTATGCATGAGAATTTATAGTTATTGGTTTTACTTTGAGGCAACTTGAATAAATTACATGATCTCGTACATTTAGCTGGAACATGTTTAGAGAATAAATAAATAAAATCTTTATTGACCGTAAGTCAAAGTCGAGGTTCAGCCTAGGGTTGTTCTTCCGCCTAACCCGTACAACGATTATAACAGATACATATTTATAAGTCAACAAAGATATTTATTTTTAAATTAAATGTAAACAAAGATTAATGAAAATAAAAACCCATAGAAAAAGAAAGACACAGATCGTGTAGCTTTTATGAAGCCATAGTATTACAAAGTAAACATATGAATTAATACAAATTTTTAACACGATATTTAAAAGAACCATAAGCAAGAGTTTTTAGATTATTGGGTAAACCTTTATATACTGATAGTGCTAGGTATGAAAAAGCAGCCTTAAATTTAGATTTTCTGTACGATGGCATTATAAACAAATCTTTTATTCGTAGTGTATAATTACATATATTTAACGTATCCTTGTGACATGGACACCATCTTCTAAGAAAGGATTTATTTAAAAAAAAAAGATTTTTAGGAAATTGATACAATTTTAAAAATGTTTAAAATGTCGTTTTCTACCATTTTGCACAAATTGTGATCATAATTTATATTTTCATGTTCTAACGACAACTATATGACCACTAGTTCAACAAATGGTTTTGTACGAAATTGTCTTTGATAAACGTTCGTTATAACTTTACAGAATAAGGAAGTTTAGCAATGCTAACGAATTTAGTTGCAGAACGAATGTTTTTTTTTCACGTACATTCGACAAAAAGTTAGAAAATAAGGCGTCGCTCACGAACGGTTTTTATGTTTATCAACATTATAGTTATAAGTTACAGAATAGGTACATAAATTTATATTGAAGATTTTACCCCCGGATACAGATTGTTTATCTGATAATCATATTTAAGTTACGAGTAAAGTTCTTGGCGTAACATTTGGAAGGATTGAGATGTATGTAATTTTGTATACAATATGTATGCAGTTGTAACAGATCGCTTTACAATGCCATGCAATCGTTTACGTTAATAAGGGTTCTAAATAATTTCCAATCAGCCGCATATAATAAGAATTTTGAATTTTTCAAACATTGCGAAATATCGTTAATAAATAAGTTAAAAAAGTAAAGGGCCCAGATGTGAACCTTGCGGTACACCTGAGAGAGCTAATATTGAGTATGATTTAAAACTATTACAGTACACTAATAGTAATTGTGATCTGTCAGTAATGTTAAGATTCAATCCATCTTACTAGTGAACCATGAATTCCAAGTACATGAAATTTAGAAATTTGAGTAGGACGATGGATCCGATCAAAAGCCCAGCTAAAGTCTATGTAAATGGAATCTACCTGTAACGTAATGAATTTACTGAAAGGAATCAAGTTAGCCAGCTTAACGACTAGGAAAATTTAAACCAAACCAAGCCTAGGCAAGCCAGCCGTTTACTTAGCGCATTGCTTGGCGAATCTGGCTCGATATTTTCCAAGCCACGCGCCGTGAAAATCTGGCTTAACAGATAATAGTTACATAAATTTTTGAACTATAATTTGAGTAGTGATATATTTCCCAATTAAATCCCCATTTTCCGATTCGACCTTGCTCCCCACATTCCCTGCATCGTATTACCAGTTATCACACGTTCCTTCCCACCCTGCGTCATAATTAACATTCTAAACTTCTTTTGTTTACGCGCGTGTACGTGCTTGCAGCTTGTTGTCCCCTTTTGCCCCACTGGCACGACCATAGGTCACGTACAGTGGCGTGCGTCGTGCCTAGAGAACCGCAGATAGGAAACGAAAAAAGAAAAGGGTTAGTTAGGAGTTGAAAAGTGTGATACGTGGTTGATTTAGAAGAATAAATCTATTTAGGGCATGGATAGAGAAAATAGAGAAGCACGGGGTTTTTTTTATCTCTCTCCAATTTTTATATTTCTGTCAATAATTTCTAAAGTTTGTTAACTATACAGCTTCCTCCTTCCCGAAGTGGTAATCCTGGAAATCCTTTCAGTTCATTTGAAAGGGGTTTCAGCATCAAGCATCAAAGGGAAATCTCAATTAAAGAAACCAAACAAGCTGCAAGTTGTACTAAAACGACAAGTTTATATTTCTTTAAATCGTTCACTTCATCATTAAGACTTATGTTCTGCAACCATTATGGAGTGAACTCGATTGCCACGAAACTTTCATCGAAAAAGAGAAATACGAAATACGTTGGGATTGCTAAGACGCGGAATGATTCAGTGTGACCCATTTTATAACTTTCAGAACGGAATTCTATAAATCAGCTGGAATTACCGCAAGAAGGAATTTATTATGGCTACATTCAACATATTTCGATTAGCTGGAGATTAAACGGAAATATCCAAAAAAGATTGATAGGCAATACTGACAGATTAATTTAATAAAAAATAATTAAAATATTAGAGTCGGGATATTTAATACAGTTACCTATAATAATTGAATTGATTATTATTAAAAGAGCACTAATCCACAAAATCGTCAAATTCAGTTATAGTCGGTTCTGCCATCTTACAGACTTATTGTACTAAAAGCAAATATAACGATTTCGTTGCCACACAACTATCGCTAAACTTTTGGTTGAACGACGTTAATAACAACAAATGCCAAAAACCTATTCTACTAATCACATCGTTATAAAGTTATCGTTATCGTGATTATAACTATACTATCTAACTTCGTATTTATTTTGACAGAACAAATTTATATATGTTTTTAAGTTTTATTTTGGCATATTGATTTATTATATTAAAATATTGAAGTGGATTTACGTGAAATGTAATATAAATATTAATTTATAAGTAGGTACTCCAGAAATTTTCAGCAAACCATCACTTCTTAACGAATTAAACGATAAAATTTTCTTCCGTCATAGTAAATAAATTTGAAGTATCAAGCAGAGTAGATGCGATTGTACATATAATCTGACTTCCCTTATATATAAATATATATCAAATAGATACTACGTAGTGCATATATATTTACAAAATATTAAATACATCAATATCTACATTAAACAAGAGTCAACATATATTAACCCATTACTGCATGAAGTGATTTTGTGTTTAATTTTAATATTATTTTTGCAGATATCTATTCATTAGAGTAAAAAAACAAATTATTTATGAAAAAAAAATTTTTTGAATTGCCAGATTTGCCAATACGGGCCCGTCCCTTTAAATGGACGCTATGCATAGCGGACATTTTCGAAAGAAAAAAATGTCAAATAAATGTACCGTATTTATTGATATAAGTAATAAACATAAACAACTATTACAATAAAAATAAAACAAGATTAATAACCACCATAAAAATACTATTACACGCTATTAGAAAAAAGTTAAGCTAATGAAAATTTATTTCGAATGATACTTTTTGAAGCAATCCTTTGGATGTAGCCCTATATTACATTTTTCAGAAATGAAATTACATTTATTTGTGCAATGTTGGCATCTTCGTTGTGTCTGAGAATAGACAACAATGTGTCCCATGTTATCAAATCGAGTATCACTTGTTGTAGTTGTGGATACTCGTCCTCTTGCAGTAGGAGTTCCATACATTTGTAACAGACTTTGAGCCAAATATCTACGGTATACCAAAAGGCTGGCACAATTAGGGTGTTTAGGCTTTAGCCTTTTCATCAGCAGCCAACCATTTGTGACAGTAACGTCAAACAGATAAACAAAAATAGGCCAGTACCATTTCTTTTGCCGTATTCGCGTTCTGTATACTGCTACTAATCCGTCCATCTTATCGACTCCACCCATACCCTTGTTATAAACTGCTATCATTTCTGGTTGATCAATAAGATTTCTTGATTTGGTATCTCGACACCAGCGAGTTGTTTTAACAATGTTGTTACCGGAAAAATTAGAAGCCATTGTAACAACTTTGTTGTCTTTCCATTGGACTAAGTTCCTCTTCTTTCTTTATTCCAAACTTTTTTATCTGGAAATGGACATTGTTCTGTTCTGTTGTCTCGAATAGTACCGGTCGCACATATTTTTAAATCAGAAAGATGAATAAGTAGTGATATTCCCGTGAAATAATTATCAAAGAATATTTTATAACCCAAATTAGATCCAATTTCTGCCTTATTCAAAAGTGATAGAACTACATCTCCACCGAGGCCAAATTCATGTCCATTTCCAGACTTCCCTGTATATAGATCAAATGCTACACAATAACCTGAACTTGTGCATAAGGCCCAATTTTTATGGGATCATGCTTTCGTCTATTGAAATATGTTCCTCTAAGCCACCGTGCTCTTTGAACTTATCGTTCAGATGACATAAAATTGGGCGCAATTTGTACAAATTATCAGAATTATTATTAGAAGAATTGTCATTAAAATGTAGATTTCGTAAAATTGTTTCAAACCTATTTAGTCTTATGCTATTATACAATATTTTTGGAACGTCATCCGAACTGGACCAATACATCCTTTTGTTCAGACATCTTGTATAGCCTGATAATAACATTGCCCCGAAAACTACATATAATTCATTTTTCGTTAGATTTAGGTTTATGTTTCTTTGTTGCGCGTATATGTTTGATTGTGTGACAATGTTATGTATGATGCCTTCATCCCAAAAAAGGTTGAAAAAATCTAATGGCGTCTCAGCTTGATATGCTTCTACTGAAGGTAGTCTAGGGGAACATATTTTATTCATGTTAGAAGCCGGCAATTTTTTTGACCATTTCGACGAGTTTTTAGCACGTTTACGTGGTGGAAGATTTGCTATATGGGACCCATAATGCGTAGCCGAAGTTGATGGCCCCGCCGTGGCATTATTTTCCGCAATTAAATTACTTCTTATAATAGATAGAGAAATATTGTCATCATCCTCACTAAAATCCGACTCTTCATACCGAACTTCGCATTGCTGATTCAAAATTCCTCTCGATATGCGATTTGGATTTCCAGCTTCTTCATCGGAATTGTCGCTATCTTCTTCCGTTTCCGCTGACTTCTCATCAGGAGGCGTTATATAAACCATAGAGGGTTGGTCAGCATCGTCATCCGCCTCCAAAATCTCTAGTAACTGATGTATAGATAATCTAAAAGAAAAAAGGTTTTATAGCCACAATGCATAGCGTCCATTATAAAGGACGCAAGTAATTATTGTAATTTTATACAAGAAAAACAAAATATTTTTTAAAATAAAATTTATAGAAATTAGCTACACACTCATATAAAACCAAATGCACAAACAAATATTACAAAATTTAATTTTATCATATTGAAAAAAATTACTTACCCTCCATGTCGCGTAGAGTACCAACTGGGATCCATTTACGAGCTAATAAAGCACTTCACAATTCAAAATCTATTTAACTACTGATGATATATTGTTCTTTACTCGTGTTGGAAGAAATATCGCGTATAAAATTGTTTATACTTGCATAAAAGACGTCATAAAAAAATAAATGTTGGCGTCCTTTATAAGATACTATATGCAGTAATGGGTTAAATTATTTGTCAATATCTAAATATTTAAATATATTTTTTAACTTTAGTTGAAATATGTTTAATATTAACAATTAGCGTTCACAAATTGAAATTTAGCAATAGATAATCGGAATTTGGACAGGACATTTAAATATAATGACAAGTTTTCAATACCTCAAAAGAAGATATTGAAAACTTGCCGTTTTCTTAAAATTCCCAGTTTAAATTTCGAATATCTGCTTTTAAATAAAAAAACGAGCCCTGTTTACTTGTTCATAAACGATATAAAATAACGATACGTAACGATAAATGTATTAGCAGAATAAAATTTTAGCAAAAACTACATGTCGCCTGGTAACGAGTTACCGATACGTAATTTTTTAGTAGAATAAACCTGTATGACCCTAAACGCGTATTATGTGATGGAAAGACACACTTACTTGTAAATATCTGATTGTGTAGAACAGCGAAAAGTTTACATTTAGTCAAGAAACGGCATTTGTCCGAGACTCGTGCCTTTCCAATAGCAAATGCATTTGCGGATAGATGCCATTCTGGGGACAGTCACTACTTACACATTAAATTACTAATTTTGGTAATTTCTCGGCTGTGATGTGGATTAGGTGTTAACAATTACTCAGTTCAGTCAAACAGAATTTATTCTTACTATACCACCGTTTCGGTGCACCCTTGCACCTTCTTCATGGTCTATAACAATTATACAACAAAAATGTAATAAAGGGTTTTCCAATAAGAGGTGTTATTTTGATATTCAAAGAAAAATGCCATTTTTTAATATAAATGATCGGATGTTTATTTCATTATAAAGAGGAAGGTATGCCGTTAATAGTGGAAAATAACATCAGGCAAATGACCACCACGACCACGCTGACAGGACAATATCCTTTTCATGAAATTTTCCATAACCAAATCGCAAAGTGGCTGTCCTATGTCCTCGATAGCCTCACGAATTCCATCTTTGAGGTCTTGAGTCGACGCTGGGCAGTTGGCGTAGACCTTCTCTTTCACGTGGCCCCAAAGAAAGAAGTCGCAAGGTGTTAAATCACAAGATCTCGGTGGCCAATTGTGATTCGATGGAATTCCGGATCATTTTCATGCATTTCAACGACCCAATCAGCAAAGACACGACGTTGTTGATGATCGGCCGGCTTGAGTTCTTGTGTTAACTGGACTTTATAAGCCTTAAGACCCAAATCTTTATGCAAAATACGGTGTAATGACGTTTGTGGAATGTCTAATTCCAAAGAACGACGAGGAATGGACAAACCTGGGATTTCTTCAACACTTTCGGCTACAGCAGCAATATTCTCGGCTGTTCTTGAGCGACGTGCACGGGTTTTATTCTTCACATCACTAACTTGTCCCAACAGCTCGAATTTTTCCACCAATTTCTGTATTGCGGTCCGACAAGGTGCTTCACGACGACCCAAAAATTGTCGAGTTTTACGAACCGTCTCTGCCAAATTTTCACCATTTTTATAGTGAATTTTAATAATTTCAATGCGTTGTTGAAGCGTGTATCGTTCCATTTTTATTAATGGCGTAGTTTCTACTTGTCAAATGTCAAAAAATGACAGCTTCAAAAGCGACATCTACCGAAATAGCGGGCTATTCAAAATAACACCTCTTATTGGAAAACCCTTTACATACAAAATAACATGAACTTTATCACACTTACAGTAAGATCTTACAAATTTTTACAATTCATGTACACTAAATACATTCGTACAGAACATTCGGTTAATTTATTAAACATCGTACAAAAAATTCAAAGAGTATGCACACATCCATTTGCTCTAAAAAACGAAAACCGAATATGTGTAAGGATTCTGGTGACATCATTGATACGGACTCCTATTGGTCGTGTGTACACGAATAATAACGCAGCAAGTTATAGGAATTTAAATAAAATGTAAGGAAATTGATGAAACTCAGTTTGGCCTGAAATTTGCCTTTTCCTTTTTGAACTTTTCCAATACACCAAAATATAGGTTGTTAAGTCCTTGAATATCAGTTCTTGCATTGATGATCGCAATTTATATTTTTACACATAATTGCCATTTGTTTTTAATAGGACATTTATATGTCCAGTTATTTTAATTATAATTTTTTGCAAGCTGCAATATTTAATTTTCATTAATTTGTTACCTAATTTTTATAACAATGTATATTGTTTATATAAAAAATCTGATGTGACCAACACAGTACCTCCCGCCATTTACCTATGTATATTTTTTATATTACTTTATAAATTTATCCATACAATATATAGAAAAAGTATTAAAGCAAACTTGTAGAAAATGGAATAATCTTTAATTTTCATAATAACAAATTGAGAAAAAATTACATTTAAAGGTATTTTTTGAAGAAAAACTATCTTGAGCTTCAAGTAAACTGCCATTTCCGGTTATCCGATTGCCACCAAAATCTAATCAGTTCTTTCCATATTACAATAAGGTAGAAACACATGGTTTCAAAACTTTCTGAATGATAGTATTTGAGTTAGAGCGTAAAGAGAATCCACACACACACACAGAACATACACACAGACATCATCGTGGAAATGTTAAAAATGGATTCTAGGGACCTTAAAACGTGGTCAGGGTAGCGGGAGGTAAAAATAGCAGCATTAGATGAAATAGATCAGTCCATAAACAGTTTTTTTGTGTATTGTAAAATTAGTAAAAGGTAACTTCAGCCCATTTATAAATAATCAATTCAATTAAACAAATGACTATAAAATTTCTTGTAAGTTAGCCTAACTTGACATAAGACACATTCTAAGCAGCCATAATGTGTATGTATAATAGCACATAGTTGCCTTATTTTATGGACAATTCTCGTAGTTTGCCGAGCAATTTGGAAAGTTTTTATAGCGTAACTTCTTATGTGTATCAACCTGGACACTCGCTTTATGATATCTCCTTGCTCGATATTGCTTTCTCGAGTTAATTAATTATTTACAGACTCGAAACTCGAGATGAGCTCTAATTACTTTGTAAGAATGTTAATTTCATTACACAAGAGAAGGCTTGACTCAGAATGAAAAGTAAACTCATGAAAATGTGAAGAGCTTCTTTTTAATTCACTGTTTATTAAAAAGTATAAATAGATTTTTTGTGAACCAGAAGAGATTTCACAAAATATCTTTTAATTAGCAAATGTATTTTATAATAAGATGTTTCAAAGCTAGTGTCACTTTTCACAAAAGGAGAAGTCTTTTACTATTCCTTTGAGCAATTTTCAAGTATGACATGGTATCATTTTTAAGAATTTTAACAAAATATGATACAACGCAAAATTAATTAACCATTCTGATCCATACTGACATAAAAACACCGGTAGTTCACATAGCACTAGTAGTTGACACTTTGACTTTAAAATAAACAAATTCGAATGTTTTTAATGATGCTTTTGCTAATAATATACTAGTACAACCATCTGAGTTGAAAATGTGTAAAATTGGTTAATGCAAAAACCATCACATTGTACTAAAGTAGAGTTTCATTAAACTGTGGGAGTTTTTTGTGTTAGACTTGCTGTGATATATATTAATGATTTTAGGTCATGTTGCAGCCTTATGTGGGGTGTCAAATACTGATACACATTTTTGACATCTTTTTATTAGTTGACACCCACTGGCAATAGCTATAATAAAGGGCCTTTTTAAAATGTTATAGTATTTCCATTATTACGGTTAAAGATTTGGGTGTAACATTCGATGTAAAATTTACATTTTATCCCCATATAGCTAAATTGTCTCTTCTTCTTTAAAAATGTTGTGGTTCATAAAAAGAAACACAAGAACCTTGATTCCATTATTGCTCTTTACAATGCTTTTGTTACAACTAAACTTGAATATTGTAGTACTATTTGGAATCCATTTTACGACAAATATATGATTGAATCTGTGCAACGTAAATTAAAAAAAAAATATACTTCAAGCAACACCGACAGTATCCTTCCATAGATTACTCCTATACTACTCGTACTTTACTTCAGTCTTTCAACTTTGTTAAACGCCAATGTGCCTATTTAATATATTTATACAAAATTATTCATAATTTGGTTCATGACCCTGAATCCCTTTCTGTCCTTCCCTTCCTCGCTCCTTCAAACACAACTAGACACAATAAATGTTTTTACCTGCTTAGAGCTTCCACAAATATGCTTTTAAAATCTCCGTTATTTTCTATGTGCACGCTTTTTAATTCAATTCATAATCAAGTTGATATTTTTAATATTTCAATTTCTGCTTTCAGAAATCAATGTCCAAAAATTTTGGCTGACTCTTTCGTTTAATTTGTACTTTTTCATTCTTTGCGGTAATGTTTATTATGTATCTTTATTGTATCTTTGTTATAATTTTGTATATGTTTTGATATGTTATTGGGTCTTTGACCTATAGATCTTTATATTAAATAAATAAATAAATTATTTCAATTCCCATAAACCCAGCTACATGTATATTTTACCCAAATCCCTGTATATTTTTAAGAAGAGAAAGAAAAGAAACATGAAAAATTACGAAAATGCAAAAAACGAAATACTAAATTACTGCCACAACCGTACGCATATGGCTGTGATAACCAAGTTATATGTGAATTCCAAAATTCTGAGGCCTCTAATGTATTAGTCATGTATTGGAAAAAGTTATTTCTGAAAACGTTAGATATATGACATATGTATAGGTATTACTGGTACATTATTGTGTCAACTACTAAAATTTGATAACTGACAAATGTCAACTACTAATGCATATAATTTTCTCATTTTGATAATTTTTACCTTCCGGCACTTATAGTTAAGGAAGGTATTGTCTTTAGTCAAAAAATTCGATGGTGAGTTTTTAATGAATAAGCACATTTCAGCGTCCCTAGAAAGAATACGATTTTACTGTTTTTACGATTGTCTGTGTGGGAGTCAGTGTGCGTATGTGTGTGTGTTTGTATGTATGTATATGAGTGTTGATTAGATTTTGGTTATAATTGGATAACCGGAATTTCTTAACAGCTTTTTTTGAAAAAACAGTGTCAAAAATCATATTTTGATAACTTACTAATAAATATTGAAGAATATTTTATTGTCTATACGGTTTGATTGAATTTTTTCCTTCATGTTCAATGCATGTAAAGTTAAAAAAATATAAAGAAATTAAATTTTATAAATCAGCCAGCTATGCTGCTTATATATTCAGATATACACCGGTTACGATTACTTGAGCTTCACGTCATAGTTTGATATTCGTATGAATCAAATGGTATTGGTAGTACAAATACAATTACGTCATATAGTAATTAAAATATGTGCAATTTTAAAATGAACTATTCCACTCTTAAATTAAAAAATTAATCCATTTTACGATTATTTCAAGATTATACTTTCATATTTTTTAAAAAAGGTAAATATCACCAATAAGTTATATACGTAATAATAACACTGATACATCTAAAATATCATACCCAAATTTTAGATATTTCACATATTGCTTGTATAAAATGAAATTCATTCTTCTCGAATTTCGCGAAAGTTAACGTAAACAAGATGAGCCATAAGGGTACTTTCACTTATTTCGCCTGAATTTGGGTTGCGAACGAGCCTGCAAAAATATTAAGTGCCACTGCTCCCAAAATCATAATTCGAATTTAATATAATTATCTTTTTCTAAATGCATTAGTAAAACAAAGATGAAGCTATTAGACATACGTATCGAAGAAAGAATTAAGGAAATCATAAGTAAGACAGAGATAAATATAAAATTACTTATTATTCTACGGTTCAAAAATCAATGATGTTGTAAGTATTGTAATTGACAGATGCCAGTGTCCTGTACAATTTACATAGTACAAGTATATTCCTGTAATAATTTCACTGGAAATATAGAATCTTTTCCAGGGAACTTTCTAAATGGAATTTGTACAAATACATAGAATTGACGGAAGGTATTGTACTGGCCGCATCAGAATTTTTTTATAAGATAATTAATTTTAATTGTTATTTTTTTAGGCGTATTACTTCCTAAGACGTGAATGAATGCGGTTAATTGCTTGTATTTTTTCTAAACATTAAACTTTATTTTTAAACGACAATATTTCACGTTTTCATTTCTTAAAGTGTCAACTACCGATGATTTTACCTCATAAAATAGTAATTTGGAAATGAAAAAAAATACAAATAATTTCTACATTGAAAAAGGTAGAAATATCTCCGTCAAAAACAGCGTGTCAAACTCTTGAGAAAGAAAAACATATTTATAAGTTTACGTGGGATATTTTCCTCAAGAGATGGAAAAGTAATTTTGAATACACATATTGAAATATTTGCACTCGTAGCCGCCTATGTTTGCAGTTGCTGTCAAATCAACGCTTTGCGACGACGTTTGAATTCCGTTCGGTTCCGGGCAAGACTCCGGTGTTTGTTTCTTGGGGTTAAATAGTTTTCTGATCAATTCTCCAAGTTTTTATAGCGAAACTTCTTATGAAGCGGCCACAAACAAGATTCCATCAAGGCAAATCACAAGTTTTGAAGAATGATTTTTTTTAATAAAGACGTCACGTTATAGGATTATAATTATTAATTATTTGAAGGTTTTAAGCGCTAGTCACTTTCATCACAGCTACCTGCAAGATCTATTATAACATGACAATATCTTAGTTTTCTGGAAGCAGTCCCAGGGTTCTCATGAAGTCAGTTACTGCTGTTATAGCTGGATAATAATAACAACAATAATAATTCTTTATTGCATATCAACTTATTTTACAAGTTATTACAATTTTATACTGGGGTGAGTCAATAGTTCGTAAATTTGTAACATTTCTTTTGTCAACGTTGTATTGATGTATATGAGATGATGAAAGAGACGCACACAAACATGGCCCACTTTTCGTGTTACACCTGTTCACCGGGTGTCTATTTTTTTTCGAACATAGGAATGATGATGGATAAGTATCAAGTTTGTTTCTTATGTAGGTACGAGTTAGAAGCAAAAGAAAATACACGATTTGATATAATTATCAGAGTGCCATGAAAGAAAAACAATAATTTATATTCGTTGTTTCTGATATATGACAAACTTGACATTTCTGTAGAATCGGTTGTTAGAATTATAGAAAGACCATCTTGAAGAAAAAAAAAGTTAATGCCGCTCCGTAGGTAAAATACGCCTTTGTGCAAAGTTATATTTCAGCGTCCCCTACCCCCCATAATGTATAATTTACGAATTAATACAAGCTATAAAGCTTAAAATATACTTTGAATCCTTCAAAAAATGATAGATTTAAAATATTGATGAAATTTCCTTTGTTAAATTCATTTTTACAATCAATATTATTAAATAAGTAAATATAGCATCACGGCATATTACCCATTATTGGGTATACCAATCTGCTTTGTACACAGATATCGGTAATGATGAAATATTTGTACCGCGCGGGCGTTTACCTATAATCAAAATCGTTTGTTGTAATCAACAATTTTACAGTTATAGTTTGCAATATAACAATGCCAGAAAGTCATCCGTTTGGTGGGGTTGTAAATCATAAGTATTTGATTCTTCGCAAAATACTAGGCGCATTTTATTTCACTAACATTATTTTTTTATTTAAGATTGTCTTCCTACAATTCTGGTAACAGATCCTAATAATAAATAAATATATCATCACGGCATGTTACCCATTACTGAGTGTGCCAATTTGCTTTGTACACGGATCTCGGTAATGATGATGACATATTTGTTTTGTACCGTGTGGGCGTTTACCAGGCGTCACCTTATGGGCACTCATTGCTGGCTGGGGTCAATTTTGTACCATTTAAAATTAGAAATATTTATTTATTTATTTCACAATACCGACATTTCGTTGCACTCTGGCACTTTCTTGTAGGTCTATAATGAAAAACTACAGTCGAGAAATGTCCCACATTTATTTGTACTAAGTAAAAAGCCATACACAATTCTGTGGTAATATGCCATGTGAGTTTGAGAAGTAAACAAATATTTTTTCTACGAACTCCTCTGCACTATTAAAAATAATATTAAAACTTATTCAATAATCAGGTTTATTGTGTCTTTGTAAGTGGAAAAGTTATCTGGAGGACAATATTCTATCTGAAATATCTAGTTGTGAAGAGCGGAAAGCAAACTTTATAATATCTAGATATGGATAACATCAACTCCTCTCGAAACTATTAAAGAAACAATAAGCGAATGTGCTCGGATCGAAAGTTGTAGCTAGGGAAACGTTTCCAAGCGATGCTATCTTCCTTTCCAGAGAAAGTTAAGAATTACGACCGAGGATTTGAATCCAGTGACGACACAGCAAAAACAAAAATAGACGCAACAAACATTCTATAGCCGTTTCTTTTAAGGAAGGAACTATATTCCTATTGACGACTCCAATGCAACGATCAATATTTGATAAAATGTTTATTACGGGTTTTTCAATAAACAGTTTTTACCTTTCATCATCTTTAGGTAAGGAAGGTATTGTCTTTGGTCAAAAAATTTGGTGGTGAGTTTTGAATGAATAAGCGCGTTTTAGGGTACCCAGAATACAATTTTACTATTTTTACGATAATGTCTACATGTATAGAAAATACTTAAATATAAAGATTAGGTGTAATTAGAATTCTTTGTGTGTACAATAAATATTAAATACAGTATATACCACAATGGAAAGGGCGCGAGAGGTATTGTGATGGCCACAACAGATTTTTTAACGTGAATCATTATTATTATTTGAAAAAAATGAGTTACGTATCTTTGAAGTACAAACAAAAAGAAGACAAAGAATTTGTTTATAACAATTCCGAAATGAAATTTCCTGTCGAGAGTAATGTAACGTCAACAACGCGTCAAGGAGTAATACAACTCTACAACTTCACAACAGTGTTGTGTTTCAGCAAACACTTGATCTATTCCAAGCTTTTCTCAACTCTCTATACTAAATACTAACCTTTGAGGCACTGTAATTCCTAGACCAACTAAATATCGCACAAAGTTGCTGATCACAAAGGAAAATAATAGTCATAGAAGAACATGTATGTATTTGAGTATTTACAAAGTGTACTTGTATATGGGTATATGAGGATACATCTTTTGAGGAATGATTTGATGTATGAAACAATATTGTTGAGAGAGAAAATCACTTGAGATAGACTGGTCATTTTGAGAGAAATGCGAATGAATATTTACTTTACATGTAGGTAATATACAAAGCAAAGACTTCTATATTAAATTAATACATCCTAAAAGATCACTATATGTCAGTGGCGGTTCGTCAGAAGAGGCAAGGGAGGAGGGAGCACAGCCTCCTGTCCATAAATAAAGAAAATGTGAGCGTTTAATAAATATTTTAATTTCTGCAAATAATAAATGGAATATTAAGAGTTATGTACTATTTTTAACATATAATATAAAAAAAATATTAGTAGTCATTTTTTTGTTCCATTATATGCATAGTTTAAATAGAGAAATCAATATTATTCAATAAACCGGGTGATCGGAGACAAATTTAAATTTTGATTATCAAATAATTTTCAAAATATACTCTACTGGTCTAGTAGCTACGAATAAATTATTAAAACAATATTTAAGAAACCAAATGTCCAGAATAATGCATAATTCAAATCGTTCATTTACAATAAACAATAAAAGAAATTTAAATACACATACAAATTTAACTTTTTTAAGATGGCAGCATACAAAATTGTTCAATTTTTTCCAGTGCATGCCTCTTTCGTAAGGGGTTTGATTTTAATATGCATTTAACATGTTATAAATTATAATACATTATATATTGTTAAATGTTACATCCCGCCAATTAAGAAGTGGTCATTTGTTACCTAAAAATGTGTAGACGTGCAAATTTGTCGATAGCACCATTGGATTCTATGTACTTTCTTATATACATATTTCAATTTTCAAAATTTTTGCTTGAATGGTCCAATTTCCATAAATAAATTTGTAAAACAGTATTTACGAGTATTTGCAAATGACAATAAACTTATGATTATCAAATAATTAATTTCAAAGTGCATCTGTCAAAATATTTTAACAATAATTTGAACAAAATTAAAGCTGTATATTCAACGCAAACTGGGTGGAGTTATACAATTTTTCCCAATTTTCAAAAAGGAATTTCAAAATATAACTTCAAAAAGTTTATATTTATTAATATTACTGCTAAATATAAATTATCAGCATTTATAATCAGCAAATAAATGAAATAATAGTATATTATGTTATTAGAAGTAGAAAACGATCTTTTTGTGTTGAACCCAGCTATTGCGGCCGAGGCGCAAGCCAAGGCCAGGCAAGGTGGATAAAACACAAAACGGGCATTCTACTCCGAATGACATATACTATTTTTTCTTCAAGTATTTCTAAAAAAACTTTGTGTATTTTTTCTGTTTTTGGAATTGTTTTAATTGTAGAGTTCGCATATTCAGCCAAATCTGGTTGTGTACTCAAAAAACACAAACGATACAACTGTCAAATAACAATTTTCAATGTGATCTGTGTTGCTGTGATAATTTTGTTGCTTATGAAACAATTATTAAAATTTTAAATAACTGCACGTAGCCAACACAATACCTCCGGTCATTTAATTTTCATTCATTTTAATACATACCTACATTTTTACTAATGTTGGAACCTATATTAACTTCCTCTCCATATAATTATTATTCTACTTACGATTTTCTTTTTAAAATGTTACTATTATTAATTTGAAATGATTAGTTTCTTGACGGTTATATTACATACACTTGAGCTGAACTGTGTAACCACTGTGTAAGCAAGGAATTGTGTTTAAAGCATAGACTCCGAAATTTAAATTATAAATTTGTCCATAAAATATATAGAAAAAGTATTGATGTAAACCTGTAGAATTTTTTTATGATGACATAAATTGCGAGAAAATAACATTTTATTAGTAGTTTTTGAAGAAAAACTATTTTGAGCTTCAAGTAAAGTGCCATTTCCGGTTATCCGAATTACATCCAAATATAATGATCTAATAATAAGATAGAAATACATAGTTTCAAAATTTTCTGAATGATAGTATTTCAGTTAGAGCGCCCAGAAGATCCACACACACATACACACACGAATACACACACACACATACACACACACATACACACACATACACACACATATATACACACACATACACACACACATACACACACACACACACACACACACACACACACACACACACACACACACACACACACACATACACACACAGACGTGAAAATGTTAAAATCGGATTCTAGGGAACCTAAAACGTGGTCATTTACCAAAATTTCAATATGCGATTATTAACACGATTCCTACATCTCCCGTACCAAGGGTAGCGGGATGTAAAAATATTTAAATTTGTGCCAAAACTTGTGGAACATACAAATAGACCTTGGATGTTCTTGGCTGGTATTCTGAACACCCGACTAAACAAGCTTCCAGCTAGTCATCCGATAAAATACACATTATTTCATTATAATAGTTGAATGACTAAATCACCAGTACCTTGTAATACACAACAGTTATTGTTCTTGCATTAAACCACAGACAAATCTTAATCGTAATCTCTAAATGATCTCTACTTTTCATCGTTCGCTTTAAATCGAATAGGATGTTTCCTTGGTAGAATGTGTCCATTAGAACATAGTCGAATTACCATCCGCATCTCTGGTATTGGGGCGTCATGTCCCTGTGGCGGTCAGATGTCGGCCAACGAGCCATTGGCCGCGCATGTCGCCGCTGTAATTTGTTTACGAGTGCATGCATACGTGATGCGAACCGTGACCGCCCGATGCCATGGTTACGACTTTTTCATCGCCGCTTCGTTTGTTTCCATGCAACAAACAGCATGGAATGCATTGCCATTGCCGTTGCCCTCAACTATAAATAACACCGGAAAAGATAATGAATTAGCTGGAAAATTTTGCACCACTGATAAACAAACTGGAAACTTTTACGACTTTTCTAAAGGCACAGCTATTCAAATATATCTTTCAATTTGACCCGATATTTTCGTTTCTGGTTATACGAGTACTGTTTGTTATCAAACTGTTAGTTAAACTGAGAAATATAAGTTGTAAAAATTCCATAGGATAATATGGTCATTTTTAAATACTCCACTCTCTTAACAACATTCTTATCATGTTTATACAGCAAATATTCCGCACTTCTTATAAATTAAAGTGACCGATTTTTGGTAACGAAATACCGCATCCGGACTAAAATAAGGGGGGTGATACTCAAAATTTGAGACTAGTTTTAAATGTCCATAGACACAATTACTAAATAATTCCAGTTCGCCGAACGAGGTCCAATTTTTATCTTCCGTCACCTTTAGATAAGGAAGGTATTGTCTTTGATCAAAAAATTCATTGATGAGATAAGCACGTTTTAGGGTCCATATAATAAGATTTTACCATTTTTACGATAATATATGTATGTATGTAAGTGTCTCTGTTTGTGTGTGTGTGTGTGTGTGTGTGTGTGTGTGTGTGTGTGTGTGTGTGTGTGTTTGTGTGTGTGTATGTGTGACGAAAGTTTCGGGTCGCATAACTTCAATACTACAATTCCTAAAATTATATTTTTTTCGTATTCCTCAATTTTATATTCCGAAGAAGAGGAGATGAATTTTGATTATAATTGATCAACCGAAAGTACCCTCATTTGAAGATTGTAACAGTTTTTCTTGAAAAAACGCAGTTAAATATCATTTATTGACATTTAACGTTTTTATAACTTAAAGAATATATTATTATCTATACGATTTGATTTTATACTTCATATTCAATAGATATAGAGTTAATGAATTATAAGAAATTAAATCTCTTAAATCAGCCAGCTATGTTAACCATGGAAACTAATATATTCAAATAATTCAAATTGACAGATGTCAGTATCAATGAAAAGTAAATGAATGTGGCAGAGATGAGGATATTGAGATACATGTTGGGGAAGACACGGAAAATACGGTAAGGAATAAGGGAAATAACTCTAGTGTAAGAAGTTTCTAGAAAGATACACGAGAGACATTGGTTTGAACATGTCATGAGGAGAGATGAAGAATATATTGGAAGAAGGATAAATAGCTTAGTAATAGTTGGTTGAAGAAACAGAGGAAGACCAAAGATAAGATGGAAGGACTATATTACGAAAGACTTGAGAGAAAAGGAACTGAATGAGAACGACACGTAAAATAGAAATGAGTGGAAGAAGAAAATAAAAATAGCGACCCCTAACGAATGGGAAAAGCTAAAGTAGAAGATATCAGTGTCAAGTGCAATTTACATAGATTATGAAATAATTTTACTGGAAATTAATAATCTTTTGCAAGAAAATTTATGTATGGAATTTATACATAATACACAGGATTGACGGATGGTATTGTGCTTACCACATCAGATTTTTTTGGTCTGCCTTTAACAATCTTTTGTACTAGGCTAAGATCAACTTTTATGATTAAGTACTTAATGCGATTCTGAAGCTCGGCCTCAATTTTTGTTTGTCATCCTTTTATGTAAACCATTCTCTTAAGCATTCACCAAAAATTCCCCATTGGGCACACAAGGTGGATTATTGTTGTTTGTAACAAAAATGCCGCTTTCAACGACAATTAAACTTGCCACAGATTTGGCATAATGTGATGAACTCAACTCTGTCTAAATTTAAATAATTGTTGCTATCATGAGATCTTTTAAAATAAAATGGACAAATTGTCAACCATACTACAATATATTTTCGAAGTTCTTCTTTGCTTAAACTTCATCAGGAATAGTCTACGTGTAAAACTCTGTATTTGCATTTTTATCAGAGTTCTTAAATGTAAAATCATTCAAAATGAAATATTTTCCAGAAAAAAATCCAGCAATCGCCAACATCTTAACCATATTTTTCTTTTAAAAAATGATCTGCCATAAATTTATTTCCTGAAATATGTAATTCACAGAACTCGCACATACGTTCAATTAATAGCTCGCAATTCATGGTAATACAATTCTAATACAAGCAACTTAGAAAACTCAAATCATGAATGATGATTTGGTCTTGAAAAAAGCATAGTCTCAAATTTTAGGCATCGCTCTTAACATGCTCTTCTTTCTTTCCACTTGGAAACTTTCTCTTATTTAGCACATTACCAACCATCCATCCACTGGACAGGCATGCAATCGAACACTCTCAACTAATTTTGGCTACTTTTGGACATAAAAAAAATACGGGATACAAGACTTCGTCTGAAGAAAAGACTGATGATGAAGTAGTGCAATTCATAATTATTTTGAAAGCAATACAAAAGAGGGTTGGCTGGGAACTTTTATGAAATAGAAGAAAAACTGGTGAAATTTCTAGTGTTATCCTTGTATAATATTAGTACGTATTTAATCATATTCCAATTAATTTGACCGTCTTCAATTTCCGTGCCATGTAATCCAATACCTCAATAAGATCTTTGATCAAATTCAATCCTTAGTCGTACTAACAGCTTCTAGGCTTTTAGGCATCCTACTATATGGTGTATGCATTGCGTTAAGCATGAAGGTATGTACACAGTGCTTAGACATGATGAGTTAGAGGTTTGGCAGGATGTAGTATGCAGGCAGAGCGTCCGTAATAAATAAACACGAACTCAAGTCCGGAGTATGGAGTCCGGAGCCGGCCATCATGGAACGACGCCGGACGTCGGACCACGACGCCCTGGGCAGGGCCGGCTGAAGAGATTATGTAAATGTAATCAAGGACAGGAATGGGATAGTATAGTGTGAGAGGTATTCACAAGGATTACAACAGAAAAGGGATGTATCTGTATAAAGGAAAGAATATATTTTTAATTTGGTGTTACAAGAATAATAGAAATGATACTTTTGTTTGGCGAATGGTTGGATTATAAAACAATATTTTTTAATAATTTTGGAAAAGATAACGACGTGATACCGTCATCCAATAAAATTAGTAGATATATCAGGTTTTGAAAATATTTATCAAACATTGATAGATATAAAATACAGATGTTTATTTTATATGGGCCACCATTGCTATCACGCGAACTACAATAGCTACAAAGACGGTTAAATGAACAAACAAGTTCTATTTCACAAGGCAAATTTACAGAAAAGAAAAATAACTATTTTTCGACCAGTGGTTGCCAAAATACGGGACTTTTAACTTTTTTTATTTTAAATGAGAACACATATTTTTTATTTACTCAATCGTTACAGAATTTAATTCTGAATTCATTGATATATTTTTATACTCTTACATAACAATGTTTTGAGAATGCATATCAATTTTACATTAATTAGATTAAAATATAGCCATAATGACTGCCACATATGAAATTAATACATGTGTAAAGGAAATGGTTTATATTGTGGGATACAGAGCGTATAAAAATTAGAGCACTGACCTTGACTGAAGGGAAACAGGAATGTTCAGGAGGAAAGGGAGACAGGAACTTGTAGATTGCTGATCTAGCAATCTCAGTTGGAGATGACGATTGCAGTCGTCTGTCCAATGGGTCTTGACAATGATGAACCTAGCGCCACAATGGCGAGAGGCGAGAGGTACTGTACTGGGTCAGTACCTTGGTGCTGCGCTCACTATGCGCCGGGTAGGGGAGGCTGGCAATCCAACGCCGTAAGCTGGATGATCATGCCGGCAGATATACCGGTCGGCAGGTTCAGTGAGTGGGACCAAATTGCCCACTGTGAACTTCACTAATGGCTCGATGCAGACGAAAAACTGAGTGAACGCAAAAACCAATTCACTCCGTTGCATTTACACAACACTTCACAATATTAACTCACTTCACTCTTTCTGTAAGAAGAAATTCCCTCTACCCAAATTAAACACCGAATTCAAATTAATAACATTTAATTGGCATTAATTAAACAATTATTTTCAAATGAAGTAAAAGATGCAAAAATTTAAACAAATTTTGAGGATTTTATGGACGAAAGAAAAATACGTCTGAACGCCACACTGGTTCACTACCGACTTGTTATTTATTTATTATGAATGTTTCTTGGTCGCTAAGGTTTTCTATTATTGCATCCTTTACTTTTTACCTCTCGCTAAGAGAGGTATTGCATTCATGCTAAAAATCGCATATCCAGATTTTATTGAATAAGCACGTTTTAAGGTCTCTACAATCCGATTTTAACATTTTTACGATGATGTCTGTGTGTGTGTGTGTGGATGTGTGTGTGTGTGTGTGTGTATGTGTGTGTGTGGGATGTTGGAAGGACGGTTACTCAAAAACTATAAGACTTAAAATTTGTTTAACAACGTATTTCCCAATCGGACATTCATGGGAAGATCTGAAAAGGTTTTGGTAACAATTGGACAACCGGAATTAGAAGATTCTTGAAAAAAAATCTTCTAAATATTATTTTTTGAAAATTTTTCGTGGTAATATTAAAGAAAATTAAATTCTCTATCTGATACATTTAAATATTTTATTATATATTCCATAGATTTAGAGATAAAAGGAGTATAATATATAAAATAATCTGTTGTAATAAATTTGACAGCCGAAAGAATGCCATGAAAAATAGTTGATAATTTAAATTATTTGTAACTGACAGATAAATGTCAGTGTCAGAAATAATGAGTAATGAAGGAAAAATGTACTTGGAGAATCCCTTAGTTCTTGATCTGTGACTATTATGGAGATGACAAGTCTAGGTTGAAGGACTTAAATTTGTTTCAAACATTATGGGACAATGTACACCAGTACTATAGACTAGAGTAACTTTGAATTGCGAAAAAGCTATCAAATTCTTCTCAAGTAAGTTGTAAATATTGACAAAATTACACATCGATATAAGAATAATCGGAGTGCAATCTATCCGTCACTTTATTAAAGGGAATTAGTGTTATTTAGATATAACATGTATGAAAAAATAAAATGTAAAAGAAGATATGTAAGAATAGATGCACAATCCATATATACATTTTAGACCGCCCAAAATTAATGTTTTTACTAGAAGAATATGAAGAGAAAGTAAACAACGTTGTTCGAATTGAAAATTGCAGTTACCAGCCTAATATTTATATATGGTAAACTCTACTTTGTAATTTATTGTAACATAATTTATGGTAAAATATCTTCATGTTGAGACATGCTATTATTGAATAATAAAGAAGTTTATACGTCATAGATTTATATGAATATATTATTTGTATTTATAAAAATATTCTTTGCTTTATGCATACAGCCAGGTAAAATATACGGCGAGAGGTTATGTGCTGGCCAAATCAGATTTTTTTACATAGGTTTCTTGATTACAAAAATAATACAGAGTTCTTCAACAATAAATAGTCATCAGTGACTCTGATTTTCATACGTCCATACCTCACAATGAAAACTTTCCAACATGCTATGTTTTACTTTCCGTCGCCTAAGGAATTTATTGTCTTCGGTCAAAAAATTCGATGGTGAGTTTTTAAAGAATGAACACGTTTTAGGGTCCCTAGAATACGAATTTACTGTTTCTACGACGATGTCTCTATGTGTGCGTGTTTGTACGTGGGTGTGTGCGCGTGTGTGCCAAAAAAAACTCCTTCATAACTCCAATACTATAATTCCAAAAATTAAATTTTTTCGTACTTTAGATTTTGATTATAAATCGTCAACCGAAAGTACTAAAAAAAGAGGTATGTCATGTGTTTTTCAGTATACGAATTTTAAAGTTTGAAGCGACATGTAATATCCAATAATACCGCTTTTAACTTAACAAATCTCGTACTGAATAGAAATAAACTGATAAATCGCCTATCCGGATTTTAGTGAACAAAAACGTGATATCCGGGAGTGTGTCTGTGTTTGTGTATGTACGTATGTATGTGTGTGGGTGTTTGTGTGTGTGTGTGTGTGTATGTGCGTGTGTGTATTTTTCAAAAATTATAAAACTTAAGACATGTTTAACTACGAATTTCTCAATCTAACATTAATGGAAAGAGCTGGTAATATTTTTGTAACAATTAGACAACCGGAAGTAGTAGTTTCTTTAAAAAATTCTAAATTTTATGTTTTGAAAATTTGTTATTGCAAATAATAAAGATCATTAAATTCTCAAACTGATACATTTACAATTTATTATATCTTCTATAGATTAAGAAATATAATGTATAATAATATAGAATAACCTTTGGTAATAAATCTCGCTGCCCAAACGTCTTCATGGCAACCAGTTGGGATATTTAAATTTGTGTAATTGCCAAAAATCAACAGTTTTACTAATATTACTGATTTTTTTTTCTGGGCACTAAATTTAATATTTCTTATTGTATTGTTATTAATTAAATATTTGAAATAATATATATATATATATATATATATATATATATATATATATATATATATATATACCACCGAAGAATGGGACAAAATTTCTCATAGAACAAGACATATTAAATTCGTTACTTATGTAATATAATGTCATGGCAAGAGGCATTGTGGTGGCCCCAACAGATGTTTAGCTCTTGAATTCCAATTTGTAAGGCCTGTATCTTATGATTGTTGCCGTTTTTGCCTACTTTAAATATATCATTTCAAAGTCCCATCTTCAATACAATGTATAACAGATTTCAAGTAGACACCCGGCATATAAATTGTAATATTTCCAGTATCACATGTTAAACTTTATTTTGATAACATACGAGTATTCCAGGAAAGCTATTTCAGCTTATTTTTGAACTTTCCAAACATGTAAACAATGTGCGCACATTTCTAATTCAACACTAAATAACATATTACAGCAGTGTAAATATTTCATTATTATCTTGCCGTTTAAATAGTAGTTCTTTAATACCCTCAAGTATCTGTATAAATTGAGTTAGGAGTTAGTAAACACATCCTCTGAGATATCTCCTTAGTTTTCAATTACAATTTCCAGTACGACTACGTGAAAGTTGCATATAGAAATAAATAAACAATATCATAGTGAGCAGGTGTAGTAGATGTAATAGTTAAGGGATTTATGCCTCTGTGGTAATAGCTCCATGGAATGCTAACCAGTTACAAAGCCTCTCTATCCTTCGCTATCCTGATAAAGGTCAGAGTGCATACGTTAGGATTACAGAGGAAATCAGGATTAACATTTCCATTAAACTACTTTAAATGTCTGTAATTTATTGCGATTATAGAAATTCATATCGGTAATACTCATTTTATAGAAGCATTAAGGTCCGATTGGATGGCTCTCCAGCAATTATATAAAAAGGATTAAACTTAGTAATAAACATTTCCACGAATCAGAAAGTTCTTGGATTATTTTCCTCGTTTCCATGAACTGTTTTTCCAATTTTCCTTCTTAACTTTTTTATTTTATTGCAATGTTATTCTTAATGATGATTTCTTTTTTAAAGTAACTCGTTAAAGTATAATATCAATTCCCTATCTTTTGTTTTATTTTATTCAAAATTTAGATGTACGAGTATAACATTTATATACCAGCAGTCCTCCTATACCCTAATTTAAATTACTAATATTTTTATTAACTTTGTGATTAATAAAATAATTAATAACCCTTACTTTTTTCTATTTATATAGAAAACAATACTCTTAAGGTTTAATCATGAGATTAATTTTCAATTATTACTTAAATTAATTAATTGAACAAAATTATGAGTCAGAAAGGCGAACACTGAAATAAAAATACGAAACGAGGGGTAGCTTACTTAAATTAAAGCCCATCTAAACTGTTCGAATCCTGTTCTGAAATTATATCTACCCATTTTATTAATTTACATTAATTTATAAATATAACATCGCGGCATATTACTAATTCCTGGGTGGCACACCCAAATTGGCACAATCTGCTTTGTACACAGATTTCGGTAATGATTATGACATATTTGTACCATGCGGGCGTTTACCAAGCGTCATATTATTAGCGTGGAGAGTGCACCACAGGGGTCAATTTTGTGCCATTTAAAATTCGAAATAACCAACACATAAATAAACAACAAAAACACCTGAAATCCTCCATAGATTATTATTATTATTATTATTATTATTATTATTGATATTATTATTATATAATTAATAAAGTTAATCATTTAAAAATATGTTTACAATAAAAAGAAATTAATATTGTCATCACAAAATAATTCTTAATTAATATAGTTTAATGAAAAAACAACCAATCTCCCTATTTTGTAATTTTTCTGAATTAATAATTCAATTAATTTCTATGTAAAATAAAATCGAAACTCCTAGTACCATCTTGTGTTCATTTCTGAATTAATTATATATATTTCATATTTAAAAATCTGATGTGGCCAGCACATAACCTCTCGCCGTATATTTTACCTGGCTGTATGCATAAAGCAAAGATTATTTTTATAAATACAAATAATATATTCATATAAATCTATGACGTATAAACTTCTTTATTATTCAATAATAGCATGTCTCAACATAAAGATATTTACCATAAATTATGTTACAATAAATTACAAAGTAGAGTTTACCATATATAAATATTAGGCTGGTAACAGCAATTTTCAATTCGAACAACGTTGTTTACTTTCTCTTCATATTCTTCTAGTAAAAACATTAATTTTGGGCGGTCTAAAATGTATATATCTGGATTGTGCATCTATTCTTATATATCTTCTTTTACATTTTTTTTTTTTCATACTTGTTATATCTAAATAACCTTAATTCCCTTTAATAAAGTGACGGATAGATTGCACTCCGATTATTCTTATATCGATGTGTAATTTTGTCAATATTTACAACTTACTTGAGAAGAATTTGATAGCTTTTTCGCAATTCAAAGTTACTCTAGTCTACAGTACTGGTGTACATTGTCCCATAATGTTTGAAACAAATTTAAGTCCTTAAACCTAGACTTGTCATCTCCATAATAGTCACAGATCAAGAATTAAGGGATTCTCCAAATACATTTTTCTTTCATTACTCATTATTTCTGAGACTGACATTTATCTGTCAGTTACAAATAATTTAAATTTGCAACTATTTTTCATGGCATCCTTTCGGTTGTAAAATTAATTACAACATTATTTTATATATTATATTCCTTTTATCTCTAAATCTATAAAATATGTATAAAAATATTTAAATGTATCAGAAAGAGAATTTATTTTTCTTTAATATTATCAAGAAAAATTTTCAAAAAATAATATTTAGAAGTTTTTTTTTTCAAGAATCTTCTACTTCCGGTTGTCCAATTGTTACCAAAACCGTTTCAGATCTTCCCATGAATGTCCGATTGGGAAATACGTTGTTAAACAAATTTTAAGTCTTATAGTTTTTGAGTAACCGTCCTTCCAACATCCCACACACACACATCCACACACACACACACACACACACACACACACACACACACACACAGACATCATCGTAAAAATGTTAGAATCGGATTGTAGGGACCTTAAAACGTGCTTATTCAATAAAATCTGGATATGCGATTTTTAGCATGAATCCAATACCTCTCTTAGCGAGAGGTAAAAATTGTTAGAAATAGTGCAAAATCTCTCACTGTTTCGCGTAGTAATTTTTGTGCATATCAATTAAATATGTTTTCTACGCTAAAACAAGTAGATCTATATATTTCAATTTCAAACACAAGGTAACAAGTAACAATCCAAAAATATAACTTTAGTTTGTGCAAGTCTGTTACTCCCTAATGCTAATGCACGCTGGAAAACATATTCACGATTTTAATAATAAGTTATTGAATTTATTTATAAAATTGCGAATTTCAACAAATTGGTGCTGCCACCAAGCAACAAATATTTATACTACTAGGCTCATACAATGTTTAACATACAATTTATTATGTTTCTAGGTAGCACTTCTGGTTTAATCGGAAATGACAACTTTCATATTTAGAATGGGACACCTTATATATTTTTATAAATCTACGTAAAATTACGAATTCAACGGTATGCTTGAAATGAATTTTTATTGAAGAAATAAATTACGAAAAAGTAAGAAAATATTATGAATATTTTACCTGGTCCGTACCAGATAGGCTGTGATAACAAATTGATAATATAACTTGCGTTGTAATCCCACACGAGTCAGTTTTTAATAAAAACCGACACACTCAGATAAGTCCGAGTGGCAGCAGAGGTCACTAAAAGCTACTCTGCAGGAAACGAGGGTGCCAACAGAGGACACTAAAAATGTCTGTGTTTAATTGTTAACTGTGAATTGTATATGTATGTAAATTGTGATAATTTGTATAGGTCAAATGACCTTATAACAAATAAATACATTATATTATTAGGAGTATTATATTATCTCAACTGTTTTCACAACCTGCCTGATATCATGGCTTACCAGTTTAATTATTCATAATTTTCTCGTACGTTATGTAGTTTATTTCTTCAGTAAAAATTCACTACAACAATATCATTGAATTCGTAATTTTATATAGATTTTAAATGTCCCTTTTAAAATATGATAGTTAATGTCACTTTCGGTTAAACAGGTAGCGCTATTATTATGCCAAATACGATGGTTTGCGAGCCCCCCAGCCTAGTTTACAAAAATATAAAGAAAATTAAAAAATTATTACAAATAAAAAAGTTATTTTGAGTGTCCCGTTTTTCAGTGTCACCTGTATATATAAATATAAAATGTGTAGAAAGTCTAACCAACATTCGTAATTATTCATTCTCTGAGACAATCTCGACAATTTCGTCTAACAATACACTATTGAATTCCAGCTTTGATTCGAATGACACATCCTGGTTTGGTGTGAGATTTAATGCACACATTCATCAGATGCACGACAGTCTATGTGCACATGTTCGAGAGTAAGACCTCATGTATGTTCACGAAGCTCTGTGCATACTAAGATATCTCTAAGAGCTATCTCCTATAGTCTCATTTACATCGGGATCCAAACGCAATCTGAGAATTGGGGATAATTGAAAACAGACATTATTGCTCTCAAAATATGTTGCTCTTAGCTGAAATTGTGCTTAGTAATGGTTGCTATGGTTATGCAGGATTGGTCTGCCTTCAAAGTAATATCTACATATATTGACGATAGACATGTTTGCATTCAAAGATAGACACCCAAAATTCCATTTTTACCTCTCGCTAAGAGAGGTATTGGTTTCATGCTAAAAATCGCATATCCAGATTTTAATGAATAAGCACGTTTTAAGGTCCCTACAATCCGATTTTAACATTTTTACGATGATGTCTGTGTGTGTATGTTTGTGTGTGTGTGTGTTTGTATGTGTGGATGTATGTATGTGTGTATGTATATGTGTGTGGAACGTTGGAACGACGATGACTCAAAAACTGTAAGACATAATATTTGTTTAACTACGTATTTCCCAACCGGACATATTAATGGGAAGAGCTGAAAAGGTTTTGGTAAGAATTGGACAACCGGAAGTAGCAGATTCTTGAAAAAAATCTACTGAATATTATTTTTCGAAAAAACTTCTTAGTAATATTAAAGAAAATTAAATTCTCTATCCGATATATTTTAATATTTTACTATATCTCGCATAGGTTTAGAAATATAGTGTATAATAATATAGAATAATCTGTTGTAATAAATCTCGTTGCCCAAAAAACAGTTGAGATATTTGAATGTTTGTAATTGACAGATAAATGGAAAATGTCAGTGTCAAAAATCAGATTTTTCTGGGACGTACGAGTACATTTAATATATATTATTGTATTATTAATTAAATATGTATTTATATTATAGGTATGTTAATATTACATATATCCTTAAAAAATACCGCTAATACTGTCAATGAATTTGAAGAATTTTGAACATATTAGAAGAACAGGACAAAATTCCTCATAGAATGAAAGAAAAGATCTTCTTCTTATTCTGGCACTACAGACGTCCTTGGTCCTTGGCCTGATTTCAATTATTTTTTTGAACAAGAAATGTCAAATTCGTTACTTATACGGCGCAAGCAGTCATGTGACTTTGTTGGCCTTGGCAAGCAGATATGAGGATCCATGTCAGAATGACGGCTAGTAGTTACTTACATAGATGTCACAATTGTCATATGTCAAAATTTTTCTTCCAAAATTTCAAAATATTCTAATGTTTATTTGTCATCAATAGTATGGAATATACTTGTCGAGGAAGATAATCCGCATGAATTTGGAAAATAATGTTTTGAATAAAAAATTATGATACTTGACACCTATATATATTATTAATAGCTGTCATTCTAACACGGGCCTCTATATCTGCTTGCCAATGCCAAGAAAGTTACATGACTGCTCTCGCCCTATGTAACATAAAATGAAAATGGCGAGAGGTATTGTGCTGGCCATAACAAATTTTGTTTTTGAGGAATGGATACAATTTCTGAAAATGGCTGTGCAAACTGAATTAATACTACAAATTTAGTAAAAATTGGTAAACTTATGTAAATTTGTTCGTATAATCGAATGGCGAAATCACCAGGGTCATATCTTTACCAATTTTTGGGTCATAACCCAGAAATGGGCAAAATGTAAATAAAAAGAGATATCAACATACGGTCTGAAGGAATAAGAACCGTCATGTTGAATTTAATCACATATCTTGTTTTCGCCAGCAGCCCACCGGCCGTGGTGTTGTCAATAGTAGTGTATCCGACTGTCCTTTGTTAACTACTTATCCTAAGCTATATTAGCAACAGTCCAAAGCTCCATAATGAATTGTCCAGTAGCCACAACAGAAAATCAACGCGCTCTAGTCAACGATATTCAGCAACATGAAAATGAGAACAAATATTTGGAATCTGTATTTACCGTTCCTCCTACGTGTCTGACTAGCGCAGTGACGTCGAAATCGGGTCCCACGTAAATTCTAATTGGCTACAAATGTAGATTTTAACCGAAATGTAAATAATCCCCTCGTGAAATTAATTTGCAGTTTTGTTTGTTAATCAATAACTACATCGATCATCGTAATACCGGGTGCATTAATAAATATAGTCGTTGCTAAATACCACATTGTTGAAAATTGAATATATGAAGGACTGTCTAATTACTTTAATTGCAATACTCAGTCAAATTATTTATATCATGATGTCGAGCATAATTGAAACTGGAATATGTGTAATAACTATTATCATATGAAATGAAACATTACAGTGCTTCAATTATTGTACATTTGTGGCTCGTACTGAAATTTCAAAGTAGAATGGCTTTCGAACAAATGAGTGATATTTAATCATACCCGATACTATAATCAGCTCAAGCCTTTTCAATATAGATTGCTGAATGCTATACGCCATTATTATTTTCCAAATTATTCATGCTGCATATACATTTATTCCATTAAAATCAAAGCTTTTGTGAAAGAGAATTTTGTTTATTCATAGGTAGAAGTTTATAAATCCATTCGTTGTACTAATTTATAAAATGAAATAAAAAGATAAAGGTTTCAGAACCAACCAAAACAAAGTATGGATAACTCACAGAATTATTCATACACTTTACTTTTATCAGTAAAATATAAAATAAAAATCTGATGTGACCAACATAATACCTCCCGCCATTTACTTTTTATTATTATTTATACATACCTACAGTAAAATTTTTGAAAGATGTCCGATGCAGGTCATCTGTATCATGAACGAATTAACAAATTGGCATACATTTATCCCCCTCATTTACAAAGGCTTTAAGCGCGTGCGATAAGGATGGATATAACACGCTTGTCTTTCAAAAATTCATATTGTTTCGTCTAAGTTAGGACATTCCATTTTAAAACGACGCTCGTTGTTGATAATACTGCGCTGTAACGTAAGTTTATATATTAATTCAGATACATTACCTTGATTCATAGCCGTACGACTAACGTTATTTTCCTTCAGTGCCAATGACACTGACATTTGTCAGTATCTTATTTTTCACATATTTGGTTTTACATTTGCTAATAAACTTACCGGTTGATTCATTTTTGAATTTTTAATGCTGTTATTGTAACATATATTTTTATAATAACAAAATAACAGTAGTATCTTATATACCCTCACAAAAACTAAGCAAACGACAATACTGAATTTGTCAGAATGGGCGGAGCAAAAATCTGAATTCATACAATTCGTAGATAACCTTGATCGGACAACTTTCAAAATTTTTACTGTGTGGGGTTTCGTGTATGCGTGCCTGAGTGTCTGGTCGCGAATCTGGGAATCCGGATCCAATCTCGATCAACGCCAAATAATTCGAATTTTAAATGGCACAAAATTGACCGTGGGTGACGTTTGGTAAACGCTATGTCATCATTATTACCGAAATCTATGTACAAAGCAGATTAATACACCCAGCAATGGGTAATATGCCGTGATGATATATTTTTTTATTTTTTATTTAAATACATACCTCCATATTTACTAATGCTAAAAATTATGTATATTTACTTCCGTTCCATGTAACTATTGTTCTGTTTATAATTTTCTTTTTAAAACGTTACTATTATTAATTTGAAATGATTATTTTTTTGACAGTGACATTTATCTGTCAGTTACATACATTTGAGCTGAACTGTGTAACTATGGAGTTGTGTTTAAAGCATAATCTCTGGGATATCATTTTATATATTATTTTATAAATTTATCCATAAAATATATAAAAAAAATATTAATGCAAATCTGTAGAAAATTGAATAATCTTTAATTTTTATAAAACATATTGCGAAAAATTATCATTCTAAGGTATTTTTTGAAGAAAATATATTTTGAGCTGTTTAGTGATCGATGAACGACCTAAAGTGTACACCACGTGAACGATGGTACAACGCGGGAACGAGCGGATGGATAGTGTGAACTAGTGAGCCATGTGCCGTATTGTAACTCAGTTGTGTAATAGTTATTTATGCAACAAGAGTGTAAACACAATCTTTATGACATGAGCTCAAGTATTTCGTGTCACGAAAATTATTGATCGAAAATCATAAAGATTGTTTACACTTGAGTTGCATACAATATTTTTATATGACCTTTAATTAAATTTCCGAAACAAATTAGAAATTTGACAGGCGAGCAGACGACAATTTGAACACACCAAATACCGAGATCACATTTAACAGATCTGAAGTTGAATATTGCAGTTCTGCCAGTTTTACCAACATGAATGTATAGAAAAAACTAAATTTAGGTAAGACAATTTAAATAATGCAAAACGTGTATTGATGATGGTAGCTCTGTAATGTGTAAATAAAATAAAATACGAAAATCGTTTACTTTACACATTATCTGCAGTATGTAAAGTATTAACTTTACATACCGGAGTATAAAAAGATTTTTACAAAACTAATTTCGTATCAATTATATAAAAAGTGACATTTCATAACGTAATAAAGTTCCAAATAAATTAAATTTACTGTTTTCTGAGAGAATAAGTCTATTCCAAAATTCAGTGCATATTTTTACCTCTCGCTAAGAGAGGTATTGGATTCATGCTAAAAATCGCATATCCAGATTTTATTGAATAAGCACGTTTTAAGGTCCCTACAATCCGATTTTAACATTTTTACGATGATGTCTGTGTGTGTGTGTGTGTGTGTGTGTGTGTGTGTGTGTGTGTGTGTGTGTGTGTGGATGTGTGTGTGTGGGATGTTGGAAGGACGGTTACTCAAAAACTATAAGACTTAAAATTAGTTTAACAACGTATTTCCCAATCGGACATTCATGGGAAGATCTGAAAAGGTTTTGGTAATAATTGGACAACCGGAAGTAGAAGATTCTTGAAAAAAATCTTCTAAATATTATTTTTTGAAAATTTTTCTTGATAATATTAAAGAAAAATAAATTCTCTTTCTGATACATTTAAATATTTTTATACATATTTTATAGATTTAGAGATAAAAGGAATATAATATATAAAATAATGTTGTAATTAATTTTACAACCGAAAGGATGCCATGAAAAATAGTTGCAAATTTAAATTATTTGTAACTGACAGATAAATGTCAGTGTCAGAAATAATGAGTAATGAAAGAAAAATGTATTTAGAGAATCCCTTAATTCTTGATCTGTGACTATTATGGAGATGACAAGTCTAGGTTGAAGGACTTAAATTTGTTTCAAACATTATGGGACAATGTACACCAGTACTGTAGACTAGAGTAACTTTGAATTGCGAAAAAGCTATCAAATTCTTCTCAAGTAAGTTGTAAATATTGACAAAACTACACATCGATATAAGAATAATCGGAGTGCAATCTATCCGTCACTTTATTAAAGGGAATTAAGGTTATTTATATATAACAAGTATGATAAAATAAAATGTAAAAGAAGATATGTAAGAATAGATGCACAATCCAGATATATACATTTTAGACCGCCCAAAATTAATGTTTTTACTAGAAGAATATGAAGAGAAAGTAAACAAAGTTGTTCGAATTGAAAATTGCTGTTACCAGCCTAATATTTATATATGGTAAACTCTACTTTGTAATTTATTGTAACATAATTTATGGTAAATATCTTTATGTTGAGACATGCTATTATTGAATAATAAAGAAGTTTATACGTCATAGATTTATATGAATATATTATTTGTATTTATAAAAATATTCTTTGCTTTATGCATACAGCCAGGTAAAATATACGGCGAGAGGTTATGTGCTGGCCACATCAGATTTTTTACGAAGTCTTTCTATACGTAGGTACAAATAATTTGTGTGGCACGATAAAATACGCTTTGTAAACGATATTGTTTGCGGCTGTATGTCTACTGACGTGTTGTGGAATTTGTATTTTATTTATAAAACTATCAATTTTAAAAAAAATTTGAAATATTCCTCGGAATGGGAGGGGATGATATATTCCAGCAAGATAATGATCCCAAACATACAATACTTATTGTTAAGGGTTGGCTGTTCTACAACATACCGAAACATCTCCTGATTTCAACCATATTGAGAATGTGTGTTCGTAAATAGGTAGACGACTCCACAAAAGAATATTATCTTATTGTTGATTCATAATAATCCTTCTGTATTTGTCATTTATCTTTTTTATTAGATTTTCTCTTTTGTACTCGAGAAGTGTTTTCAAAGTTTCATTATTTTGTATCAGATGTCTCTTCCGTTTTTGCATGTTTGAAATTTATCTTTGGTTAGTGTGTTCGTATCAGCTGCAAAATAGTTTGTTTACTAATAAAAAGTGTTTTCGCAAAGATAAAATCTGGTCGTACGCTCCTGGTGGTGAGTTTTCTCAGTGGAGATGTCGAATTTACATTGGGGAATCCATCAATACACAGTTTGGTTCGAATCGGATCGCAGCGGATCGGGCGCTAGACGCGTCTCTTTCAATGCACGAGATATTTGCATTTGTTTGCCAAATGCAAACTTACTTGCCGAGGCCTTGCCGCCTCCAATAAAAATCAACATGCGGACTCCCTAAATTGGATAAAAGATCTGCGCCTCAGATTCAAATTAGAGCAGATTGTGGACGCCAAAAATTATTATGAATTACCCTGCTGCCACCGACAAGATTTCGAAGCGGTTTGGAGTTGCTTTAATCGAAACTAATTGGATTTGATGGCCTACTTTCCACATTTAAAATTTGCTTAGGTTTATACATAGGTAGTGTAAATGTTTCTTAAAAGAAAACACTAGTGGTTGCTAAAATTATTTCATACTAATGCATGAATCTCATCTCAAAGGGAGCCTATTATTAGATGTACAAATTATCAAAATTTCAGAGCAATCGGTATTAAGTAACAACAGACATTTAATTATAAGTACTTGTGTTCTTCACGCACCTTTATTACAGCTTCTATAGGTACATCAAGGCATTAGATTTCGAATAATACTCGTATTTTGAAACATATTTTATTCCATTCAATTTAAATTAAAGACATCTTAGAAATAACAAGCTTAATCCATTTTTACCACTGCTACCCATGATAAGGGAATTATACGGATTGTGCTTTTAATATTTGCACGATTATATATATATATATATGTGGGTGTGTGTGTGTGTGTGTGTGTGTGTGTGTCTGTGTGTATGTCTGTGTGGACCTCTGGACGCTCTAACCTAAATAATATTATTCAGAAAATTTGGAAACTATATATTTGCCCTATACTAATATGGAAAGAAGCAATTAAATTTTGATGTAAATCATATTACCGCAAATGGCACTTTACTTGAAGCTCAAAGTAGTTTTTCCTAAAAAAAGCTTTAAATGTATTTTTTCTACATTTATATTATTATAAATATTAAAAATTATTATCTGGTCGCGAATCTGGGCACCCAGGTTCTATCCCGATCGACGCCAAAAAATTACTTCGAATTTTAATGGCACAAAATTGACCCCTGTGGTGCACTCTCCTCTCCAGCAATGAGTACGTGTGAGGTGACGCCTGGTAAGCGCCCGTACGGTACAAATATTTCATCATTACCGATATTTGTGTACAACTGGCACACCAAGTGATGGATAATATATCGCGATGATTATTTATTTATTTATAAAGATCATTAAATTTTGTACAGGTATGCATTAATTATTTTTCTATATATTTTATAAATTTATAAATATTTTATAAATCCCGGAGCGTTTTGCAGTAAAAACATTGGTAGTAAAAGAAACAATCGTACTGTTTCCTTAGGTGCGATCCTATATCACCTCTAGTTAAAATGACAGTACATTAACCATAGTTAAGAATTGAAGGTTAGAAGCGATACGAACAATAGTTTTAACTTCCAGTTTAACTGAAGGTGGTATGAGTGCGCCTAAATCCATTAAAGAAGATGTCATTTCACGAGTATTTGCGCTCTGATTATAAAGAGTTTTTTTGTGAAACAAAATTAATTTAGGACCCAAACAAAGTCATATAAAACACCAACCCTTTCGATAAAACGAACAACCTTTGGTAGAAAACCATCTCCTCGTTATTCTCGTCCATGCGTCACTGTCCAGTTTTCCTCGGGCGATTTGAAACGTCAGCTTCCATAACTGATCGCCTTTGATCGAACTGCAGCGGCCAAGCCCGGCATAGTCCGTGAAGCGTGGAACATGAAGCCCACGAGCTCAGCAGCGGATAATTCTATCTTGACCTGCAGCCAGCAAAACAAGAGCTTGCAATTGTGCTTGCAGCTATAGGTGCAACTGACGCAGAACGGGGTTACGATCCAGAAAGCTAAGGAATATTAAGGGGTAAAAATGATTGAATTTGGAACGAAGATTATGATTTATAAAAAAATGTATAAACTTTATTATTGTGTTTACCGAAGACTATAGTTCATAATGTTATAATGTATTTCTAAGTACATTTAACAAAAGCTAGACAACCTGAAACTGGCAAAAATCGCGGGTCATTGAATTCTAAGACACAACTAGAAAATCCAAATATTTCTGTGCGAGCAGTGACTCAAAAAGTCGGTATGCCCTCTTCATATGTGCGGAAAGTAAAAAATAGGAATAGTTACATAGTTACAAAGTCCAATTAGTGTGAAACCGAAGTGATAAGCAAAATATGGAAGCTAAAACACAACAATTTCTTGTAATAATTAAAATAAATAAATAAATATTTCATCACGGCATATTATCCATTGCTGGGTGTGCCAATCTGCTTTATATACAGATATCGGTAATGATGGAATATTTGTACCGTGTGGGCGCTTACCAGGCGTCACCTCACGAGCACTCATAGCTGGCGTGGAGAGTGCACAACAGGGGTCAATTTTGTGCCATTAAAATTCGAAGTAATTTTTGGCGTCGATCGGGTTCGAATCCGGGTCCCCAGATTCGCGACCAGATAATAATTTCTAATATTTATAATAATATAAATATATAGGTGATTTAGAACAACTCCCAAGACAATATTCAAAGAACAATTTGAATATTTAGGAGATATTTAAAAAAATATATCAAAATTTCTATAACAATATCTTGTGGCGCTATGATAACATTGCGTTAAATACACCTTCCTTTCCCAATCAACTTCCACGGTTGTTAGGGAAACTAAGTGTTATTTATCGTTACGCTATCATAGCGTATTATTGAAATCTTACCCCTGACCCTAACTCAAAGTATTTATTTGAAAGTGTTTTCCAAAACATTGTTACCTCTTATTACAAATAACTAGACTTCTTTTGTATTTAAACCTGATTTGGTTTCATGTCATTACGCAAAATCTGTTATGCAGTGGTAGGAAACCAAAATCAATATAACGATCCCGAAAAGTATAATCCATCTAATTGCCTAAAACTAAGTCCAATAGAGACTTAATGGGCAATTGTGGAATAGAAATTAAAAATGCTATTAGTGTGGACAGAGATCTTCTAGGTACAAGAAAGATGGAATTCGTAACAAAATAAGTTTTAAAAATCACTGTACAAAAATTTAAGGCTAAAGTTACATGCAGGGTCCGATTAAATAAAATAAAATAACAATTAAGCTTGATTCATAACTTATTAGGTATTAACTTCCTCTTTTAATGAATTCAATTTCGCTCGAAAATCGCATCAAAATAATTTAAATTAATTATGAAAATCATCTGTGAAAGTCGTAGATATTTTCGGTCGTTACAATTGTCCATCAGAGCCTGTAATTGTCGCATCTGGACTTCTGAAAATCCAAGGGTAGTTGTTGAACAACCATTACATTCATCTCGTATCACTGTTTGGTGTGCTTTTGAAAATTTTGTAAAATGAATCGTTGGCTGCCAACGTAGTCGTGGTGGACATTTATCGGATATTGTGTGTTTTATTTACAATTTAAAAAAAGTTCTTATTGAAAAATCCTTTACAATTGATGCACTGAAGTTCTTTTTATTTGAGTTTTTTAGTTTCCTAAATTTAAAGTACACAATCTTCATGGAATTTTTCGAGCAAAAAATTAATGGAAACAGAAAAAAAATGATATTAATAACTTCATGTGAGTGTGCACAAACATCTGTTAATCAAGTTGAAAAACTGCAAAGAACCCATCCCTCATATGTGGCCAGTCCATCAGATTATGTCCGAATCAGATTTATTTCTCCCGACCGCAATATAAATCTCGTGCACTACGAATATTCGTTCGCATATCCCGCTAATGTTGTTAATGTAATCCATTTGAATTTCCATTAAGTTCCACGAATTTTTTCCCTGGAAAAATGAACTCCTCTCTCGCTATTAATATTTTTAATCCTTCCAGTCGCTACGGAGGCAAAGCAGTGGATGTTTACCACTGCAACGATATCCTTTGTCCTCGGATTTGTCTGTGAAATATTTGAATTTGTTTATTGTATTAAAGTTTCCAGTGGAAATGGATTTTTAGATTATCAGAATGGCTTATCTCTGTGCAAAGGGAACAGGACTGAAAGAAATAAAGGGATTTTATGTGTTTTTAATATTTTTTAAATGACTCAGTTTATACACGTTCGCTGCGATGAAATATTTTTGTCGTTTGATTTATGAATTTAGTATTGATTGGATTGGATGAGTTAATAAACTTACTGGGAACATTTATACACGATAATGGCTTATGGATTTTTTACGTTTCAACAGAATCTAGATTTTAAAATAATGAGCTATATAGTCAATAAGATGTAGGTATATCAGCTAGTGGCACAGTCAAATGAAGTAGTGAAGCCAGACCTCACCTCCAAAACATTTGTAAAATATAATTTTATTTTTCATTAAAATGTGTTAAAGTAATATAAATCTACAATATATGAACTCACAAACAATTATTGTTACTATAATATACCAAACAACCATTCGAATAGTCTTATTTTTACGCGAATTTACACAAAGAGGCCTGTCTCGTTCTGAGCAGAGCGTACGGCAAGCGCTACAACAAAAAATGCTTACTTTTTGTAAAAACGATTTATTAATTACTATTTATTGTTACTGTTGTTATTTTTCATATTTTCATAAATTTTAAACTATTATTTATTCCTATTTATTTATACTGCTACTTGTCATAATTATTTAATGTAAATAATAAATATATCATCACGGGCATATTATCCATTGCTGGGTGTTCCAATCTAATTTGTACACAAATATCAGTAATGACGAAATATTTGTACAGGTCGGACGCTTACCAGCAGTCACGTCACGGGCACTCATTGCTGGTGTGGAAAATGCACGACAGGTGTCAATTTTGTGCCATTAAAATTCGAAGTAATTTTTGGCGTCGGTCGGGATCAAACCCGGATCCCCAGATTCGTGACCAGACACTCAGGCACACGGCCATGAGACCCCCTTCCTGTCTGTGTTCATTTAACTAACCATTTATAAACAATATATAAATCATGATTTGTAGAATTGTACAAATACCAACAACCAAGAAATTTAACAACTTTTGTGTTAGACTGTTGTGTATGTTTATTTCATACACAACAGTCTAACACAAATAGTTCAATGCACTCTGGAATAAACAGAATTATTAATGCATATAATTCACTTTTCAGTCATATAGACAAATTTCACCTTTCTGTTTCAAAATTCAAAACTGCCATTATACGAGAAATTTCACATCACAGCATACGTATAATTTTTTTCTTTTTTCGTTACTCATTTTATGTTATTTATTGTATCGCCTTATTTTTTCTGTGTAACTGATTTTCATTTGAAGAATCTTTTGTATTGTTCGTGAGAACCTGTTATTGGTCAACTGACTGTTGGTTCTCCTTGTATAGAAAATAAATAAAATAAAAAAAAACTATCCGAACTATTTACAACAACGGGAATAATTTAACTGAACTGATATATTTTAAGAAAAAAGTTAAATAAATAAATCATTACAATAATTATTTTAGCAACTAACATTTCATTATTAGTTCTTTTGAATTATATAAATGTAAAAAATCTTATAAGCACGCAAAATAAAAGCATCGGAATAAGTACGTGAGAATGAGAATTTCTCGGCCTAGGTTGAGTGGTGGAAAGCACCCTGCACCTAGCTGGGCTACGCGCTGCACTGTCTAGCGCTAGCGTCTAGCCTGCCATTCCTGCATTAATTTCAATAGAAAATAAATAGGTAAAGGACTTATAAAAAAAAATTACGATGACATAATCAACAGATTTAGTACCTACTTTATATTATTTCTTATTGTATTAATAGTTACATATTTAAAATTATAGATACCCTTCAAAAAGTACTGTCAATCCCGACAATAAATTGGAAACATTTCAAAAAATTAGAAGAGTAGGACAAAATTTCTTTATAGAATGAATTTAAAATTTAAAAATCTAAATATAAAGAATAGATATAAGTAGAATTTTGGTCTGTAGAGTTTAGATATACAAGAAATGTTAAATAAAATAGGGCGCGAGCAGTCCTGTGACTTTGTTGGCAGATATGGAAGCCCGTGCCAAATGATAGCTAGTAATTATGTACATAGTTGTCAAATATCATAATACTTCATTTAAAATTTAGTGATTTTTCAATTCCATGTGGCTTATTTTCCTCGACAAATAAATTCAACACTCCTGGTGACAAATTACCTACGTGAATTTAGAGAGTCTTGAAAGTTTTAATGAAAAATACTGACATTAGACATCTATGTACATAATTACTAGTTGTCATTCTGACGCGGGCATAGTTTGAAGAGATATGATAAAATAAAACAATGAAAACATTTATTTTCGTTGGTAATTAGTAACGGTTAATAAGTTTCCTGTTTTTTCTACGTTATGTGCGTCCGTTATCGCTTTGAAAAAGGCTCGTCTTGGCTGCGTCCAGCGTGGTATGAAATGTTCGCGGTTGAGATTTTTTTCCGCTTAGCGAGTTTTTCAATTGCATTGGACTGGGCACATGTGTTCCGCAGAAATGCCCTTAATGTGCGATTTTATGTTCCTCATTCGTCGCTGCGGCTGATTTATGGTGGCGAATGCACGCTCACAATGCCTCAAAAGATTCCCCGCGCTCAAATCGTCCGGTTTTTGCAATTACTTGAGTGCAGCTACTCCTCGCGAGCCGGAAACCTTTCGGATGTCCCACGTAATTGTTTGGTGACCCACGCTTCAATACTAGATACGAAGAGTAGATCCAGGGATGCTGGATAGGATATTTCTATGATGCTCCAACCCGCCAAGTGTTTTTCTTTTCTTTCGCTACTTTTTCTCTCTGCTGAGCCAGTGAATTGGAATTTTTCTAAGCTTTTAATGAAATGAATTGTTCCACGATTTCTTATTGCAATTGCAGCTCTTACACAGATTTATTTCTTAAACGATGTTTAACCATCACTTACAGACTTCGTCGTTATTATATACCAAAACAAAAATAGCTGCGCGAGATTTTTATCCGTACTAGAATGATATAATACGACTAGCACATTCTAAGAACATTTTTACCTCTCGCTAAGAGAGGTATTGGATTCATGCTAAAAATCGCATATTCGGATTTTAATGACTAACCACGTTTTAAGAAGCGTCCCTACAATCAAATTTTAATATTTTTACGATGAAGTCTATGTGTGTGTGTGTGTGTGTGTGTGTGTGTGTGTGTGTGTGTGTGTGTGTGTGTGTGTGTATGTGTGTGGGGACGTTGGAAGGGCGATTTCTCTAAACTAATACTTAATTTCTGTTTAACTACGTATTTGTCAATCGGACATTACAGAGGGAAGAGCTGAAAAGGTTTTGGTAATAATTAAACAACCGGAAGTAGCAGATTCTTAAAAAAATTCTTGTAAATATTATTTTTTGATAATTTTTGTCCTTGCTAGTAAAAGAAGAGTAAATTCTCTATCTGATACATATAAATATTTTATTATATCTTTTATATATTTAGAGATAAAGAAATATAAGGTATATAATAATCTGTTGTAATAAATCACACAGCCCAAATAATGTAATGGAAACCAATTGAAAAATTGAAATGTTTGTAACTGACAGATAAATGTCAGTGTCAAATATCCAGAGACAATACTGAAGATTTTTTTTTGGGAAGTACATACATTATATTATTTCTTATTGTATTAATAGTTAAATATTTAAAAAGAGTACGATCTTAAAAATCATTTCGTCCAGATCTCGGGATCATTACAAGTATCGTGTCACATAAGCCGAGCCGAGCTAAAGCAAACCAATCGTTCTTACGGTACTCGCCCATCTACGCATAGTTCGAAATCGACGTAACAGTGTTGATTAAATTTGTGGAATTACAATTATAAAAAGAGTTACAAGCTGTTATAATAGTTATGGTTCCATGTTGAAATTAATTCGGTGTCCGAATAGAATTACTATCCTGCTAACACATTTCATTTATAACCGTGAAGCTTGCTGCCTAGTCTGTTGTCCGTATGTCAGCAGTTATGTAACATTGGGTGCCGTGTAAACTCGGTGTGACAGTGAGCGAATGGCCCCAATCTCGACGCGAGTAAATGGGACGTTTCCTACGGGAAGCCGTTGTCGTTTCAATTAAGACTCCAAGTTCTCATATCAACACCGTTGGTTGACGTGGATTACACGACGCTGCAAGAACATTGGGTAATGCCCGGTTATGATTGCACTAGGACTAGAGCCAACATATTGAACTTAGTCATTGTAATATAATGCCAGATCATGTTAAGGATGTAATTCGGGAGATATTGGAATAAGAAAATCAATCAATTGGACCAAATGGAAGAGCAAGGCAGAATAATATATGCAACAAAAGTTTTGAGAAAAAAGTATTCTCCAAATTTTATTACCCAATAATGTCTAATCTAGTCGTCTCTGAACATAATAAATACATAATAGATTTTTTTACCTCTCGCTAAGAGAGGTATTGCATTCATGCTAAAAATCGCATATCCAGATTTTATTGAATAAGCACGTTTTAAGGTCCCTACAATCCGATTTTATCATTTTTACGATGATGTCTGTGTGTGTGTGTGTGTGTGTGTGTGTGTGTGTGTGTGGATGTGTGTGTGTGGGATGTTGGAAGGACGGTTACTCAAAAACTATAAGACTTTAAATTTGTTTAACTACGTATTTCCCAATCGGACATTCATGGGAAGATCTGAAAAGGTTTTGGTAACAATTGGACAACCGGAAGTAGAAGATTCTTGAAAAAAAATCTTCTAAATATTATTTTTTGAAAATTTTTCTTGATAATATTAAAGAAAAATAAATTCTCTTTCTGATACATTTAAATATTTTCATACATATTTTATAGATTTAGAGATAAAAGGAATATAATATATAAAATAATGTTGTAATTAATTTTACAACCGAAAGGATGCCATGAAAAATAGTTGCAAATTTAAATTATTTGTAACTGACAGATAAATGTCAGTGTCAGAAATAATGAGTAATGAAAGAAAAATGTATTTGGAGAATCCCTTAATTCTTGATCTGTGACTATTATGGAGATGACAAGTCTAGGTTGAAGGACTTAAATTTGTTTCAAACATTATGGGACAATGTACACCAGTACTGTAGACTAGAGTAACTTTGAATTGCGAAAAAGCTATCAAATTCTTCTCAAGTAAGTTGTAAATATTGACAAAACTACACATCGATATAAGAATAATCGGAGTGCAATCTATCCGTCACTTTATTAAAGGGAATTAAGGTTATTTAGATATAACAAGTATGAAAAAATAAATTGTAAAAGAAGATATGTAAGAATAGATGCACAATCCATATATACATTTTAGACCGCCCAAAATTAATGTTTTTACTAGAAGAATATGAAGAGAAAGTAAACAACGTTGTTCGAATTGAAAATTGCTGTTACCAGCCTAATATTTATATATGGTAAACTCTACTTTGTAATTTATTGTAACATAATTTATGGTAAAATATCTTCATGTTGAGACATGCTATTATTGAATAATAAAGAAGTTTATACGTCATAGATTTATATGAATATATTATTTGTATTTATAAAAATATTCTTTGCTTTATGCATACAGCCAGGTAAAATATACGGCGAGAGGTTATGTGCTGGCCACATCAGATTTTTTATTATGTATCATGTTAAATTTGCCAAAAAAAGTTTTGAAAGGTGTTACACAAACTTGAAATATGCAAATCTATTTATAGGTTAATTGAACACACGTCTTTGGAGATCAAAATATTGAACAGATGACTATTTACCGAACTATACGGGAATGTGAAGAAGGTGTAGTATGAATTAATTTAATTCAAAGTGCTCAAGACAACGATTTAGAATTTTAATGATGATTTTAGCAGAAAATTGGTCAGAAAGTACTTAAAATTTCGAAAACTAAATAATGCAACCAAATATACAGTGCGCCAGTCTGACCGAATCTCCAAATACTACAGAGCTTTAAGGTACTAACATTTTATAGAAAATATAGAGGAAGTATAATCCCCCAAATGTTTCTTAGCAGTGAATAATTGAAGACTTTTGAGCATTTCCTAGCAGAAAAGTATACAATAATGGCTGAAAATACTAAAACGAACAACAGTTGCAGACAAGAATTTTTCTAACGATCCGGGAATTAAAATTAACAGAGACAAATAAGACAAGGTAGTATAAAACTGCGTCGCAATGAAGATAATGGTTCCCTATCAGTGTTGTGCAACCAGATTTCTTATCTCCTTAGTTTATAGGAACACAACCTCTCGTTAATGTTCAATAAAAAATAATAATAAATACATAACATTTTTTTTGGATCAAAATTTAATCGCAACTTACGAATCAAGTCATACCAATCTTTATTAGGTAATCCTAAAGATAAAATAGATACTAACAAAAAATCCGATATGTAGAGTATTTTTTTTAAAAGATATCCGATCAAGGTCATCTGTATCATGAACGAATTAACAAATTGACATGCATTTACCTCTCTCATTTACCGTGATACAAAGCGTTTACGATAAGAATGGATACAACATGCTTGTCTTTTAAAAATTCATATTGTTTCGACTAAGTTAGGGTATTCCATTTTAAAACGATGCTCGTTGTTGACAATACTTTCGCTGAAACATAAGTTTATTTATTAATTAAGATATATTACCTTGTTTTATAGCCGGACGAATAAACTTGTCAGTGACACTGACACTTTGTCAGTATCCTATTTTTCACACATTTGGTTTTACATTTGCTAATAAACTTACCAATTGATTTACTTTTAAATTTTGAATGCTTTTACTGTAACATATATGCTCGTATTTATAATAATAAAATAACAGTACCCTCATAAAAACAGAATAGGCGGAGCTAAAATCTTAATTTATACAATTCGTAGATGACCTTAATCGGACATCTTTCAAAAATTTTACTGTATAAAATTCACTGTAATGATTGTAGTAAAGTTTACATCGGTCAAACTAAAAGACAAATTGACACTCGGTTTAAAGAACATTATCACGTATAAATCGGTAATGCAGAAAAACTAGCGTAGCTCAACATACGTTCATTAATAATCATAAAATTAACAATTCTAATATTAAACCTTTAACACATATTAATTATTGATAGATATTTAGATGCATACGAGAGTTTAATAATAAATAAATTTAGAAATAAATTGATGAACGCAGATCTCGGTCCTATACCAAACTCTAAATTATTCGATTTGATATAAACTTAAATCCTATTTGTTATTAGACGATTTACATTTTAATGACTCAATATCATTGGACGAAATAATCTGAGTTTATAATTGGTAATCATTCACCTGTGACTCGCATTCCGATAAAATCCCAGTTCCTTTTTTTTCAGAGTTGTTAGGACCTCTGGAATTGTTTACATGTTGAGTAATCTTAGCTACTCTGTTTAAATTTGTACTACTCATGATGAGATACACTCGAAATACGTGTATAGTTTATATAATAATTTTACGGTTATGGAGTATTTTTTTTTAGAATTACTCTAAGCTTTTGTTACATACGTTAACTGTGTACGAGAACTTTAACCCTTTGGAGTCTAATATTTATAGTATCTTTGTACATTAAAGTAATATAATATAAAATTATAGAGATGTAGTTCAACCCGTAATAAATAATATAACATAACAAATGTCACTATTTCATAGGGATAACACAGCAATTAATTTAAAATTTTAATAACAAAACCAAGGTAAAACAAAAAGCAGAATTCATCTTCATAAATTTCATTTAGTCGTCGACGGAGTAACACGGATAAAAACTAATAACACAAGTGTCCTACTCAAATAATCCGAGTCAGCCGAGGGTAAGAAAAAATCCAGCTCACAGGGCGTTTGTTTTTCTTAGCTGGGGCCGACCGGGACTTCTATTTACAGTTAGAAGCAGAACATGTAAAATAATCCAATTATAAAGGATGTAGTGTGTCGTGTCGCGTACAACAATGAGCAAGGAGAGGAACACGAAATGCTCCCAGAACCGTACTTGATGAAAAAGATGGGCTGAGCTTGCCAGACAAGAACATCGCCAAATAGAATGTTCGAGGTGAATTTAGATGAGCTGCTTCTTATATCACGTTCTATACTTTTGTTTTGCATTTATCTTCCTGACGTCGTTTATCTTAAGCCCCTATATTCAGTGGGGAAAACAATATTTTGAATATTTCAACGATAAACGTACATTAGACATCTTTAATTTATAGAAAACTAATATAAATTTTTAATATGAAAAGTAAATAAATAATATATTTATTATGCATCAATCCAACAAGATGCAATCCCGATTATAGGATGATTATAAGAAAGTAATCATAAACAAATAGCTTTGCGACAATACATAAAATTCACATATTATAAATATGTATGTATGTATACAAGTAGATAGAAAAGCAAAGGAAAAACTACAAAATATAAATAATATAAATAAAATAAATAAATATATCATCACGGCATATTACTCATTGCTAGGTGTGCCAATCTGCTTTGTACACAGATATCTGTAATGATGAAATATTTGTACCGTGTGGGCGCTTACCAGGGGCAACCTCACGGGCACTCATAGCTGGCGTGGAGAGTGCACCACAGGGGTCAATTTTGTGCTATTAAAATTCGAAGTAATTTTTGGCGTCGATCGGGAACGAACCAGGATCCCCAGATTCGCGTGACCAGACAAATATGAAAAATCTGATGTGACCAGCAGAATACCTTCCATCAATCCTGTGTATTATGTATATATTTATTTAGTTGGCCATCAAAAATGTCAATATGACAAGTGATATTGTTTTATTGAGTGCACATTTTTCTGACTGGCGATTTCATCTCATAATTCGTTCTAGCTGTTGTACGATCAAAAGTTATTTTAATTCTAGAGCTGACTCGAGGCATAATGAATGATATCTTACTTAATATATTAGGGTCGGTTATAAAGAAACCACGTTCACTCTGGATAACAGTGCATTGTACTTATGATCAAAACGAGAATATTGTTTGAACTCTTTATAAAAACAGTATTTAACAAATTTTTCTAAATTGATTCCAATTTGGTGGTATATTTGTTGTATATAGGATTCCAGATGAGGAGACATTATTCTAGTTTTGATCTGACAAATTCAGAATATAGACGTTTCAGCGTAGACAAATTATGAAACTTAACTTTGCATCAAATAAGATATGTATTTTCCATATTATATAAATAAGTATAAACAGTTTTTTTTACAGAGTAATTCATGATTTTATATTTACTGTAGTTAAAAAATAATTTAGATGTTTAAGACCACACAGAATACTTTCAATATCTTTCTGAAAGAAAATGGAATAATTTTGAGAATTGATTTAAAAATGTTCAATTCATCGGCATACAGTAACACTTCAGAATGTTTTATACAAAAAATATTATCATTTATGAATATAATGGACAATAGAGATCCAAGATTAGAACCTTAAAATACGCCAGAAGTAACAACAAACGCATTGGAAGCAAAGTTGAGCTTCACTGACATATTACGACAACTCAAGTAAGAGGGCAAAAAAGTAAGGAAATCTGTAGAGAAATTAAAATATTTTCAAGTTTGTACAGGAGAACATTGTGATCTATGCTGTCGAATGCTTTCTTGAAATCCGTGTAAACTACATCAACTTGTGTGTTATCATGAAGAGAATTCAGTGAGTATTCCTTAAAATTTGTGAAGTTTGAAGTTAACTAAATAATGGAATCGAATTTTTGGAAATGTTGGATACAACAAATATAGGACGGTAATTAGAAACATTGGTTATGTCGCCTGATTTAAAAATAGGACCGATATAGGCGGACTTAAGAAAAGTAGGAAAGATCTTTTGTTTTAAGGTTAGATTGAAAAGATATTTAAAAGGTTGAAGAAGAATATCACTTGCATGCCTTAAGAATTATAGGCTGGTAAATTATCCGGTCCAGGATTACGGGATGGTTTTAACAGTTTAATAGCTTGCAGAATATCAGAGTCTGTAATAAAAGGTATATTCACTAGATCTAAATTAACAACAAGTGAAGAACTTTCAATATTGAAACAAGCTTTCAGAACTCATAATAATGAAATAAAAACAATATTTGGGATATGCAACTTTACCTTTCATTGCCAATGTAACAGATAAAATTGGTAGAATTCTAAATAAATTTGACATACAGACGTCATATAAATCAAGTTTAAAAATCCGTGATCTTCTTGGCAATGTTAAAGACATAGTTCCTCTACATTGTTCTGGTATATATAAGATTCCTTGCCAGTGTGGTAAAGTATACATTGGTCAAACGGGTAGAACTGTAGCAACAAGATTAAAAGAACACGAACGACATATAAGATTAAATCAACCAGATAAATCTGCTGTTGCTGAACATGCCATTCAAGAATTACATGGAATTGATTTCAAAAACACGAAGATTTTAGCAAGAGAAAATAACTGGATGAGAAGACTAATTAGAGAAGCCATCAAAATCAAGAAATCCACAATAAGGTTATGAGCTTAATAAGTCGTGTTTACCTGTTATTCATTCATAATTTTTCTGTCTTTTAATTTTGTATGTTTTTCTGTAAACTAGTTGTCTTGACTACATGTACTTTGTTATTTACTATTTACCTGATGAAGACAGCACTACACTGTCGAAACGTCGTTAAATAAAAATAAACAGAACTAATCCCAAATATTGTTTTTATTTTGAGAACTTTCAAGATTATCAAAATCAACAAAATCAGAATCTACATATACACTAGACAAGAATTCAACAAAACCATTACCGATATCTGGACTACTACTGTAGGTAGCATTATTAAAATGCTAAATCTAAGCAATAATTGGGCTGATCAGAGCATATCTCTTAGATCACTGTGACGTCACCCAATTATGTTCCTTACTTTCAAACCGCCCGACAATATTTTATTTGTCTTTAAAAAATAAAAATATAGTTACTTGTATTATCACACTAAACGATATAAGCTGGCCATTTATATATCTTAAATAAAATGTAAAACTTTCTAAAATCTAACAGACAATACCCCAGTTTTTTAATTATTGTTGTGGAAATTATATTCGTTCACAAATACTACACATTACAGTGTATGCGATCCATATATTTCTCCTGAAATTTTATTATTTTTCACCTACAAATCTTAAGCTTGCAATCATTTCTTGCTTGTAGTCCTCCCCTGTGCAGTGAGTTTCATCAACCCCCTGCTGTAAGACACAAACACTTGGAGAAGTCCTGGGAAGCGTAATATCAACCCTGTGGAACCCCTGCGTTCATGACACACGACATTCGAACAATGAAGAAGACTGTCTGTGAGTTAAGTCACCAGGTAATATTCTGTCGAATTAGCGATGAATTGTCACCGAGATGTTTTGAAATATAAAATATTTTGTACAAAATTATTCGGTTTAGGAAGGATTTTTCCTTTTCTTTTTCTTGTGAACTCAAAGCATCACACTAATGTTCCAGTTTACTTCTGCTATCGTTGTTGGTGAATTGTTTCAGCTTTGGCACTTTGCGATTCTTCCACGGTAACTGATTCCACTTGCCGTGCTCCGTTACGAAGCGAGTGCCACCCCTTAGGGTTTATGGCTGCCCTGAGGAAACTTCAACCCTACCGCTGATGTATGCGTGGGAAGATGGGATACACTCTAATGGGGATGTTACGAAACGAAGGGTGCAGTGAAAGGGTTGACGGAAAGAGGTCATGTCGTAAATAAAATAATGAAATTATTTTAGAATCAAATTATAAAGATACATAATGCATTTTTTATAAATTCTTGCATAAATCAGATATTTCAATTTTTACTTCTCGCTAAGAGAGGTACTGGATTCATGCTAAAAATCGCATATCCAGATTTTATTGAATAAGTACGTTTTAAGGTCCCTACAATCCGATTTTAACATTTTTACGATGATGTCTGTGTGTGTGTGTGTGTGTGTGTGTATGTGTGTATGTGTGCGGATGTATGTGTGTGAGTGTATGTATGTGGGATGTTGGAAGGACGATTACTCAAAAACTATAAGACTTTATATTTGTTTAACTACGTATTTCCCAATCGGACGTTCATGGGAAGATCTGAAAAGGTTTTGGTAACAATTGGACAACCGGAAGTAGCAGATTCTTGAAAAAAAGCTTCTAAATAATATTTTTTGAAAAATTGTCTTGGTAATATTAAAGAAAATTAAATTCTCTATATGATACATTTAAATATTTTATTATATATTCTATAGATTTAGAGATAAAAGAAATATAATATATAAAATAATCTGTTATAATAAATTTTACAGCCGAAAGAATGCCATGGAAAATAGTTGAAAATTTAAAATGTTTGAAACTGACAGATAAATGTCAGTGTCAGAAATCCGGAGATATGACTGAAGTTTTTTTCTGGGAAGTACATACAATTTATTTCTTATTATATTAATAGAATTATAGGCACATTACATATATCCTTCAAAAATACTGTCAATCCTGGCAATGAATTGGAAACATTTCGAAAAATTAGAAGAGGACAAAATTTCTTCATAAACTTAAAATTAAACAATCTAAATATAATTGCTTGTAAACGAAGAGTAAATTCTCTATCTGATACATATAAATATTTTATTATATCTTTTATAGATTTAAAGGAAAAAAAATATAAGGTATATAATAATCTTTTGTAATAAAACTCACAGCATAAATAATGTCATGGAAACGAATTGAAAAATGAAAAAGTTTGTAACTGACAGATAAATGTTAGTGTCAAAAATCCAAAGACATTACTAAAGATTTTTTGTGGGAAGTATATACATTATATTATTTATTATTGTATTAATAGTTAAATATTTAATATTATAGTTATAGTACATATACCCTTCAAAATACTGTCAAACCCGACAATGAATTGAAAACATTTCGAAAAATTAGAAGAGGACAAAATTTCTTCATAGAATGATTTTAAAATAAAAAAAATCTAAATATAAAGAATAGGATGTAAGTAGAATTTTTGGTGTAGAAATGTTAAATAGAATAGGGCGCGAACAGTCATGTCACTTTGTTGGCCTTGACCAGCAGATATGGGGGACCGTGACAAATTGATGTCTAGTAATTATGTACATAGATGTCAAATATAATAAGTTTTCATTCTAAATTTCGTGATTTTCCTCGACAAGTAAATTTCACACTCTTGGTGACAAATTAATTACTTGAATTTAGAAAATCTTGATATTTTTAATGAAAAATTCTGACATTTGACATCTATGTGCATAATTACTAATTGTCTTTCACACACGGGTCCCTATATCTGCTTGTCAAGGCCAACAATATCACATGACTGCTCGCGTCTTATAGTTATGTAACCAAAAACGGAAGTGGTATTCTGCTAGCTACAACAGATTTTTATTTAATTAAACGTCGAAAATAAATAAGCAGGAATGGAAAAAAATATATGCAACTCTGTGACTTTTTTATTAACCAAAGAATGGTAGAATATTCAGGGCTGGCTTGTGACTTGGTAAGCCAATAAACTTTTCTCTAAAGAGCCTGAAATAACTAAAAACTATATGCTACTCTTTTATTTGTCGCAGTTTAAAACATAAGTTTGTAATCATTTCGGAATGTCCGGTCCATAATCTATCAGAATCTCCTGGTGAATAGCAAGACGCCCGCCTGTTTCAGGTACGCCATACCGGGTAATGTACTCCGCGTCGATACGGCATGTCCACGTGATCTATCGCCTACGCTGTCCGACACTAAGATTAACTGCAAATGCCGCTGCATACAATTTTTATTTTTGCATTCAATGAACGTCAGTTTTGGCTTATCGCTTCATACCAAAAAAAGTTATTGATGTACTCGACTCACCTGAGTGGTGTTGCAGCATGGATGGAACATCTGCAACAAATGGAAATATTACCAAGATTTGTACGTTTTGGAAGTAGAAATTCTCTTTTTTCAAACAGTAAATATAGTTATATTACTGTCTAACTCATTCGGAAACTATTATATATAAGCTGAATGTCATTTTAAACACCGTAGTAATATATTTTTATTTACATTCATATTCATTATAATAAAAGAGTTTATATCAACATTGATCATCCGGCTCGGATGAAACGCAAAAGAAATCCTAATTGCAAGATATTTTAAAAAATCAATAGAATACCCCCTATTTAATAAATTTATCTGTTTCACTTTTTTAAGACCACTCATATAGTATTGCAGTCCAAAAGTCTTTGTTTCGGATTCCGATCAGTAGTGTTTTGCAAAAAAATATATATTTCCAGTAAAATTATTTCATAAACTATGCAAATTTTACTTGACACTATCACCTGTCAATCAGTAAAATTTACTTTTTCCATTATGGTTTCCATGGTGAACCTTCAGGTTGCAAGATTTGGTTGCAAGATTTATGAAAATTGATTTCTTTATAATTTTTCATCTCCAAATACAATTGAATATGAAGAAGAAAATTCATTCAAATCGTAAAGAGAATAACATTATAATTATGGATAACGTATAATGTCAAAAAATGATATTTAACTGCGTTTTCTCGGAAAAATTGTTATCGCAGGAGAAATTTTTGTCACACACGCACACATACACGCACACACATGCACACACACACACTTACAGACATCATCGTAAAAATAGTACAATTATATTCTAGGGACCCTAAAACGTGCTTATTCATTAAAATCACCAAAGACAATACCTTTCTTACTTAAAGGTGGCGGAATGTAAAAAGAATACGGATTATTTTTACAATTACGAATTTTACTTCTCGCTAAGAGAGGTATTGGAATCATGCTAAAAATCGCATATTCATATTTTAGTGAATATGCATGTTTTAAAATCCCTAGAATCCAAATTCAACATTTTTACGATGATGTATGTGTGTGTGTGTGTGTGTGTGTCTGTGTGTGTGTGTGTGTGTGTGTGTGTGTGTGTGTGTGTGTGTGTGTGTGTGTGTGCATCTATGCGGATGTTGGAGGTACGATATATTAGATTCTATTAGACTAAAGACCTGTTTAACTACGGACTCCTCAATCTAAGATTAATGAAAAAAGTTGGATATGTTTTGGTAACAATTGGACAACCGGAAGTAGTAGTATCTTTAAAAAAAATCTTCTAAATATTATTTTTTGAAAATTTATGTTATTACAAATATTATTGAACACATGAGATTGATTTAAAAAAATATAACTTCTATAGATTTAGAGATAAAAAATATATTATGTAAAATAATCTGTTGTAATTAATCACAGCCTAAACAACTCCATGGTAACCAGTTGAAGTAATATAATGTTTTTAAACGACATGTAAATGTCAGTGTCAAAGATTTAAAAATCATTACTGAAGGCTTTTTCTGGGAAAGACATTTAATATTTCTTATTGTTTTATTAATTAAATATTATACGTATATTACATAGGTACACTTATCATAAATATCGCCAATCCCGCGAATGAATTGTCAGAATCTCGAACATTTAGAAAAGTAGGAGAAAATTTGCTCTAAGAATGAATTTAAAATTATAAAAAAAATATATAAATATTAAGAATAGATGTAATTAGAATTTTTGGTACACAAGAAATGTTAAATACAATACTTATATAACCAACAATGGAAATAGCGAAGGTATTGTATTGGGAATTAATTTATCGATTTATTTTGTTAGTATTTAGTTAACATTCAAACAAATGAATAAAATATTTATTGAACGGTGATACAAATAAAAATAATTTCCGTTCTACTTACAAAAAAATACCAGCTACTTGCTAAATAAATTTCTTCTACATCCAAAGAAATAAAACAAAGATGAAATAAACAAGAAAATTAAATCTCCTTTGTTACAAACAAACAGTTGGTTAATAGGATCTTTAGAAGAAAATACAAATTTCTCTGTTCTTCATACAGGAAAAACTAGAAATCTCGTATGTCGACATTTGTTGTGATGTTGCGAAATCACAAGCCTAGGGCGTTTAATTCCGAACATCCGCTAAAAACATAAATATGCTCACATAAACAGAAAGATACGTATACAAAGGGAGAATTATATGCGATACTAAATTTATACCAAAAGCAAGTTGCCGTAGGCAGAGGGTTTCCAAGCCCAGACAAATGAGGGGGAGTTCAGTAGCGTACAAAAAAAATAACAGAAATCAAATGTACTCAAAGTGCACAGTAATAAATATGAATATTTTGTGAGATTGACAACTGATAAAATTTATATTTTTCTTTTATAAATTCTGAGTAAATCTGAGAAATTTCACGAGTATGATGTAGGTAAAGTGTTAACAATTACTCGAAATCTCAGTCAAACAGTATTTATTCTTACAACACCGACGTTTCGGTGCATACTTGCACCTTCTTCAAGGCTTATAAGAAATAATGTAACAAAATAATACAAAATAACATGGACATTATCACACTTACAGTAAGATCTTACAGATTGTTACATATCATATGCACAAAATACATTCGTACTAAACATTCAGTTATTACACATCGTACAAAAAATTCAAAGAGCACACACACATCCACTTACTCTCAAAATCGACAACAAAATAATTCGGAAAATAGGCGGAAATATCTTGCGGAAGGATTCTTGGTAACATCATCGAAACGAACTCCTATTCATCGTCCGTACACTAATGATTGTGTAGCATTGTTGTAGGAAATTTGCTTTTTACACAAAATATACGTCCTTGTAAATCAGTTCATGCATTGATGTTGTTGCAATCATCCCTGATATGTAGCATTTCAAAAAACATATGTTTGGAGTAAATCTGTTATTCTACCAAAATCTTGAAATTGTCCAAATCACGTGTATTTTAATGTATTGGGATGTTCAGCCTGAGCACATTTGTTTTCCATGTTGTTCTGTGTTGATCTGCGATGTTCGCTCATCCAGAACGGTGATATTGCACATAAGTCCATTTCGACAGTAGGCATGCTTTCCAGCAACCTTAAGGACTCAATGGATAAGAACGACAAATCAAACGTGGTTATAAAGTTCATTGCGCCACTGAAAACTGCAAAGCCACATACATTGAGACAACCAAACGTTTTCGAAGATCTAGATGAGCGAACCCCGCAGATCAACACAAGAACAACAAGATGAACAAATGTGCTCTGGCTGAACATTCCAATACACTAAAACACACTTTTGAACAACAGAATTACTCCAAACTTATGTTTCTTGAAATGCTACATATCAGGGATGATATTTTGGTGCATTGGAAAAGTTTTATTTTAATTAATTTCCTACAATAATGCTACACAATCAATAGAAATCCGTTTCGATGATGTCATCAAGAATCCTTCCACAAGATATTTCCGGCTATTTTCCGAATTATTCTGTTATCGATTTTGAAAGCAAATAGATGTGTATGTGCTTTTTATAAATTTTCTACGAAATGTAAAAACTGAAAGCAAAGCTCTTAACCTTTTACTAAACTGTACAACTAAGAATTACTTACTAAAATAGGTTAGTGTAATACTAGTGATACTGGTTCTCATAATTTCACTACTAGCTTATTTTAACTAGTAATAAAGTATATGTCGCAACCCTGTACTATTAATAAAAACATTGAATGAGAGGGATAGATATACAGAGAAATAAACATGTTAGCATGAAATAAAAGATTTAACAGTTTTGCGAGCAGTGAAATAGTAAGTGTTGTAATTAACAAATATGAAAAATAAGTTATTTTATAAAATGACAAATAAATAGGAGCGTGGGGAAAATTGGACATAAGACGAAAAAATATTTTTATTAAATTTAATTGAAGAAAATTTAAAAATAATAGTGAAGAAAAATCAAGATGGTAAGATTTTAAAAGAACCTAAATTAATAGGAAATCATTAGCCACCAAAATGGCCATAGTGGCGGATTTGCTATTAGATAAAGTAGGCTAAAGCCTACGGCGTAAAAATTTAGATATTGGTTTTATATAATTTCTGATAAAATCAATCATTTTTCTTACAGTATCTTTTGAAAAATCTACATATTTTCATACTCCAACCATCTTTACATATTTTTAAATATTTTTTAATTATCACTACAGTCTTCTAATTTAACAATTAATAGTACTTGAAATTGTCTTTTGTTGCTACTAATTATCATTACTAAATTTCACTTTTACTAGGTAGTACTAAATTGTACTTGTACTAATTTAACTTTATGAGCACAAATAATTTAATAGTGAATAGTTACAATTATTAGTAGTGCTACTAATATTTAGTAATGAGCTTGGCTCTGAATGTTTAGCACGAATGTATTTTATATACATGATATGTAGTAATAATCTGTAAGATCTTACTGTAAGTGTGATAATGTCCGTGTTATTTTGTATGGATTGTTTTGTTATATTACTTATTATAGACCATCTGAGGACCCGGGTTCGATCCCGAACAACGCAAAAAATTACTTCGAATTTTAATGTCACAAAGTTGACCCTGTGGTGCACTCTCCACGCCCGCATTGAGTGCCCGTGAGGTGACGCCTGGTAAGCACCCGCACGGTACAAATAATTCGTCATTACCGATATCTATGTACAAAGCAGATTGGCACACCCAGCAATGGGTAATATGCCGTGATGATATATTTATTTTTTTATTTATTTTATTTATAGACCATCAAGACGGTGCAAGTATCGGCTAAGTGTAAGGTTATGTTAAGGTATGGAGTGATTCTAGATCACGTATGAGCATTATATCGTAATATTGTCTAATACAAGACCCCTGACAAATTTATTTTTAATACACTTTTTATTTTTAGGTCACATTTTAATTAAATTGTTTGACAAGAAAAATTAAATTTGTTAATTTTCTATAAAAAATTAAATTTCCTCTTGAAAAAATTTCCTACTTAAAATTTTAAAGAGCATTACATAAAAATAATTTTGTTTTCATTTTCGCTTTAAGTATAAAACTTCTCAAAACAAAGAATTGTTATATTAAAATTTCATGCGTACGCCATTGTGACAGATAAATTGGCCAAGTTTATGCCATCCATTATAGGGATGAAAAAGTGAATATACACAGGGTGTGTCTCGCGGAATTAGGTCACGTGGGGCACAAATCCAAAGTGGAATTCGAAAGAAAGAAAGAAATGTTGTTATCGATATTTCATACATATTCTTCCTAGATTACAACACCCAAACACGTCGTTGGGAAAAAAATGTAAAATGGAAAATTTTATTCTCGGATATTTTTGCACAATACGTGTTTGATGATAAGGAAATATTTAAAAAGGAATCTCATTTCTTATTGTGAGTTATCAGGATTTAAAAATATGTCTATGGATAAATGTAAAAACAACCAATGTTATTTAAACTGATAAAAAATAAAGATGCCGTTGTCGCAAAGCATATTTTTTACCTTCCGTCACCTTTAGGTAAGGAAGTCTTTGGTCAAAAAATTCAATGAAGAGTTTTTACTGAATAAGCATGTTTTAGGGTCCCTATAATACGATTTTACCATTTTTACGATGATGTCTGTATGTGTGAATGTATATGTGTGTGTCTGTGTGTGTGTGACGAAAGTTTCGGATCGCATAACTTCAATACCACGATTATAAAAATTATATTTTTTCGTATTCCTCAAGTTTACATCCAGAAGAACAACTGATTAGATTTTGGTTATAATTGGTGAACCGGAAATAGCCTCATTTGAAGATTTAACAGTTAAATTTGATTTATTGACATTTCACGTTATTATAACTTAAAGAATATATTATTCTCTATACGATTTGATTGGCATTTTATACTTCATATTCAATAGATATAAAGTTAAAGAATTATAAAGAAATTAAATTTAATAATTCAGCCAGCTATGCTAACCATGAAAATTGTTAATATATTCAGATTAACAGATGTCAGTATCAATAAAAAGTAAATTAATGTGGCAGAGATAAGGATGTTGAAGTATATGTTGGAGAAGACACGGAAAGATACGATAAGGAAATAACTCTAGTGTTACAAGTTTCTAGAAAGATACAAGAGAGACGATTACATTGGTTTGAAAATGTCATGAGGAGAAAAATGGAGAGTATATTGGTTGAAGAATGAATAACTTAGTAAGAGAAGGTTGAAGAAACAGAGCAAGACCAAAAATAAGATGGAAAGACTGTATTGCGGAAGACTTGAGAGAAAAGGAATTGAATGAGAACGACACGTAAAACAGAAATGAGTGGAAGAAGAAAATAAAAAATAGCAACCCCTAACGAATGGGAAAAGCTAAAGAAGAAGATGTTAGTGTCAAGTGAAATTTGCATAGTTTGTTTATGAAATAATTTTACTGGAAATTTAGAATCTTTTGTAAGAAAATTTATGTATGAAATTTATATATATTACACAGGATTGACGGAAGGTATTGTGGTGGCCACAACAGATTTTTTCCTGTATATTTTATTTATGTGAAGTTTTAATCATTTATTCGTTTAATAATTAACAACCCATATGCTGAATTTCGACCATTTATTCCTAATAATTTTGGTGTTCTGATTTCAACGACCTCTAATGTATAAACATCTGCGTAGCCAGACACATAAACCTGTCACCGTGTCAACGCTCTATCAACGTGACCTAGCTAACCGCAGAGACATCCTAATGTCATCCTCCATAAAATATCTTAAAAATTCCACTTTTTACAGTACTTCGAGTAATAGCCGTTTTCCCAAACAGGTGTTAAGAGTACTCAACATGTACTCCATGCTAAAGATATTAACATCTTTTCAAAATTCATATAAGAATTTGTATGACTTTATTGCGCATGTTGTCGTTGTTTTGTGTTTAATAACAATGTTGTACACTCGCCAAATGTCAACAATTACTTTGCCAAGCTTTCATCGAGTAATTAAACATTTAGTTTACAAAGTACAAGTTTTGCCAAAAAGATATGGATCATAGAAATTGTTTCAAAGATATTTTATTATTGTAGGTGTATGTGTAAATAGTTTAAGTATGAGCTGGCGTTAGACATTATTAAAATTTATATGTTTTCCTCAACTATTGTTAGAAATAAATATAGAAGCATTTGTAATAGTAACACAAAATATACAGGTAGAAAATTTATTACGCGTGTGTTTGTGTGAGTGTGTGTGTATGTGTGTGCATTTGCGTGTGTATGTACGAGCCCAAACCCATAATATTTCGGCCGGTTTACATTTTCAACAAACAAATTATAAAACCGACACAAATGGTGTGAAATTTCTACAAATTTCTTTCGACTAGTTTAAAATATAGATTTTAAACTTACAAAAACTGAATATGTTATTCAAGTACCAGCTTTAATTATATTCGACATTGTATCACTAACTCCTGCAATTTTTTCTGTGACTATTATCCTATAAGTCTTGCAAGGTAGGTTTTACTGTAAGCACTGGATTTTTACGAAGTTGTTTTTCATTGTACCAAAAAAGAAGGGTCTCAGTAGAAGCTAAGTTTAGAATAGACGATAACCCTTAAAATTCCGGTCCAACTATTATCACCCGTTATTTGGACCACAGTACTTTTTAAGTTTTAAGTCTATATTTAAAGTAGCTGAAAGAATTTTGTAAACATTTTTAACCATTTGTGTAGGTTTTATAATTTGTTGAAAATGTAAACCGGCCGAACTATTATGAGTTTGGGCTCGTCTATAAATAAACCAGCATTTATCTCGCTTATTATTGCGGTTAGCTATTTTATCTATATAACGTATATTACAGTATGTAAACCGCTCTATATAATAGCGTAAGTAGTTCAACATTATTACTTCCGGATCTCAAGTAATTAATAACAACTTTTAATTTTCAAATAAAACACCTTACATATTTATTCAAATTTAAAGAGTACATGGAATTTGCTATCCAACAGTATAAAAACAATTATGTCATATTAATAAAAAATGAAATAGTGAATGCTCAAAAACTAACATTTATTTGAAATCGTCACTAAAGTGCACAGAAATCGTCATTAAAACTTCAGAAATCGGCACTAAAGTAATCCATTATACGACGATTTCATGCATTTGTAGTGTTGCAAACTTTATGATAATTATTGTAGTTGTAAGTAAGATACTTTGGGCAAGTGTACGATGTACAATAGTAAATTTTACGTAAAATTATAAAAAATATGTGCAAGAAGAACGTACTAAATAATTCCGATGAATAAGTTTGATATAAAACACAATTTTGAGTTCTCTTTACGATAACTTCAATTTCCAAGATTAACAGCATTGAATTTCAGACTGACAGATAATAAAAACATAACCTATATATTCTTTTCATTTTCATAATATTTCGATTTCAAATAAAATTTAATATGCACCTCGGCACTGAAGCCCCTTTTTATCACTCATATCATCATTTTCGTGATAAAAAAATAGAACTTCAGTGCCTTGATACATAAATAACTATTTTATTAAATGTGGTAGGCATTGAAATTCACTTTTATAAACAGAAAGTACCTAACCAAATAATATTATTGACGTTAATTAATAATTAACAATTTGAATATTTAATAAATTAATATGACGTGCGCCCCTGAGAGAAAAGTATGCTTGCGCCGCTACTGATAGCATGTTCGCGAACAATAACGTAATCCTTCGAAAGAACGTACCAGAGCGATGATGCAATCCCCGACGCGTTGAGACATGTTAATTACGCCGCGACCTAATTCTTTTGTATGCAGGTCACTGTCGCGTCCAAGGGTTCTAGAAGGATCCATGGGCTATATAAATACCGTCGGGAGAACAGCGGGAAGAAAGTCTGATATATACATATAAGCAACGAGCGATGAACTTGGTGATATAAATATACAGTTTACCAGTTGTTAACATAAATAAATGTAGTTATATAAATAAGTGTAGTGATATAAATATTGTATAGATAAATAATCGTAGTGTTTAAGCATTTAATAATATTCTTAGTGTTTATAATTATTTAATCATAGTTTAGTTGTTTTTATTATCTTTTAATATTTAATCCTTAATTAATTATCGTTTAATAAACGTATTCTTTTATTAATAATATTTGTCTATGTTTTACACTTCACCCATATAAATAAAAACGTTACATTAATTTAAAAAAAAAACTTTCTGCAATAAATGTAAAATAAATAAATTTCATTGCCTACTACTTTTATTAAAAAAATTAAATTTAAATATATGCCATTGTATTTCTTTATAATATGACGTATAATTGTTTTTATACTGTATAGTAAATTTCATGTACTTTTCAAATTGAATATATATATATATATATATATATATATATATATATATATATATATATATATATATATATATATATATATATAGGGTATTTCATTGAAAGTTGCTATCAATTACTCTAGAGCCGGAAGTAATAACGTTGAACTACTTCCGCTATTATATAGAGGAGTTTACATACTGTAATATAAGTTATAAAGTTAAAATCGCTAAACGCAATAATAAGCAAGATAATTGCTGGTATATTTATGACGGAGCCCTGTACAATTTTTTAAAACGTGTTAAGGATGAGTCGAATAATTTTCCAATTTTAAAATAAATTTTAAAATGGTCCAGGTTTTATTGAAACAAAATCAATAGAAGATGTAAGTTAGAAAAAGTGAATTTAATCTAGTTTTCCCGCTCTTTGTCCTCGCGTATTTCAGGTCGCCCACTCGACCATTCCATCGCACACTTGGATTTATTCCCTTGGAATAAAAACGAGATTTATCTGAGGCCGGCTCTGCGGGTCCGCCCCTGTGATGTTCTGCCTCCCCCTGCACCGGCCCTGTGTCAACGTATCCCACTAATTCCCCCCGTGTCGCTGGCTGTTTCCGGTTTTAACTCATTTTAACAGAGCTCCAGGATTTAGTTGCTCTTTGTCTGTGGCTGGAAAAAAGTTTAAAACTACTGTTTCTTGTAAATTAATAGTACAGTGGCTCTGCTTTCATTCTGTCCTGTCAACAAGACTTGGGAAATGCAGCTAACTTTTTTTACAAATGTACGACTTCATTCCTATAAAAATAGTACACTCAAAGAGGGACAAACTAATTTTATTTATACTTTTTTCATGGCCACATGTAAATACATTTTATTTCTATTTTATTGCAACACTGAAATTCACGAACAGGTTTTTTTTACTACACGTAGAAATACAAATATATGTATTTTCATTCACCCACAGATATATGCGTTATAGGTACAAATCGGTGCACCCAGCAATGCATATGTACACATACCGGGAGTAGTTACAGTATAAAATGATTGACAGCAATGTATAAAACGTTTATTTTACAAGTAAACATAGGGATAATTAACACACTAAAATAAATATTAAATTATAATTAAAGAAATGAGAAATTATTTATTTATGTTTATGCACTTAAGAACTACTTTAAACTAGTCAGGAATTTTTCTTTCAACTTATCAAATGCTCAAAATTGATACCACTAACTTCTAAACAATATCTTAAAAGATTATAAAAGGAATTAATAGCATTCGTTATTTGCTGGGGAGTAATATTTTGTGAAGCTGCACTAATTCTGTTTTTTAATTGTTCAATATCTTCGGTCAATCTTGTGTATAAATTCCATACATAAATTTTCTTGCAAAAGATTCTAAATTTCCAGTAAAATTATTTCAGAAACAAACTATGCAAATTGCACTTGACACTGACATCTTCTTCTTCTTCTTTAGCTTTTATCATTCGTTAGGAGTCGCTACTTTTTATTTTCTTCTTCCATTCATTTCTGTTTTGCGGGTCGTCCTCATTCGGTTGCTTTTCTCTGAAGCCTTCCGCAATACAGTCCTTCCATCTTATCTTTGGTCTTCCTGTGTTTCTTCCACCTTCTACTAAGCTATTCACTCTTCTTCAAACATATTTTTCATCTCTCCTCATGACATGTTTAAATCAATGTAATTGTCTCTCTTGTTTTCTAGAAACTTTTAATGCTCCAGTTTTTTCCCTTATACTTTCATTGCTTACCGTATCTATCCGTGTCTTCCCCACCATCCATCTCAACATCTTCATCTCTGCCACATTAATTTTCTTTTCATTGACACTGACATCTGTCCACCATCTGTCAGTTAGAATTTTCTTAATATAGTAGCTGTTTCCATGGTTATAGCATAGCTGGCTGATTTATGAAAATTAATTTCTTTAACTCTATATCCACTCAATATGAAGAATAAAATGCAATTAAATCGTATAGATAATAGATTAATCTATAATATTTACAATAACATTAAATGTGTAAATAATATTTAACAGTGTTTTTTCAAGAAAAACTGTTAAAAATTTTAAATGAGGGTACTTCCGGTTGACCAATTATAATCAAAATCTAATCAAGTCTGCATAAGGATGTAAGGAAGAAGAATACGTAAGAATTGTATTTCTTGGAATTCTAGTATTGGAGATATCGCGGCCGAAACCGGCGTCACACACACACACGCACACACACAGACGCACACACACGCACACACACGCCCACACACACACACACACACACACACACACACACACACACACACACACACACACAGATATCATCGTAAAAATAGTAAAATCATATTGTAGAGACCCTAAAACGTGCTTATTCATTAAAAACTCACCACCGATTTTTTTTGACCAAAGACAATACCTTCCTTACCTCGAGGTGACGGAAGGTAAAATCATTTGGAGCAAGCTATTATTATTATAGATTTTTCGAATTGTTGCTGGGTAGAGTCTGGGTCAACTTATCTTAGACTCATATTTGAATTATCCATGTTATAATCTATACTTTTTCTTCAATTTTATAAAAATCTATTTTGAAATTTGACAGTTTGACGAGTCTGACAACTATTCCCTATGTTTACACATAAAATAAACGCTTCAATACATTCTTGTCATTTTGCAACTATGGTAATGAAACTACTCTATGTTTACTGATAAAATAAACTCTCTGTATATATTTTCTGCACAATTAAAACTATTTGTAATTACAACTAAAATATACCTCCATTGAAAATTTCCATCGGTTGCCAAAATTTAATTGTTCTACTTCCTTAATGAATTATAATTTTGGCTCAACATCTAAAGTATTTGTTGGTTAATTTTTACAAAGATGAAAAATGATTGTTGAAAGATTGTTTGCACAAAGAAATTAAATTGCCTTGCTTGACTAGCTGTTTTCTAATTTAAAGAATATTTATATATTTGTCACGACTTTGATAATAAATGTATAAATACTTGGAGAAGCCAAAGTAAATGTCATAAATGTCATTTTATTTGATCTTTCATTTTGATGTTCATAAATAATGTAAACATAAATAGATCCAACTAATTTTATATAGTATACTCGGCGATCGATTTGGGCCAGTATGGGTGCGTTCTGTATTTAAATCTGTCGATCATTCTGAGAAATCTGATCACGTGATAAAGAACTGTTAACATGTGTACTGTACGCGAGTTATGAACGTTTTCTTGATGATACTGATTAAGAATGTGAAGATGATTGTGGACAACTTAAAGCTGAAAATTATGTAGAAAAATAATTCCTAAAATGACTTATTTATACATTTCAAACATTTTTGATTGATACACGAAAACGACAACATTCATTCATAGAATAGACAATTTTTGCATTGCCGGCGATAAACATTTTAAATATGCGCTTAAATACGCATGCACCAGACAACTGCTCAACATGCTCCATGGTTAGAGAACGAGCGAATATGTAAATACCGAACGGCATCGAGCGGTCAGACAACTCAGAGGCTAAAACCAAACACAGCCATTATGGCATGTCGATAGTCATGGAATTAAAACAAATAAGTAAAATTTCATGCTCCACAATTTTTGTTTGAAGATATTTTTTTCTGAAATAATACACAAGGACATACTGCTTTCCCTTATAATACATTTCGCGCGCCATCCATTATAGAATACTAGACGTTTTCGTTTATTGTCTCGGAGAACTCTAAAGGATCGTGTTTCTGTTTATTGTCTTAAAGCGTACCTATCTGCATTCGTTATTTATCTCGTACCTCTCGAAGAGGAACGCTCCGAGAGCCTTCTATCGGTCTGACAAAAAAGGGTGCGTTCCAAAATCATACCATGGAGTACGGAATAGGGTATTAGAGTAAGAATAGATTACTCCAGGGTTTTGTATAGTTTCGGAACGACATAGTGTAGGAATTTAGTGATATAACAATATAACCTCATTTATTTAGAGCACTTTCATACCAGATATCACATTTAAAACTTTTTTACATATCATATGTTTTATTTAAAGTAATTAACAATCTTATTGATTGCCCGTATATAATAAGTCAGCTAAACTTCCGTGTTCCTAGAACTTCATCTCGTTTAAAGAGTACATTTTATTTAGACACTGCAAAATCTAATATGTCAGCCAAACCTCCATTGCACTATATGATGAAATCATACCAGCAAGTAGAACAGTATGTAGATATTTTTCACAGTAATATTCGGAATATTAAAAATTCCATTGCATTGTATTAACCAAGAGTTTTATTCTCACCCTCTAATTGGGCATTTGCCTGTTGGGTGCAGTACGAAATAATAATAATAATAATAATAATAATAATAATAATAATAATAATAATAATAATAATAATAATAATAATAATAATAATAATAATAATAATATGGAAATTTTACCATTGTATTGCCCATGACTCATGTAGAAGACATCCGGTATAAATATACTCAAATGTTTCTATTTGTTTATTACTTGATTGATATTGAAATGAAAACCATTCTCGTTTTAGTAATGGATTTCCAAACATCATTTTTTACCTTCCTGTCTCAAATATTCTTCGTTCTTACCAAATATGTTGAAAAAAAATATGAGTTTTATAGCTCAGTCACTCCAAAATTTGCTTTTATCTAGAATTGGAGAAAATTCATTTGTTTTTTATTCGTATTTTGAATTCTAAAAAATATATATAATTAGATAATATGGTTATTATAACGTAAACAAAAAAATGAATAATATAATTGTAGTGTTTAGCGCCAGAGTATGTGTGTACTGTCCTATTTTGCAGGGTACGAAAGGGCATGCTATACGAGAAACTCTCATAGTTTCGGAACACTTTAGAGGTTCACCTTTGCAACGGTTTAGAGCATACTCATTACTCTGCAGTAGGTTTTGGAACGCACCCCTGTAAGCTTAGTTTACGAAATGCGCGGGCATCTGAGATATCAGATATGGGATTTAAAATCTGCAATATTAATTGCAACAGTAATTGTATCGTAAACAGAAGTTGCTGGAGTGCAGGTGCAAAAGTCCTGAGAATATCAGCGCTTGCTTTTGTGTATTCAACGGCAGAATATTGCTGCTCTATCTGATTGAATAGCAACCATACGAGGACAATTGACGCTCAATTGCATGAATCTATGCGAATTATGTATGACAAACTGAAACGCACTTTACCATTTTGAAAATAATAATAAACAAAATTAATACTACTTAAAATTTCAAATAAAAAACAATAAGAAGAAATGTAACTCAAAAAACAAGTTATAACTTAAATTTAGAAAAAGGATGCCATTATTAATTAAAAGTTAAAAATATGTCTAATTCATCTGACGACTTTATGAGTTTTTTAAGGTATTTTTTTTTAATTTGACGACCAGTGTATGTAATTTGTGTTATTTATTTATTGTTATCTATCAAAGTAAATTAAATTCTAAATTTTCACGTAAGTTTTAAACATATGTCCATCAACTTTTAAAAAACTGTAATAACTGTTTTAGCTCCTGAAGAAGAAACATGAAGTGTCGAAACCGGTAGAGGCGGAAATAAATAATAATTGACTGATATCCAGTAATTTCTTCTTCCCTATCACCTTTCCAGTCAAGAAGTTTTGCAGCCATAATTTTTTCGTTGTTATGTGTTTTTGCTTCTGTTGTTCGCCGTCTTTGTTCTTTGTGTTTGTTTTGTATTTAATCGTTTTATTGTCATACGAAATAAATAAATAAAATAGATATTTTATATTTATAATACATTATCGACCACATTATAATTTGAAACAATTTTTTCTATGTAATTATGTATTTAATATACGTTTCACTCTATTTATTTTAGTAAATTCATATATAATTTATTTCAAAATGCATTGTTCTATTTTCTCATTGAAATCTTCTTCATAAAATAATTTATTTCCAATTAAAGGTAGTATTTCCTTACACTTATTTGAAATAGACATGATGATATTGAAATTCACACTAGAAAACGATCTTGTTCGTTCTTATATTACACAAATAATCTAAACAATCTACATTATCTGATGACGTCACCAGAAAATTTGACTACAGAAAAATATTTGAAAGATGTCCGATTAAGGTCATCTACGAATTGCATGAATTCAGATTTTTACTCCGCCCATTCTGACAAATTCAGTATTGTCATTTGCTTAGTTTTTATGAGGGTACATAAGATACTACTGTTATTTTATTATTATAAAAGTATATGTTACAATAAAAGCATTCAAAATTCAAAAATAAGTCAACTGGTAAGTTTATTAGCAAATGTAAAACCAAATATGTGAAAAATATGATACTGACACAATGTGATTGTCAATGACACTTATAGAAAATAACGTTATTCATACGGCTATGAATCAAGGTAATGTATCTGAATTAATAAATAAAGTTACGTTACATCGAAAGTATCGTTTTAAAGTGTAATGTCCTAACTTAGTCGAAGCAATATGAATTTTTGAAAGACAAGCGTGTTATATCCATCCTTATCGCACACGCTTATAGTCTTTCCAAAGGAGAGAGATAAATGTATGCCAGTTTTTTAATTCGTCTATGATACAAATGATCTTGATCGGACATCTTTAAAAAAAATTATTGTACTCTTTCAGAGATAATAAACGAGAACGCCTACTATCTGTTTTAAATAAATTCCATATCACGTGGATACATAAGGAAATATGTGAAATTGTTTCGCTTTTCTGTAAAGTAATTTGTATGTTTTAGTACTACTTAATGCAACCATAAAACTAACAAACTCCGTTAGCAACTTCTATTTATCTACATCTGTTTCTCCGACATATTACAACAATTTTCCGCGCAAATTATGTCCGACATTAATGTGAAAATTTCCGTTCTAATTTTCCTTTGTGTGGGTATTTCTGATGATTAAATTGCATCATTTCGCAAGCTATTGAAAACGAATTCGTTTCATCTGCTGCTTCTACTTTGAAGTACAAACAAATCTACACATCTGGTTCACATGACATTTCATACATGTATAAATGTGTAGTAATTGAATACATGTCTGTCAAAGACTACGATAGTTTTTGTTTATGAGAAGCAACTGCTTTGTACGTAATTATTTTCTGTACCAAGAAATGTTTATTAATTATATGTGGTGCGATTATATTTACTAGCGCTCTTGTGTCTAAGTGAAGCGTTATGAGATATCAGCAATAATTAGATATTTTAAACTTGTGTGAAATATTTGCTCATATGCATAATTTATGATTTTGATTTCAAGTTGATTGAAATTGTCCTCATTTGACAATTATTTCTATTTAAAAGTTACCATAAATCTGTTAAATTTAACAAATGCTATCGTTTCACTTTTTAAATTTTCGATGGAGTACTTAGATTCTTTTTTTAAATATTGTTGTTTTTTCACACTTGAGTCAGTGCTCAATAGTTATCACGTTTTTGTTTCATGGCTCTGCTGTGATTCTTAACAAAATTTGGGCTTTAACTACTAATGTTTCAAGTAGTTCTTTAAAATGTAATTTAATAATATTTAAAAGCATTTTCTAAATGTAACATTTAAATTAAAATTAAAATTTTCTCTTCATTTTGTGGTAAGTCGAAATTTATTTTAGTATAACTATACATTGTTTGTAATTTGTTTTAATTTTATATAGCTGATGATGGACAAATTGTAGTCCGAAACGTCCACTTTGTAATAACATACATACATACATACATACATACATACATACATAAAATCACGCGTGTCCCACTTAGTGGGTTCGCACAAACCCGATAACAATAAGAACAACATCAACATCATACAACAAATCCTTACTCTTAAACATATTAAAGTGACCCATTTTCGGTAGCGAAATACCGCATCCAGATCACAATAATTGTTAGGAAACAATCATCCTTCGCCACACATTCCTATCTAAGCCGACTTCTTTCGCCTCGGCCACACTCATAATCGCATTCATACATGCTCTTCTTCTCTTCATACTTGGAAATTCTCTCTCTTTAAGCACCCTACCAATCACATCTATCCACTTACACACTGGTCGGCCACGCAATCGAAAACCCTCAACTTCACCAAGATATATACGCTTAACAAGCCGTTCACTCGCCATTCTCTCCACATGCCCAAACCATCTCAACTGACTCACACCAACTCTCTTAATCACATTGTTCCTAACCATACACTCTTCATACACCAAATTATTCCTCACGCGATCCCGTCTGACATAGCCACATACACCACGTAAATACCTCATTTCCACGGCAGTCACTCTCTTTTTATGCTTTCCCGTCCATGCCCAGCATTCGCTTCCATACATCAAAGCAGGCACTAATAATAAAGTGACATATTATTTATGGTCAACTTTTATTGGAACCAACGGCCTTCTACCTATTTCAAACTACAAATTTCGTTCCCAAAATCTTAAATTAAAATTTGTTTATTACTTTATTATAGAGATCATTTCCCTCCCAAGAGATTATCATTGCAGTTAGGAATAACGTATTTCCTAACCTCTAAAAGATTTGGAATCGACATATTTGCGAATAAAAAATCTTACATGCATCTCGAGTGGTAAATATCTTTGACGTGTGACATAATTGCCAGCTTTCGCTTTTCTTCTAACATAAATGACTTACTATTTTCAAAATATTTTAAATTAAAGTGTAGTCTCCTCCACCATTTTCCACATAAACAAAGCATAATATATAATAATCGAATTGTATCATTTCATAAGAATTATTTTCCACGTAATCCCCTTCCATCATCAACCATCTCATCCCACATGACACAAACCATTCCATATCCTAACCACATACATGGAGACTAAGGTAGGAAACAGAGTGACGGCCGTCTAGTATGATTGATGAGTGGTATATTCAGTGGCTACGCATGTATGCTCTGTATAGCGGTACATAGAGGTGTTATCGTGTCACATGTGTTACGCAGTAATTGATAACTCAAGTAATTAACTGATAAGACGACTGACACGGAAGATTTTTAAAGAGATGTGGGGGTAGGTAATTTAAATTTACATATAGTTAGAATAAACATAATTTTTACCTTTCGTCATCTTTAGGTAAGGAAGGTATTGTCTTTGGTCAAAAAATTCAATGACGATTTTTTAGTGAATAAGCAAGTTTCAGGAACCATATAATACGATTTTACCATTTTTACGATCATATCTGTATGTATGTGTAGCTGTGTATAAATATGTGTGTGTGTGTTTCTGTGTCTGTGACGAAATACCACGATACGTATTCCTCAAACTTACATCCAGTACAGTTGATTAGATTTTGGTTATAATTGGTCAACCAGAAGTACCCTCATTTGAAGATTTTAACATTTATGATATTTATATTTAACGTTATTTTAACTTAAAAAATTATTATTCTCTATACGATTTGATTGCATTTTATTCTTCATATTCAATAGATATACAGTTAAAGAATTATAAAGACATTAAATTTCATAAATCAGCCAGCTATGCTAACCATGGAAACTGCTAATATATTCAGATAATTAAAATTGACAGATGTCACTATCAATGAAAATTAAATGAATGTGGCAAAGATGAGGATGTTGAGATAGATGTTGAGGAAGACGGAAAGATACGGTAAGGAATGAAAGAATAAGGGAAATAACTCTAGTTTTAGAAGTTTCTAGAAAGATACAAGAGAGACGATTACATTGGTTTGAACATGTCATGAGGAGAGATGAAGAATATATTGGAAGAAAAACGAATAGCTTAGTAATAGAAGGTTGAAGAAACAGAGGAAAACCAAAGATAAGATGGGAGGACTGAATTGCGGGAGACTTGAGAAAAACGGAACTGAATAAGAACGACACGCAAAACAGAAATGAGTGGAAGAAGAAAATAAAAAATAGCGACCCCTAACGAATAGCAAAAGCTAAAGAAGAAAAACAAGAAGACGATATCAGTGTCAAGTGCAATTTGCATAGTTTGTTTATGAAATAATTTTACTGGAAATTTAGAATCTTTTGCAAGAAAATTTATGTATGGAATTTATACATAATACACAGGATTGACGGAAGGTATTGTGCTGACCATATCAGATTTTTTTTTGCCACGAATGTAGATTGGTATTAAAATAGATAAATAAATGTCCTTATCTTAAATGACTAGTGAAATAGTAACCTACATAACTATGTAAATTACTACTATTTTATTGAATCGTGTAAATTATTTTTGCAATAAATTAAACTTTATGCGCTATGTTACGACATGTGAAATTAAGGGTGGTATACCGTTTACTTTTGTAGACATAAAAGCGAAATAAAATTTTTACTGCACCACAATTAAATGATTTAATATTTAAAGTAAACATTAAAACCGGACTATAAAGATTAGAACAATAAAATGGATGCTATCACATTATTTATTTCTTGTTGCGTTTTTCGTCCTGAGGGGAAGATTAAATCGTAAAACGGGAAGATATTTAAAAGATAATGAGTCTTATTGTTACATTTAATACTACTACTATAACAAAAATTCAAAAATAGGTATCACACATTAAGAAGCTTTCATATTACTCTCTATTCATGAGAAAATTGTTTCTAAATATACGATATTTAAATTACCGCCTTTTCTGTCGCCTGTTGACGACAGAAAAGTAATCACCAATGAGTATAAAACTTAGACTATGGTTGTTCTTGCCAAAGGCTCTTTAATTTATTTCATGAAATGAAGCCTTTACTATTATAAATCCGACCCTAGTCTTAGTTGTAGCCCGACAAAGGAAAAAAATGGCACATTTCTCGCATTTAGAAGAAATGAGATTAGAGCAACTATATTGTTTCCCTAACGTCTTTGTTCAGCTCGATGGTCGGTATAGTAACATATGGAGAAATAAACAAACATTTGTTTGTTTTCTCTGGCATTATCGCTTACGTTTAGCATGTAAATTTAGCCAGGTTTTATACTTTTTGCAAAGGATTTCTGGAACTGTAATTTACATTTTCTACACTTGAGAAACAACGCCAAATGAATTTCATCTTGCAAACTTTTTTATTTGGTGAATTTAAAATGTTAATTAGTTAATTATTATGTACGTAAATTACCGGCGGATTTAAGAATCGATGTTTTTAAATTATTCAATTCCAAGTTTAATGAAAATTTGGGATTTTTTTCCATGAGTTAAATAGTTATTGTTACTGACCTATTTCTGGCGAAATATTCAGTAGTTTTAAATTATTTTCTGATGAAATAGTAGCATTTTGTTGCCATTCTTCTAAATGTATTAATAGATTACAGTCTTTAAATAAGTAAGGGTCACGATCCAATTCATTCATTCTGCTTCTAATTCTTGATACTTTGTCAAAACTACGAGCCCAAACTCATAATAAATCGGCCGGTTTATATTTTCAACAAATTATAAAATCTACACAAATGGTTAGAAATTTCTAAAAAATTATTTCGGCTACTTTAAATATAGACTTAAAATTACTGGTGTTAAAAGGCAGGTCGAACTATTAAGACCCTTAATTAACATCACCCATCTTCCAGTTCGAATTTAGCTTCTACCAAGACCTTTTACTTTTGGCACAAAACAAAAACACTTCGTAAAAATCCAGTGCGTACAGTAAAACCTACCTTGTAAGACATGTAGGACAATACCTACTCAGAAAAATTTGCATGGATACAATGCCTAATAGAATTAAAGCTGATTTACTAACAAAGGCGATGTAACCCATTATTAAATAGCGGAATACTTGAATAACATATTCCGTTTTTATAATTTTAAAATCTATATTTTAAAACAATCGAAAGAAATTGTAGAAACTTCTCACAATTTGCGTAGATTTTATAATTTGTTTGTTGACAATATAAACCGGCCGAAATATTATGAATTTGGGCTCACGTGCAAAAGTATCGAAATATTTGCAAAATATTTACTCACCAGTAGGTTTTAGACCAACAACATTTTTTATAATTTTTGTTTTTTATAGATGATATTTTCGACTTCTGTCTAAATCTAAAATATTTTTTCTACAACCAATAGATAGCGAGCTAGAGCATACCAGATATACTAAATATTGACAAAAATTGTAAATTTATTTTTTTATTACCATTTGGTTTTGAATTACGATATGAAGTTTTTATCTGAACGCTGTAGTAGAAAGTATGGCCACTAAAAAGAGAGGGTACAAGAGTATTTTTTTTACCTTATCAAAAAAAAACGGTGGTTAGTTTTCAATTAATAAGCACGTTTTACTATTTTTACGGTGATGGCTGTGTGTGTGTGTGTTTGTGTGTGTTACCATAATTTCGGCCGCGATAACTCCAAAAATAACAATTTTTTGTATTCCTCTTCTTTACATCCATATGCAGACTTGATTAGATTTTGGTTATAATTCGTCAACCGGAAGGACCCTCATTGAAGACTTAAACAGTTTTTCTTGAAAACACGCTATTAAATATGATTTTTTTACATTTAATGTTATTTATTTATTTATTTATTAATAAAGCTATCCAACAGGATACAAAATCCCAATAGTACATATAAGAAATTTGACAAGTAACTTAATCCAAAAAATATTTCGTTAACATACTCTTAAATTTAGATAAGGAGTCGCCAAATATGTCAATGTCAATTGTACATGATACACTATTATATGCTACACATAGTTGTCTTATTGGAGATTTCAATTCATAATTAGTCCTAGCTAATTTACAATGAAATGGTACTTTATTTCATGAAGTGACGGGTGGAATGTGAAATGGTATTAGCTCAAGACTACATGGGTCATCAATACAAATATTAATCAATTTGTATAAGTAGAGAGATAATTGTAAATTTCTTCTGCTACTTAATGGCACCAAGTTCACTTCAGGCAATAAAACAGAATAATCATGGGTAAAGTTAGGATATGTATTTTAAAATAACAATATTTGATGAATTTATGCTGGACAGACTCAATCTTAGATATATATTTATGATATATTGGATTGCAGACTTGTAGACAATATTCTAGCTTAGAGCGGACAAATTCACAATACAAGCTTTTTAGTGTAGTTGTTTTACAGAAAGACCGACAATTTCTAATTACAAATCCAAGATTTTTGTAGAATGATCTTACGGTAGTCTCAATGTGTACATTAAATGTTAGTTTTATGTCAAATAAAATCCCAAGATCTTTAAACTGAGTTACTTTCTCAAGCGAATTAATATTTGAGAATGTTGAACACAATTCACCACGTCATTAAGAATATTATAAATATTAAAGAATATTTTATTCTCTATACGAATTTTTACAATTAATACTTCATATTCAATGGATAGAGTTAAAAAAATTATATTTTAATTAAATTTCATAAAGCAGCCAGTTATCCTATAACCATAGAAACAGCTACTACATTAAAAAAATTCTAATTGAAATTTGTCAGTGTCAAGTGCAATTGACATATGTTTGTGTTATAATTTTACTAGAAACATTCTGTATAGAATTTGTACAATATACATAGAACTAACAGAAGGTAGTCTACTGGCAATATAGAACCTTTAGAAAAAAAAAAAATTCTGTGTGGAATTTATACAAAATACATAGAACTGTCGGAAGGTAATGTGCTGGCCACAGACACAACAGATTTTTATTCATCGTTAAAAAAATAAACTTGTTACAATCAGTTACAAATTTATCGATAGAGTATTATATTTCCGCTCCGGGTCTAGTTAAACATTGAGTCTTCTCCCCAATGAAATCGGATCTTGGTGGCATGTTACATGGATTTAAACTGATTGTTCATTGGTTTCAAATTTCTAAATTATGTCTAACATGAAAACGTCGCAGATATTTGGCATCGTTTCACTGCTAAAATTGTTATGGCGATCTGACAAACAAGTGAGTCAATATTCATAAATGCGAATGCGTGCGACTAGCGTGGGCTATTTAACACAAGGAATGCGCCACAAATGTTTGGCGCCAAATTTAAATATGTGACGTAACGATATGACGCCAACACTGACGTAGTAGTTTCTGGGAACTAGAATTCATTTCTATAAATTACAGACAAATGAATATTGTTTGTTATTATCGACAATGCGTGCGGTTGCACTTGAGGCCTTGATCTTTAAGTTTATTGTAGTTTTGAAATAGATTTATAGGACCATACGGTCATGACACATGAATTGTAATATTTATGTTTTTGAATCTGTTTTCATTTCATCATCCCTATTGCACAAACTTTACTGTTCTGTTTATTATTATGTGATTTTTGTTCGTACCAAAACATTATAAAACATGGGCCCAGCTAAAGAGGGCAGTTGCCCTCTCACTCCTGAAATAGACTAAAAAGAATTATTGGTAACATTTTAGTATAAAATCAAAAACTACAGTCAACTGAAATAAATAAAAAAAATCGTAAATAATATATCATAGCATGAGCCTGATATTTAACAAATATCTATTATTTTTGACTATTTAACGCACGCCCAGGCCCAATGAATGTTTAATACCTCCATAATTATTTATATCTCGCGGAGTACTTTGCACGATCATAAATGCAGAAAAGTAATGAGCTCCGTACTAGGGCTGCGATGGTGCGAAAAAACATCGCTATACTCCTCCTTTTTACCTCTCGCTAAGAGACGTAATTCATGCTAAAAATTGCATATGCAGATTTTAGTGTATAAGCACGTTTTAAGGTCCCTAGAATCCGATTATAACACTTTTACGATGATGTCCATTTGTGTGTGTGTATATGTGGCGTGTGTGTATATTGATGTTGGAAGTACGGTTTCTCAAATACTGTACGACTTAGATAATGTTTAACTACGGATTCCTCAATCTAACATTAATGGGAAGAGCTGATAAGGTTTTGGTAACAATTGGACAATTGAAAATTTATTTTACTTCAAATAATAAATATCGTTAAATTCTCAATCTGATACATTTAAAATTTGTTGTAATATATTTCGCTACCCAAACAACTCCATGGAAACCAGTTGATATATTTAAATTTTTGTAATTAACTAATAAATACAAAATGTCAATGTCAAAAATCAACAGTTTTACAGACATTACTGAAAGCTTTTTCTGGGAAGTAGGTACATTTAATATTATTTATTGTATTATTAATTAAATATTTAAAATCATAGGTATACGAGTATTAATATTACAAATATCCATAAGACACGTGCTAATACCGTCAATGAATATGAAGAATTTTGAACATATTAGAAAAATAGGACAAATTTCCTCAAAGAACGAAAGAATAGATACAATATACAATTGAAATTATATGTGTGTGTACAAATAAATAAATATATATATATATCATCACGGTATATTACCCATTGCTGGGTGTGCCAATCTGCTTTGTACATAGATATCGGTAATGATGAAATATTTGTACTCATAGCTGGCGTGGAGAGTGCACTACAGAGGTCATTAAATTCTAAATATTTTTTAGCGTCGGTCGGGATCGAACCCGGTACCCCAGATTCGTGACCAGACACTCAGGCATACGGCCACGAAATGTTAAATTCGTTAATTATGTAACATAAAACGTAAATGACGATAGGTATTGTGCTGGCCACAATAGATTTTTTAAAAAGATCTATTGATCGATCAAAATGATCACAGACTACATTTAATCGATCATCGATCTAATCGTTATTTATTTATTTATTAATAAATCGATCCAACAGGATACAAGATCCTAATTACAGCACGATCATATGATATACAAATATAAAAACGAATGTGTTGAAACAGTACGTACATTAATTAATTGATAAACATATAAAAAATTTAACAAGTAAGTTAATCCGAAAAATATTTTGTTAATATACTCTTATATTTAGATAAGGAGTCGCCAAATATGTCAATGCCAGTAGTACATGATACACTGTTATAGGCCACACAGAGTTATGTTAATGGAATTTTGAATTCATAATTAGTCCTAGCTGTTCTACAATGAAATGGTACTTTATTTCTTGAAGTGACTCGTGGAACGTGAAATGGTATTAGCTCAAGACTACATGGGTCATCAATACAGTTATGGATAACAGATGATCGTTTTTGATCGATAAAAATTAAAGATCAAAAAATCTGATGTAGCCAGCACAATACCTTCCGTCAATCCTGTGTATTATGTACAAATTCCATACATAAATTTTCTTGCAAAAGATTCTAAATTTTTGGTATTATGTGATTCCCTTTCTCGGCAACTGAATTCCATACTCCTGATAACAAACAAACCACATGAAATAAGAAAATTATGAAATTTTAAATGAAAAATTATAACACTTGTCAGTTATGGACATAATTAATTGCTGTCATTTTGACACGGGTCCCCATATCTGCTTGCCAAATTCAGCAATTTCATGTCACTGCACGCGCCCTATACATAAATTTTCTTGCAAAAGATCCTATATTTCCAGTAAAATTATTTCATAAACAAACTATGCAAATTGCACTTGACACTGGCATCTTCTTCTTCTTCTTCGTTAGGGAGTCGCTATTTATTATTTTCTTCTTCCGAAATCTGTCGAATATCAAATATAAAACGCAATCAAATCGTATAGACATTAATATTAGTCTATTATTCTTCTTCCAATATATTTTTCATTTCTCTTCATGACATGTTCAAACCAATGTAATCGTCTCTCTTATATCTAGAAACTTCTAACACTAGAGTTACTTCCCTTTTTCTTTCATTGATTTACATTTTATTGATACTGACATCTGTCAATTTGAATTACCTGAATATATTAGCAGTTTCCATGGTTAAGTTAGCATAGCTGGCTGAATTATGAAATTTATATGAAATTTATTATCTTTATTCTTCTTTAACTCTATATCTGTTGAATATCAAATATAAAATGCAATCAAATCGTATAGACAATAATATATTCTTTAAGTTATAATAACATTTAACTGTTTTTTGCAAGAAAAACTGTTAAAATCTTCAAATGAGGGTACTTCCCGTTGACCAATTATAACCAAAATCTAATCAAGTCTGCATATGGTTGTAAGGAAGAGGAATACGCAAGAATTGTAATTTTTGGAATTCTAGTATTAGAGATATCGTTGACGAAACCGCGGTCAAATACACACACACACGCTCATACGAACACCCGCACACACACACACACACACACACACACACACACACACACACATACAGACATCATCGTAAAAATAGTAAAATCGTATTAAAGACCCTAAAACGAGGTTATTCAATGAAAACCACCGATTTTTTTGACCAAACACAATACCTTCCTTACCTATAGGTGACGGAAGGTAAAAACGATCATAAATTTTGAAGATCGAACAGCTTTACTCCGTACTATATTTCACCCCCCCCCCTCTTGTCAGACTACATTGCCCCACCCTAACATTAATCCTGTTTACGCCCCTGTTATAAGGTAAACTATTTCGGAGCTTATCGTTTTATTTTGTAGCAAGTTCCCGCGAATGTGTACATAAAGATGAGAGACGAAACTGTTAAGATAAGTTCCTCTGTTGCTGACACTACGAGCTTTCAATTCTTTCTACATCGTTGTTCCTTCGCGGTTTTATTTTTAAAACGTAATTGTTATTGCTTTGTGCCATTCAGCTGGCCTGGCCTACTATTTGTTTCGCTGCTGTTCCTCAACTTTATTGCCCCGGCCAGACTTCTGCGGGATTGTAGCGATTGTTGGTGTTGCAACAAGAACGGAACAAAATTGGAAAACCAGACTTGATACGCCCATAAATTATTTTCTACAAGACGGTTAGCGATGTAAGAGTTTACAAGGAGGACTAATTTTATTCATCTTAAAACGTTTGTAATACATGAGCTTCCATAATTTCCATGTGAAATATCAGGAATACTTAAATGTTTTCATATCTCTTATGAAGCTTGAGATATTGTTAGACATGTTATCCTCGGAATCTACCGAGCACTTTGAGCAATCTGATCACGTGACAGATTCATCAGCGATTTCCGATCTGTAGCTTGAATAACCGAACGGATAGATCTGCCATTTTGACACTTATTAATTTTTGTCTGAATAAAAACGGAAATTAATAAAGAACTGTACGCGAGTTATGAACGTTTTTTTAATGATACTAACTAAGAAAGTGGAAATGATTATGGACAACTTAATGCTGAAAATTATGTAGAAAAATGTTTACTAAAATAATAATAATAATAATAATTTATTTTCTTTAGACACAATACATCATGTACAGAAAACGTCAAAATACACAAAAGTTACAATAAATAACAAAGATACAATGTAGACAATAAAATAGTATCAATTAAAAAAAAATCATTTAGCTCATAATAGTTGTATTGCAGTAAGAACCTCTATAGACCTTGTTTTATCAGAGATGGTCGAAAGTGTGAGTCCTGGTAAGTACTGGTTAAATTAGTTGGAAGTTTATTATATACCCTTAAGCCAAGAATATTTGGAGTAGTCATTGTCAAAGTGTTTCTGCTAAAAGGAACTCTAAAAGAGTCCTTTTGGCGAGTGTTAAAGTTATGAAAATGATTATTATGTGTAAATTTTGTTTTATTATTGAAAATATATTTACATGTTTCTAGTATGAATAGACTGGATAAGGTGAGTATCTTAAAGTTTGTGAATAGCCGCCTGCATGAGTGCCTGCCGCCAACCCCAGCCATATATCTTAAGACTCGTTTTTGTGCCATAAATACCTGAGATGCTCTAGTTGTGGATCCCCATAGACTAATAGCATACCTCAGGTAAGGTTCAACCATTGCAAAGTAAATGACTATACATTTCAAATATTTTTGATTTATATATGAAAACGACAACATTCTTTCATAGAATAGACACTGTTTGCATTGCCGGCGACAAAAAAATTAAATTTGCGCTTAAGTACGCAAGCGCCAGACAACTGCTCAATATGCTCCATGGTTAGAGAACGAGCGAACAGATCGGGCTCTGTGCGCTCCGTGAGCTAATAACCGAACGTAGAGCTGAGCAAAAAGATCGCTCAGATGTAATTACCGAAAAATAATCCTTTTTAATTTACTATTATTTTAAAATTATTATTGTTGCTCGTTCCTCAAAAAACATAAAATTTACGATGACAAATGAGAGCGTAAATGTCTATTTATCATAGCACAATATTTTAAGATTTTATATCCGGTTTATTCTTTTAAAAGTTACACTCCCGTGAATATTTGTCTAAAAATGATAACTACCCAAAAAAAATCTGATGTGGCCAGCACAATACATTCCGTCTACTCTGTGTATTTTGTACACATTGCTTACCTAAATTTTCTTGCAAAAGATTCTAAATTTCCAGTAAAAATATTTCAGGAACAAACTATGTAAATTGTACTTGGTACTGACATTTGTGAATTGGAATTATCTGAATATATTAGTAGTTTCCATGTTTAACATAGCTGGCTGTTTTTTGTAATTTAATTTCTTTATATGCATTGAACATGAAAAAATTCAATCAAACCGTATAGAGAATAATTTATTCTTTAATATTTATATTAACGTAAATAATGTAAATGTATTTAACCGCATTTTTTCAAGAAAAACTGTTTAAAACTTCAATCAACTCTCCATATGGACGTACAGACAAGGAATACGAAAAAAATATAATTTTTGGAATTGTAGTGTTGTTTGTCACACATTGACACACACACACATACAGACATCATCGTAAAAAAATGGCCCGTATTGAAGTAGCGCTACTTCCGAAAATCGCTACTTCAACCGTCAACTTTAATATTAAAAATTAGAGAAATAAAAATAAATTAAATTGTAAACACTACTTATTTCAAATAGTGGTTTCATTTACAAAAATACGAAACCTATTCTTGTCTGTTAGTAAAATAGAATAAAATTTAATAAAATCGAAATAGCGCTACTTCGGAAGTAGCGTTACGTAGAGAGGAGAGGTGAGAATACGAGCCAGTAAATTCGTATTCTAGGGAATCTAAAACGTGCTTATTCATTAAAACCTCGCCATCAATTTTTTTGACCAAAGACAATACCTTCTTACCTATAGGGTGACGGAAGGTAAAAAGACCACATCTTTTTACCTTCCGTCACCTTTAGGTAAGGAAGGTATTGTCTTTGGTCAAAAAATTCAATGATGAGTTTTTAGTGAACAAGCATGATTTAGGGTCCCTATAATACGATTTTACCATTTTTTACGATGATGTCTGTATGTATGTGTGTGTGTGTGTCTGTGTGTGTGTGACGGAAGTTTTGGATCGCGTAACTTCAATACCGCGATTCCAAAAGTTATAATTTTTGCATATTTCTCAAGTTTACATCCAGAAGAACAAGTGATTAGATTTTGGTTATAAATGGTCAACCGGAAGTACCCTCATCTGAAGATTTTAACAGTCTTGAAAAACGCAGTTATATTTGATTTATTGACATTTAACGTTATTATAACTTGAAGAATATATTATTCTCTATACGATTTGATCGCATTTTATACTTCATATTTCATATATATAGTGTTATAAAGATAATAAATAATAAATTTCACAAATTAGCCATATATGCTAACCATGGAAACTGCAAATATATGCAGCTAATACAAATTGACAGATGTTAGTGTCAAGTGCAATTTGCATAGTTTGTTTATGAAATAATTTTACTGGAAATTTAGAATCTTTTGCAAGAAAATTTATGTATGGAATTTATACATAATACACAGGATTGACGGAAGATATTGTACTGGCCACATTTTTAAAGTTAACGGAACTGAAATGCATGGCCAGGTGAAAATTAAGTTTAGATTGGAATACAGAAATAAATGGAACAATAACAATGCAGCTGTATATGTAACTAATTACTTGAATTCTTCACGAACAATGTCTTCTTCTGTATGGATCTTAGGAAATGCGGAACAGTAAACATTCGTTGCTATGTCTCAGCAACGAGTTCCGGCAGTGAGATTCGGAAGTTTTTGTCGCATTAAAACCCCATTCGATTCGGCCATTATGCACTGCGATTGCTCTTATTTTACTTTTCTCCTCCATCGTTCTTTCGATAATCGTTACTGCGCTCCCGATATCTGCTTGCCTTTCAATAGCTGCACATGATTGTCAGTTAAGACTTTTAGCTTGTTTTGTATACTAGTTCTTAAAAACGAGTTCAACAACGTGAACAAAATTTAAACTTTGCTTAAACAAAAAATCTGTTATGGCCAGCACAATACCTTTCCGTTATTTCTATGTATTTTATATAAATTTCACACAAAGTTTCTTGTATTTTCAGTATAATTATTTCACAGACATTTAGGCGCTTTATTTTCAGAGGAAAAATGAACTGATCTTACCTCGAATTGAACTGAAATGAACTAAGCCTAAAAAGAATAGTATGTTTTTTAAAACAAGTAGAAAATAAAAACATATATGGCATTATATTATATTTATAACATAATAATCGGCTGAATTTACTTCTAAATATAATCTGTTACGTATGTGATTTGTTTTCGACCCATTAAATTATTTTACCTTTGAGTATTTAAATATGGATGTATTTCTTATAGTATTGAAACATGATATAACGTTTTTGTTTCTAAATCGAACCAATTTATTCTATTTCTGTCATTTTAATGTCAAATTCTTATAAACAAGACCAAATACATAGCATTCAATCACATTGACATACCAATGACTTTCGGGATCAGTTCAAAATCTAATTGATCCTGTTTCAAACGTGGTGCTTCGCGGGGGCAGAAACGAAGAAAATGGGTAGTACAAGATCATTTATCCCCTTTTAAATTATTTGTACTTGACACTGATATCTGTCAATTAGTAGTATTAAATTATTGAAACTGTCCCCATGGTGACACAGCAAAGATTACAAGATTTATTAAATTTATTTTTACTTCCTTGTACGTAAGTAAAGGCAGTATTGTAATCGCGAAAAATTTCGGTTTTCAGATTTCAGCGGAAATATCCATTTTGATCATCCCTGAATCCATTTTGACTAATTTCGTCGTGACGTACGTACGTACGGACGTACGTATCTCGCATAACTCAAAAACGGTAAGCCGTAGAAAGTTGAAATTTTGTATTTAGGACTCCTATAACATCTAGTTGTGCACCTCCCTTTCTGGTTATTACACAATTTCCAGAAGTGGTACTTTACATGAAGCCTATAATAGATTTTAATGAAAAACTGTTTTAAAATATAATCCAAAACTTTTCAAATTTGGTATACAAGACTTTTATGTCAATCAAAATAACATAATATATTTTGGTTAAAATAGGCTAACCGAAAGTGGTACATTACTTGAAGTTGTTAACAGTTTTTCTTGAATAAAATGATTTTATTTTGATTTTAGAAATAAATGCTTCAAATAAAAGTTTTAGAGAATTAATTTCTGCGTCTAGCACATCAACTATTATTAAATTAGCCCTTTGTATAAGCGAGATATGTAAATTTAAAAATTATATACTTTTTTGTTTTTGTAATAAAGCTTGCTATGGATTAGGACAAACAAAAAATGTTCATGTCAAATTACGTTAAATACGTGCAATTTTATGATTCTTACAATAACAAATATTATATTTTTATTGTGAAATTAGTCATATTCATTGTTGTAATCAAATATTACTTTGTTGTAATCAAAACTCTCTTTTAAAAGAACCGGGTTAGATTAATGTTAATTTAAGAATGATAGTAGCAAATGAAAAATTTTTTTTGTTCTATATCAAAATATTTCTCGGGCTTGGCTTAAGCCTGTCAATATTTTGTAATTTAATTATTAAAAAAATATGTATAGTTTAATAATCGTACAAGGAAGTCGTGTGGTGTCCACATCAGATTTTTTTTATAAATTTTTATCTCTAAATAGATCGAACATGAAAATAATGCAATCAACTGGTATAGAAAATAAAATATTCTTTAATATCTATAATGTCAAACAATTACATTTAAATCTGTATTTTTAAGAAAAACAGTTACGAGATTCAAATTAAGGTACTTCCGGTTGATCAATTGTAACCAAAAGCAAGTCTTCATTTGGATGTAAGAATGAGGAGTAAAAAAAATTGTAATTTTTGGAATTGCAGTACACGCACACTCATTTACATTTTTGGGTTGACAAGCAGATGTGTGGGCCCGTTTCAGAATGATAATTAGTAATTATGTACATAGATGTCAAATGTCAGAATTTTTCATTAAAAATTTCAAGATTTTCTAAATTTACGTAGTTAATTTATCACCAGGAGTATAAAATTTACTTGTCGAATGCCTTAGATATTTAACATTTAATTCTGCTCCACATGGAATTGGAAAATCACTAAATTTAGAATGAGAAAATATGATATTTGACATCTATATACATAATTACTAGCTATCTTTCTGACATGGGCCCCCATATCTGCTTGTCAAGGCCAACAAAATCACATGACTGCTCGCGCCCTATTGTATTTAACATTTCTTGTATACCTACACTCTACACCAAAAATTCTACTTACGCATATATCTATTCCTTATATTTAGATTGTTTAATTTTAAAACCATTTTATGAAGAAATTTTGTCCTCTTCTAATTTTTCGAAATGTTTCCAATTCATTGTCAAGATTGACAGTATTTTTGAAGGATATATGTAATATACCTATAATATTAAATATTTAGCTATTAATACTTTAAGAAATAATATAATGTATGTACTTCCCAGAAAAAGTCTTCAGTAATGTCTCCGGATTTCTGACACTGACATTTATCTGTCAGTTACAAATAATTTAAATTTTCAACTATTTTCCATGGCTATTCTTTCGGCTGTGAAATTTATTATAACAGATTATTTTACATATTATATTTCTTTTATCTCTAAATCTATAAAATATATAATAAAATATTTAAATGTATCAGATAGAGAATTTAATTTTCTTTAATATTACCAAGAAAAAATTTCAAAAAATATTATTTAGAAGATTTTTTTTCAAGAATTTTCTACTTCCGGTTGTCCAATTGTTACCAAAACCTTTTCAGCTCTTCCCATGAATGTCCGATTGGGAAATACGTAGTTAAACAAATTTAAAGTCTTATAGTTTTTGAGTAACCGTCCTTCCAACATCCCACACACACACACACACACACACACACACACACACACACACATCCACACACACACACACACACACACACACAGACATCATCGTAAAAATGTTAAAATCGGATTATAGGGACCTTAAAACGTGGTTATTCAATAAAATCTGGATATGCGATTTTTAGCATGAAACCAATACCTCTCTTAGCGAGAAGTAATAACAGAATAAAATATGTTTATTCAAAAACGATGTTTAACAGTATTATGTTAAATAGATGTGTAAATGTAACGTTCTATATTTTTTTGTTTCATCCAGTTTTATTATATACATCCATTATACGTTTTTTTAATATTTAACGATTTTCACTCTGTGTTCTGTGGTTTTTAACTAATTATTTATTTTTAATTTTAAATGTCCGTCTTTTAATGTATGTTTTCCGTTATCCACATTTATAATTTTTTTTTCAACTCAATACTTCTAGACCTGATGAAGACTATGGTATAGTCGAAACGTTGGCATGAATTAATTTTATTATTTATTTTATTATTATTATTTATTATTGACATTGTTACTGTAGTTTCCATCTCCAAAATATGTTTACACTGCATTTTGTAAATAAAATTTGGAATTTCGTAGCTCAGTAGAGCATCGAACTAGATAATAGGAAGGTCCTGGGTTTAAATCCCGGTGAATTCCATAAATTTTTACAAAAATCTTTCTCCCATATTTCTTTTTTTATCTTATTCAACGTATACAACTTGTCTTTTAGTTAAACTCCAATTTTTACTTGTCCATTTATTTGAAGCACAAACTGTCGTTCGTAGTTTCATTGACAAAGTTCTTTGTAAAGATTAGTAACGACAGAAAGTATAATTAGTCCAATTTCATTAAATTGCGCGACGGAGTAAAATTTACATTCCACTGGTAATTGGCTTTATTACCGATATGTTCTATTCAAGCTTGGAAGGCAGAACTTTGTGGGTGAGACATTGACATTTGTCGACGATGAATAAAATCGTTTCAAGTTTTTCAATCGCAATTGAGTGGACTTTGCAAAAGAAAACTCAAAATATTGAACCATGTTTTTAAAAAGGCACTTTTTAAGAGGTTTTGTCTTTGTTAATTTATTTTTAATTGATCACAAAATGTCGGCATACTGTTTTGAAAATTACAAACGTGTTAAATTATACTTAACTTATTCAATTCAAACAACTCTCTGAAAATTATTCAACCCAGTGCAAAATATTTTTTCTTCTAAAATATTACGATAAAAAGCGTTTGAGTTAAACAAAAACCATACAATAATAAAAAAGAAAAAAGTGAGAATTCAATCCAGTGCGAATGGTAGGCCATGGATGGGAAGCAAAGGCATTGTTCGGAGCACGAGATTCGCGTTTAATGCGCAAACAGGGAAATAGTTTTTTAACTGGCCATTCTGCTATTATTCTATTTGAATAACGGCGCGCCAGCCAGAAATACAAACGGCCAAATGCAAATATTTTGCGGAAGGTTAAGTTTTAATATCAGAAAGAAATATCATGGGACCTTCGTACTTGTATTTCTACTTTATACTACACCGAAATTAACATTAATTTTCTGTGTCATTCGGTAAGCGCAATGTGACACTTTACTTGAAGCTCTAATTAATTTCATAATGTTTATCTGTGCATTATTTTTCGTACTTATCGGGTGATTTTTAAAACGTATATTTCTACTCTATACTGCACCGAAATTAACATATTGATTTTTGGTGTCAATCAGTAATCGCAAAATGACACTTTACTTGAAGCTCTAGTTAATTTTGCATTGTTTGACTCAGCAGTTTTTTACCTCTCGCTAAGAGAGGTATTGGATTCATGCTAAAAATCGCATATCCAGATTTTAATGTCTGTACGAGGTGTGTTCAAAAACTATCGCGAATTTTGAATTTTCGCGGGTTACGTATATTCGAATTTCGATCTTTTTGTGGCTTTATGTTGGTACTCATGTCTCTCACTTATGTCGACAAGCTCGGCCATTTTGAATGTTCACTTACTTGTTGACAGCTGCTTTGCTTGCACGTGTTTTGGATCGTCTTCGATTTTTACCTATTGTGCTTATTCGTTAAAAACTGACTATGAATTTTTTGACCAAGACAATATCTTTCTTATCTAAAGGCGACGGAACGTAGAAAAAAATAATTCATTTAAAATTTGTCATTGTCATAAAACGTTTTTATCAAAGAAGTTATTTCATTTCTACGAGTAGAAATGAAATAACTTCTTTGATAAAAACATTTTATGACAATGACAAATTTTAAATGAATTATTTTTTTCTACGTTCCGTCGCCTTTAGATAAGAAAGATATTGTCTTGGTCAAAAAATTCATAGTCAGTTTTTAACGAATAAGCACAATAGGTAAAAATCGAAGACGATCCAAAACACGTGCAAGCAAAGCAGCTGTCAACAAGTAAGTGAACATTCAAAATGGCCGAGCTTGTCGACATAAGTGAGAGACATGAGTACCAACATAAAGCCACAAAAAGATCGAAATTCGAATATACGTAACCCGCGAAAATTCAAAATTCGCGATAGTTTTTGAACACACCTCGTATGTGTGTGAGTGGACGTATGTGTATGTGTGTGTGTGTGTATGTATATGTGTATAATACTTAATATCTGTTTAACCACGTATTTCTCAATCGGACAATACTGGGAAGAGCTGAATAGGTTTTAGTAATAATTTGATAACCTAAAAAAAATCTTCTCAATATTATTTTTTGAAAATTTTTGTTCTTGCTTACAAGCTTTAATACATTAAAGAAGAGTAAATTCTCTACCTGATACATATAAATATTTTATTATATCTTTTATAGACTTAGAAATAAAAAATAAGGTATATAATAATCTGTTGTAATAAATCTCACAGCCCAAGTAATGCCATGGAAACCAATTGAAAAATAAAAAATGTTTGTAACTGACAAAGAAATGTGTGTCAAAAATCCAAAGACATTACTGAAGATTTTTTCTGGGAAGTACATACATTACATTATCTCTTTTTGTATTAATAGTTAAATATTTAAAATTATAGGTATATTACATATACCCTTCAAAAATACTGCCAATCCCGACAATGAATTAGAAACATTTCGAAAAATTAGAAGAGGACAAAATTTCTTCATAGAATGAATTTAAAATTAAAAAATGTAAATATAAAGAATAGATGTAAATAGAATTTTTAGTGCAGAGTGTAGGTATACAATAAATGTTAAATACAATAGGGCGCGAGCAGTCATGTTACTTTGTTGGCTTTGACAAGCAGATATGGGGGCCCGCGTCAGAATGATAGCTAGTAATTTTGTACATAGATGTCAAATATCATAATTTTTCATTCTAAATTTCGGAATTTTCCAATTTCATGTGGTTTATTTTCCTGAACAAGTAAATTCTCCTGATAACAAATTAACTACGTGAGTTTTGAAAATCTTAAAATTTTGAATGAAAAATTCTGGCATTTGACATCTATGTACGAGTACATAATTACTAGCTATCAATCTGACATGACTGCTCGCGCCCTATACTTATGTATGTAACGGAAGTGGCGAGAGGTATTGTGTTAGCCACAAGAGATTTTTTTTCTATATTTCGAGTGATTCTGAAAACTTATATTTCTAGTCTGTACATCAACAATAACATTAATTTTCGGTGTCATTCAGCGCAAAGTGACACTTTACTTGAAGCTCTAGTTAATTTCACAATTTTTACGTGTGCATTCTTTTTCATATTTATCGGGTGATTTTGAAAACTTTTATTTCTATTATATACTACACCGAAATTAACTTATTGATTTTTGGTGTAAATTGGTAAACGCAAAGTGACACTTTACTTGAAGCTCTAGTTAATTTCGTAAGTTTGACAGCAGTTATTATTCCTATTTATCAGATGAATTTGAAAACTTGTATTACTAATCCAGCCTAGACTAGATTACACCACCAACAACATATTAATTTTCGGTGTCATCCGAAAACACTTTACTAGAAGCTCTAATGAGTTTCACCTCTCACAATTCGTCGGTGCAATATTTGTGTTCAGCAAGTATTCTCTTTGAAAATGGTGATATAAAAACTATTGCATCTTCTTAGCTGGTGGTTGTCAGGATTGGGTGTTTGTATCTGGCTCGTCGTTGTTTGTGGTACGTAAACAAGCTGATTAATGACCCAGTGTGACGTGCCGTTAGCTCCCAACACGATTTGATTAGTCACTAAGTCCTTCAAGATCAATTCCACAAGCTATTTTCCGCGAAAATTTACTCAAGAGAGACACTTTTGTCAAGACATCATTACGATTCTAGATATATTTTAATGAAGATGAGACATCTCGCAAGAATTAATTTGCATTGTAACGAGAACGACGCACATGGATATACTACTGGCACTTAAAGAAATCATTAGATGTATTCATATATATTTTTTTATAATAATAATTAAACAGGCTCCGGTCCTGATAATGGCTTTTGAAAGAAACTTGCAAATATTTAAAATTTACACATTCGGCACTACACTATAAGGTTTTGACGTAACTGCAGCTACCATTTTGGGTTGAAACTATGCAAATCCAAGGTTGAACAATTTTTTCTTTTTAAAAAATTGATGCAACAATCTCTGTTTAGGGTAGGAAATCCTGCCTCGCTCCCAAGTAGACACGATGCGACCTTTCATATAGAAGGATACAAATGCCTAAAGTGATTTGGAATTTCCATAACACAAGGTACCTGTAAATGTCTATATGGTTGTTAAAATGCTTTATAGTGATTTATATGAAACCCTACATGAGGATATTGCAAATTCTTTGAAAAATATTTTATTACTATTAGGATTCAGAAATTATAAAAGTAAAAATAATAATAAATTTATTCATTTAATACATATAATTACATAAATAAACTAATATATTGTCAGTTACATTTGTTACATTTTATTTGACACACCCAACATTAGGTAATATTCTGCGATATATTTATTTTATTTATTTATAAAATAAAGTGTGTATTCAAAAACTGGTCACGATCACTGGCTATTGCTCCAATTTTTGTAGCTACCTGGACAAATAATTTCAGTTTCTTTGGATCTTCTTATTAAAGCTGCGAACAAAAGTTATTTATTAAAGTTTCTATCAAAACTATTGCTAATGTTTCAATGTTTATCAAATTGCCGCGTTTTTCTACAATCGACACAATCTTCATTTTTTTTTTGTTGAAAATAGTGTGATAGCAAATTTACATGTATGTTATTTTGTATCGCACTAAATCACAATATAATTAAAAATACAACAAATATTTTAACGGAATTTCAAGTGTGATCATTGAGACTGGCGACAACAGAATAAGAGTTGAAACAATAATTTCACATCCCTCTGCCATCCCTACCCATAGTTCACAATACCGTTCTTCTACCTGCGGAAAAAACCTTTCAGGTGCTAGTTACTCTGTTATGATTTCCGAAAAAACTTAATTCGACTAATTTCCATTTCTTAAATCTTGCAAATAACTAGTAAAATTTTCCATTTTAAATCTACATACAGTCAGTTTTTTATAGAAAATTTTAGTTTTTCTTATAATTTTATGATGCTTTAAATCAATTATAATTTGTTATGTTTTGCATTTCACACATTTAACAATATACAGCACCGTTCAAAGTTACAAAACATAGTAAAACTATACATTTTATTATATACTATTTTTAAAACAGTTGATGATTCCTTTCAAATTTCACATTTATAACATTGTTACGTCTTATTAATGTCAAGTCCATATTTTTTATGATAGGTACTGTACCTCAAGTTGAACACAGAATAAACAGCTCGAAGCAACTCTAAAATTCTAAACATGTTAAAAAGGTAGAAGCACCTACTTAACATACTTATAATGCAACACGGATGCCTTTAAGTAACTTAAATCTGTCCTAGCAAAATTTTCTACCTTTTTCTTACCATCTTTCGACCTTCCTCTTCCTACCCTACATCAATCCAAAGGAAGATTCAGCCTCTCAATTGGATATTTATCTTCCCTGTTTCTACCCCAAAACTTTACAGTATACAATATATTTTGACGAGTAATTGTCATTTGAAGGATATGAAATGAATCCATGATCTTTGTTTTACAAAATGAAGCCAAACAGAGTCATCCCCTCATAAGCGTTGCAGATATGTAGGTGATTAGCTTTGTAGTATGACAGTGTGCCGTATCTACATCCCCGTATATTCCGGGAGTAATTTCACTCCGGAATCTGTCCTGTGAGGGCAGTTCCCAGATCGGCCATGTGACGTCACACACACGTGCAAGCGCCTTTTTGAATTTTTATGAGGCCAGGAATTTAAAATTCGCTGTAATAAAGTTGTAATGAATGAACGAACGAGTCATGTATAATATTCCCTGCTAGCATTCGGCCTCCTGCTTCTCCTATATTATTGTTCTGAGTAAGATGACTAAAATTTGCATATGGTTATGACGTTTTTTATCGAAAGAGAATTGTAGGGCTGCGAAGTTTTCACCTTCGCTTATTACTTTATGCAAATTAAAAATCTCCACAGCGACTTAGAAATCTAAAAATAATAAAAGTGTACTCCACTCTTTTATTAAAATAAAAATAATACACACGACGCAAACTCTTTAATTATGTCACTATATTTTAATATACATACACCTATAAAGATTTAGGACTGATTTTCTGTAGCATCAAATAACAGCACTATCTATGGCAACCAAACTATTTTTGACTAACCTTCATGCACGTTAGGGTGAAGCGATTTTTTTTTATAATTTGAAAATGCCTATACCATCAATTACTATTCTATGATAAACAAAATAAATAAACAAAAGCTCATCTTCAGCAAATGTTAGCTTTTGCTGCCGCCAGAGGCTTCAAGTTTTGGTATTAATGAATAATTTGATTTAATTCTCATAAAGCGCCTAACGTAAATATTATTAATTATTTCCCAATTTTCATTCAATATTAAAACTAATCTAATTTTATCGTTAAGATCATAAAATATGTCATTACGAACTTTTTACATAAAAATGTTGTTGAGTTATAAAATATACATACATATAGAGGGAGCCTAAACACTCAAAGCTGATGTCACGCGGGGTAAGCTTGTATTTGTTCGGCGGCCATCTTGGTAAGGTCTGGTAGTGTATACAAGCGTTCCATAGTTATTTGATTGTTTTGAATTAATAATCCTCTTTAATTTGTTTTATTTCTGTGTGAAAAGTTTGTAGTACACTACATTATTTAAAATAGTTGTGATATATCCGAAACTAGACGTGAATAGAATAATAGTAAGATGAAAAGTGAATCTTTAAGGTATGAACAAGTTGTTTACGGCCTCGGCCGTAATTACTTGTAAGTACTTTAAACACACTTTTCGTCTGAGGTAAATACATAATTTTGTACTGGGGTCTAGTTATTAAATTATTAAAAGAAATATGCAGCAATTTATAGCAGTGAGTTTTGTATAAGTAGGTTAAGTTTCGAAAATCCTAGCAAAATTTTGACAGGTTGAAATTGAATTTTTCTGGTTTCTTATTTGTTATAATTGATGAAAAATAAAATTCCTCGAGATATTTTGGATATTGCTGCTGAGGTGAAGAACAATTTAATGCCGCATAAATAAATGATTCAGTGTGAAAGTAAAATTTTAAAGTCCTAGAACTAAAGTTCTAGTACTTTAATGTTTCAATTTTTGTTTTATAAATCGTTCAAAAAACGTTGCTTTAGAAACCAGTATGACAAATATAATTATTTGAAGTACATATTTTTGGTTTCACTTTTATTATATTATAACAGTTAAACTTATTTTCGTAATAAATATGTTTGTACTTCGCTACGTATTTATTTTTATTGTAAACGTCATAAATATATATTTTATATGAAATTTCTAGCCTTAAATTATTTGCCTATTAGGTACTTACTTTTTGTAAGTTTCTACTATAATCATTACAATTGTCATAAAATTGAAACAGTTTAATTTCTATAAATATTTTATTAAAGTTTTAACGCAATTTTCCTTAAATTGACGATTTTTACAATATTTTGGTTCTTTCAAATTTAATTAATTTGAATACGTTTCTGACTGAAGTAATGCTTACTAATTATAAATAGCTTCATTTACTGTTACATTATTGTATTTTTGTAACAAAACCGAAGAAAGCGCATTTAAATACATTATAATGTAGACCGTACCAAGATGGCGGGCACGAGATTCCCCTTCCGTCTCATGGCGACAAAAATTCTGTCCACATCTATGCTTTACGCTCTCTCTAGTCGTATTCTATACTCTAAAATAATGTTGAAGCCATTGGGTGTGATGGCACTCTGGTTAACACAAGAAAAAAAAATGACATTATAGAGATCCTGGTATATTTGGGACGACGCGTGCAATGGTTTGTATGAACACGCAAATGAATTGGCATTACGTCACTTAGTACAATGTTTGGACGAAAAATCTGATGTGGCCAGCACAATACCTCACGGCATTTAATTTTTATTAATTTAAATTCTGGAAACTACAGATGTCCGATGAAGATCATCTACAAATTATATGAATTAAGATTTTTGTTCTGCCCATTCTGACAAATTCAGTAGTGTCGCTTGCTTAGTTTTTATGAGGGTAAATAAGATACTACTGTTATTTTATTATTATAAAAACATATATTACAGTAAAAGAATTCGAAAGTATTATCAACAACGAGCATCGATTAAAAATGGAATGTCCTAACTTAGTCGAAACAACATGAATTTTTGATAGACAAGCGTGTTATATCCTTCTTTATTGCACACGTTTATATAGCCTTTGTAAAGGAGGGAAATATGTATGCTAATTTGTTAATTCGTTCATGAAACAGATGACCTTGATAGGATATCTTTCAAAAATTTGACTGTACATATATTACGTTCCCTTGCATTCGTATATAATATGTATAATATAACTATGGTTTTATTTACTATTTTCTTTTTAAAACGTTTTCATTTTTAATTTGAAATAATAATTTTTGCGACACACCCACACACATACGCACACACACAGACACACACATCATCGTGAAAAAAGTTAAATACGTAGTCGTTTACCAAAATCTCGGTATGCTATTTTTAACATGATTTAGTACGATACTTTTGAATTACCTATTTAACATCCTTAAGGTTCTATGAATATCACTCTTAAGTTATACAAAAAAATTGAAAACATATGTAATATTTAAAATATGGGGGAGTATTTTTTATTAGTTTCTATGAAGTCGCTCTATGTATGTCCGATACTGTACATAGTTTCGCTTTTGTAAATTTCCAGTGTCTAGTTGTATGAGATATATGCGCTTTACAATGGAATCCGAAGTGGCATAACCTAATTTCATGTAAGTATAGAGTACGGTAGTCTAGTCTCATCTGATGCACGTCCAGTAACAATTTCCCTGTGAAGTGTTTGTGTTGTCCTTGCGCAGGCTATTAGCAACAGGACGAAGGACGAGCACGAGTACGAGCATGGATGAGGACCAGGATAATTCGGGTCATTCCATAATTGCCCTCTTGAAGCGTTCAGAATAGTCGATAGCGGCCATTGTTGGATGCATAAGCTTAATACCACTTCACTACATCGACGTTTTGGTATTCCCAACGGACTACAAACATATTTATTATTCTCAAAACTCTAAAAGCAAATGTAGGAATAAATCTTGTATGTTTCGTTGTGATATTTCAATATAACATATAATGTAAATAAATATAAATAATAAAAATATTTTATTAATATTAATTAATAAAAAAAAACTTATTGAAAATAGTTAATTTATTACAAACATTATCAAGAAATTAGAAATATGTTTCCCTGTACAAAAATAATAAAAGTATTTAATATTTTAATGTCTTTATTTAAACATAGATACATTACATTATTTAAATCAAATAATAAATAAATAACTACAAATCTCAAACTACACCGCAACAACTACTAAAATTTAAGCATATACTACTAAGGACACAGAAATTTGAATAACTATTATTACAAAAGCTAATTTTATTTCAAAAAAATCTGTTGTGGCCAGCACAATACCTTTCGTCAATCCTGTATATTATGTATAAATTCCATACATAATTTTTCTTGCAAAAGATTATAAATTTCCAGTAAAATTATTTCATAAACAAACTATGCAAATTGCACTTGACACTAACATCTTCTTCTTTAGCTTTCCCCATTCGTTAGGGGTCGCTATTTTTTATTTTCTTCTTCCACTCATTTCTGTTTTGTAATCATCTCGCTTGTATCTTTCTAGAAACTTGTAACACTAGAGTTATTTCCTTACCTATCTTTCCGTGTCTTCCCCAATATCTACTTCAACATCTTCATCTCTGCCACATTAATTTACTTTTTATTTATACTGACATCTGTCAATTTGAATTATATGAATATATTAGTAGTTTCAATGTTTAGCATTGCTGGCTGATTTATAAAATTTAATATCTTTGAAATTCTTTAACTCTATTGAATATGAAGTAAAAAATTCAATCAAATCGTAGAGAGAATAATATATTCTTTAAGTATAATAATGTTGTGTCAATAAATCATATTTAACTGTTAAAATCTTTAAATGAGACTACTTCCGGTCGACCAATTATAACCAAAATCTAATCAGTTGTTCTTCTGGATGTAAACTTGAGAAATATGAAAAAAATATAACTTTTGAAATCGTGGTATTGAAGTTATGCGATCCGAAACTTTCGTCAGGAATTGTGCTGGCCACAACAGATTTTTTTTAAATTGGTTTTAAAAACAAGTTAACCAGTATGTTAAGCTCACAGTCATGAATGATACTTTAAAGTCTTTATGGCATATATAGTGCGTTAACGAATATTATGTATAGCCATGTTCGTGCAAAATACTTAGGTATTCTGCATTGTTCTGTTTAATAATTGAAGTTAATCTTCGTGCGAATGGTTAGAGAAACAATCCCTCTGAACAAAAGCAGTATGTAGTGTAACCTCACATCCACATGTATTTGTTTACAGCTGCAAGATTGATTTTGCATTACACAAAGTACAATTACACAAACGTATACACAGCGTTGTTTGTTTCATAGAACAGCGAGAAGAGGCGGGGGCGAGGCGAACACAACATAGACGTAGCGAGATGTCCTTGTTGATTGTTGGTATTGTGTGCCTTTGTTGCGGCATATCAGCCCGAAACAAACTCACTACAATCTCAAACCAATTTCATATGTGAATAATAGGTATTCACCACCAATTGTTACCACAGTTCTATGTGCTTCTTGCTATTTTTACTTTGATTAAAATTGCTGTTTTCGATCACAAACTATTTTTGATTTATTTACAATGATGAACGAAAAGAATTCAATAGCAAACAAGAAAAGGTGAAATGTTTATGAAAAAACCAATTGAATATTTATTTACTTTTAACCTCCCGCTACCCTTGATAAAGGAGGTATAGGGATCGTGTTAAAAATTGCATATCGAGATTTTAGTATATAACTATGTTTTAAGGTCCCTAGAATCCGATTTTAAGATTTTCACAATGATGTCTGCATGTGTGTGTGTGTGGATTTTTTGGACGCTCTAACTCAAATACTATTCAGAAAATTTTGAAAGCATGTATTTCTATTTTATACTAATATGAAAATAAACCATTAGATTTTGATGTAAATCGGATACCAGAAATGACACTTTAGCTCAAAATATTTTTTCGTTGAAAAATACCTTTAAATTTTATTTCTTCGCAATTTATGTTCTTATAAAAATTAAGAATTATTAAATTTTCTACAGGTTTATATCACAACTCCTTGATATCTCAAATGTATGTAGCTGACAAATAAATGTCACTGTCAAAAAACTCATCATTTCCAATTATTAATAGTAAAGTTTTAAAAAGAAAATAGTAAATAGGACAATAGTTATATGGAAAGGAACTTAATATAGTTTCCAACAATACTAAATATGTAGGTATGTATTTAAATTAATAAAAACTAAATGGCGGGAGATATTGTTGTTGGCCACATTAGATTATTACTTTACGTCACCTATAGATGAAGAAGGTATTAAAATGATACAACCTTTTTTAGTTTTATTTCTGTTTTTTTTATTTAAATACCGACGTTTCGGCAGTATTAACTACCGCCTTTTTCAGGAATGAAGAAAAAAAAATTGGTGGTAAGTTTTAAAGAATAAGGCCGTTTCAGAAGCCCTAGAATACGATTTTACTATTTTTACGTTGATGTCTGTATATGTGTGTGTATGTACGTGTGTATGGGCGTGTGCGTATGTGTGTGTGTGTGTGTGTGTGTGTGTGTGTGTGTGTGTGTGTGTGTGTGTGTGACGATCCTTTCGGAATGCATCTCGAATACCATAATTCCACAAAATTATAATTTTCTCGTATTCCTCAAGTTTACATCTAAATAAAGATGTGATTAGATTTGGTTATAACTGGTTAACCGGAAGTACCCACATTTTAAGATTTTAACAGGTTTTCTTGAAAAAACGCTGTTAAATATCATTTTTTGACATTTTGTTATAATAAATACTATGGAATATTATATTCTCTACATGGATAGATTACCATTTATACTCCATATTCAATAGATATAGAGTTTAAAAAATAATAAAGATATTAAATATCATAAATCAGCCAGCTATGCCATAACCATGAAAACAGCTACTATATTAAGAAAATTATGATTGACAAATGTCAGTGTCAAGTGCAATTGACAGTATGTTTGCGTTATAATTTTTCTGAAAATATAGAATCCTTTGAAAAAAAAATTTGTATGAAATACAAAATACATAAAACTGACAGTAATGTGCTGGCCACATCGGATTTATTACTTTTATTCTGAGTGCTTAAGGCCTGGTATTTTCATCTCTGGTTAAACTGTCAGTTAACAGAAAAAAAAATTAAGACATAAATGCTGAAAATATGTATTAAAAGTATATTTGGAAATATTGAATTTCCTCATGTAAAATGTAGGTCATGCCATCAATCCAACCAGAAGATCCGTCTGAATCCTCGGTTCGACTACTCACTAATATATTCATGTTATTCCAGAAATCTATTTATTTATGTAAATAAATGTATGCATATGACCCAGGGCGTTGGTTTTAATTAATAATTGTATATACAAAGCAAATTATCACCGTCCGTATTCATTTCCATGGCTGCAAAGTAAACGTCCCGAAAATATCAATACAGGGATGAGATGATATTGTCGGATTTCTCGTGACTCAAATGACCGACTATAACACCTACGTACCAAATCAAGCCATCAGGAATGATAGAAAAATAGAATAAATTAAATGATAATTGATATACCCATGTAGCCCTAATAAATTTATTCTAATTTTATGTAGTGGAATCCCGAGTTCGATCCCGACCGAATCCAAAATTATTTCGAATTTTAAACGGCACAAAAGTGACCCATGTGGCGCACTTCCCACGCCAGCAAGGAGCACCCGTGAGATGGGGTTGTCACCCGCTCTCCTTAGTGGAGGACAGTCCTTTACCCAATATTTTCCTCCGTCCTCCATCATTTTGGCTACTTCATAACTGCAGAAATAAAATTTGAAAATTCACGGAATTACAATTTAATAGTATTAGCCATGGAATTAAAAACAAAAGACGAACAAACGCATAACGTTTTATTACGGCAGTGTCAGCAAAACAATTGTCAAAATAAATACTAATAATTTGGTATATAAAACGTTACGCTTTTGTTCGTCTCTTGTTTCTAATTCTATGGCTAATACTATAAAATTGTTATTCCCTGAATTTTCAAATTTTATTTCTGCAGTTATGAAGTAGCGAAAATGTTTTTTTTTTTATTAATTCGGATGTAGAATTTATAGGTATATATATATATATATATATATATATATATATATATATATATATATATATATATATTGTATATATATATACAGGGTGTCCCTTAACTTCGAGCAAAAACTTTAAGGGCATATAGTACTGACCAAAATGAATAAAAAAGCTTCATCAACATAGGAATGATCTTCAACTGTTTCCGAGAAAAGCGAAAAATCTAAGAAAAACTGACAAAGATAGCGATCGAATAAAATTTTGTCTATGTCAGTAAAAAGACTATAAAAAACAATAAAATTTTATATGAAACATTTTTCTCAATTTCTTATAGTTACGTAGTTATATGAAAATTAAATATTGACCAAGGTCGCCACAACATTTCACTTTTGATTTTTATAAAATAACAAAAGGCCATCTAAGATTACCTCTCAAAGGTAAACAAAAAGTCTCAATTAATCAAAATCGTAATTCTTATAGTTTTCGAGATAGCAAAGGTAAATCTCGTAAAAACTCATTTTTCACTGCGTTATATCTGGGAAACTATTAAAGATCGGACACATTTTGACTGAGCTTTTTTTACTCATTTTGATCAGTGTTATATGCCCTTAAAGTTTGTGCACCAAGTTAAGGGACAGCCTGTATATTTATATTATTCTCAAATTGTGCGGAGACAAGCAATTTCACAAGTCTGTCTAAATGAAACCTGTCGCGTACTTTTGCGCTACTTTTTCCAAATTTGGGGTAAAGAACTTCATAGCGCCAGAAAATAAATGGATCTGCTTCTCTTGCAATATTAGGGGCTTTCAAAAATCTCTCGACTTTTTTGTGGGAATCAGGGGGGTTAAATGCTGGAGGGTTGGTCGAGTGAAACGAAACACTGGAAATCATATATAGACAAATAAATATCGCCGATCCTGATATATCGTCTAAACGATAATATCGCAGAAATATCGGCATCGGTTACATTCCTGTATTTTGTATTTTAGTAGGCGCTGTACTCTGTACTAGACGCTGGTTTGGTTTCTACGATGAAAGATTTATTACTAAATTTTATGCGAGAAGCGAATACTTAATCAATAGGTAAGTAATATAATAATTTTTTATTGTAATTTTATGTTCATAATTTTCTGTGATTCTTTAGGTCCTCCATTCCAATTTATAAAAGATGACAACCCTACCGTGAGATGCGTCTGATAAACACCCACATGTACAAATTATTAGGCTGGACGTACACCAAAGATACATCAAACACACAACATATAACATAAGGTAAATACCGCGCGTATGTTTGTGCCTCATAAATACTATACAAATACGTAGATATCGTCAAAACCCTCATACATCATTAATCTCATGTTGCATGTTGGATGTTACGAGTTTGATGTATCCTTGGTGTATGATGGTTTCGACCAACGACGAAATATAACTAGACAAAACTTCATTTGGTTTGTTTTGATTTCGGAAATTCAATATATAAATAGCTATTTGTGTATTAAGAGCGCAAAATAGGACATTGTCGATTGAGAGGTTGCCCTGCGTCGCGCGGCATTCTCTCGAAATCGACAATGTCCATTTGTGCTCGAAACACACAAGATTTTTTCTACAGTTGCCACAGTGGAGTCCTCCACCATAACAAAAAATAATAAAATGTACACTTTGTACTTACACTACTACTCAATTAATAAGGATTAATATACAGAAAAAAACGCCTTTTATATTTAATTTTAATTTATCGTTATTTCTCATTCTTCTGGACCTATTGCTTCAATCTAATCTAAACATTTTATACTTTTATTTATGTAAATGAATGCCCTATTTTAATTTCACAATAAAGCGGTATTTGTTTTTTTTTTTGTTATTTAATATACCGACAGAGCAGTTATGTCAGATTTATTTGTAAAGGTGGTAAATGTGTCACTACAGTGCCATTAGTTCCTGACTAAACGTTTCCATTAAGAATGTAGACGTGACATTTCTCAACATTGTATAGTTAGAAATTTGGACATCGAGCGTTTTATCTACTTTGTCGCTCTAGAGCGGCAAAGTGACATTTTGCGTTAACAAAAGAGAGCGCAAATGGCTACTTTCTATGTAGACTGTAGAAAAAAATATTTTTCATTACAATGTTAGAAGTTAGAATATACGGTATTCCTAATATTAAATCGTAGACCATGTAATTTCAGATACAACTTTTGAATAAAATATGTAACAAATTAAACTACATTTCATGTAGTAAAGTTCCCTTGTGGTTTTAATTTGTCATTTATGTACGAGTGAAATATCTAAAACAATTTGAAGGGAATTTAGTGGCGCAGAACAGTTTGAAAGTCCAGTTGTCATTTTGTCCGGATGGCGGGCGAGCAATTATGAAAATTTCTTGCGGGGCACAACTTTATGTTGTTCATTCGTAACTTCGTTATGAGAACGTTGGACGTGCAATAGCGAAATCACATTTGCACCAGTTTGCAAACATGGCGATGGAAAGTTTTACAACTTCCAATCCGCCATCCACAGCAAAAATTCACTTACGCCCAAGAAACAAGTCACTGAGAAGGAGAACAAAATTGTGAAATGTGAACAGAAGTTATTCCCAATATATTTGTGAAATAAGTGCCTGTTTAGAATATTACTTGAACATTGCAAGTTATAATAATAATAATAATAATAATGTATGTCCTAAAAGTTTTGGCACAAATTAAATGGACGAAATTAAAACGAGTATTAAATCAAAAAGTCCGAGGAAGTTTCATGCGAATTTAGAAGCGTGAACTTAAAATAACACTATTTCAAAATAAAAACGAAATTCTCTCTTTTGATTCTTTCGGAGAATTAGAATCCTTCTGATTTGCATATTTAAATGCGGCGATGGCCGCAATTACGCTATAATTGAAATGATACAAAAGAGGCGTAGAACTAATGAACATGCAGCGTCCATCGCCTTGGGCTTGCTCAGTCGGTAAACATGGTCACTCCCTCTTGTTACCGACACCGAGCAACCTACCTCCAGGCTGTACAAGCTGCACTTTTAAAACATCCTTCGATTTTCGCATTTCCAACCTAAAATTAAAATGAATTTAAATTTAATGCACACGCAGAATGAAACGGATTTGTTGAAAAGCACTTCATTACGATATTGCGATTCAAAAATTTTGCATTTGTGATTAAATAAATGGTGCTTTTTATGAACATACACCACTCTGCTTTTTATTAAAAATGGGCAGATTAATTTCACTGAAACGCTATGATGAAATTGCAATAAAGGCTTGGCAATACGAAGTTTTCTATTTTAAAATTTCATGCTATTTCAACTGAAAATGTTTTATATATTTATTTCCTAGCTGGGTTTAGAATTTTATGCTCTTTCCTTATAAATAAGGATGGGATAACGTTAACGAATTATCACGTTATTTCATAACGTTATAAAAAATTGTTAAATAACGTTATAAATATCTTAATAAAAAACAAAATAACGTTACGTTATTTTTGTTTCATTATACAGTTTTCACATAACGACAAAATAAATAGCGTGAGCGCTAAAGCCAAAGTTGGCTAAACTGCGCATGCGTACGTAAATTATTCACCGTATGTATATAACGTTTGACCTTATTTGTCCAGAAATAGCGTCCGTCGAAAACTACTTTATATTTGACGTTAAAGCAGCCATAACCTAACTTTCAGAGAGAGATAGCTACAACGTTTTAGATAGACAAATACAATAACGTGTACGGTATGTGAAAACCTATTTTGATGTACAGAATAACGTTCATGCTATCTACAATTTTAACGATCACGGTATCTATTTTAACGTTATGTGAAAACTCTCTATTAATAGAGAGTTATTGCAGCTTCAACGCAAAAATAACATGCACTTTAGTAACGTGACAGCCAGAATGCGCATGCGTACTAATAAGGTTCACGTTAAATGAATAAAGAGACACGTTATGTGCGATGGAATAATGAGTATTTAACGTCGCATTTCTGCATGTGTTGAGGTTATTTTTGGTGAAAAGTGCAGCCGTAACTTCGTTTGTGTTGCTTTTAGCGTTAATTTTAACGTGAATACACTAATTAAAGGTGGTAAATTGAAAGTCCCTTATTTTTAAAATAAGGTGTTTTCTACATGACGTTAAGGTTAAGTACTTTCAACATACTTGCAATAACTTCCTATTATAACGTTACAATAGCCGTATTTTTCTAAGTTTGTAATAAAATTCATTAAAATAAAAAGTAAAAAGAATGTTAAAACACACACTTATCTTTCAACATTTGACTTTGACCACTATGGACATTATCACGAAATTATACTTTCAAACGGCAAAAATCTTACAATATTTGCAAACTTGGATAACGTTATAGTGAATCGTTATTTGTAATGTTTATTAAAAAAAAAATCTGTTGTGGCCAGCACAATACCTTCCGTCATTCTCGTGTATAATGTATAAATTCCATAATTTTTCTTACAAAAGATTCTAAATTTCCAGTAAAATTATTTCATAAACAAACTATTCAAATTGCACTTGACACTGGCATCTTCTTCTTCTTTAGCTTTTCCCATTCGTTAGGGGTCGCTATTTTTGCATGTCGTTCTCATTCAGTTCCTTTTCTCTCAAATCTTCCGCAATACAGTCCTTCCATCTTATCTTTGGTCTTCCTCTGTTTCTTTAACGTCCTATTACTAAACTATTCATTCTTGATCCAATATAATTCTTCATTTCTCCTCATGACATTTTCAAACCAATGTAATCGTCTTTCTTGTATCTTTCTAAAAACTTGTAACACTAGAGTTATTTTCTTACCGTATCTTTCCGTGTATTCCCCAATATCTACTTCAACATCCTCATATCTGCCACATTAATTTACTTTTTATTGATACTGACATCTGTCAATTTGAATTATATGAATATATTACTAGTTCCCAAATTTGGCATAGCTGGCTGAATTATAATTTTTTTTTTTTTAATTCTTTAACTCTGTATCTATTGAATATGAAGTATAAATTGTAATCAAATCGTATAGAGAATAATATATTCTTTAAGTTATAATAACGTTAAATGTCAATAAATCAAATTTAACTGTTAAATCTTCAAATGAGACTACTTCCGGTTGACCAATTATAACCAAAATCTTATCAGTTGTTCTTCTGGATGTAAACTTGAGGAATACGAAAAAATTATAATTTTTGGAATCGTGGTATTGAAGTTATGGAATTCGGAAGTTTTATCACACACACACAGACACATAGACACACATACATACAGACATCATCGTAAAAATGATAAAATCATATTATATGGACCCTAAAACGTGCTTATTCAGTAAAAACTCATCATTGAATTTTTTGACCAAAAACAATACCTTCCTTACCTAAAGGTGACGGAAGGTAAAAAACGTTAACATTATCGGGTATCGTTACATTACGTTTTCCATCCCTGCTTATAAATAAGAAAAAAATAACAATTATTCAAGATACGGGACGGTCACTCTTTGGGTCATCATTGCGAAAGCGCTCTTGCCAGCCAAAAACGTTGCAACTAGTCAATGTAGCATCCCCAAATGCTTTTTAGGTCAAAGCAAACGATGAGTTTGGTTCTTTGCACAAACGAAAATAAATTTTATTTCCTACTGCTGTTCAACGGATGAATCCATGACGAGCCAGAATCAATATTATTAAAACTTGAGGGCGATTGTTATGGTGACAAATAGTATCTAGATTTGTAATTTAATTTAATTTTTTGTCATCATAGTATATAAAAAAAAGATGAATGTAATAATTGAAAAAATAAAAAATATTGACAACTCAATTAATTGAATTTTCTTGGTTTTAATTTTCGTCTTTCGAGCCAGGATATATTTAATTAATATAATTTGACATTACAGGTAATAGACTAACAGCGATGTTGGATGAAGGTTAGTCAGAAATAGTTTAGATGCAATTCATAGATGGCGCTATTATTTGGACTACAGAAAATCAGTCCTAAATCTTCATAGCCAAACTGTGTATATAGGGCTTAGTTACCAGCTGATAGATAGGTCAGACCGGCGTTAAAATCATTATTTTTCGTTTTTATCAACTTCAATTAAACTCTAAAAACTGCTGATTTACAAACTATAGCAGATAAGTGTATACATCTCCCATTAATAAAATCGTGTGAATTAGCAATTTATAAAATCAAACTAAGTTTTCATTTACTCGGTAGCAATCAAGCGAATATACAGTCAAGCCTTGAATAATTCACCAAGTCTAGCTAGCTCATTACAGTAGGTAATGCATGCACCAATCGGCACACTGCAGCATAAAATTTTCACGCAATGCAAATAGCGACCAGTTGTCGTTTAGTTGCTGCATAGGCGCTGTTGTCGAATTAAAAATGCAGTAATTAGTTGGCGTGTTCGCTGTTTGACAGAAGCTAACGAACAGCATGAATGCTTTTTATTTACTGAATTGATTTTAGAGAGAATCGAATGCTGGTAAATAGTGGTTATTAAAACTTGTGCTTTGTTGGTTTACTTGTATTTGCTTGGCAAACTAAACATGAAAATTAATCATAGTCTAGCGCTAGTTTTTACTGAATAGGATATGGGAAATTTTTATTTATACTTAAATATTTTACCGACTAATGACTAATCCTTGTTCTCTTCAGATTTTTTTTTCTGATTTAATTTTATTTTAAATTCAATTATACTTCTATTTCCATTTATTTCTTATTAGGAATCTTGTCTTTTGTTTTAACGTTCTCGTTAATGCTCTTATAGAACGTAAATCTATGGTCTATAATCACGCACATCCTTACATGTGCGTATATAATTTGAGTTCCCGATATTAGAGTTTATCCTAAGACATCGGTAAATTTCATCTTCATTTCTCATCTGGCGAAGGCGAGCCCTAGAAACAGTTGCGAAGCCTTTGTTCAGATAACATTTCTCATTTATAAACTTTATTTTAATTGTGACAACAGTTTTTCTGTTGTTATTTTAGTAACTATATGATTCTACCAACTGCGTCGCATAAGCGTGATTTTAGACTATTTCAATTCAAATACCATAAAATGCTCTACACTTTTATGTAGGTACTAAGTGCCATATTAAAAAAAATGCTAATGTAAACTAATTGGACCTTTCTCTTTATCGTGTACCTTTAAGTCCCACCTCGTCGTCCATTCTCATATAGTGCAGTGAGTCACTTATCAATTTGAGAGGGCTCATTTATTCAACTGGCGCCCGAAATATCCACAAATCCCATTGTACCCCGCCCAATTTTTCATTGAGCTTAACCAATCTCATACCGCTTATACGGGTAGTGAATTTCTTTTTTTTTAACCATAGTTACAAAAAAAAACTGTTGTGGCCAGCATAATACCTCTCGCCATTTTCATTGATACATTTAACATTTCTTGTTCACAAAAAAAAAATTAGTTCTTTATAAACAGATTATTATAATTTTAAATTCATTGTATGAGGAAGTTTTTTTTTTTTGTAGGTACTTTTCTAAATGTTCGAGATTCTTCCAATTCATTGACATGATTGATGGTATATCTATATACCTACATATAATTTTAAATAATTAATTAATAATACAATAAGAAATATTAAATGTACTTTCCTGAAAAAGTCTTAGGTAATGTCAGTTTTAAAATCGAGCTCACACTACTGCCCAATAGGTATTATACCTATAGTATACACGGGCACTACACTGAATTTTTGCCACTGGCATTTTGCATTTATCTGTCAATTTCAAACATTTAAATATCTCAACTGGCTTCCATGGAGTTGTTTGGGAATCGAGATTTCTAACAACCACGATTACATTTTATATACCTATTATATTTTTATCTCTAAATCGTTGGAAGATATAATAAAACAGATTGAGAATTTAATGTTCTTTATTATTTGTAATAACAACAATTTTCAAAAAAATAATATTTAGAAGATTTTTTTCAGAAACTACTACTTCCGGTTGTCCAATTGTTACCAAAACCTTTTCAGCGCTTCCCACTAATGTCAGATTGAGGAATATGTAGTTAAACAGGCCTTACGCCTTACAGATTTCGAGAAATCGTCCTTCCAACATACACACGTCCACACACACACACACACATATGCACACACACACACACACGCACACACACACATTTACACACAAAATTTAACCACAATTGGTATTCACATTACTATTTCCAAAACAAAAATCAGGTAATAATTTATATATTTTTCTTTGACAAAAATCTAATTTTTACAATGTTTTGAGGAGTTATATTTAAGATTGCTTTTTCAACGTTCTGATTAGATTCCTGTCCGAATTGACTCAATTTTAAGAAAAACTGGAAACCCTGAAAATATACGCTCTTTGACAGGTAAGTTTCCTAGTTATTCTTAAAACGTCAAAAAAAAAATACTTATCAAAACTGAAAAATGCAGCATCTTATAGGCTCAAAGGATTCGAAAATTTGTTTGTGACGATATTTTGTCGGAATAAAACTTGGTAACTAGGTAGAATCCTGAATTTGGATTGGTTTATAAATTTATGAGTGAAATAGTCAAATAAAATTGTCTATGTTGTTAAAAACAGCATTACTGATATAATTATACCCTTAATATATCGCATATTTTTAATTGTTAATATTATTTTTAGAAAATATATTAATTATAATAATACAATACATGTATAAAATAAAATAAATATTTGCACTCCATTTATTTATTTATTTATTTATTTATTTATTTATTTATTTATTTATTTATTTATGTACCTATATATTTATAATAAAAATTACTTATAGATAAACATTTTATTATTAATATTATTTTATAACGTATTTAAATATTCATAAAATTTCACATATTTTATTCATTTTAATTAAAATGTAACAAAAATATTAAATATGAAACATTGAACAATTCTTAAAAAATAATTTATTTCAGTCAAATTAAAATTCCACTTGTCTGAATTAATACCAATAACACATTAACAATAAAAATATTCAAACACAAATAAAAATTCTTATTAAAACAAATACAATTCCTTCTCCAAAGTTACTGCAACAACGTATGCTGATATTTATTGTGAATAATGCAGTAGTTTTATTCCTATCTAAATCAAAATGACTGCCACAACTCTTGGCGGTTCAGGTTGGGGTTAGATTTGCAGTAAAATGTATTTAAGTTTCGTCTAGTGAGCACCGCGACTTTCTGAAATCTTCAAAGCGTGAAAAGTCGACGGGAAACTTATCGTACGTGTACGTGCTACTTGCAAAGAGTACTTCAGCAGAGGATGGATACCATTTCCTCCTGAAATAATATTCCTGCGGCATAACGTAAAATATTGCTAAACTTTACACTCTCAACTACCCACATATTTTAACGTGGATTTTAAATATTCAACATACTACAGTTGAACCTATATTAATATGAGTACAGTAAATTTTTACCTCCCGCTACCCTTGGTAAGGGAGGTAGGGATCATGCTAAAAATCGCATACCGAGATTTTAAGGTCCCTAAAATCCATTTTTAACATTTTCACGATGATGTCTATGCCAGTGTGTGTGTGTATGTGTGTATGTGTGTGTGTGCGTGTGTGTGTGTGTGTGTGTGTGGATTCTTTACGTTGTAACTCAAATACTATCGTTCAGAAAAATTTGAAACCTTGTATTCTCCCTTATTGTAATATGAAAAGAAGCCATTATATTTTGGTGTCAATCGGATAACCGGAAATGGCTCAAAATTGTTTTTCTTCAAAAAACACCTTTAAATGTTATTTTTTCGCAATTTGTTATTATAAAAATTAAAGATTATTCCATTTTCTACAGGTTTGCATTAATACTTTTTCTATATATTTTATGGATAAATTAAAGTAATATAAAAATTATATCTCGGAGCTTATGCTTTAAACACAACGTCACGGTTACACAGTTCCGCTCAAATGTATATAAACTGACAGATAAATGTCACTGTCAAAAAAATCATTTCAAATTAATAACAGTAACGGTTTAAAAAGAAAATTGTAAATAGAACAATAGTTACATGGAAAGGAACTTAATATACATAATTTCAAATTAATACTAACGTTTTAAAACGAAAATTGTAAATAGAACAATAGTTATATGGAGAGGAATTTAAGATACATAATTTCTAGCTTTAGTAAATATGCAGGTATGTATTTAAATAAAAAAAATATATTATCACGCATATTACCCACTGCTGGGTGTACTAATCTGCTTTGTACACAGATTTCGGTAATGATATATTTGTATCGTGTGGGCATTTACCAAGCGTGACTTCACGGGCACTCATTGCTGGCGTGAAGAGTGCACCACAGGGGTAAATTTTGTGCCATTTAAAATTCGAAATATTTGGCGTTGATCGGGATAGAATCGAATTCCCCAGATTCGCAACCAGACATCAGGCACGCGACACCAAGACCCCATAGGTAAAAAATTAATAAAAATTAAATGGCGGGAAATATTGTGTCGGTCACATCAGATTTTTAAACGTAGTATTCTTTCATAACAATATCATCCGAGGATCTCGAATCATTTTCCTAGTAGGAGATAATCTCCACCGCAATAAAATATTTATTGGTTTCGCATGAGTGAGAAATTCGTTTGATCATGTATTACTCCAGTGACTTTTCCAAGTCTTCATTAAATGAAAACCGGAATAGAACGTAAATGAAACGCCCTACACAAGAAAAATATCATTAACTTTGTGAATTCTTTAATTCTTTACAAAAGCTTTTGTGATGTTGCGATAAATTGATACTTTGTGTGAAACCCTCAATATAAGGAAGAGAGGAAATTTCTTTTTTTATTAAGTGGGTGGATGTTTACAGAAGATAAAATATATTTTATATTACTGAGGGTGGTTTTCACCAACGACAGTTAAATCTGTGATTACCTAACAAAGCAATAAATTAAAACGTTAGAATAAATTAACTGTAATTTCACCAAATAATTTTAGCACCAGTTAGATATCAGCCGAATGTCAATATTTTAACATTCAATTTTAATTTATCTTTCATCAATTTACCATAAATTTCGAAAATATGTTGTTGTTTTAATTATTCTTGACAAATATTGCATCTGTCATTGACATTGTGAGTCAATTAATTCTAACAAAATATTAAAAAATCTGGTGTGGCCAGCACATTACCTTCCGTGTGTCCTGTGTATTATGTATAAATTCATACATAAATTTTCTTGCAAAAGATCCTATATTTCCAGTAAAATTATTTCATAAACAAGCTATGCAAATTGCACTTCACACTGACATCTTCTTCTTCTTTACCTTTTCTCATCCGTTAGGGGTCGCTGCTTTTTTTCTTCTTCCTCTCATTTCTGTTTTGCGTGTCTTCCTCATGTAGTTCCTTTTCTCTCAAGTCTTCCGCAATACAGTCCTTCCATCTTATCTTTGGTGTTCCTCAGTTCATACAACCTTCTATTACCAAGCTATTCATTCTTCTTCCAATATATTCTTCATCTCTCCTCATGACATGTTCAAATCAATGCAATTGTCTCTCATGTATATTTCTAGAAACATTATCACTCGAGCCATTTCCCTTACGTTTCATTCCTTATCCTATCTTTCCGTGTCTTCCCCAACATGTCTCTGCCACATTCATTGTACTGATATCTGTCAATTTGAATTATCTGAATATATTAGCAGTTTCCATGGTTAGCATAGCTGATTTATAAAATTTAATAGCTTAATAATTCTTTAACTCTATATCTATTAAATATGAAGTATAAAATGCAATCAAATCGTAAAATTTATAATCATTAAATGTCAATAAATGATATTTAACTGAGTTTTTTCAAGAAAAACTGTTAAATTGCTAGCGTGGAGAGCGCACCAGACAGACTATTTGATTAAAAAAAATCTTCCAAGCGTTATGTTTTGTGGTTGTATGTCTGGGAGGGGGGATGACAAGCTACATTTTAAAAATGGCACTGTTAATGCTGATAAATATAAAGAAATACTTAAAGATGTTTTTTACCATCGATTCCTTTATGCCAGTCCGTCGAAGGAAGCTACGTTTTTCAGCAGGACGGTGCCCCGTAACATACGGCAAAAATTGTTAAAACCTGACTCGAAAATCATAATATTCCTACTCTAAAGTGGATTTCAAGTTGTCCGGATTTCTCGTCAATTCAGTTCCTTTTGCAAAAAATGAAGAAGAATCTGTGTAAGAATCCGGCAGGCACAGTAAACGTATTAAAAGTAAAATTGCAAGAAGTATAGGATATTTTATTTTTGTTCTTAATTTAAGCTAAAATTTTATATTTTACGGTAATAATATAATTTTTGTAATAACGTCATTAAGATAAAATATGCCGGGCTAACACTATTATGATTATGGGCTCTTATATGGTCCAAGATAAATAACAACTAGCTTTATTTATAAAAGAGTTCGTAGTAAATATTAATATTTACAGCGTTGCCCTCTATTATCTGTGTCCAAGAAATTACGATCACCATAAATATATCTATATGATTATCTCTTCGTCTACACGGTTATAGAGTTTAAGTTTAAGCCCCATTTATGATTATAGCATCGTAGTATTCCTGCTATTCTGTGACAAAGGTGTATAAATAGCGTTGGGAATTTGTGAGAGTCTGGTTTTATGTTGGGTGCAATAATTGCAGCATGTGCAGCAGGTTTAATAAGCGTAGTACGCTTCCATCACACGCAGAGCCCTCTAGGTCACGTCCTGCGGATATGTCGCTCCTGATGAGCGCAGTGGCGCTGCGGTCACTACAGCAGGAATTCACAAACTCCGGTAGCCGGAGAACCAACACAACACAAAAATACTTAAGCGTGGTTTCCACCGAAAGCTTTAATGCGTAATACATAATGATTTGTGCATAAGGCTTAATATATTATGAACTAGGACTAGGGTACCATTTCCAACTGGGGTCAGCCCAATAACAAATAAATAAATATATCACCATGGAATATTATCCATTTCTGGGTGTGCCAATCTACTTTGTACACAGATATCGATAATAATGATGAAATATTTGTACCGTGCGGACGTTTACCAGGCGTCACCTCACAGACACTTATTACTGGTGTGGTAAGTGCACCACAAGGGTCACTTTTGTGCCATTTAAAATTCGAAATATTTGGCGAACCCGGTACCCCAGATTCGCGGCCACTAGACCCCATACAATGTTACAAGATTTCAACATCTGAATCGATCTCTCGGTAATTTTTCAAATGCTGGTCGAACCCAGTTAGTAACCACAGACTAATTAACTTCGGTAGATGGCTCTGCATATGCTTAATTACCTCTGAAGTCATCTACCTTGTTTGAGATAGTATATCTCATATTGACCCCAGTTAATTATTGTAAGCCGACGTGGTCGTCTTGTGGCTATGCTGCTCGACCGGCATCACTAAGGTCGTCGGATCGTCTCCCCATCGTTCCAGACTTTATATGCTATGAATACCACTCGGTAGGAGGGTTTTTCTCCGGGTACTCCGGTTTCCCTCTGTCGGTAGGTACACATACTTCCAACACGGTTAGTTGCTAAAGAGCGCTACTTCACCACTCGGGCAGAGAACTATCTCTGTTCACTAAGTGAAAGCTCGAAGGCGTCAATAACCGAGAATACAAGACCCTGTCTAATTCTCAACCATCATTACACTGAACAAACAATTACACTGACACACACATCACCCTGAAGAGGAGATTACTATCTCTTATACCGGGGCATTACACAACATTTACATTTTTTTTTAGCTATTGTCTTTGCAAAGAGACAACAATACGCCACACTGATAAGCTCCAATAAGAGCGACACGCATCTGCGGTTACTAACTGTGTTTGGCCGTCATCTGAAAAAATGACCGAGAGGTTGAACAAATTGTGATATGGCGTAATGCGTATGTGATATGGCGTGATGTACATGAACTAAGATCAGTGGGGACAGACGGTTAAATTTTGTTAAATTATCAGAAATGCATAGCTAAAAGTTCTTTACCAACCACTGGATGAGTTAAGTCAGATGAAATCTGTCTCAACGTTAGGACTCGTTACTATTATAAGTATTCGTTTGGGTAAATGGTTTTTTTATTTACCCTGATTAGTTTATTCTAATATATATCTCTGCAAACTACCCGGTGTTGTTATTTTTATTAAAACAAACTCAGTAACTAGTGCAGTGAAGTGTAGTGGTGAATACACTGATCCAGTCGTTTCGCCCAGCAGATCCGAGTAAAAAAAATTCGTGCAGCATTTAAACCTTAAACTTACAGCTCCTGAACTTAAAATGCGGCATTTCAATCAATTCAGACTTGATTTAAGCACCGAGGTTAAATTATGTCTTGTTAATACATTAATCTTGCTAATTTTAGATTACTGCTTCTAGCATAGACAGAAAAAAAATAGAACCACTCTTTTCCAGAATTCATGCTTACGCTTTGTTTACGCTGTATGTAAGTTCGATCATATCTCTTAGTACCGAATACGTGCGAAAATGAATACGATCACGTGAAATCCTCTTATCTTTGTCTCGTACACAAAGTCAAATTAGCAGGTACTCCACATTATTTAACGAATAAATTAGTTCCTAAGCAATATAATTATACCCTACGAATAAAAGGTTTGTTCATAGTGCCATCCTACACAAAATCTATATCCAAGGTGGCCTTTTGTTACCTAGCAATATCATTATATAATAGTTTACCTGATAATCTAAAATCTCTTGCTTATAGTTTTTTAAATGTATTAAAAATTTGTATAATTCATATGTTTAGTTTATAATACTACGACTTTCCGATTTCAAAAAATCTGCACGAACTGTTTCTTTTTCTATACGTGTTTAGCTTCATTAATCTTTGTTTATATTTAAATTTAATTAGTTGTAAAAAAAAAATACCATCTGTTATAATCATTGGGTTAGGTGGAAGAACCTCGCCTTTGACTTACGGTAAATAAAGATTTTATTTATTTCGCCTGCTCCCAAATTTGGTCCTATCTTGCACGCCACGCTATAGGTGCTTCCAGAAAACTACCCTATCCCTTCGCTAACCATTGGAACAGGTTTTAATACTCCTCCCCTTTGCTATGTTAAACAGTCAGTAAGATTTTACTCTGTTAAATTTGACAGCAGTCCGCACTAATATTATTGCGTTGCATATTGACGCTAAATATATTCACGCGTAAAACTGTACCAAGATGCTGAAATCTTGTGAAACGTGTTTTTCTAATATTTTATATATTTCAAAGCTCTATGTAACAGGGAATCGAACCCGACCCTGAACCGAACCAAAACCGGAACCAAACCTCAGATATATTTTTCTGTTGAACCGAACTCATTCGGGTTCAGGGTTCGGCTCCGGTTCAGGTTCATTTTCAGTTTGAAACGTAAGCATAATCGTAATACAGCCTGTGTTGATTTTTTGTGAAAATTGTGTTCGTGTTCGAATTGTAAATAAAGATTTGTTATTAAAAAAACATGAATTCAATTTTTATTAGGTCAAACCGAACCTGAACTCAATACCTGAACCCGGAACAAAACCACAGATTTTATTAATGTTTGAACAAGTACCGCATGCGAACCCATTTTCAAAAAAACAAATTAACCTGAACCTGAACCGAACCCAGTTTTTGGCGGGTTCGATGCCCTGCAGTATGTACATATTATTTTATAGATTAGTTCAAACTTTACCAACTCTAAAAACTAAAATCCCCTGTTTGTTGAGAACTTCTGTAAGGTAACTAGTTACCGAGTGTGACACGCGTTGCGGTTTGAATTGAAAGTTACTGATTTCCAACTCTACATTTCTTTCTCTTCATCTCTTTCTATTACCCTACAACCATATCTATCTATCTCTGTCTGTTGGTTGTTTTGTATTTCGGACGAATCGCAACGGGAGATTTTATTAAGCGAGTATGATGAAGTTTGAGGCCCGCGTATGTGGAGGAATATTGCGGATATAAAAACGGACAAGTGATAGAATGGCAAAGATATAGTATTTCTTTTTGTCGTATAATCTAAAAGGGTATTTTGGTAAGAGGGTTCCTTAATAACTAACGATATTACTTAAAGGAAGATGCCATTTTGCTTTCTAATTAAGTATGGGACATTATGTCCTTATGAATAGCCAATAAATAAATAAATACTCTGCAGCATCTAAAAATTCGCTTCAACTAGGCCGCTGTCTATTTCGTTACATTATTTTTTTTCTCGTAATTTTAAATCCTTTCTAACAATCATCTTTAAAATTCTAAAAGTTAATTTTCGCGAAAACGTTTGCGAAAACGTTCTAACTTTGTTTTGAGCATTTTAAAAGAGTCTACTGATTCGATTTGAAGGCAAAAGTTCGAGTTGCCCATTTTTTGATAAATTAATATATACTACATCTTCTTCATATTCCTGTATAGTTTTGTAAATAGTCGTCTGTCTAATAATTTGATCCTCAAAATCGTTAACAATTTCACATTTCATGTTCAACTAACCTATAGATAGGTTTGCGTATCTCAAGTTTGTATAACATCTTTCAAAACTTTTCTGACAATTTTAACATGCTATATTATAAAACAGCTAAAATGTATTTATGTCCAGTGACAACTAGATTTTACCTTATTTAGTAATAATAGGTATATTAGTTAAAAAATAACGACATTGCCAGAAAATTATTTGTTGGGTTGGTCTCTAATTCGCCTCAAAAGGAGTTTTCTAGACCAAATATCTACATAGTTTTTGAGTGTTTTGCAATAACGTCCTTTGCTAAAAAGGGGGACTTTGGCTGATTAGCAGATTGCACCACAAGAGACCCAAAGGTAATTGTATACATTCAAAAACTATCACTCTTTTCATGCTTCCAACAAATAAGTCCAATCAAAATATGAATTTAAAAAGTTATTTTAAATTGTAAATAAAGCTTATTTGTGCCCGTGCGAGGTGACGTCTGGTAAACGCCCGCACGGTACAAATATCATTACCGAAATCTGTGTACAAAGCAGAGTGGCACACCCAGCGATGGGTAATATGCCATGATGATATATTTTTTTATGTTTAAAAATTTATCAAATACTGATTTGGCAATAATTGCCCTTAATCTTACCGAAGAAGAAAATGAAGAAAATTTTACAACACTACTATTTTTTATGTACTTACTTTTGTTCAATAATGTATACAATAATTTATTTTGACTAGATTTTGGTTTAACTAAAAAGTCAAAAACATGACAGATATCAATCAAGTACTCACATATGTTTACTTCCACTCAGCTGAATTTGGCATGAACATCAACGAGACGTACACGTACTCTTCAAACGCAACCTTCCACTTCCCCTTGTACGTAAATATTACGCTATCACTATGATACAATATTTTTTCAATAGAAACAAAACTATACTGTACCGAGAACGTGATGTACCATAAATGGACCGATTAAAATACATTGGAGCAAGGAGTATCCTACCGTCATTGTACCATTATGTACCGCTAATGTAAATCAAGCCTTAAACAGAATATTTCACTCTTTTCCGTTAAAATATCGTCGCTTTTGAAAGGTCGTGGCGGAATTGCACCCTTCCGTTTTCCCTATTCCCTCATCGTGTATTCTAGGGTGAAACCGGGTATCATTGGGGCATCAAATGCTTCCGCTCTTTCAATTTACTGCCCGTGGACTCGTTCCGAACTAGAAATAATGCCATCGTTTTCAACTTTGTCAAATAGGCTTACTCGGGAAACTTTCATGCTACAGAAACTCTACCCAAGAACAAAATTATTCAAATATTCTTCAGTTAACGTTCGCTGTATGTTTATTAATTGTGTGCAAAATATTATAACATTATTGATGTCCAAAATACTTTTTTTGATTATACTAGGATTAAGGTAGTCGTGATAAATATTCTGGTATGATTAGATATTTCTAATTGTTTATTTATTTGATTTATGCACATTCAATACGGCAAAGCCCCAATTACTGAGTGGTAAATACAGAAAGAAAAACAATTACAAATGCGACTACAACAAAAAACAATACAAAACTAGAATCAATTTATTTCAATATACGTTCTAAATTTACATCAAATCAATTAAACAGTTGCGATTATAAGAATATTTTGGTTTTGAAAACATTCAATGAAGCAAGGTACTCTCTGTTTTAAATGTGGTGATCCTCACGTCATCAGCCCCCAAACCAAGAACAAACATCCATGCCCATGCATGACTATGTCACACATTCTGAGTGACAAATGCCCGGTTGCATAAACGTTCATCAACGCTTTGTTAAATCAACGAACCCTCAAAATGAACAAATTCGAATCAGTTTCCTTGTTCTTATGACATTTAAATCATTGCTGTCAAAAAATCAAGTTGCATTTGTTCGTTTTGATGATCCGTTAATTAAACAAAGCGTTGATGAACGTTTCTGCAACCGGGCAAGAGACAGACACAAACATGATTGTCCATTCCCAGCCCAGAAACGAATGATGTGAGGATCACCACATCCAAAACAGCAGCTGCTATCCTACTATGTTAGTCAAAATATTCATATTTCGACTTCCGTTTAACTTACGTAGTTGTACACATTCTGCGCATGCTTCGCACAGCATCCAGCTAATAACCTAGCATGTTATATTCCATTCCTGAATCTTGGTTTTTTGTAGCATGAAAAATAAAAATCTCCATAATGATAAAAAAACGAAAAAATAAAATAGTAATAAAAAAAAAATCTAATAAAATACTATTTTATATTTCGCTCTTGCGCGCGCAATTGAGCCATGCCTATTTTCTTTTAATAATATTTGAAAAATACTGTAATTCTAATCAATCACAAAGAAATCAACACACTTTTTTAAATGTTATTTCTATTATAAGAAGTTAATTTAGGTTGACGGAAGTACATTTTTCCCGTAAGAATACATGTTACATTTTTCAAACTGTCTCGTTTCACTTCCGCAAATTCCTTTGGTTATAGACGGTGCAGTAAATTAAAAATTTACATATGTCTTATCTAATAGCAACAGTTCATCAAAAAGTCAATGTTAATTGTATTTGAGTAAACTACCAAATCAAGTTCATTTAAGCTGGAAGATATGTCATTATAAAGAAAATACTACAAATACGTCTAAAAGGACTACCAAGTTTATAATTTGATTTAACAGCAGGAACACTGAACAAAAGTTTTTGTCTTGAATTTGGATTTCTAGGTATTCTTATGTTAATATTTGCAATGATGGTAACGTCATTTCAAATGTTACTGAATATTTTATACAAAAAACAGACGATTTAAATTTCCTTCGATCCCCAAGTGAAACTACATTAAATTCATTTACAGCTAAGTGATACTGTAGGTTAAAGGTTCATGACATATATTTATACCAACAATAATCTAAAAAATTACTTTGAACACATTCAATAGCTCAAATTGAGTTCCAGTATAGTGATTCCAAACTAAATAACAATAGATCGGGCATAACAATTAAATAAGGAATTGAGAGTTGAAAAATTATGAAAATTTTTATCATTTCGCAAGACAAGTCCCAGATTTCTGTATGATGTCTTGGTTATGTAGTTAATGTGCAGGGCCGGATTTAGGGGTGGGCGAGGTGGGCGACAGCCCACCCCAAAGTTTTCTAGGGGCGGCAAATCACAAAAAGTTTTATATTTTACTTGACATTTAATTCCTTACAGAATCGTTTTACTCCACAATACATTTTCATTTTTATTTAACCTAAAAAATATTGATAAATAATAATAACTCGGAGTAGGCTATGAATAAATAAACTTGTCTGATCATTATTCAATTCAAAAGTCCAGTTGTCAAAAATTGATCTTGAAATGTAATTTTAAGGAGAAATGATCATAAAGAAGGAAACAGTATATTGCCATTTGCCGTTTTCTAATTTAATTCCATTTCTAAAAAAATCTGTTGTGGCCAGCACAATACCTTCCGTCATTCTCGTGTATAATGTATAAATTCCATAATTTTTCTTACAAAAGATTCTAAATTTCCCGTAAAATTATTTCATAAACAAACTTTTCAAATTGCACTTGACACTGGCATCTTCTTCATCTTTAGCTTTTCCCATTCGTTAGGGGTCGCTATTTTTGCATGTCGTTCTCATTCAGTTCCTTTTCTCTCAAATCTTCCGCAATACAGTCCTTCCATCTTATCTTTGGTCTTCCTCTGTTCCTTTAACGTCCTATTATTAAACTATTCATTCTTGTTCCAATATAATTCTTCCTTTCTCCTCATGACATGTTCAAACCAATGTAATCGTCTTTCTTGTATCTTTCTAAAAACTTGTAATACTAGAGTTATTTTCTTACCATATTTTTCCGTCTATTCCCCAATATCTACTTCAACATCCTCATATCTGCTACATTAATTTACTTTTTATTTATACTGACATATGTCAATTTGAATTATATGTATTGAATATGAAGTATAAATTGTAATCAAATCGTATAGAGAATAATATATTCTTTAAGTTATAATAACGTTAAATGTCAATAAATCAAATTTAACTGTTAAATCTTCAAATGAGACTACTTCCGGTTGACCAATTATAACCAAAATCTAATCAGATGTTCTTCTGGATGTAAACTTGAGGAATACGAGAAAATTATAATTTTTGGAATCGTGGTATTGAAGTTATGGAACCCGGAAATTTTGTTACACACACACAGACACACAGACACACATACATACAGACATCATCGTAAAAATGGTAAAATCGTATTATATGGACCCTAAAACGTGCTTATTCAGTAAAAACTCATCATTGAATTTTTTGACCAAAGACAATATCTTCCTTACCTAAAGGTGACGGAAGGTAAAAATATTCAAGAAGAAAAGCTTTGATTTCATTTTGACAATATCTCGTATGAAATTGACATTTAATTAAATACTTTTAAACTGACATAAGTTTCTTTGTTCATAGCGTACTCTGAGTTAGGGTTTTTTTTAAACATATATAGGACGTTCATTTTAAATGGGCCGCCATTGTTATCTCGAGAATTATAAAAGCTAGAAAGATGACTAAATGGTTAAATAATTTTGATTTACAAATTTAAACAAAAGGATTTTTTTTCGATCAATGGTTTTCAAAATATGGTACCTAACTTTTTTATTTTAAATGAGAATATATATATTTTATTTGCTCATTCATAAGATAATTTAATTCTGAATTCAGTAGTATATTTTTATACCTCTTTGTATATTACGGCGTGGAAGGGGGGGGGGGGCATTTTTAGATCTTGCCCACCCCAACTTTTGTTCTAGGTCCGGCCCTGTTAATGTGTACTTTAAATTGACATTTAGGATCAAAAATTTCTCCCAAATCTTTAATTTCATTAACTCTTACCAGAAAAACGTCATTCGTTACTCTAATTTTGTTATTATTTCACATTAAAGTTCGTTTAATTTTAAAGCAATTTGTAGTATTAAAAAGTTATAATTGTTTTTAGTTTAATTGTATTTGATTTTTAACGAAACCTATAGTTATCTTTCTCGCACCAGTGCCTATAGTAGGCTGCGCGAGAAAGATACCATTAGTTGTGACGTCACAAAATTCAAATATCTCGCAAAAGGTTTTTTTTAACTTAATCGTTATCTATTGAGTAGTACTGTAAGGATAAAGTGTACATTTTATTATTTTTTGTTATGGTGGAGGACCCCATTGAAATCAATGATGATTCTCTTTGTGGTGTCATTATCTTGCACGTATTAACATTAAAAAATAAATGATTGGAGATAGACCAAGTCAACATATTTTCAATATCCTGTTCAAGGTTTAAACAGTCATCACTTGTGTTCATTACTCTAAATATATTTGTCATCAGCGTATAGTAGTTCGAATGTTTAATACACTAAACAATACCATTAATAAAGAAAGGGAAAAGAAGTGGGCCGAGACTTGCACCTTGTGAAATTCCAGAAATACAGATGAAATGAGCAACATGTTAAATATTCCTTCTCTCCTTGATTTGAAATTAATGCTAGAAAATTACTAATCCATCTTAAAATCTAAAACTTAATCTATCTAATACAAGGTCGATGAAATTTCAGATTGAATCTAGCTTATGACACTAGAAGCGCTGGTGTCTAACACACTCGCTTGTTCCGTGTACTTATGTCCCAACATAACATAAATTGATACCACCCCGCATACATTGTACCGTATTAATTAAATTTTCCTGAAAGAATGTAATCACTTGACACAGGACCGCACTAAAGAAAATTCCATTTAGGGAGGAAGCCTTGTAATCCTGAGGGCTTAAACAAGAGGAGGGCTTAATCCCTGGAAGGTAGAAGAACATAGAAAGTTTTGGGGTTGCTGGATTACAATGTTAAAACAAAAATCTGACCGGAATTATATAAATATTTTTAATTGACTCGATTTTATTTTCAAAATATAAACCAATTTAATTAAAAAACTTTAATCTGGAACAGATTTTATATATTTTTTCATTAGATTTGAATTCCATAATACCATAATCTCTTTTATCCGAGTTTAAAATAATTTTAAAATAACTCTAATGAATACAATTACTATTACCTGAAACAATCACATTAAAAAATCATCCTACTTCCTACCTTCTTTTGTTTTGTTGGAAGTCCCGTCGACATCAGCCACGCTCCTCACGTTACGGTAAAAATAAACAAAACACGCACGCACACACAGCAAAACAATCGAAACTCAGGATCTGCAACAAAGAAACAAAAATGTTAGTGCGAGTATGGTAATGGCAAAGGGCTAAAATTCTAAATTTAGGTTTAATCGAATATAAACAAGTTTTAAGCTCTATTCAACCAAAAGCCGTTATTGTAAATTTCGAGCTTTAATCGAAGCTTAGTGGCCTGACCACAAGAGGCGAGATACTATACAGAATAAAGGACATTATAATAAGTCCGAATATAGTTTTTACATCTCGCCAAGAGAGGTATTGGATGCATGCTAAAAATCATATATCCATATTTTAGTGAATAAGCACATTTTAAGGTCCCTACAATCTGATTATAAAAATTTCAGAGTAATGTTTGTGTATGTGTGTATGTTTGTATGTGTTTGTGTGTGTGTGTGTGTGTTTGTGTGTATGTATTGGAAGGACGGTTTCTGCAATAGCATAAGACTTAAGGCATCTTTAACTTCGGATTCCTCAACCAGTTGGAAACCAGTTGAGATATTTAAATGTTTGTAATTGACAGTTTTACGACAATACTGAAAACTTTTTCTAGGAAAAACATTTAATATTTCTTATTTTATTATTAATTAAATATTTAAAATTATAGGTACTTATATTAATATTACACCCTTAAGATATACCGCTAATACCGTCAATGAATTTGAAGAATCTTGAACGTATTAAAAGAGTAGGACGTAAGACAAAGTTCCTCATCGAAAGAATAGATATATGTAATATGAATTATTTGTGTGCACAAAAAATGTTAAATTTGATACTTATGTAACATAAAACGGAAATGGCGAGAGGTATTGTGCTGACCACAACAGTTTTTTTTTTACCTCTAACTAAGAGAGGTATTGGATTCATGCTAAAAATCTCAGAATCCGATTATAACATTTTTATGATGATGTCTGTGTGTGTGTGTGTGCGTGTTTGTGTGTGTGTGTGTGTGTGTGTGTATGTGAGGATGTTGTAGGTACGATTTTATATGTTATTATTTGAAAATTTGTTACTACAAATAGTAAAAATAATAAAATTCTCAATCTGACACATTTAAATTATCTCTATAGGTTTGGAGATATAATATACAATAATATAGAATAATCTGTTGTAACAAATCTGGTTACCCAAAAAACTTCATGGAAACCAGTTGAGATATTTAAATGTTTGTACCAGACAGATAAATGCAAAATGCCAATGTCAAAAATCTGATGTGGCCAGCACATAACCTCTCGCCGTATATTTTACCTGGCTATATGCATAAAGCAAAGAATATTTTTATAAATACAAATAATATATTCATATAAATCTATGACGTATAAACTTCTTTATTATTCAATAATAGCATGTCTCAACATAAAGATATTTTACCATAAATTATGTTACAATAAATTACAAAGTAGAGTTTACCATATATAAATATTAGGCTGGTAACAGCAATTTTCAATTCGAACAACCTTGTTTACTTTCTCTTCATATTCTTCTAGTAAAAACATTAATTTTGGACGGTCTAAAATGTATATATCTGGATTGTGCATCTATTCTTATATATCTTCATTTACATTTTATTTTTTCATACTTGTTATATCTAAATAACCTTAATTCCCTTTAATAAAGTGACGGATAGATTGCACTCCGATTATTCTTATATCGATGTGTAATTTTGTCAATATTTACAACTTACTTGAGAAGAATTTGATAGCTTTTTCGCAATTCAAAGTTATTCTAGTCTACAGTACTGGTGTACATTGTCCCATAATGTTTCATTACTCATTATTTCTGACACTGACATTTATCTGTCAGTTACAAATAATTTAAATTTGCAACTATTTTTCATGGCATCCTTTCGGTTGTAAAATTAATTACAACATTATTTTATATATTATATTCCGTTTATCTCTAAATCTATAGAATATATATAAAAATATTTAAATGTATCAGAAAGAGAATTTATTTTTCTTTAATATTATCAAGAAAAATTTTCAAAAAATAATATTTAGAAGATTTTTTTTCAAGAATCTTCTACTTCCGGTTGTCCAATTGTTACCAAAACCTTTTCAGATCTTCCCATGAATGTCCGATTGGGAAATACGTTGTTAAACAAATTTTAAGTCTTATAGTTTTTGAGTAACCGTCCTTCCAACATCCCACACACACACATCCACACACACACACACACACACACACACAGACATCATCGTAAAAATGTTAAAATCGGATTGTAGGGACCTTAAAACGTGCTTATTCAATAAAATCTGGATATGCGATTTTTAGCATGAATCCAATACCTCTCTTAGCGAGAGGTAAAAATTAGCAGTTTTACAAATATTACTGGAAGATTTTTCTGGGAGGTACGAGTACATTTAATATATCTTATTGTATTATTAATTAAATATGTATTTAAAATTATAGGTAGGTATGTTAATATTACATATATCCTTAAGAAATACTGCTAGTACCGTCAATAAATTTGAAGAATTTTGAACATATTAGAAGAGTAGGCAAAATTCCTCATAGAACGAAAGAAGAGATACAATTTTAATTATTTGTGTATACAAGAAATTATTAAATTCGTTACTTATAGGACGCGAGCAGTCATGTGACTTTGTTGGCCTTGGCAAGCAGATATGAGGATCCTTGTCAGAATGACGGCTAGTAGTTATTTACATAGATGTCGCAATTGTCATTTGTCATAATTTTTCATTCAAAATTTCAAAATATTCCGGTGTATGTAATATACTTGTTGAGGAAAATAATCCACATGACTTAGAAAATCATAATGTTTTGAATGAAAAATTATATTTGACAACTATGTACATTGTTACTAACTGTCATTCTGACACGGGCCCCCATATCTGCTTGCCAAGGCCAACAAATTCCCAAGACTGCTCGCGCCCTATGCAACATAAAATGAAAATGGCGAGAGGTATTGTGCTGGCCACACCAGTTTTTTTTTTTAGTCTGGTCTTATGAATCTATCTTTTATGAAAGGAAGCAATGATTTCTTATATGGCATACTTGAAGAATAACTGTAGTAAATACGTATGCGATCTAAATAAAAACCAAATTACGTCTTTCATCGTGTATCGTACATAGATCGTGCAGCGTATAGTGGAGAGTAAGTTGCCAAGGCAAACCAACCAAACCAAGGATCACATTCGCTTCGCCCCCATCTGGAAACTTTATTTCCCAAACTTCAAACGAAACTTCCTTTTTTCCGCTTCCTTATTACAGAGAAAACTTTATTCGGTCTGAAACTCAACTCGCTACAAAGATCGCATAAAAATTCTACAGCCACCTATTAGACCGGAATTTTATTTTTAGAACTGATTAAGATATTGGGAATTGGACATAATTTAGGCAACCGAGGTTTTAGTATGATTTTATTATTCATACATTTGTTCTACACTCTTGAGTGAACATCTATAGTACTTATTCACGTTTATAATCTATTTTGAGTTTTTCATCATTATCATTAGTAATTTCTGCTTTTGGAAATGTCTCTGCGGAAAATTTTGTCTTCACATCAATCTGTTCTGTGCCTTTCTCTTCCTCCCTCCATGATATCTGTGAATATTCCAAATATTAGGTGTTATCAATTACTCGAAAGTTCAGTCAAACAGCATTTATTCTTACTATACAAACGTTTCGGTGCACTCTTGCACCTTCTTCAGGGTAGTAATATAGTAAGAATAAACGGTGTTTGACTGAACTTTCGAGTAATTGTTAACACCTAATCTACATCACAGTCGAGAAATTACCCACAATTCCATATATTTCTCTCTCTCTCTCCACCCAATCTTATACAATTATCGCCACAACCAAATTCCAAAATTTTCGTAATATTTTTTCTTTATCTCCCTCAAGATCTATGTTTTGTTTCCATACAAGACAATAGCCCATAGAAAAAAATCTGTTGTGGCCAGCACAATACCTTTCGCCACTTCCTTTTTTGGTTACATAAGTATAGGGCGTGAACAGTCATTTTACATTGTTGGCCTTGACAAGTAAATGTGGGGGCCCGTTTCAGAATGATAATTAGTAATTATGTACATAGATGTCAAATGTCAGAATTTTTCATTAAAAATTTCAAGATTTTCTAAATTCACGTAGTTAATTTGTCACCAGGAGTGTGGAATTTACTTGTCGAGGAAAATAAACCACATGGATCACTAAATTTAGAATGAGAAATTATGATATTTGACATCTATATACATAATTACTAGCTATCACTCTGACATGGGCCCCCATATCTGCTTGCCAAGGCCAACGAAGTCACATGACTGCTTGCACCCTATTGTATTTAACATTTCTTGTATATCTCCACTCCACACCAACAATTCTACTTATATCTATTCTTTATATTTAGATTTTTTTAATTTAAATTCATTCTATGAAGATATTTTGTCCTACTCCAATTCATTGTCGGGAGTAACAGTATTTCTGAAGGGTATGTGTAATATACCTATAGTATTAAATATTTAACTATTAATACATTCTTCCCAGAAAAAGGATTTTTGACACTGACATTTATCTGTCAGTTACAAACATTTTAAATTTTCAACTATTTTCCATGGCATTCATTTGGCTGTAAAATTTATTATTATATTTCTTTTATCTCTAAATCTATAGAATATATAATAAAATATTTAAATGAATCAGATAGAGAATTTCATTTTCTTTAATATTACCAAGAAAAAATTTCAAAAAATAATATTTAGAAGATTTTTTTTCAAGAATCTTCTACTTCCAATTGTTATTAAAACCTTTTCAGATCTTCCCACGAATGTCCGATTGGAAAATACGTAATTAAACAAATATAAAGTCGTATAGTTTTTGAGTAAGCGTACATCCCACATACATCCACACACACACACAAATACACACACACAGACATCGTAAAAATGTTAAAATCGGATTTTAGGGACCTTAAAACGTGCTTATTCAATAAAATCTGGATATGCGATTTTTAGCATGAATCCAATACCTCTCTTAGCAAGAGGTAAAAATTGGAATTCTTTTTTGTAATTTTAAAATATTGCAACTTGCTGCTAATGATCCTTGTGTTTTACTGTATGTTGCCTTTCCCTAGACAATGGAGTACTATACCATAGCCAAATTTTACCTATCTTAGATAAGAATGCAAATAAATAAATATATATATATATATATATATATATATATATATATATATATATATATATAAATTAATGATTATTAATGAAAGAATTTTATTTAAATATTAATTAGTTCGCAAACTGATTGAAATCGATTAATAATTAGGGTGAGGTATCATGTCTTTGCAATTTGATTGGTTGCCTGATTTTAAAAGCGAGGCTCGTGCGCCTGTAGTGCCCGCCTACCGTGAATTCATCAATGAACAAACACTAGCACCATCCGCCACCATAGTTTGTATCATTGTCAAACAATGGTCAAACTGTTTCAATTTTATATAATTTATTAGGAAAAAAAATCTGATGTGGCCAGCAAATTATCTTCCGTCAATTCTGTGTTTTTGTACAAATTTCACATCCGTACGCAAAATTTTCTTGCAAAAGATTCTATATATTCAGTAAAATTATTTCATGAACAAACTATGTAAATTTCACTTGACACTGGCATATGTCAATTAGAATATATTAGCAGTTTCCATGGTTACAGCATTGCTGGCTGATTTATGAAATTTATAACTTTTTAACTCTAGATTCATTAAATATGAATAAAACCTATAATCAAATAGTATACATAATAATATAAATGTTCATATTTATAATAAGACAAAATGTCTAAAAATTATATTTAAATACGTTTTTTTCCAGAAAAACTGTTAATAATTTCAAATAAAGGCACTAACGGTTTACCAATTACAACCAAAATCTAATCAACACTTCATATGGATTTAAAGAAGTGGAATAATTTTTTAGAACAGTAGTGTTGGAGTTATCATCTTTGAAAAAATCGTCACACGCAAACACGTACAGACATCATAAAAAAAAAATAGTAAAATCGTACTCTAGGAACCCTAAGACGTGCTTATTCACTAATAGCCCAGTATCTATTTTTTTGATCAAAATAATAATTTCTTTATGAATATAACATAAGTTTATATAATAGTATATTATATACTATTTTATTCAAATTATTCAAAGAAAACTGAGGATCTTTTTTATATATTTTTGTTATTGTTTTAATTGTAGAGTTTGCAATTTCAATCAAAGTTGGCTGAGAACAAAACAAAAACGATACAACTGTCAAATAACAATTTTCAATATAGTCTATGTTGGTGTGACGACTGCTGCCGCCAGCGGTGAACTAAGAATCTAACATTTTTTTACTAGTACAATAATGAACATTATTGTACTAGTAAGAAAATGAATATCGTCTACAGTGTGTGTATATTAACATAATATGAATATTATAATACGCTTGAAGAAAAAAATATTTCAGCTATGCGAACATGAAAAATTTGTACCCTCTAAATTCTAAAACTAATAGTTTGTCGATCACTGGTGAGGACCAACTATGCCATACGCCAATTTCTGAACTTTAAAAATTCATATCTCACTTAATACGTAAAAAAATTAAGTCACTAAAATATTTACACCATTCTGCTCTTAATTTCGTCCTTGCCATTCCAAGTTACCAGCTTCCTAAATATTTGAAAGAACTTATTTGTAAATGTCAAAATGATAACTGAGCTACAACCTAATTTTGCGTTTTAAAAATATATGTATTTTGGCTGGTTACATTTGTTAAATAATCCTTTACCTTTAATCAGCCACACGAGTGAAAACGTGGTGATTCCTCCATTTATAGAAAGCAAAGCACCCGGTGTTTCCTGGGTCTTACGCTCGCGCTAAGAGGATTTGGTTTGGTGCATTAGCGATATTAATAATAAGAGATGTTCGACTGCGCGGTATTACAGCCCAAAGCAAACAGTGCGATCTGTACCTACCTAACTACAGACACACAAACACACACACACACATTTTAATCTTGTTGAGCTCCAGCCAATTTTCTTATCGACCTACACCGATTACAACGTGTGAGGAAACAATATACTACGCAAGGAACTAGTAATTATCGACTGCTTATTTGATAATAAATAGATTCTCCTAACAATGGCGTGTCTACCTATTTACGAGCTAATTCACAATTAGATCAAATAGAAATTATAGCAGCAATGTGAAATTAACAAGAGCTTCAGGTAAAGTGCCACTTTCAGAGTACCGATTGACACCGGACATCAATATGTTAATTGTGGTGTAGTATAGAGTAAAAATACAAATCACCCGATAAGCAGAAAGAAAAACTGATCATGTAAAACACTGTAAAATTAACTAGAGCTTCAAGTAAAGTGTCACTTTTAGTGTACCGATTGACAAAGGACAGGGATGGCGAACCAATGGCACGCGTGCCATTAATGGCACGCGATACAATATTTTGGGCACGTCACTGATCACAAAATTCATGTTGATGCACTACGAAAAAAAGTGTGAAGTAGGTATTATATTATGGACACATGGAATGCGTTACCAGACACATTTAATTGTTTGAAGAAGCTGGCTCATGCTATTTTAACAATATTTTCATCAACCTATGCCTGCGAGTCATTATTGTCAGAGGTGAATAACATTAAAGACTAGGTTAGAAACTGTTTGACAGATGACTCCAGTTCAGCATGCATTCTGCTAAAAGTAACATCTTACAACCCTAACATGTTATTTGTCATCTAATCTGCAACAACAGATGTCACACTAATTTTACTTTAATTTAAATTACGCGTATAATTGAACATTGCAAAATGTTCCTATTTTTTTGCAGTAAATAAAGAGTTTTGAGTTGATGGTATTTATTATTATTATTTTCCCAATAATCACAAAGTCAAAATTATTTGATGACCTCATTAAACATTTCTTTAGAAAAATGGCACGTTGATACGTAAAGGTTCGCCATCGCTGACATAGGACATCAATATGTTAATTTTGGTGTAGTATAGAGTAGAAATACAAATTTTCAAAATCACCCGGTAAGTAGAAAGAAAAACTGTTCCGCCACCTTTAGGTAAGGAAAATCTTTGGTCAAAATATTCATCGGTGAGAATTTAATTAATAAGCACGTTTAACTATTTTTACGATGGTGTCTGTATGTGGATGTGTGTGTGTGTGTGTGTGTGTGTGTGAACTCCGTTTCCACGACTTGATCCTCACGTCATCAATCGTAACTATATGATTCAAATCGCCAGGAGTGTGAGGGAATTGATGACGTCATGTTGTTGGGTGAAATCGGGCGAAATCGTTTGATTTCCGTAATATTCATACAAATCAAAACTGAAAACTGACAATATACAGTCAACTTATGTATATCGTGTGAATATTATTATTGATCAAAATTCGAATTAAGACATTTATTTCGCAATAATAAATAAATTGAATAATTATGATGTAATGTCAAAACTGACACTACTGACAGTATTATAATAAATATAACCTATATTGTATCAGTAGTATTAATAGTTATTTAGCAATACTAAACGAATTGAATAAATACGATATAAGTATAATGGATGAAATATAGATACCTACTTCTTTTTATTGTCCAAAAGCAGTATGTTGCAATAATTGTCAGCAATCTTAGGAACACCGTCTTTGCTATAGCAAAATTCACAATATAATACCAAGAATTAATGAAACTACTAACACACAACGATGACTGACAGAATGACATGAATATTCAAATAATTCAAATATTTTAAAAATACATTTGTTATCGGGGTTACAATACAGTTTCTTTTTCATTTTTTGCCGTTGGTTGGACGGAGATAGCGTATACCCCTCCAAAATACCGACGATAATGAGATAGCGTATAAAAGTCTCATATATGTCATGTGTGTACGACAAAGATGCTAGATAAAAGATAAGTAATTCTTGCATCAGAAATTAATGACGTGGGGATCAAGTCGGAGATACAGAATATATATGTGTGTGTGTGTGACGGTAATTTCTCCTCCAGTAACTCATAGACTGCAATTCCAAAAATTACAATTTCTTCGAATTCCTCTTTTTTATATCCATATGAAGAACTGATTAGATTGTGGTTATAATTGATCAACCGGTAGTACTCTCATTTGCAAATTTTAACATATTTCCTTGAAAAAAATAGTTAATTATCTTTTTTAACAATTTTATGTTATCATAAACATTAAAGAATATTTTATTCTCTATCTGGTTAGTTTACATTTTATCCTTCATATTCAATGGATATAGAATTAAAAAATTATAAAATAAATAAATTTCAAAAATCAGCCAGGTATGCTATAATCATGGAAACAGCTATTATATTAAGATAATTCTGATTGACAGCTGTCAATGTCAAGTACAAGTTTCATAGTATATTCGTGTTATAATTATACTGGAAATATAAAATCTTTTGCAAGAAACTTTCTGTGTGGGTGGAATATATATAAAATACATTCGTATAACTGATGGAAGGTAATATGGGTTAGCACAAACCCGAAAATAATAACAACAACAACATCATACAACACATCCTTACTCGTAACATATTAAAGTGACCAATTTTCGGTAGCGAAATACCACATACGGATCACAATAATAGTTACGAAACAATCATCCTTCGCCACAAATTCCTGTCTAAGCACACTTCTTTCGCCTCGGCCACACTCATAATCGTATTCATACATGCTCTTCTTCTCTTCTCTCGTATAACTGATGGAAGGTAATATGCTGGCCCCATCAGATTTTTTAATATATTCTTACATGCATCCATGTAAATCAACATAAATACGTGTCAATTGATTTCTACAGTAATTATGACGTAAATTATCAAGTTAGTTTTGTCTTTGATTTAACTATGTTGTTGCTATTATACTCGAATATCTGCTACTATAAAGTTTCATGGATTAATTCTATTGAATGGAACCGGTTCTGTACTTTCTTCGTAGTATTTCAATTAGCAGCGTAATAAATTGTGTCGTATCGAAGAGACTCTTTGTTGGTTACCCAACCGGTCCGGGCTTCGTAACCTTTGTGTTCAATCCCTGAAAATAATTAGCCTCTAATACGATCGGCGATCGCTTAATGAATTCAACTAGAAGGACCGCTGGCTGCAGATCTGACCGCCAGATTTGCCCGTTTTACGCTAATGAAGAAACGTTTACTCGTTCACCCATCACATGCAGGGTGGAAACGTTAATTGAAAGGGCACATTGTAAAGAAAAAAGGGTCTGGAACAGCACAGCGCAAGAGAAGAAATGAATGATTCCTAATTTTTGTCTTTTTTACTTCCAGAATATCATTGCATATCACAATAACGTTCATAGGCACTTTAAAGGCATTGGCAAGTTATTTTCGATATTTTGCAAATGACATTAATAAACATAATGTAAAATCAGAAATTAATTTGTTTTTACCTTCAGTCACCTTTATGTAAGAAGGTATTGTCTTTGGTCAAAAAATTCAATGATGAGTTTTTAGTGATTAAGCATGTTTTAGGGTCCCTATAATACGATTTAACATTTTTACGATGATGTCTGTATGTATGTATGTATGTATGTATGTATGTATGTATGTGTGTGTGTCTTTATGTATGTATGTGTGTGTGTTCCTAGAAAGGTACAAGCGAAATTATTACATTGGTTTGAAAATGTCATGAGGAGAAGTGAAGAATATATTGGATGAAGAATGAATAGCTTAGTAATAGAAGGTTGAAGAAACGGAGCAAGTCCAAAGATAAGATGGAAGGACTGTATTGCGGAAGACTTGAGATAAAAGGAACCGAATGAGAACGACACGTAAAACAGAAATGAGTGGAAGAAGAAAATAAAAAATAGCGACCTGTAACGAATGCAGGGAGCTAAAGAAGAAGATGTTAGTGTCAAATGCAATTTGCATAGTTTGTTTATGAAATAATTTTACTGTAAATTTAGTATCTTTTGCAAAAAAAATATGTATGGAATTTATACATAATACACAAGATTGACCGAAGGTATTGTGCTGACCACAGATTTTTTATTTAATGTCTCTGCGATTTTTTATTCCAAAGTTATAGCTATTTGAAATAACCATAAACAGCTACAGTGACGTCATCTACATCGAGTGCCGCAGTAGATACATACGTACTGCTATAGTGCACTATGTGTTTTACTAGACAAAGTATTTGCAGTTTATTTAATATATATTTGCATTTTTGTATTCAGTGATTTTAGGTTTTATATTTTACGACATTTAAATGCCTAATTGTTGTGTTTACTGTTACACATATAATAAAATAAAATATGAAAATCTTGTCTTTTTATAGAATCCTGGACAAAAATAAGAAACGTGATTTGTATCGTGCGTGGATGAAAAAAAAATAATAGAAAAAGATTTTATATACTAAACGATCTGTAGTGTAAGTCCACACTTTAGAATAAGACTTTAAATCGTCATATTAAAAAAAAAATCTCGTCATTCTTTCTAGCCTAATGATATTCAAGCATTTATCAAATGTACAAATTGGGTATAAGCTACATACCTCCATAAAATATTATTTTCCATTTCTAACATTTTTATTCTTGTAACATTTGCCTTGACTAACATGCGGTATTTATAGGCCCGGATTGGGCCGGCGAGCTACCGAGCTAAGCTCGGTGGGTTGGAGCTACGAGGGCCGATGGAAATTCTCAGTATGATACTCGATAATTAAAAATAAGGCATTACGGCATGCGCAGCAATGAGACAAAGGATGATTTATTTTATATTGCAAGGATAAGAGGTTAACGGTATAGACCGCGAGCAGACACGTGATTCGAACGACCTTGACGTGCTTGGAATCGGCTGATGTTTGCGTAATATTTTGACCTATTTTGATATTGAACTGCTAAAAAGTTTTTAATTCACAATTTTCAGGCAGTAAAATACATGAAATTATAAATAATAACTTTTTAGCGACCCCAGCGAGAGTGGCCTTCCAGACGATTGTTATTAAGCAACATGACATCTGGTGATACTTTGCGGAACTATTGTTTATTATGTTAAAGTTTATTTCTTTTAAAGCCATTTTAGCGCTACGATCATGCTGCTTCACATCGATTGGAAAAATGTAACATTCAATTATAAACATTTGACCTTGAATGAAAAAAAATTCGCCTTTTTTCTGGATACCTTCACATGACTTATTTCCTCCTCCCCTTGGCTCACCAAAATTTTCGTACAGAAGTCGCTACTGACTCACTCCCTTTTAGGGCCGATTATAATTTCAGCTCAGGCCGAAAATATAGCTCAATCCGGGCCTGGGTATTTACCTGTTTTTAAAAAATGTATTTCCAAAACTTTTGTTTCAAAAATTCGTGATTTATAATACAATACTAATAGCCTATGATTATATACAACAGTAACACTCTGTACTAGTCATTATTTTACAATTATTTCATTATCAAATTCACGATTTTCCTTATTTTGTTTAAATTTTTCGTCTTCATTTTATTTTATTCAGCCCTGCTTCATACAAAATATGTAGGTATGATTGCCGTAATAGATTGAAAAATCAAACTATCTTTGAAAAAGCATGGGTGACACTTGCAAGACTCACAGCATTTCGCTATGTACACTTACTATACCGCAGCGTGACAGCGGTGTCGATGACGTCATCGCCCAAACTTTATATGTCTCAGGAAATGAGGCACGGAGTAAAATTTTCTATTTTTGTCTAATTATAATATAGTTTTGATTTATGAAAAGTCCATTTTTAACTTGCCAATGCCTCTAACCAAATATAATGAAACTTTGGCCCAAATTTTCTGAAATAGATTCACAGCAAACTACACAACACCTTTAAATTCCACGAAAGGTCTGAGTCCATAAAAAATCCAAGCGCATCCTTGTCCGTTCTTTATAGTTTACAAAACCTTAGTAAATATATCTTCCCTTACTTGAGTAGTTTCTGAAACGTGGAACAAACTTCTCAGTTTATGTTCTTCCTTCCTTAATGAGTAATTAGTAGCACATGCACGGAGCTAAATGCATAATTAATACCAAGAAAGAGGAAGAAAACGTACAGTTTCATTTTGTATTTTATGGCTGAATTTCAAATAAGATTTAATAATTAGATTAGCAAACAAAGCTTGGCACTTAGAATAGGAACATGTACTCGTACATCATTTTAATGAAATATATTTTATAACATTTTTCAATGCTATTTCTATTAATGCTGTACATTTTACATTAACAATTTATGGAGATATTCCGGATGATTAATAATATAAATTTATATGTATGATATTATTTACGGTGAAATGTAAAAGATAAAATATTATTTCATTCTAACGCTGAAGAAATATTGTACATACCATTTGACAGCTTAAAAGTATTACATATGGATATAAATAATACATGAGTACAAAAATGGGTATTATTTATTTACATCTGCAAGAACCAGTATGAACTAAGAATATTTCCATGGAGACTAGAAGATGATCCTTTGAATGCCAGTCGAACTATTATCACCCGTCATTTGGCCCACAGCTTTTGTTTCAGTCAAAACAATTTTATAGAAACGTCTTCCCATTTGTGTAGGTTTTTCAAATGTTGAAAATCTAAGCCGGCCGAATTATTATGAGCCTTGGACTCGTATATATTATCTACAATAAATATTCTAATTTTTGTTTTGTATTGAAATCACTTCCACATCTATTTATTTTGAAATCTCCCTATGTTCGTTATTCGTACAACCTGTGCTGCCATCTACTCTCATCTGGTGACACTAAGCGTCGCGACGTTCGGCGTCGCGTCCAACTAGGTCAGGAGAGAGCGCGTGGCGGGTGATTCACTGTGCTTGACGCTTGATGCTTTACGAAAAGAGAAACAAATATTATGATGCTGTTGTATTGTAGTCATACTAACAACTTTGGGCAACATGAAATATTAGCTAGTACTTGAAGTATAAAATATGGAGAATAATGTATATAATATGGACCACTTTTAACTATGAGAAAAGAATTTATCAGCTTTTAGCAAAAACAACTTAGTCCATTTTTTGTAAAAATGAGGCAATTAAAGAAACAACCTACTAGCTTCCTTTCTTTTATAGATTGCTGTAACTTAATTTAACTCAGGATCATGTTTATATATTAGAAAATTATTTACTGGATGTTAAATAATAGAAAAATAAACATTGATGAGCAATTGAATTGATTTATTTCCAAAAGAACACTAGTCACGTTTTACTAATTTTACAGTACACAATAATAGTGTGTTATTAGGAGTAAGAGTGACACTGTGAGTGGCGAATGTGGAAGTTTGCACGACAAGCGAAGCGAGTTGACAATTGCACGCGAAGCACACAAAGACACTTTTACTCCGAATGACACATATTTTTTCTTCAAACGTAGATATTTAAAGAAAAATATCTACTACTGACGTTACATTTTACGTAAATTACGTTTGCGATTTCAATTGCCCTGTAGCTATGGATACTTATTTGTTCACTTTTTGTTATAAACATTAAAGTGAAAATTTTCACGTTTTGCCGTTTAAATAAAAACTGTGCAATTTTATATCCTCCGTGTGTGCAATTATGTCGGAATTTGAAGTATTATAATGTACGCCCCCTGAAGTTGTTCAATTGGATGGAAATCTAACAGTGTGGCTGAAATATATATCCAGGAATCACTGCAAAACAATAATATATTCTTTTCATATCACTTTAATTCTAAGTATTCTTATGTTCATTACCGTCCCTGTAATTGTAATCTGTAAGTCTGCTATTCTTTAATAAGTTATTTCTTCAAAAGTAAACTCTGTTTATATTACAATTCATTAGGTTATTTATTTAAATTTGACAGCTATTGATGGTATTTAGCAACTTTATTCTTAGGTTACCAGGTGTGTTCTAGTGACATTTAGGCCGATATTACAGATTTCTTTTATACAAGTTACTTCTTATTCTTTGATTATGTATAGTTTCTATGGATCTTTATTTACTTTATATCTACGCCGGCGGGTATTTACAAAGGAACTCTTTTCGAATTCTAAAAAAGCCACTAATGCAAATAATGAAATATACCACAAACTAATTTATAAAATTACTTCAGAGTAAGTAAGTACCTACTTTCCTTGATCTTGTCTTAATTTTATTCTTTTTGTTCGGTGTTAGTTACCCTTCATTGGGTTTTATTTACAAGCAGAATACAAAATAAACGCTTTGATTCTAATTAGACTTTACGGTGTTGTCAGTAGGATTTAGAAACATTTAAGGTTTACAGGGGTTCTGAAGGATAAGCCCAGGATTTTATGCTGCTGAAAATATCACACGCTATGGTTTACCTCCTTCATATATCATTATCACAATCCCGAGAATCATATGCATACATACTGAGAAAGGATAATGTTATTTCACTGAATTCAGATAAATAAACATAAAACATGATATTTGTTCATCTACTTTCGGAAAATGTACCTATACAAGAAAATACATCTTAATAGTGGCGGTACGTCAGATGGGCAGGTGAGGCTAGGCCATACCTCTTATATTTAAAACATTTGTAAAATTTTACAATTTTATTTTTCATTAAAATCTATTAAAGTATAGGTACATCTACAATATATGAACTCACAAACAATTACTGTTACTGCAATATGCCAAATAACCTTTCAAATAGTGTTGCGAATTTACACAAAGAGGCCAAATTATGCTGTCCTCATAGGGAATAGATAAGTGCGAGAGACGGGATGATTTTTCCTCTCTATGCTCTACACTAACTACCGGTGAGCCTTGCCACGCGGTGACTTGGCCTCTCTCGTTCCGAGCAGAGCGCATGGCTAGCGCTACAATAGAAAATGCTTGCTTAAAACGAGTATATTTACATTATTTTCAATTAGTTTTTGTAAAAATGATTTAATAATTACTATTTTTTATTACTGTTGCTAATTTTTTGTTTTCCTAAAATTAAAACTAAAGGGTCTTTCCAGGGCATCGAACCCGAACCAAAACCAAACCAAACCAAACATTTTAGTAAACCCAAACCCAGAACTGAACCTAAAATATATTTTTCAGTTGAACCCGAGTCGGAACCGAACCGGTTATTAAAATCCTGGTTCGGGGGTTCAGCTCCGGTTCAGGTTCGTACGTCTAATTTCACTAGGATACAACTTCTGAGTCAGCTTCTATGAAGCCATCGTCAGAAGTCGGCCAGCACAACAAGTAACCATAGACGCGATTCGCACTTATTGGTGCTCTTCAGTATGGTGTAACCTGTGGTCTCTGCTCGATCCTCCACAGTGAGTGGATTCCTGTAGCAGAAAAAATGACTCGTTGTGCTGGCGATGTTCTTAAGAACATCTACGAGACGTAACTTTGTAATTTTTATTATATTGTTCATTTCACGGAGAAATTCGCAATTTGCTTTTGCAGTTTGCTTTTTTATTAAATGATTTATTTATTTAACTTTTTTCTTAAAATATATCAGTTCAGTTAAATTATTCCCATTGTTGTAAATAGAAGCTGACTCAGAAGTTGTATCCTAGTGAAATTAGACATAACTTTGTAATTTTTATTAAATAAATCATTACAATAATTAAATTTGCAACTACAATTTGCATTAGTTCTTTGGAACTATATAAATATAAAAAATATAATCTTATTAGTGCAAAATAGCAAAATAAAAACATCGAAATAAGTTCGTGAGGATGAGAATTTCTCTGCCTAGGTTGAGTGGTGGGGAGAAATCAGTAGCTGGCTGGGTTATATGCTTCATTTTATAGCATCTAGCTTCCCATTCCAGCTTTAATTTCTATAGAAAAGCAATTGGTAACAGGCTGTTCAAAAAAAGAAACAATTTTACGATAACATAATCAACAGATTTGCTGATATGAAAGAACGCCGGATTGATGTAATATACAAATGAATACTATATTTTTGTTTAATTTTCCTTACATTTACAATAGATATAATATCTAATTGTGTGTTGTAGCGTTCAAAAATGTTTGACCCTGAGCCGAAAAAGAATATTTTTTTTCTTCAATATTTAGCCTCACCTCACTCGAAATACACTCACCCCCACGGCATCTTACTTTCATCATTTAGAAAATGATGTCGGTAAATGTGACAACCCTTGGAGAATTATTCTAGACATGAGGGTGTAACCTAACAACTGCGGCGCTATAAAGCCCCTGGAACTGGAAGAGTCAAACTATAGTAACTAAGCAACGCTGTGCTAGGTACGCTCTACCGTCGTACGGTATTATGCATGCAGGCCTTTCATGTAATCTACCGTTCCTTTGTACGAGTACGACTCTTCTAATCTGGATTCCCAACAAGCAGCAAGAATTTATTCCATGCGAATGTTTTGTCAACCGTTTACAAGTTCGCTTTCCCCGGCCTTTTGTTGCAGGAAATGTGATGTGTGAAAAATTATAACCACGAGAGGAGTACTTGTAGAAGACTTCAAATAAGAAAAGAAATGCTAGAAAAGGGCCGCAATCTTTCAACAGCTGTGGTATTTCTTTTACAAACCCATTACTGGTTTAGTTTTACATATTTCACTTAAGAAAGAAGTATATTTGTACATAGTGCTTTAACAGTAGAAATTAAAAATAAAGTCAGAAATGAGATTTGATCAACAAAAAGCCGCGAGCAGTCATGCGACACTCTTTAGTAATTATTTACAAGATGTCAAATGTCAGAATTTTTCATTAAAAATTTCAAGATTTTCTAAATTCATGTAGTTAATTTGTTACCAGGAATGTGTGGAATTTACTTGTCGAGGAAAATAAACCTCATGGAATAGGAAATCACTAAATTTAGAATGAAAAATTATGATATTTGACATCTATGTACATATTTACTAATTATCATTCAGACGCGGGCCCCCATATCTGCTTGACAAGGCCAACAAAGGCACATGACTGCTCGCACCCTATTGTGTTTAACATTTCTTGTATACCTACAATCTACACCAAAAATCTATTCTTTATTTGTAGATTTTTTAAATTTAAATTCATTCTATGAAGAAAATTTGTCCTACGGTTCTAATTTTTCGATATGTTTCCAATTCATTGTCGGGATTGATAGTATTTTCGAAGGGTATATGTGATATACCTATAATTTTAAATATTTAACTATTAATACAATAAGAAATAATATAATGTATGTACTTCCCAGAAAAACCTTCAGTAATGTCTCTGGATTTTTGACACTGATATTTATCTCTCAGTTACAAACATTTTAATTTTTTAATTGATATCCATGACATTATTTGGGCTGTGAGATTTATTACAACAAATTATTATATACCTTATATTTCTTTATCTCTAAATCTATAAAAGATATAATAAAATATTTATATATCAGATATTCTTTAATACTAGCAAGAACAAAAAAATTCAAAAAATAATATTTAGAAGATTTTTTTAAGAATCTGCTACTTCCGATTGTCCAATTATTACCAAAATCTTTTCAGCTCTTCCCAGTAATGTCCGACTGAGAAATACGTAGTTAAACTGATATTAAGTATTATAGTTTGTTAAAAATCGTCCTTCCAACATACTTACACACACACATACACACACATCATCGTAAAAATATTAAAATCGGATTATAGGAACCATAAAACATGCTTATTCATTAAACTCTGGATATGCGATTTTTAGCATGAATCCACCTCTCTTACCGAGAGGTAAAAATATATGTTTCTTTATAAACTTTGTAATGAATCTACAATTTTTGAAAAATTTAAAATACATATGTATATGGCAGTATGGCAATGGTTTGAAACAAATTTTCTGGTGGACAACGGTGGGATCGAATATTCGAAATTACAGTAGCCACGCTGTTACACATTTCTTGTTAACAGAAATGGGATGCTAAAATTGTATTCCATTCTGTTACATGTATGTAATCCCGAACTTTATCTGCTGGTTATGAAGATTTCTTCGCTTGTAGTGATCAGTCGGTTGATTATGAAATCTTCCCCGTCGCGTCGACGATGGTGAACCAAAGCTAATTCCAGCTTTACACGTACACAGCCGGAGGACAATGAACAAACTTAATTACACGAAACAAATGATGACAAACTACGACATTCCAAACAAAATAAACCAAATTACAAGCTAGGGAATATGAATAAATGCATGCCTACATCAAGTAGTTTTCTCTACTAAAAGAAAATTAACTACAAAATAAAAGTATGAGACAATAAGGATTTTCTCATATTTTTTAATTTTTTTTTTTTTTTCTCAAAGACCAGGTATATTTAAGAGTACCTGTGAAAATCCGAGTTAAATATCCCTTGTAATAAGCGAGATATTAATTTTTAAAATTTGATTTTGTTGTGTCACGTGATAGTGACGTACTATTTGTCCAGTACCAGCGGTGTGCAATCAGTGGTTCATGGGTTTTCGAGAAGGTAAGTATTAAAAAAGGTTGGAAATTATATATATATATATATATATATATATATATATATATATATATATATATATATATATATACACAGGGTGGTTTTGAACTTTATGTCATAAATTTAAGGGTAAGTAGTATGACATGTATAGATTACGAAAAACAGAGACTTTTTTTAAAATTCGAAAAAGAAAATTCGACTTTTCTTAAGCAAACTTTTTTTTACTGCTGTTTTAATTAACATTTCATTAAAAATATGGTTATCAAAAATACATTCAAAATTAGTTGTGTAAGATATTCTTAATAATTCAATTAAACAGCATTTTTAACAAAAATAATTGTATAATAGATAAAATAATTCAAATGCGTTGCCAGTGGTCCAGAGGTACCAAAAATGTTAGTTTCATGAAAACTACCCTTAAATATGCGATTTTTTTTAAAATTCTTTCTGTTTCGTAATCTACACATGTCTTACTACTTACCATTAAATTTATGACATTAAGTTCATAACCACCTTGTATAATCGTTAAAAATATGTTGTGGCCAGCACAATACCTCTCGCCACTTCCGTCTTTGGTTACATAAGTATAGGGCGCGGGCAGTCATGTGACTTTGTTGGCCTTAACAAGCAGATATGGGGGCCCGCATCATAATAACAACTAGTAATTATGTACATAATGTCAAATGTCAAAATTTTTAATTCAGGAGTGTGGAATTTACTTATCTAGGAAAATAAATTACACGGGCCCCCATATCTGCTTGTTAAGGCTAACAAAGTCACATGACTGCTCGCACCCTATTGTATTTACCATTTCTTGTATTTCTTTATGTGTAAATTTTTAAATTTAAATTCATTCTATGAAGAAAATTTGTCCTACGCTTCTAATTTTTCGATATGTTTCAAATTCATTATCGGGGTTAACAGTATTTCTGAAGGGTATGTGTAATATACCTATAATTTTATATATTTAACTATTAATGTCTCCGGATTTCTGACCCTTTCTGACAAACATTTTAATTTTTCATTCATTACAACAAATTATTTTATACCCTATATTTTCTTATCTCTAAATGTATAGAAGATATAATAATGTACTTAAATGTATCAGACAGAGATCTTTAATATTTGCAATTTTTTAAAAAACAATATATTTAGAAGATTTTTTTTAAGAATCTGCTGCTTCCTGTTGTCCAATTGTTACCAAAACCTTTTCAACTCTTCCCATTAATGTCCGATTGAGAAATATGTAGTTAAACTGATATTAAATTTTATATAGTTTTTTGAGAAATCGTCTTTCTAACATCCACTCACACACACACACATACATAAGCGCGCACGCCCTCGCACACAGACATCATCGTAAAAATGTTAAAATCGGATTGTAGGGACCTTACAACGTGCTCATTCACTAAAATCTGAATATGCGATTTTTAGCATGAATCCAACACCTTTCTTGGCGAGAACCGCATATTTTTATAAATGTAAATATATGTACATATTAGGCTCATAAAATGTTAAAAAGCTTTAATTTTTTTATGAAATGGCTGTTATTTGTCGAAATAAATCTGTGGCTTAATGTAAGAACAACCAAAGTTATCATGATGAAATTTTAATAAAATAAAATTATTTTTTCAAATTATTTATCACATATGAATAATCTTATGTAACCATGTAATTTATATTAATGTAATAATGTAAATGAAAGTAAATTTTAATATGTAGTAATTAAAATATGTAGTAGTTTTGCTTTGGTAACAAAAACTAAATTCATTATTAAAACAGCAAGCCCATTTTTAGATATTTAATTTTCACGTTTTTATATAGAATTTGTAACACAAAAGTTACTAATTAATATGTAACAGACGAGAAAGTTAAACATTGTGGTACTATTTGTGTATATATTAAATAATTTTACAGCGCTGTAAGAAATTTTTTAATGCGTTTTCGAAGTTTTACGAGTATAGACCAGAGAATATGTAACCAATTTTATGATCAATTTTACAACTTTATCAGATATCCGTGTTATTTAATTAAGATGAAAATAATTTTAAGTTTTCTACACGAAAATACATTGTTAATTTAATATAAAAGGGAAAAAATAAATCACTATTTTTGGCTCTACAATGCTCTAATTATGACAAATATTATTCGCCAAGAATTTCCACTTCACGGGGCCAACTTAAACGGAAATAAATATCAGTTTATGTCCTCAGGGAATTTATTGTTGGATTCGCAAATGCACTTTAAAATAGACAAGAAAAATGAGGGGCTTTTTTAGCATTTAAATAGGATTACAATAATAATAATAAATAAACACGATAATATTTCTTGAAAATTTATATCAAACCCAGTGGCGGTGCGTGAATTTAGAGTGAGGTGAAGGCAAATATTTAAAAAAATATATATTTTTTTCTGTTCAAGGTCATTTTTTTAACGCTACATAAATAATCAACACATAATTAAATATTATACCTGTCGTAAATGTACAGAAAATTAAAAAAAAAACAAATATAGTATTCATTTGTATATTAAATCAATCCGGCGTTCTTTCATATTAGCAAATCTGTTGATTGTCATGGTAAAATTCTTCCTTTTTTGATAAGTCTGTTAAAAATAGGGAGGTTATACGATTTTTGTATTTAAAAAATAACATTATATCCTCGTAGTTTTGCTTATTTAAACATTATTTATTGGAAAAAAATTATAATAATTCCTAAAATAATGAATTATTAATTGTTAAAAAATGTGCATATTTTTAAATATATCACGTGATTAAAACAGAGTATGACGTCAAAAGGCACTCGCGGCAGCGGATCCAGGGAAACAGCTTCTAGTGTCAAACACAAAAGCATATATCAGTTTTTTCTACAAGCGACGGAGATAGAGAGACACGTGATTACACGCGATGAACAAGAAACATTGCTTGTGTTCAGGCAGCCAGTGCCTTTCTTACGTCATACGAGTAGGGGGGGAGGTAGTTTTTGTCTGGAGATTTTAGCACGATTCTTTTTAATTCAATATTTTTAAAAAAATGTACAAAAAAAAAATCCCAGTTTAATATGAATTAATTTGTATAATCTTTCCCATAAAATAATAATAATAAAAAATGTGCAACCACCCTATTCCTTTTTTATAGAAATTAATGTTGGAATGGCAGGCTAGACGCTAAACAATGCAGTGTATCATCCAGCCAGCTACACTCAACCTATGCCGAGAAATTCTAATCCTCACCTTTGAATATATAATACATATAAGAACGGCAACGCATATGGCCTAGCAAGATACTATATCTGTCTCTTTTTATTCACAAAATTATTATAGATAGCTAGTGACTCCTACTACAAAACTGTGAACTACGATAAATCGTGTTGACAGCATTGCCAAATAGTATTCATTAGAGGTATTCAATAATCAATAATTCAAAAATATTGTTTCATAATAACCAGATAATATATTTTGAATATTCAATGTACATGTATACTTGTTTTACAGTAGCAAACTTAAAAACCTTTTGAAAATCTTATCTTGTTGTTCTAGCTACGTGGCAACACTGTGCAACATCCACCTATTATGTATTTTTTGAACTAACTCAGAAATAATTCGTATACGGAGGAATAGATGGCACCTTCTCTCGAAATATTTAATCTAAATACATTACGTTGCCGTTCTTATATTGTATTATATATTCAAAGTCCTCACATACTTATTCCGATGCTTTTATTTTGATTTTTTTGCGCTTGTAATATTAGTTTTTATATCAATAAAATTAAAGAGACCTAATAATTAAAATATTAGTTGCTTAAGTAATTATTGTAATGATTTATTTATTTAACTTTTTTCTTAAAATATATCAGTTCAGTTAAATTATTCCCATTGTTGTAAATAGTTCGTATAAATTTGTCTCTTCTTAGTTGTTGGTATTTATACAATTCTACAATTCATGATTTTTTAACAGCTATAATTATTTATAAATGTTTAGTTTAAATAACTGTCATAATTAACAGTAGAATAGAAATAAATAATAATTTTAAATTATGAAAACAAAAAATAAAAACACAATAACATAAATAGTAATTATTAAATCGTTTTTACAAAAACTAATTGAAAATAATATAAATATTCTTGTTTGAGGTATTTTCTATACTAAGCACTTGCTGTGCTGCTTGGAGCGAGTGAAGCCAAGTCACCGCGTGGCTCACCGGCAGTAGTGTAGAACGTAGAGAGAGAAAATCATTGTGTTTCACTCGCACTTATATATTGCCCATGAGGACAGCATAATTTGGCCTCTTTGTGTAAATTCGTTTGAAACTAATACTATTTGAATGGTTATTTGGCTTATTATAATAACAATAAATGTTCGTTAGTTTATATAGTCTAGATTTATATTACTTCAATACATTTTAATGAAAAATAAAATCGTAAAATTTTACAAATGTTTTGAATATAAGAGGTCAGGCCTGGCCTCACCTGCCTCATCTGACGCACCACCACCGCTTTATTTACCTGCCTGTTTTTCAATTTTAAATATATACTGATAGTGTTTGAACGAGAACGAAGACTACCCCAACAACAAAAATTAATTTTGCCAAAAATGGTTAAAGTTATTTTCAAATATCGATGAATTTGCGTTGAAAATAAACACTGTTTGACATTTTGAGCTTGGACAAAGAGACCATTCAAAAACCAGTTAAAATTTAACATGAAGCAATTAATTTTGTGTAACATTTCCCAAACTGTGTAAAGTTGAAAATATGTTTGTCGGAAACTTTCATTTAAATTTTATAAAATCGTGCTACTGACAGGTGAATGAGTCGAATTCATCTTTTCCAGAATTTTTCTCTCCTCTGTTGTACTTGATTATTCAAGGTGATTCAATAGTATGTAACATTCAATAGCTACAATTTTATGTACATAATGGACCCTATAACTCATTATAAATAAAGGGGCAAGAATTATTTACACCGTAAACAGCGACCAATTTGATTTTCCATTTTTATAAAAACAATGATTGTGACTGATTGGTTCATGCTAAAAATTGCATATCCAGCTTTTAGTGAATAAGCACATTTTAATATCCCTAGAATCCGATTATAACATTTTTACGATGATGTCTGTCAGTGTGTGTATGTGGATGTTGGAGGTGCGATTTCTCAAATTCTATAAAACCAATGTATGTAACCCAATATTAAATGAAGGAATAATTGAATATATATTCAATTTTTGTAAGGTTAAATTATATATTTTAAAGTAGTTGAAAGAATTTTGTAGAAATTTCTTACCATTTGCGCAGGTGTTATAATTTGTTTGTTGAAAATGTAAACTGGTCGAAGGTCTAACTATTATATGAGTTTGGGGTTGTATTTGAATGCATAAACAATTGATCCTAAAACTTACTCTCTAGTATTTGTTCTTTAAACAATTTGTAGAAGATAAAAAAGTTAGATAGTTAATCATTTAAGGGTGATTGAGTGTGTCATTGTAGTTGAATAGAATACAAACCAATATTCAACAGCTTACACATGTAATGTGATCGAAACCTAATTCATTAATCTAATATATCTGCGCTCGGGATAACGTAGTTCACTGCATTAACGTTAGATACCTAGGTCTATTCATCTACTAACCGGTGTATTACCGTCAACAGCTAATACATCAATTGACACTAAAATTCAATTTCATTACCATTACCGGTATAAATATTACGATTACTACGAGTATAAAATTAAATAACGAAAAGTACGTTACTGTTACTACCCTATATCTGACATTTAGTTTACGGGAAAATAAGTAAAAAATTCTTAGAACAACGGTTTACCCGTAAATCACATATTTGTTTGTCACCAAGGTCACGAATTCGCCTAATTTTGACCATAAAACTAAATAACGAAAAGTATGTTACTGACACGTAGATTACAGGAAAAATAAGTAAAAAATTGTTTGAGCAACGGCTCACCCGTAAATCACTTATTTGTCCATAATCAAGGTCATGAGTTCATCAAATTTTGACCATAAAACTAATTAACGAAAAGTAAGTTACTACCCTATACCTGACATGTAAATTACGGGAAAAATAAGTAAAAAATTCTGTGACCAACAGCTCACCCGTAAATCACATATTTGTCCATAACCAAGGTCACGTGTTCGCCCAATTTTGACCATAAAACTAAATAACGAAAAGTATGTTACTACCCTATATCTGTCACGTAGATTACGGGAAAACTAAGTAAAAAAATCTTTGGGCAACGGTTCACCCGTAAAACACATATTTATCTATAACCAAGGTCACGAGTTCGTCCAATTTTGACCATAAAACTAAATAACGAAAAGTATGTTACTACCCTATATCTGACACGTAGATTACGGGGAAAATAAGTAAAAAATTCTTTGTGCAACGGTTCACCCGTAAATCACATATTTGTCCATAGTCAAGGTCACGAGTTCGTCCAATTGTAACTATAAAAATAATTAACGAAAAGTATGTTACTACCTTATATCTGACACGTAGATTACGTGAAAAATAAGTAAAAAATTATTTGAGCAACGGCTCACCCGTAAATCACATATTTGTCCATAACCAAGGTCACGAGTTCGTCCACTTTTGACCAAAAGCTAATTAACGAAAAGTCTATTACAACCCTATATCAGACACGTAGATTACGAGAAAAATAAGTACATATTTTAAAAAGTTTTGTTTACAATTTGAGACTCCTACAATAAAATCTCTTGGCAAAATATATGTATAAGCGATGTACATATTATGTAACATCAAATAAAATTGACGTGAGGTATTGTGCTGCAGCAGATTTTTTATTTATTTATTTTTCAATACATAAATGTGTAACTGTAACTCCTAAAATACCACAATATAAATAAAACTCTTTCAAATATTTTTTCATTTTTATTTCTAATCTACTTCTTCTATGAAGTTAATTTGTAGAATATGTTAACTTCTTAGTCACAGTTGCGGCTTTCTCATTTTCCCTAGGTTCATAACCGTGCTAGGGAAATTACAAACCATTCCCTTAAGTTGGTACCAGTTGCACCACGAGTGCATGTGATAAAATTTTATGTAGCGATTAAAAATATGACGCTATTACGTTTCAGAGTAGTACCGTAAATTTATCGGAATATCATATTGAAATCGAGGAAGGAATACTAGTTTTTATGGAAATTACTGAAGTAAAAACAGGAGTAGTAGTTGTGAGATATTGCTACCAGTATTATAAGGAACAGCTGTCGTACATTATGAACAATTTTATTTTAATTAATATTTATTATCTAGAGGAAAGTTCTAAATACAAATAGGGATTTGTGTATGTATGTTTTGTAGCATATTTGAAGTAAAATTTCTCAATTTTAATAATATTTGATGGTCCTGAAAAGGACCGTTTGAATTTCACACATAAATATATTATTTATGGTCTTGTTTACTTCTTCTTTGGCGAAGCAGCCTTCCTTTTAACCACTTTTAATTTCGTAGTTTTTGGTTTAGGCGATTGGCTTTAAAATGGTGCTTTAGTAGTTTTCCTCACTTTAGATGGAACATGCTTGTCTTTCAAATATTTATATTGTTTCGACTAAATTAAGATGTGTATTTTTAAAATGATGCTCGTTGTTGACATGTCGCTGTAATTATCCTATTTTGCTCATAATATTTGGTTTCACATTTGTTAATAAACTGTTCTGACTTATTTTTGAATTTGAATGTATTACTGTAACATATTTTCAAAATATCAAAATACCGGTAGTATCGTATGTAAATAAATAAATATATCACCACGCCATATTACTCATTGCTGGGTGTGCCAATTTGCTTTGTACACAGATTTCGGTAATGATGATGACATATTTGTACCGTGCAGGCAACACCTTACGGGCACTCATTGCCGGCGTGCACCACAGAGGTTTGTGCTATTTAAAATTCAAAATATTTGGTTTGTAGGGATTGAATCTGGTTCCACAGATTCGCGACCAGGCACTTAGGCACGCGGCCAGGAGACCCCCATAAAAACTAAATACACAACACTACAAAATTTGACTGAAAGGGCGGAGCTAAAATCTTAACTCAAACAATTTTATGATGACCTTGATCAGACCTTTTTTAAAAACATGAACTATACATCGTTAATTTCAACCAAAAAGAGCCAGCAATATTTTATCAAAAATTACTGAATTTCAAAAAAATTTTGAATAAAGTATCATTTATATTTAAATTAGAGTCTTTGTTTTCAAATAAATGTTTTTGAAAAGTGAGTAGTTTAACCGGAAAATGATATTTTTAAAATTTCTAGTGAAACATGAGACCCCCACTGCAATCTGTAGGTATAAATCCAAACTACATACGTTACAATTTTTATAAAATAATAATAACTATTTTTATGTTTTATTACATATTCAGAAAGATTAAATATATTGTACTTACAAATCTTTTTTTGTAAATTAATTTTTTTGTTGAGTAAAACCAAAAAATCGATTGATTTTGCTTTAGATTAGCTAAAATCTATGTCAGTTCTGGCATCTATAGAGAATAACCTGAACTTTGATTTTTATAAACAAGGTATAAATAATAATTTTTAAGTTATAAAATTATTTTTTTAAGTATATTTTTTAATGTTAATCCTAAAAAAATTAATTACAATTAATAACTTGTTAATTGTTATAAACTTATAAATATTAACAATAACCTCAAATGTCAAATGACAGTAGTAAACAAATACACATGGGAGAAACAAAGAAACAAGCCTAATTTCTCTATTTTAATTATTTTATATAACTACATTCAGTAAGAAAACAATTGTTTAAACAATAGATATACGAATAAATTTATTTATAAGTGTTTAAACCAGTTTCCAGTAGTTTAACCGTAAAAAATAAACCGGTTTAAGAAGTACTGGTTTTTAAAACTCGTCAATACAGTTTTTAGGCAGAAGTTGTGTTAAAAATCAGTTATTAGAACCTGTTCTGATATGAGACGAGTTTCATGCAGAGTATGAGACAGAAATTTTACTAAATGTTATAGCAATTTTGTTTTTATATATGTGATAATAGAGAAATACAGCATTATATTGTCACCTAAAATACTTCAATATAGAAGTATTTTATATATTATACTAGTAAGGGATGTATTTGTTCATATAATGATCAATGGCTATTTATTACAATATACATATAATTTACAGATTTTCAAATCAGCTGATTGTTCGTGAACATTGCAAATGTCGGGAGTTGCTTAGCAAAAGAAATTTTTGTTAAAGGATGAAATATCGTGTTCTATTGCCAGGCTACATGATTTTGGATTTAGAATGATAGCAAATAAAAATACAGGTCTGCAACACCATATAAACAAAGAGTTTGGACTTCGGATTAAATATTCTTTGATCTGCATCTTAAGACATTAACAATCGTTCAACCGGTATGTATAGCATAAACATTTGAAGAGCTTTTGGCAAAAACAATATTGAATTTGGATAATCAAAAAAATAACTTTCTGGTGTACTTACTGTTAAAGATTTCTGTTTTAATTTAACTCAGGATCATGTTTAAATTTTAGAAAATTATTTAGTGGATGTTAAGTAATAGAAAAATAAACATTCATGGGCAATTACATATTAATTAGTAAATTTTTAGGCCCTTTTTTGTAAAAACGCTCAAACTTTATAATACAACTTGTAACTCACATTTACTTTTGGCATCTTTGAAAGTAAATATTGCAGTATGAAACTCACATTTTTACCTCCCGCTATCTTTGGTAAGGGAGGTATATCGAGATTTTGGTAAATGACCACGTTTTAAAGTCCCTAGAATCCAATTTTAACATTTTCACGATGATGTCTGTGTGTGCGTGAGTGCGCGTGCGTGTGTGCGTTTATATGTGGGTGTGTGTATTTGTGTGTGTGCGTTTTCTACCTTATATGGAAAGAAGCCATTAGATAGCTCAAAATAGTTTTTCTTCCAAGAATATCTTTAAATGTTATTTTTTCGAAATTTGTTATTATAAAAAATAAAGATTATTAAATTTTCTACAGGTTTTCATTAAAATGTATATAACTGACAGATAAATGTCACTGTCAACAAACTAATCATTTCAAATTAATAATAGTAATGTTTTAAAAATAAAATAGTAAATAGAACAATAATTATATGGAAAGGAATTTAATATAGTTTCCAGCATAAATAAATATCTAGTAATATAAGTATGTATTTAAATTAATAAAAATTAAATGGCGGGAGGTGTTGTGTTGGCCAATTTTGGTATTTGTATTATAGTTGTCTTTGCCAAAAACTTATTCAAATTTTGTAAATATAGATAATCCTGTAAAATCTTAAAGCCCCTTGTGAAAACCGTGGAGTAAACCATTTTGAAATGTTGGGCACAGTTAATAGGGAGTAACTAACGAAATTAAATTTTATAATAGAATTTAGATTGCAGGTAACGGACTCATTTTCGTTTAAATTACTTTATCCCTTTTCGAGAGGAATAATTTCAATTCGCTCTCTCGTTCAAATATTAATTTATGAGCAGAGTAGCGTTGTAACGGTTAATTTTCATACTGCGTTGATTAAACCCTGCATGTAGGGATGTCTAGTCAATTTCCGACAGAGGCAAACCACAACAGGAGTAGAGCACATCCTAAAGTAAAAATATTTACCAAAGATGAAATAATGAGTTCCGTGAACTCCAGAAATTATTTCTGTTGCAATAGGGTTCTGCACTATAGTAACAGATTAAAACATGAGTCTTTTATCTTAAAACTAAACCACTGTATGATAGACACTAGAAAGTTTAAAGGCAAGTTCAGAATTTACTTTTCCTAAATCAAAACTATATTATAATTAGACAAAAATAATCAAAACCAAATTTTGCTACATGCCTTCGTTCCTGAGATATTACTTGTTAAAGTTTTGATGATGACATCATCTACACCGATGTCGCGTTGCAGCATATAGTATACATAGCGAAATTCTGTGAGTCTTGCAAGGGTCACGCGTTGCATTTTCAATAATATTTTGATTTTTAAATCTATTATGGCAACTATATCTCCATATTATATGTATGAATCAGGGCTGAATGAAGAACAAAACGAAGAGGAAAATTGTGGACTTACACTACAGAATGTTTATTATATAATTTGTTTTCCTATTAATTTTATTCATCCACGGATGATACAAATCACGTTTCTTATTTTTGTGCGGGATTCTATGGAAAGACGTTTTTTTTTTTATTTTTTGTACAAAATACTAAAACCTGCAATCCCTGAAGGCAAAAACGCACCTTTGTACTAAATAAACTGCAAATACTTTGTCTATTTTTTGAAAAAAAAAAAAACTATTTTGAGATTCAAGTAAACTGCCATTTTCGGTTATTGACACTAAAATCTAATGGCTTCTTTCCATGTTAGAAGGAGGTAGAAATACATGGTTTCAAATTTTTCTGAATGAGAGTATTTGAGTTAGAGGGCCCAGAAGATCCACCCACATATACACACAAACACACCCACAGACATCATCGTGAAAATGTTAAAATCAGATTATATGGTCCATAACCTTAAAACGTGGTCATTTACCAAAATCTCGATATGCAATATTTGTCACGATCCCTATACCTCCCTTACCAAGGGTAGCGGGAGGTAAAAATTAATAAACCTGTGATTTTATATTATATTTACTAATGCCATTTGCAAAATATCGAAAATAACTTGCCAATACCTTTAAGAAACTTATTAGTTTTTAAAATATTCGAGTTTTCGACTAGTACATCTTGGTTAGATGGTCTTGGAAGGCAATTTCAATCCAATTTAAAAAAATGTTGAGTATTGTGGGACAAGAACAAAGAATAGTATAGAAGAAAGAGAAATTGATTGTCGCGCAGTAATAGCACGAGAGTTATCAGTTGCCAACAGTGAAGTGACCGTTGCTTATCTCCTATCAGAGGAAGGAGAAAAAGGATTGTCGGCATCAGCTCACCAAATTTCAGATACGGAGCTAAGGAGCCGTGAAATGAAAGAACAAAACTTGCTTTCTAAGCCAATATTTTCGCTGCATTGAGAAGGGAAGACTGGAGACTGTTTCTTTATACACCCATCACAAACATAAAATCGTTAAAATTAAAGACAATGGACACCTAAAATTAAACTCATTGTCAGCTGACTTATTTGACAATCCTCATTGTTTTGCCAGACTACGTTTAAATAAAAAATCTATACATTTACATTATTTGTATATTATATGATCATCGAATAAAATCAGTAATACAAATGCGTTTGTGGTATGGTCGTTCCACTAAATCAACCGATTTACGTCATCAGTAGAAAGTTACTATTTTTTTTACCTAATTTATAGGAGACTGGATCGTTTTATATTGTGATTGTTGCCTATAGTGCGAGTCAAAGTAAAATACTATGCTTTGATTATAATGATGAAAATGACAAATTACGCAAAAGATATTAATTAAAAATATTGTCATAGTATAATGTAAAAATTAAGATTTTTGTTTTGCTTTAATTTTTACCTCTCGCTAAGAGAGGTATTGGAATAATGCTAAAAATCGCATATACAGATTTTACTAAAAAAGCACGTTTTAAGATCCCTAGTATCCGATAATAACATTTTTACGACGATGTCTGTGTGTGTATATTTAAAAAAAATCTGATGTGGCCAGCACATAACCTCTCGCCGTATATTTTACCTGGCTGTATGCATAAAGCAAAGAATATTTTTATAAATACAAATAATATATTCATATAAATCTATGACGTATAAACTTCTTTATTATTCAATAATAGCATGTCTCAACATGAAGATATTTTACCATAAATTATGTTACAATAAATTACAAAGTAGAGTTTACCATATATAAATATTAGGCTGGTAACTGCAATTTTCAATTCGAACAACGTTGTTTACTTTCTCTTCATATTCTTCTAGTAAAAACATTAATTTTGGGCGGTCTAAAATGTATATATGGATTGTGCATCTATTCTTACATATCTTCTTTTACATTTTATTTTTTCATACATGTTATATCTAAATAACACTAATTCCCTTTAATAAAGTGACGGATAGATTGCACTCCGATTATTCTTATATCGATGTGTAATTTTGTCAATATTTACAACTTACTTGAGAAGAATTTGATAGCTTTTTCGCAATTCAAAGTTACTCTAGTCTATAGTACTGGTGTACATTGTCCCATAATGTTTGAAACAAATTTAAGTCCTTCAACCTAGACTTGTCATCTCCATAATAGTCACAGATCAAGAACTAAGGGATTCTCCAAGTACATTTTTCCTTCATTACTCATTATTTCTGACACTGACATTTATCTGTCAGTTACAAATAATTTAAATTATCAACTATTTTTCATGGCATTCTTTCGGCTGTCAAATTTATTACAACAGATTATTTTATATATTATACTTCTTTTATCTCTAAATCTATGGAATATATAATAAAATATTTAAATGTATCAGATAGAGAATTTAATTTTCTTTAATATTACCACGAAAAATTTTCAAAAAATAATATTTAGAAGATTTTTTTCAAGAATCTTCTACTTCCGGTTGTCCAATTGTTACCAAAACCTTTTCAGATCTTCCCATGAATGTCCGATTGGGAAATACGTTGTTAAACAAATTTTAAGTCTTATAGTTTTTGAGTAACCGTCCTTCCAACATCCCACACACACACATACACACACACACACACACACACACACACACACACACACATCCACACACACACACACAGACATCATCGTAAAAATGTTAAAATCGGATTGTAGAGACCTTAAAACGTGCTTATTCAATAAAATCTGGATATGCGATTTTTAGCATGAATGCAATACCTCTCTTAGCGAGAGGTAAAAATATGTTATTACAAATATTTAAAAAAAACAAAATTCTCTATCCGACACATTTCAACTTTTTATTATACCTTCTATAGATTTAAAGATGTAGATATATAATCTAAAATAATCTGTTGTAGTAAATCTCACAGCCTGCTCACAGCCCAAACATCTCCAGGGTAACTACTTGAGAAATTAAAATGTCTGTAATTGACAGATAAATGTCACTAATGTCAGTGTCAAAAATTCAAAAATAGTACTAAATGCCTTTTCTGCGAACGTTTTTTAATATTTTTTATTGTATTATTAATTATATGTTTAAAATTATAGGTATCATGAACCCCTCAGAAATACCGCCAATCCCGTTAATAAATTGAATTGGAAAAACCTCGAACATTTAGAAGAAATGGAGGAAACTTGTTCATAGAATGAATTTAAAATTCTAGTGTGGTGTTCTAATAATTTTTATTTTATTTTCTGAAATTTTCACATATTTATCCAAATTTTTAAGGTCTTTTTTATTTAATTTGAGTGAGATATGAACTTTTAAATATTACTTGAGAATTTAAATTTTACCGGATATAACATAGGAGGAGCTGATGACATATAGAAATATTATAGAAATAGAAAACTTGTAATAACATAAAACGTAATAAATCTAACACAAATAAAACAGTTGACAACACGTAAATGGTAGAAAAAGTGTTTTTTGATAATGGTGTAGTTTTATGCACAAAATTTGTGAGAAATGTCATCAGTTCCTTGTACGTCACAGACCACGTGATATCTTTTCACCGCTAAAATAAATTGCAAGAAAACTCCTATTATAAAAATTAAATTTTAATTTTTTTTTACACAATTCCGTTATTTTTTGTATAATCCACCATATTATAACAGTTTTTACCTTAAATTTTACTACATAAGAATACCCCATGTCTGCAGTGTATTATGTAGATATATGTATAACGATTGTAACTATGTAGACAAAAAAGACCAATATTGTTTTTCTGCTTCAAAATACTCTATCAAATTAGTTACAAATTCCGGACTTTGTCGAGATAACGTCTTCAACATGATTTCAGTATTGAAATTATCCAAATTAACACGAAAATATTACAAAATCTTTTTTTCTTCCGACACCGATTTCAATCAAAAATCAATGTAAACATATCAAATTGTCAACAGGACCATAAAAAAGAAAAATATATTTAAAAGATTCACTTCGAATAAAGTTTTATTTCATAACGTACATACTAAACGTAAATTAATTGTCAAAGTTTTAAAATAATTCATATTTTCGGAAAACATTTCAAACGTTTGGGGACTTTTAGTTTTTCATATTTTTTGCAAGTTCATGTAAATCGGTTGATAACGTGAAACTGCGTAGCACGACTAAGACCATACCTATAACAGTTTTCATCTAAGCCTAGAGGACAGGCAACCTACATAAGATGTAAGTGTTGTAGGTTTCTATAATTTTGGACAAATATTTGATCTTTAAGATTTTACGGATACCAGGTGGAAACACATATTTATGTGTAGTCTATCCAAACTTCTTCTGAGTTTATCATACATCAAAATAAGAACCAGAAGATGGTGCAAGAGACAGAGATTTCCAGTAATTGTTAACACCTAATCTATACCACAATCGAGAAATTTCCTACATTTAGTTTTAGATAAAAATGCACAAGCAAATATAATTTTGAAAATGAAATATTTAATATAAATGAAAAATTAGGTCTCCTATTTATATATTTCTTGAGTGATTATTATACTTGATTGCAATAATGAACTTATTCATTCTTGAAATGTAATTATGTCTAGAAATATGTAATATCTCGTTCTCGTTATTAGTTTTGGAGGCAAATACCATTAAATCATGGAATTAGCAGCAGAAATAGAGACATTATCAAGATTAATATAACGACCTGGTGTAATCAGCAACGCCATCTGGCTAGGTTGATGACTTCGCCCCTTAGAAATTAAACCAGCGCTACGCTTCTACCCTGCTAGCTGCAAAAAATTCAATGACGAATCGTTTTTGCCGGCGAAATATTGTACATCGCGTAGAAATTAATTTTCACCAAATTGTTTACCCATTACGGCATAATAGCATTTTTTGTAAGAAGAAGAAGCGATGTAAAAATGGAAAACACGTGTACATGATAAATTTGGCATATTTCAAGGATGAACTATGCCAGTAACGTATCCAGGACTCATAGTAAGGGGGGCTGCGGCTGCCATGTACTTATAGTCAGAAAAATTGACTCTGCCGGATGCAGTAATAAAACTATAAATATCGTAATCCAGACAAAACCGCATAGCGCTCACTGTTTGCATTGTATACCAGGTGATGGGGTTGAACATAGGAACTTATGGTAATAACTGTAGATTGCATAGTTGTGCAGTATTAAAAGTTGCATACGAAACCGTTATTTTTTACCTTCCGTCACCTTTAGGTAAGGAAGGTATAGTCAAAAAAATCAATGATGAGATTTTAGTGAATAAGCACGTTTTAGGGTCCATATAATACGATTTTGCCATTTTTGTGTGTGTATGTATGTGTGTGTGTGACGAAAGTTTCGGGTCGCATAACTTCAATATCACGATTCCAAAAATTATAATTTTTTCGTATACCTCAAGTTTACACCCAGAAGAAGTGATTAGATTTTGGTTATAATTGGTCAACCGCAAGTACCCTCATTTGAAGATTTTAACAATTTTTCTTGAAAAAACGCATTTAACGCTATTATAACTTAAAGATTATATTATTCTCTATACGATTTGATTACAGTTTATACTTCATACTCAATAGATATAGAGTTAAAGAATTATAAATATATTAAATTTCATAAATCAGCCAGCTATGATAACCATGGAAACTGCTAATATATTCAGATAATTCAAATTGACAGATGTCAGTATCAATGAAAAGTAAATGAATATGGTAAAAATGAGGATGTTGAGATAGATGTTGGGGAAGACACGGTAAGATACGGTAAGGAATGAAAGAATAAGGGAAATAACTCTAACTCTAGTGTTAGAAGTTTCTAGAAAGATACAAGAGAGGCTTACATTGGTTTGAACATGTCATGAGGAAAGATGAAGAATGTATTGGAAGGAGAATGAATAGCTTAGTAATAAAAGGTTGAAGAAACAGAGGAAGACCAAAGATAAAATGGAAGGACTGTATTGCGGAAGACTTGAGAGAAAAGGAACTGAATGAGAACGACAGGCAAAGCAGAAATGAATGGAAGAAGAAAATAAAAAATAGCCACCCCTAACGAATGGTAACAGCTAAATAAGAAGAAGATGTCATTGTCATGTGCAAAATTAGCATAATTAGCATAATTTGTTTATGAAATAATTTTACTGGAAATTTAAAATGCAAGCAAATTTATGTATGGAATTTATACATAATACACAGGATTGATGAAAGGTATTGGCTGGCCACATCAGATTTTTTGGTTTCTTAGCAATTTTAAAAAGAAATTTTAAAAGTTCCGTATTGGGAAAATCCATGACTTATGACAACACTATAGATAACAATATTATTTTATTCAATTTTGACGTTTTAAACTGTTATTAACTCCATAGCAACAAGTATAAGGAAATTTTTATTTGATAGTGAATTAGACAAAAATTAAATCACTCTCACTGAATTTTAAGCACCATGTTAAGTCACTCTGCAACAAATAATTACAGTTTAAACCGTAAAAAAATGAATAAATACCTAACAACGAGGATAGTCATTTTTTTTTTTTTTTTTGCACAATTAAATTCATAAATGATTGTTATTATTATTTCGTCAATATTAAATAGAATATTGTATAAACCACGTGAGTTAAGAATGTTTATTTATGGGCTCGTGGACTAAACATTCTTCTCATGAATAAACATTATCTTAACTCACTTGGATGTATAAATATCTCTATTCATAGTCTGTCAATTTCTTTTTTATTATTCAAGAACCATTAAGCTTATCTTTCGCCATTGTACTTCTTAAATATTTTAATGTAGAAAATGATTAATTTAAATGCATTATATTATCATTTTATTGAACTATAGGGGGGGGGTCTCAAGCCCCTAAACCTTATTCTGGATACGCCACTGAACTATGCAACAAACAGTTCTATTATCATAAAAATCTGAATTATTTCTGCTCTATAAAATACTTGAAAACATCCAATAAGTAGCCAAATTAAACTCTGTCAAAACATCCATAATTAAATTCTAAAGTTTTCCTCTTTTCTTAATAAAAACTGCATTTCTTCCGTGGTTTGAAATAATTTAGTTGATACGTAGTGGGTTAATTTATTCCTTAGAGCGAGAAGGAGACAACGAAGGACGACAGGAGATGGTTTACATCAGAAGAATCGACAGAGGGCGTGGATAATTATTCAAAGAAGATGCATAGCGCAATCTCCCCGATTCCAATTGCGTTACCGGTAAAACGGAAACAAACGAAACGGAAGTTTCATCTGCCGAGCCGAGAAATGAACCGTTCGCGCCATTATCGGAATTATATAGGAAACAAAATGGAGATGTGCAAAAAAAATAATCACAAAGGTAAAACATTTTTTATTTATCTGACGTTGCCTATTCTCCCCATAAGATAAAAATCAACCCCTCCTAATAATATAAGAGTTCTCATTCTTTCTAATACAATAATTCGGCTATTTCTCCAACACTTCGAGCACTTTTCCCCTGTCAATTGATGATCCTTGCATCGGGTGCTCCACTGAGCCCTGCCAGCGACAGAGCTGCCTGACGCCCCCTAATTGACAGCGGAGCGCGACTTGAGCCCCGAATAGACTGACATGGCCTAAGGAAGCAAATTGTCACAAATAGTTGTATGTATTGACAAAGAATATTTCTTGTTTCGTTTACTAAAATAAATTATAAATATGAAGATCACTATGTATTTTCGTAAGCATGTGTTAGGTATTTTATATTGGTAAAATATTGCTCAAAATTTATTTATTACATAATTACAATTTAAATTATATAGTAAACGGGATATTGTATAAAAATTGCATTATATTTGTAAATAAAAACATACCATTTTCTATATTTCCACACAATTTGCATATTAAGTGCGGCAAATTAAATGGATATACATATTTAATGAACTAATCTTATTTTACATTGTAATCATAATATTTTTGAATAGAAATAACAAATTTGCATTACGAATTATCATTGTGTATAAAATATGGTAAAATGGTTTACAGAAATATTATGAGTACCTAAAATTGTATTTTTACTTCCCGCTACTCTTGATAAGGGAGGTATAGGGATCATGTTAATAATCGCATATCGAGATTTTGATAAAGGACCACGTTTCAAAGTCCATAGAATCCGATTTTAACATTTTCACAATGACTTCTGTGGGTGTGTGTATGTGTGTGAGTGTGGATCTTCTGAAATAAAATATTATCAATCGCAAAATTTTGAAACCTTATATTTCGACCTTATTCTAATATGGAAATAAATAGATTTTGGAATAAATCGGATAACCGGAAATCGCGCTTTACTAAAAGTTCAAAATAATTTTTCTTCCAAAAATACCTTTATATGTCATTTTTCGCGATTATGTTATAAAAATTTAAGATTATTGAATTTTCTACAGACATGCATTAATAATTTTTCTATATATTTTATAGATAAATTAATAAATTAATCAATTTTATAAATCCCGGAGTCTATGTTTTAAAGATAAACACAATTTCTTAGTTACACAGTTCATATTTCAAATGTATGTAACTGACAGATAAATGTCACTGTCAAAAAAATAATCATTTCAAGTTAATAACAGTAATATTTTAAAAATAAAATTGTTCCCTAGATTCGCGACCAGACACTCAGGCACGCGGCCACGAGATCCCATTGGTATTGTGTTGGTCACATCAGATTTTTTGTTACAGGTGTGACAATATTTCTTTTTTTTAACATATTAGTATCGGCGATTTGTCCCCACTCCTGCCACGAGTGTAACACCACCCAGTTTTGGGTGTCACGTACTTATTTCGCGCAGAGAAATTTTAAGAATTCATAACTGCTGAGTTTGCAATCATTTTATAACCAAATTTTGAGTATGATCATAGAAAAATTCACAGAATTCTAAAATCATATTGCCGAGTGTGCAACACCACCCAGTTTTGGATATGTTTACAACCTGTTTTTAACCAAATTTTGTGTATGTACGTAGAAAAATGCGCAGAGTTTAAAAATCGTACCGCCGAGGGTGCAACACCACCCAGTTCGGGGTGTGTGGAATTTACTTTGCACTGTGAAAATTTTAAAATTCATGGCTTTGTTTACAATTAATTTTTAACCAAATTTTAGGTACGTATGTAAAAAAATACGTAGAATGTGTAACGTATTTATTTTGCACAGTGAAAAATTAAAAATTCATAACTTCTGTATTTACAATTCAGTTTTAATCAAATATTGGGTACATTTATATAAAAAAAAACGTAGTATGTGGAAATAGTATTGCCGAGGGAGTAACACTACCCAGTTTTGGATATGACATATTTATTTTCGCAGTAATTTTTTTAAAATACATAGCTTATGTGTTTACAACATCTTTTCAACCAAATTTCGGTTATACAGGTGATTCATCGGTCTGTTTCTTTTTAATAATTTAATTATTTGAAATATTAGAGAAAATATTTACAAACGAAGTTTATTTTATATTAAAATGTCTAGAAATTTCAGGTATAGGTTTTTTTACAGGATGTTCCATTTTTACGCACTGGATGTAACGTTATATTGAAAATGAAACACACTATGTATTTATGCAAATTTGAAAAGTACATGAAATTTGCTATCCAATAGTTTAAAAACAATCATAATATGTTATATTATTAAAAAATACAACGGCGAATGATTTAAATATTACATTTTTATTGAATTTGAAAGGTGTAATATTTAAATAATATAATGCAAAGTCTTCTGTATTTAATAAAATGTAATATTTAAATCATTCGCCGTTGTATTTTTTAATATTATAACATATTATTGTTTTGATACTATTGGATAGAAAAATTTCATGTATATTTCAAATTTGCATAAATATATAGGATGTTCCATTTGAAAATATTAAGTTATATACCATTGCATAAAAATGGAACACCCGTAGAAAAACCTATACTGCAAATTTACAGACATTTTAATATAAAATAAACTTTGTTTGAATTTTTTTCCCTAATATTTAAAATAATCGAGTTATTAGAAAAGAACATACCGATGAATCACTTATACCTATATGTAAAAAATGTGTAGAATTCGGAAATAGTATTGCCAAAAGTGTATGACTACCCAGTTTTGGATGTGACATATTTATTTCGCTTTATAAAATTTTAAAAATTGTTAAATGATGACATTACTAGCCATTGGCAAATGATATATTTGTTATGTTGACATAAATAAATGCTTTTAGACGAAACTAGGTTGAAATCTCTATAACGTATTTATTTCCAATTGTCACCATTGAAATGAAATCACCATTAGGAATTCTTTATTTCTACAGACAGGTTAGGGCCTGTCCCTCGTTCCAGGTTTAGTTTCCAGGTTGGACGTGGGTTTCCCAACGACGGCGCCGACCTAAATCATCTTCCAGTACATTACCCCCAAATTCAGGGAACTAATCCAGCGAACACGCCTCGCATACAAATCAGCCGATACATATTAAATGGTGCACTAACATTCGGATAGAATTTCTCAATGTGCGGTACGCTAAAATGCAAATATAAATTGGACAGAGGTGTTGGAATAAAAATAATAATGTGGGATTCTAATTTATGAAAGAAAATTTGGTTATATTGATTGTATCTGTGGAGTCAAATGATTACAACCAAAAAAATCTGTTGTGGCCAGCACAATACCTCTCGCCACTTCCTTTTTTGGTTACATAAGTATAGGGTGCGAGCAGTCATGTGACATTGTTGGCATTGACAAGCAGATATGGGAGCCCGTTTCAGAATGATAATTAATAATTATGTACGTAGATGTCAAATGTTAGAATGTTTCATTAAAAAATTCAAGATTTTCTGAATTCACGTAATTAATTTGTCACCAGGAGTGTGGAATTGTCGAAGAAAATAAACTACATGGAATTGGAAAATCACTAAATTTAGCATGAGAAATTATGATATTCGACATCTATGTACATAATTACTAGCTATCATTCTGACACGGGCCACCATATCTGCTTGTCAAGACCAACAAAGTCACATGACTGCTCGCGCCCTATTGTATTTAACATTTCTTGTATACCAACACTCTACACCAACAATTCTATTTACATCTATTCCTTACATTTAGATTGTTTAATTTTAAATTCATTCTATGAAGAAATTTTGTCCTACTCTTCTAATTTTTCGAAATGTTTCCTATTCATTGTCGGGAGTAACAGTATTTCTGAAGGGTATGTGTAATATACCTATAATATTAAATATTTGACTATTAATACATTAAGAAATAATATAATCTATGTACTTCCCAGAAAAAGTCTTCAGTAATGTCTCCGGATTTCTGACACTGACATTTATCTGTCAGTTACAAACAATTTAAATTATCAACTATTTTCCATGGCATTCTTTCGGCTGTAAAGTTTATTACAACAGATTATTTTTTTTTATATTTCTTGTATCTCTAAATCTATAAAATATATAATAAAATATTTAAATGTGTCAGATAGAGAATTTAATTTTCTTTAATATTAGCAAGAATTTTTTTAAAAAAATAATATTTAGAAGATTTTTTTTCAAGAATCTTCTACTTCCGGTTGTCCAATTGTTACCAAAACCTTTTCAGATCTTCCCATGAATGTCCGATTGGGAAATACGTAGTTAAACAAATATAAAGTCTTATAGTTTTTGAGTAATCGTCCTTCCAACATCCTACATACATACACACACACACACACACACACACATACACACACACACACACACACACACACACACACACACAGACATCATCGTAAAAATGTTAAAATCAGATTGTAGGGACCTTAAAACGTGCTTATTCAATAAATTTGGATATGCGATTTTTAGCATCAATCCAATACCTCTCTTAGCGAGAGGTAAAAATCAATACTTAATTACAACAAAGGAAATTTGATTACAATAATGAAAATGGCAAAATAAGCAATTGGATGATTCAATATTACAATTCAAATTTAAAGTAGTCAGCGCCGACATCGGACAAAAATGAAAGTTTTGGGTCGTTTTGGTAATGTATCAAGGTTATGTTTTATGGGATAAGGGTTGTTTCTTGGCTTGGTAGTTGTTAAAATGAAACATTTTTTCTGAGATTCAGCAACTTTAATTATTTAAATCTCGACTGTTTCATCTCCTGAAGAAAACCCATGTGGGGTCGAAACGGTCGAGATTGAAATAATTAAAGTGGCTGAATCCCTGAAAAATTGTTTCATTTCATCGTTATGTTTTGTCAATTTCAATTTTATAAAATATTTGCAATGAATGCGACGTCAAATTATTATGTGATGAACTGGGGGATGTAATAATTCTTACAAAATTACCGATTGAAGTATCAAATTTTACAAATTTCCTAGAAGATTATATGAGGAATAGAAGCTTAAGAAAATAACTGTTCAAACGATATCTTCTACTAACATGAAAAATTATTTTAGGTTACATATTTTCTCATTGTAAAAGATACTTATATCATATGAATAAAATTCAACCAATGGTCACATGATTGCAACAGTGAATTGTAGAAAAACGTGTTTTTTATATTTTATATTTAACTGCTAATCCTGTCTGCATATGGATTTAAACTTAAGAAATACGGAAAAAATATAATTTTTGGAATCGTGGTATTGGAGTTATGCGATCCGAAACGATTGTCACATACACACGCACACACATACATACACTCAACATCTTAAAATTAGTAAATTCGTATTATAGGGTTCCCAAAACTTGCTTGTTCATTATAAATTCACTATCAAATGTTTTGACCCAAGACAATACTTTCCTTACCTAATGGTGACGGAAGGTAAAAAACTATACTTCGTATAAACTAAATACTAAACAAAATATATCTCTCCAATTTGACATTAAAAACATGCCACATCCACCGCAGTCCAGAATAAATAATATTTCATATGTCATGACCTACTATTTCTCATCTATAGAATTCAGAGTGTGCCTGAGACCTGAAGGATATTCAGCATATCCTGAAACCACTGCACTACCGCAGAACCACTGTGGTTTCCTAATGACTCAAGACGTAGGCGGCCAATGGTTGCGAACTGTCACACACAGGCATGGACGCAAACGCAGGTGAGATATTAAAGACACCTTTCTGAATTTGCGAATGATGTACGAGTTTTACACTTGCCATTTCGAAATTATTCATATATGGAAAACAGACAGTAATATGAATAAAAATAAATATTAATTATGTAATAACATGTATTATTAACACGTGCGTTTAATGCATTACACAATCTTATGAATAAGTATTACTATAATCAGAGTTCACCAGACTGCTGCAAGTGCAACGTGTTATTATTATTAGTTCTACTATATTTAGATATTAAAACGAAATCCCTCTTAATAAATATATCTTGTAAAGTAGATAAAACCTTATAAAAGTTTTTATAAATAATAAATTTTCTCTATAGTAAGCAAATGTTTCTTAAATATATGAAGAGAATTTAAGAACAACGGCATTAAAACTTTTATGACGTCACCTATGCTAAATAATACTGCTGGAGTGAATGAGATAGGTATGTATCTATCTTTTTCTTTCTTATTGCTTATATTACTTCGCATAGATATAACGCCACATTCTATTACTATTTAATTCTATAACTATAAAATACGGGTATAGTAAAAACGATTAGGCAGAAGACGCACGTCATCAACCTGAAAAAAAATTATAAAATGTGTTATTTATTTTTAAAAAATTCTCAGTAGTGTCAACAGCCAACGTATGGTACGAAGATAATAACAATTATTTCAAATATTCCGTAAAAGGAATAACGATTGCCTATGAAATAATTGTAAATATCATTAATATATACCTACGTTACTTAATACTAGTATTTTTTCTTCTTTTTTTAAAAATAAATACCCAATAATTTGTACAAGTTTTATAAGGTTTTTCAGGTTGATGATCACCATTCAAGGTCATATATAGCCGTCTAATATAATATTACTTGTAGATAACTTCACTGCATTTCTATGCATAGGCGAGCAACATGAAATATTTAGGGATACGTTCTAACTGAAAAAATAATTGTAATTTATTTTTAAAATTATGTTTCTCTTTAAATAATGCCTTTCTTAAAGGTTTGTGTTCTTTACCTACATATGTTTTAGCAAAATACAAAAAAATAGACTTGACATAAACCATGGAATAATAATTTGATTTAAATGTCAACGTCACTGGATAAACATTAGCACAGAAGGCAGTGTAGTAGATAGTTAGATATCTGTAACTCTACGACATATGTCGTTATTATTTGTAGTGTACTAGAAAGTAATATCACCATTTACGTATATCTGTCACACAATATAAATTACATAGACATACGTAATAATAGTATATTACATCCGAGGTGGAATATGTTTCATTACAGCCGTGGGCTTATATATATTACCGAGATACAGCGCGAAGCTGTAATGAAACTCCCATCTGGATATGTATACTATTTTATTTACAATCATCCTCTTTTTAAATCAGAATAATTTATTGAGTTATAACCTTTAACTTTGTTGGTATTTTTTGACAGCTCTATTAAAATTTGTTTAGCCTACTTTATTATAAGGATCTATAACAATGTTGCTAGGTAATCCCTACATAAACATTTCCAACCCGTGCGGTGGAAATAAAATCTGTTATTTCCCACCCAAGAGATTATCATTGCACTTTGGAATGACGTATTTTCCAACCTCTAAAAGGTTAGGAATTGATATATTACTATAATGATAGTGAATAAAATAATCTTTCTCTTTATAACTTGAAATTTTGCTAAGCTACTGATATATAAAGTGCTGTTCATTTTTTTTTTTTTTTCAAATAAGTAACCTTGAACAGTCACCTTCAGTAAATTCAACTATACATATATTATTTTTAACTTTATATTAATAAATATTTTAAATTTAATATAATATAAAAACAGATATTCACATAAACTTTGATAAATTCATTACTTAACTTTGATTGAAAATTGCTAAAAATATTATTATTGTAGGTGTTAATATCTACTTGAAAGATAAGAAAATATGCCCACACTTGAAAATACTGATAATCTAATATATCTACGTAATTTTGTAATATGTACTTTAAACATATGTTCACCCATTATGATCTTGCTATTGCCAAGTACTTTGATAACAAATTTGTCACCATGTCATAATATTATTCAAGTTTATATACACTTCATCCTTGAACTTATAAACTTTTATTTTGTTTTATAATTTTTACCTTCCGTCACATTAGGTAAGGAAGATATTGTCTTTGGTCAAAAAATTGGATGGTGAGTTTTTAATAAGCACGTTTTAGGTTCCCTAGAATAATATTTTACTATTTTTACGGAGACGTCTGTATGTATGTATATGTCTGTGTGTAACAAAAAAATATCCTTCGATAATTCCAACTACAATTCGAAAAATTATAATTCATTCACATTCCTGTTTTGTACGTTCATACAAAGAGTTGATTAGATTTTGATTATAATTGGCATCCTAATTTGAAGATTTTAACAGTTTTTCTTGGAAAAAACGCTGTTAAATATATTTTTTTGACATTTTATGTTATAAATATTAAAGAATATACGATTTCATTACATATGTATATGTGTGTGACGATTTATTCGGATTCGATAACTCCAATACTACAATTCAAAAAATTACAATTTTTTCGTCTTCCTCTTCCTTACATCCATATGCAAACGTGACTAGATTTTGGTTAAAATTGGTCATTTTTTCACATAATGTTATTATAAATATTAAATAATATTTTATTCTCTATACGATTTGATTGCATTTTATGATTCATATTCAATGGATATAGAATTAAAAAACTATAAAGAAATTAAATTTCATAAAGCAGCCAGCTATGCTATAACCATGGAAACAGCTAGGTACTGTACTATATAAGGAAAATTCTAATTGACAGTTGTCAATGTCAAGTGCAATTGACAGATGTCAGTGTCAATTGCAATGGAGTAGTTACCATATGTTAAAATTTAATGAAATTCTTATTTGTTTACAATATATGACTCATAATAAGATGTATACTGTAATAAAATGCGCCATTTGTTATGTAAATATTTCAAAAAAGTTATTTAAAATATTACATGATTCAAATCGACCTCTTCTTTGTGACGTCACGCTTACATACTTAAAGCCGCAAATGTCGCTAGTGTCGTTTTACAGTAATGGGATATGGGATGTGACATGTCAAAGTAACAGTTGATGGTGATACTGACGTCGTGGACATAACCTTGTTTCTATTTATCAACTGTAATACAACAACGTCGTTACAAACTTGCTCAAACAAAAATAAATAAGTTAAAATACGTGATAACTTAACAGCAATCTAACCTAACAAACAAGTTCCCCTTATCCCGCAAGACATATGACGCAAAATATCTTTGTCATACTTCGAGCAGCACGTCGGAACTAAGTTGCAACGGAAGCGGCAAGGGTAACGTCACAGTGGCGGGAATAGATATGTCCGGTATTTTCAGTAATTTTTATCTCATTTAAAAACAAAAATTGTGCAAAATAAAAAAGGCGAAACTACCCCCTGGAAATATAGAATCTTTTGCAAAAAAACTTTCTGTATATAATTTGTATAACATACATAACTCGAGAAATAAATATATTTGACTAATTTCGAACTGAATTGCCAGCATTCGCTTCACTCAGGTGACATCCTCGACTGGTAAATAATATTTATGCCTTTTACAGCATAAATATTGTTAATCAGCAACAAATGCTAGGCAGTTATATTCTCGTTTTAAATTGTTTACTTAATTTTTAGGATGCAGAACAACGTGATTAATTTGATTTTTGTGTCACATTAATTGCAATAATTATATTTTTATTTCAAAATAAAATGCATTAAAATTATCGCAAATTATGCATGGGCTCTTTCTATTGATCATCCTAAAAGTTTATCTCATTTTTCTAGTGAGTTTATTTGCCGCATCTTTGACAAAAATCTTGCAATTTTTTATTTATTACTCCAGCTAATTTTGAAACGAAGTATAATTATTATTTTCTACAGTCCACATAGAAAGTAGCCATTTGCGCTATCTTTTGTCAATGCAAATGTCACTTTGCCGCTCTAGCGCGACAAAGTAGAAAAAACGCTCGCTTTCCAAATTTCTAACTATACAATGTTAAGAAATGTCACTTGTCTACATTTTTAATGGAAACATTGGCACTGTAGTGACACATTTACCACCTTTACAAATCAATCTGACATATAACTGCTCTGTCGGTATATTACATAGCCAAAAAAAAAAAATGCCGCACTATTGTGAAATTAAATAGAGCATTCATTTACAAAAACGAAAGTATAAAATGTTTAGATTAGATTGAAGCAATAGGTCAAGAAGAATGGGTAATAATGATAAATTAAAATTAAATATAATAGCTATTATTTTATAAATACAAAAGTATAATAAAATAAAATATCATTATCTATTTCGGGTGCCACCATCTACTATCGCCTCCTGTCCGCCATCAATCACACTAACGCACAAACCTCCCTGTGATTGGCTAAATCAATGAATGCCCTCTCTGGGGTGTTCGCCCCATCCGCCCCAAGTGAGATTCAGGGCCCCACGTCTCGCGTTCATTGAAGACAAGATGCATTGTTGGTCCCAGAGCGCTGCTAGGTAACCAAAACAGAAACACCAAAGAGAGAAAATGAAAAATGATCCTAAATGTATGTATGTTACTCGCACAAGAAGTAGATTAATGGAACGGAGATGATATTAATATGAGATTAAATTTGTATGGAATAGAATTTAATATTCGTTGTCTAATTTAAGTGCTATTTTGTGACACTAATGTATATACGAATATTTTTGCATTAGGATCGGAAATTATCTACACCCACCGGATAAATTAAGGAAACTCCAAAAAAGCTATGTACAATAAAAAATTTGAAAGATGTCCGATCAAGGTCATCTACGAATTGTATGAATTCAGATTTTTGCTCCGCCCATTCTGACAAATTCAGTAGTGTCGTTTGGTTAGTTTTTATGAGGGTACATAAGATATTACTGTTATTTTATCATTATAAAAATATGTTACAATAAAAGCATTCAAAATTCAAAAATAAGTCAACTGGTAAATTTATTAGCAAATGTAAAACCAAATATGTGAAAAATAAGATAGACACAATGTCAGTGTCAGTGACTCTGACAGAAAATAACGTTATTCGTACGGCTATGAAGCAAGGTAATGTATCTGAATTAAATAAATTTACGTTACAGCGAATGTATTATCAACAACGAGCATCGTTTTAAAGTGTATTTAAGAAAGTATGAAACCTCTGTCTTTTATATTTGTGTTGGTAATCCTACAGAGTGATCAAAAATACCTGAAGCGTGCCACTCCATACGTTTTTGACATTTGCCGCTTAGTTAGTATGACAGCATTACTATATCCATAAGCGTACCTAGCTGTCATAAGATTAATAAGATAAACTATTCTAAGAACCGTCTTCTTTACATTCACCCCTACGAAAATATGTTTCAAGAAAAAAATTATCATGCTCTTTATTAAAAGCCATAATGAAAGGAATATAAGATTTTTCACGAAGCTGTGCAAAAGCAAAACAAATATCAAAAAATGAATCAACCTACAGCAATGATATTAATGTGAAATATAGTTTTGATGAATTATGGAAAATTGAAATATAATTTTGATATTATTTTGGAACAAAAATTGTCACGTGACCTTCAGCCATTTTTATATGCCTATTCTGTAAAACAATAGGTTAACGAAATCGTTATATCTACTTAACGATAGTCGTTATTTTCGTATCCGTATTCTGTAACACATTTTAAAAAATAATAACTTTGGGATCATGTTAAGAATTTAATTTCCTAAAATCAAATTATAATTTTAAAGGAAATATCTAAAATAATTCAAATCACTAATAAAACTTCTAGGTTAGATCAGTTCTGGTAGGAAACTGTCAACCTGTCAACTGTCAGACTCTTTCTTCTTCTTGTTGTGGGCTATGCTAGAGCTACTACTACCATCTGTAGACAAATTGGGAAGCTTGCGCTAGGAATAAAAACTTATTAAATTATTTTAATATTACCTTGTAAAAAACTATTCAACATAATAGCAATTTTATTTTGCTATGAATAAAAATACTGACTTATTCACAAAACATTTATGTTACGAATGAATTTTCCAGTCGTTAAAAACGATATTTATCCTTTTTTCGTTATGTATAATTAAATTATTGTTTACAGAATACCATTTTAATGATTATCGTTATAATAACGATATAACAATGCATAATGTCATAACGAACGTTTACAGAATAAGCCCATTAAACGATTTTCGTTATTAACGATGCTTACAGAATAGCCCTCTATTAATCACAGTGTTCATCTACAAAAAATAACAAATGACGATATAACTTCTAAATATAGCCAACTAATAAAGAATGATTATCATTTATCGAGATTTTCAATATTGCGCGGCCTTTAGTTTTATTAAATATGGGTATTCAGTTCGTGTTCACTGTAGATCAAAGGTTAACAATCATTTCTGTTTTCCTTGTCGTTTCCATTTAAGTATTAAATATTTTTTTAAAAATTGAAAATTATTATTTTTAGTAATAATTAGTAAATTATACATAATATAAAATTTAGTTTTTTAATTAAACAAAATTTTCCATTATCTATAAATTATTAATTAATTTTTGCTTAAAAATAATGTTATACTTTTTAAATACATAGCTTTTTTGGCGTTCCCCGAATTTTGCCGATGTGTGTAGAAACTATTTTGTTTTACAGAAGTTATATTTAAAAGTAAAAAATGAGTTCATCTTTCAACTAATGATGTGCGTCAGCTCTTAATCACTTTTTCTGTTAGGTATTTGACGTAACCGTTTCTAATTTTTTTCTATTATATTTAGAATATGTTTTAGAAAGTTTTATAATTATTGTACGTATATTGACACAATACAAAAAAATATTCGGAAATACTGTATTATAAATAAATAATTTATTTATAGTATGATTATAAATTATTAATGTTTCATTATGTTTAAAAATTATAAATATTTATTTTGTGGGAACGTCATTTTATTTACATTTTGGTTAACTTTCTAATATGTTGTATATAATTATTAAATGTTTGTTTTCGTAAGAAAAATATTTTAATGTTTATTTGCGTGTTTTGCATTTCCTTGATTCACTTACAGTTTCCTCCTTTCATTTGTTAAAAACCACATAAAAATATTTTGAATTTTAAACACGAAAGTGAGTAGAATTAAATATGTAATTATGTTTTCAATAGATATTTTTAGGAATAGCAAACGAAAACATAATTTGTATAATTTACAGGCTAAACTATTTAAACTTTGTCGTTTTGTCCAGATTATTTAGAATAATAGTTATCAAACATAATTATCCTAGACAACTCTACGTATTCGAGAAACACAAGAAATCTGCACATATTTGAAGTCCAACCAATGACGAATTATACATAATTTAAAGTTAGATATAATACGTCATTGCAATTAACAAGAACAACCTACGATATTTTTACTACCATTCGTATAGTAAATGACTATATGCTGCAAAAAATTCCACTTTTTACCTCCCGCTACCCTTAGTAAGGGATGAGGTATGGGATTTTAACATTTTCACGATGATGTCTGTGGGTGTGTGTGCGAGTATATGTGTATGTGTGTGTGTGTGTGTGTATTTAGATCGTCTGGACACTCTGCCTCAAAAACTATTATTAAAAAAATTTTGGAACCATGTATTTCTGTCCTATTCTAATATGGAAAGAAGCCATTAGATTTTTGTGTAAATCAGATGTGGCACTTTCCTTGAAGCTCAAAATATTTTTTTCCTGAAAAGGTTTTCACTAATTCTATTTCTATATATTTTATAGACAAATTTATAAAGTAATCACAATCTTAGGTAAACACTATTCCTTAGTTACACAGTTCAGATTTAAGATGTATGAAACTAACAGATAAATGTCATTTTACAAACATTATTTCAAACTAATAATGGTAAATAAATAAAATAAATATATCATCACGGTATATTATCCATTGCTGGGTGTGCCAATGTGTATACAAATATCGGTAATGATGAAATATTTGTACCATGCGAGCGCTTACCAGGCGTCACCTCATTGCACTCAATGTTGGAGTGGAGAGTGCACCACAGGGGTCAATTTTGTGCCATTAAAATTCGAAGTAATTTTTGGCGTCGGTCGGGATCAAACCTGGGTCCCCAGATTGTTTTGTGTTCTACAGAAAGCTTCTACTATTCTATCAGAATTTAATTACAAAAATAAATTGTAAAAAGATCATGTTAGACATCGGAACTAGAACGTAGTATTCTCTGAATTTGGTGAAGTTTGTTCGAAACTTACAGACCACAATGCCCTCTTCCCTCCTCGTATTTCGTAAGATGTTAAACTCCACATATTAACAAAAAGCAAATAAAACAAAAATATTGTAGTGGTCCGTGAATGAGTTACAATCTGGAGGGGGTGAAAACAAACGAAACAAAAGAGAAAAGATAAGGCACGGTTATAAACAGACACCATCAAAGTGTCGTCAACTTCTTTTTCATTCGTACTCGTCTTGTTTGTACTGAAACTTCTCCGCGTGCGGAAAAAAACTTCCTCGGGAGCAGTGGCGTCCCTACAGGGGTCATAACGGAGAGATACGAACTTTGACATGAGTTTTCGTATCGTTCGGCAGAGGAATAACGCCACTGGGCATCGTTACAAGCGAGAAAAACCAGATAGAGCTACGCTGGTGTTTAAAATGGCGCTCGGTAATGATTTCCTTGACAAATAGGAGCTTCGATTCACCTACATTACTTGATTTGCTCTTATTTTATTCCTATACTCGATGCAGAATAGGGAAACTGCGCACAAACGCACTACTTTTCAAAAGGAAATACATACCTACACACATTGCAATGGTTCTCATAGCTTTGCCAATTTACATACATACTTATGGGTCATGGGCTCATACGTGGCCCTTAATTAAAATTGACAGATGTCGGTGTTAATGAAACTAAAATGAATGTGGCAAAGATTGTTGGGGAAGACACGGAAAGATAGGGTAAGGATTTAAAGGATAAGGGCAATAGCTAGAGTGATAGAAATTTCTAAAAAAAGAAAACAACAAAACTTCAAATGAATACAAAAAAAATTGATGTGGCCAGCGCATTACCTTCCATCAATCCTGTGTATTATGTGTACAAATTCCATACATAAATTTTCTTGCAAAAGATTCTAAATTTCCAGAAAAAATATTTCATAAACAAACTACAAATTGCACTTGATACTGACATCTTCTTCTTTAGCTTTTCCCATTGGTTAGGGGTCGCTATTTTTTATTTTCTTCTTCCACTCATTTCTGTTTTGCGTGTCGTCCTCATTCAGTTCCTTTTCTCTCAAGTCTTCCCAATACAGTACTAAGCTATTCATTCTTCTTCTTGTATCTTACTAAAATTTTGTAACACTCGAGTTGTTTCCCTTATTTTATCATTCCTTACCGTATCTTTCCGTGTCTTCCCCAACATCTATCTCAACAGCCTCATCTCTGCCACATTTATTTACTTTTCATTGATATTGACATCTGTCAATTTGAATTATTTAAATATATTAGCAGTTTGCATGGTTAGCATAGCTGGCTGATGTATGAAATTGAATACCTTTATAATTCTTTAACTCTATATCTTTTGAATATGAAGTATAAAACGCAATCACATCGTATAGAGAATAACCTATTTTTTAAAATTTATAAACATCATATGTCAATAAATGATAATTTAAATGCGTGTTTTCAAGAAAAACTGTTAAAAGTTGGAAATGAGGATACTTCCGGTGGACTAATTATAACCAAAATCTAATCACGTCTGCATATGCATCTAAACTCGGGGAATTCGAAAAAAATATAATTTTTGGAATCGTGGTATTGGAGTTATGCGATCCGAAACGATCGTCACATACAGAGAGAGAGAGAGAGAGACGCACATACAGACATCATCGTAAAAATAGTAAATTCGTACTCTAGGAACCAGAAAACGTGCTTATTCATTAGAAACTCACTATCGAATTTTTTGACCAAAGACAATACCTTCCTTACCTAGAGGTGACGGAGGGTAAAAAACAATCTAACTTTTTATACGTCAGTTTCATGGTTACACCCACAGAACACTACATTCAAATTGCCGTCAACGCAAAGTGACAGACACCCCAAACGTGGATTGGCTACAGATTAAGGGTCACGTGTGAGCCCGTGACCCATCCTCAAGGATGTAAAATTACCGTAATTTACCCATTCAAAATTACCGCAAATTCCTTTCAAGGATAAATAGTAATATGTCCTATCTTTATTCATTTGTGTTTGGTGTAGGAATATGTAAAATTATTCCGCATTTTAATGTGTCTTGATAATGCGAAGGATACTATTATATACTCGTACTTGTAGTAAGGAAGTGTAGCATTAAAGGTGAAATAAAAGGCGTTCAAATTAACTACAGCAATTTATCTTAAAAGGAACACAAAGGCGCAAGACATGTGGAAATGGCCGATTAACAATAAAACGGTTTCAATTTTTGTCAAGATTCCAACACTGATTATACTTGCTCAAATTATTGGATTGGCTTCCAATAGTCAAATAAATTTCAAATTATTTATAGACTCACGTTAATATACTCTACATACTACATACAGGGTGTTGACCGCAATACCGGAACATATGACTTTAAGATGTAAAATCCTATTTTCATAATTTCCTGCTTCCCTAATTATTTTAGGAAAATGCTTCAAATAATAGTTGTAGAACTTAAAATTCTGCATCTGAATCAATAAGCAAAATTTATTTTACATGCTAACAATAATAATTACTTTTATCTGCAAATATGTACAAAATTTGAATATTAAAAATTACAACAAAACATGGTTAAGTATTACTTAATTCTGTAGAATTTTTGTAAAGTAGATTTGCATTCTAACCAGTCAAAGGGCAGAGTTTATCATGGGCGGATCTAGAAAATGTCCAAGAAGAACTTAATCATTCGAATTAAAACTGCTTTGGTTTTTTGATAAAAAAAAGAGTCCAATGTATTTTGTTCGCGTTTTTTATTGGAGATTTTATAATGACTTACGCTGAAATGCAATCAAATAAAAATTACACTAAATTTATTTTTATACTTTACAATTGTCTAAGAAAAATACTTTCAAATATCTTTAATTAAAATAAGCTATAGTAAAACTGCTGGTATATTTAGATTTTATGTTACAGAAGTATGCATAACCTAAAAGTATAATGTACACGAATTGATAAAACTGCGCAAGCGGGCACCGCACAAGCGCTTTATTTCATATTCAGTAACCAAACGACGATATTTACGAAATAATATATATTTTTTAATTATTATTTTATTAGAATTTACCAACCACCAAGGAGGAGGCGATCGTCCCCATCACTCCCCGCTGAATCCGCCAATGGAATTTATAGCCCTAAACCAACGCTATTTTCTTACGTGAAATGAATTATAGGTATTATTTGTAATATCTGTTCAAGTGAACAATTATTTATTAATTTAAATAAATTTAATATATTTTCGATATTTTCATACCTAATTTCTGTCGTTATAGAGCATGTACAATCAATTTTATTTATTGATTCTGATGTAGAATTTGATGCTCTATAACATGTATTTAAAGTTTTTTTACCTAAAATAATTAGGGAAGCAGGAAATTAATACAGTATGATTTTACATGTTAAAGTCCTATATTCCGGTGTTGCGGTCAACATCCTGTATTCATATACAGTTAAATATTACTATTATAAATTTAATAATAATTTTAAGAAAAATATATTAATAACGGCTCTTCACATATTGTGATAGTTCGTCACATATTGTAGCAGCTCTTCACATATTGTAACGGCTCTTATTTTATCAAACAAGTTTATCGAAATGAAACAAATATATTTAATGTATGATTAAAAATAAATGTTTCATTTTGGCTTATGACTATTACTAGCTGTGCCAGTTTACTTTTATACATAAACTTCTACACTGATACTGATGATATTTTTGTATTGAAGAGAGAACGTACCAGTATTCATCAACCGGTCCTCAAAATTGAGGTTTTTAATAACAAATTATAGACGTTTGTTTTTTTTATTATATTTTATTTGTACTCGTATGTTTTTATATTCTATATAATATTTTTGTACTGACAAATATATTTTAAACATTTTTAAAATACCAATTCATATCAGGGTATCGGGCAAACAGAAATAGAGAAGGTATAGTGAAATATAAATGTAACATATTTCAAGTGCTAAGCGGTAGATTTATCAACCGATTTACTGTTAACAATTTCTAATATCTTTCTTTTTTCGTAACAAATCATTAATTATTTTCAAAATATTTTCATACTGGTAAATGCCTGTATAATGGATAATACAAATTTATTGTTATTTCCACCAATTTCAAATTATAATTTTAATATAATAATATTCATTATGAAAACAAATACATATGTGCAAGAAATATTAATTTGTTTTGAATTTCAACTCACGTATTGTTCATGTCCAGTAATCGAAATAAAATATTTGTGAATAACAAGTCAAAATATTTATCATAATGTATCATTATCTATTATTTTGTATGCAGCAGTAACTAGTTTATAGCATGTATAACATTTCAAATAAAATTAAAATTCATTACATACAACAAAAATTAAATTTATTAATTCAGTTCGCATTTCTACATTTCTAATCTATACTAATTTCTGCACCTTGGTCTTTGTAATTACGGAAAATTCTATGAAAAGTATAAAAACGTAATGGAAATTTTACATATTTTGATTATGAACAAATATTCATGCAATTACGAATATAACAATTAATAGAGTTATTACTTAATGCATTAAAGTGCAACGTGCTAATTGCAAATAATAAACAAGATCATTAAAATTATAATTGCAATTATACAGAAAAATAAATAGTGGTACTTACCTCGATAAATGGAAAGCTAATAACACTCGCAGAAATAAATGGAACAAAGAAGAAATTTTACTTCTGAATGAAAAAATAATCAATTTTGAAATATGTACTTTATTTTTTATTAATAATACATACATAAAATCATAAAAATTGCATATTATTGAAGGGAGTAAAAAATTGTGAGTTTTCCCCCGGTACCCAGACATCAATGTTTTATTTCTACAGGATTTGAAATAAAGAGAAACCCGTCAGATTTTCATTCAGTTGGATTTAATCCTCATGGATTCGAAATTCAACGAAAAGTTCAGCACTACGCAATACAGAATTCAATAAGACAAAGAAGGTTTTTTCAGTAATCCCTGGACTTTTTTCAGATCTTTTCCTTTTTACGCGCGCTTTTATTTTATTCTACTTTTTATTTAAAATATTTTGAAGAAATATTAGGGATTAGGTTTTTAGGTTTTAGAATAAAATTTGTTTATAATTTTTTTATTTATTTTTTATTTTAAAACATTACAAATTTCGTTGATATTTTTTCTGAATTTAAATATATACATCCCATTGTAATCTATTAAAATATACAGAATTAATGAATTTAAGCATAAGATAAATGAAGAAAAACTAATGAATTTCTAATGAAAACTTTATGTATTTATTTTTAGAGCGCTGATATTCCTACGCGCTAGTACACGAGGATGGAATATGACAGCAAGACTTTCACAACAGAGTATTGTTACAGCAGTCTCTAATTTTTACATGACATTGAAGATGTTGACACATAGAACATAGATAAAATAAGAACATTTAACTTACGGTAGCTGTCATTTATCAGGAAGCCCAAAATAACAAAAATATTTATCACCCAGCACTACACAAATCACTAATGTTCATGCTTTAGGTTGCCTACTCTCTCACTGTCATGGCTGATCTGATGTAGCCTTACGCAGAATCAAATAGACCGCATTTGTTTTCCTAAAAACAAAAGAAACCCTAAAACAGAAGACATACTATACAGCATACATACAATACTATTAAACTCTTTCATTTATTTTATGAATAAAGCTAAAAATTACAATTTATTATAAAACAAAACGAATATTGAAGCTAAATAATTAATATATTAAGGTATATACAATGTTTTATACAGTAATAACAATGACATTTGATATTTAAAGCAATGTGAATGATAAAAATTAAAGTAGCTTATCAGCTGATGATTTTAAAAATCGCAGCTAGCCATGACAAAGAACACTCCAATAGAAAGAGACGGAAAATGATCCCTCACTCGCAGCAAACATGTCGGACGTCAGGCAACGTAAACATTCATCAGGCGAAGATTTCTTCGAAAAAGGTACGAAAATTAACAAAAACAGAAGTTATAACATTAGAAAAGTGCAAGTGATGGTGTCAACATTTCATTAGTGATAAAATATAAAGTGTGCAGTGTATAAAATGTACTTGGAATAGGTTTGGGTAATTCGCATTATCATCCACATAAAAAAGCAAGATTCGTCACTATACTTTTTTATTTTTATGGAGAAGCAATAAGAGGAGTTGGAATAAGAAAAAATTAATTAGGTTTTGGAAAAATTGCGTTGTAATTTATATTTCACGTCATTAGTTCATACGTGTTGTAAATTATGATTCAGCGTCTGATTTTTCAATGTCATGCGTTAACTCTTTATGTAGGATCTAAATATTTATGTTTTCACCAAATTAGGAATTAAAATATTATATGATGTATTTTAACCGGAATACTTGTCGATATCTTCTGACACTTTTTGATCTTATTTATCCGAACACATGGAGATTGGTCAAAGTATTGTTTTAACTTTTTTATTTTCAGATATAGTAATGAACCATTCAGACGTTGAACCTGTACATTTGGGAGCGAGGGCTGTCCCTATCGTTTTAATGACCGATGACCACCATTTCACCTTAGACGAAGAAAGTCTTACAGAAATTCTTATGCGAGAAGAAGTCAGAGACAGATATGTTGTGGTTGTGTCCGTTGCCGGAGCGTTTCGCAAGGGAAAATCATTTTTACTTGATTTTTTCTTACGATACATGAATTCAAAGGTAGTATTATATTCTTATTGCTGTAATAAATTCTATTATTGTATTGTGTAGTATGTGTTAAAAGAAGGATCTTCTGAGTGGCTTGGTTTACCCGACGAACCTCTAACTGGTTTTTCTTGGCGAGGGGGTTCGGAAAGAGATACCACTGGTATTTTAATGTGGTCAGAATTATTTTTAACTGAAATGGAAACTGGTGAAAAGGTTGCAGTTATTTTACTGGATACGCAGGGAGCATTTGATAGTGAGAGCACAGTTAGAGATTGTGCTACAGTTTTTGCATTAAGTACTATGTTAAGTTCTGTACAAATATATAATTTGTCGCAAAATATCCAGGAAGATGACCTACAGCATTTACAAGTAAGTTAGAAGCGATTTTGACTCGCCAAGTGCATAAATATGTTTTTCTACTACCGTTTGAAAAAGTGCTTTATTTGAGTATTATTGTCATTTATTAAAATAAATTTTAATATTCCACCGTTTTGTAATATATTTTACTTTAATTTTTGGTAATTATATGAGTTTTCGTAATAACCAACAGGTTATGGGCTCAGGCCTCTTATTTCAAATAGCTCCGAAAATAAAGTTAAAAGTAAAATTGGCAACGTAGAATAACAGAAAAAAATACACAAATTTGTGTTATACGAACCCGCGAAATTTAATAATATATAGATAATATTTAAAACGTACTGAAATTTATACCGAGTTAAATACCCGGAGTGGAATATCTAATACGTATAGAGAATATATTTTTTTTATTTGGCTGTAGTTACCTCTATTAATTTTAGAAATACAAAATTGTTCAGAATAAAAATTGTACAATCTTAGACTAAAATCTATTCAAAGTATATTTGCGATCGGACTGCAGCATATTTCAAAGTGCCATGTAACTTGTATTTGTTATCTACTGTCTTATCTGACAACCTAACAAAAAAAAAAACACTTGTTCCATAGTACTTTGAAATACGCTTTAAATTACGAATTTATTTTGCGTTTTTTCATAAAATAGAAAAAAAATCGATTAATTGTGGACACATATTGTGCACTTTTTAATACTGAACACATTTTGCATTTAAAACTTTGTTCTAAATGTACAAGGTTAGATACTACAGCAACTTGACTCGACGCGGATTTAAGAATTGAGACGGTATACTAATCACAAGAACTACAAACACAAAAACAAAATTTGTTTGAAAGTTAATGGACTTCCCAGTTTTTCAAATGGAAATCTATGTTGCGTGACTAAGTGGAATTCTACCACCTGCATTTCTTTGGATTCTGTGAAGATATTGCAATTTCTCTTCCTAGCATGGTCTTCAGTTTTGTCAGTTGTTCTCATTATTTCTTGCAGTTTTGCGATTAATTGTGGACTCATATTGTGCTCTATTTAATTCTGAACAAATTTTGTATTCACAACTTACATCTAAAAATAAAAAGAAACTATAGCAACTTGACTCGACGCGCATTTGAGAATTGTGATGCTGTTGGGTGACTTTTTCAAAATGGAATTCCATCACCTGCATTTCTTTGGATTCTATGAAGATATTTCAATTTCTCTTCCTAGCATGGTCTTCAGTTTCGTCAATTGATGTTCTCAATCTTTCTTGCATTTTTGCGATTGTGGACTCATATTGTGCCCTTTTTAATTCTAACTTTCCTCTAAAAATAAAAGGTTAGAAACTATAGCAATTTAACTCGGCGCGCATTTGAGACATAAAACAAATATTTGAGTGACTGTCTAGTGGATTTCCCATCTTTTCAAATGAAAATCTATGTTGGGTGACTTTTTGAAAGTGTGCATTTCTTTAATTCTATGAATATATTGCAATTTCTCTTCCTAACATGGTATTCAGTTTTGTCAGTTGTTCTCATTATTTCTTGTATTTTTGTGATTGATTGTGGACTCATTGTGCACTTTTTAATTCTGGCCAAATTTTGTATTCACATTTTTTCTCTAAAAACAAGTTAGAAACTATAGCTACTTGACTCGGTGTTGATTTGAGACATAGTCACCAGATAAAATATGAAAATTTGAGTGTCATTCCGGTGGATTTCTCAACTTTTAAATGTAAATCTATGTTGGGTGACTGTCAAAGTGGAATTCTACCACCTGCATTTATTTGGAGTTTGTGAAGATATTGTCATTTCTCTTCCTAGCATGATCTCTAGTTTTGTCAGTATTGTTGCTCTCACTCTTTCTTGCATTTTTTGTTGCCCTCCGTCTTTGAAATATTTCTGATCGCTTTCCTAAAATTCCAACTGGCCTTAAATGTGGAGGTGAATTTAAAAGATATCTGGTTAAATTCTACATTTCTATTGATCTTAATTCTGAAGACTTTCTTTGGCGATATTAAATGAGTTCACGAAACATTGGATCCAATTTTATTTCAGAATTGTTGTTCTCATTATTTTTTGCATTTTTGGTGTTGTCTTTGAAACTGTTGCATTAACTCCGCAAATCGCGTATTTTTATTTTGGGAAAATGGTTTTTCTTTAATAACTCTGAAACTAAAAGTCATGTAGACTTTGATTTGAATTTGAATTCAGCAGACGTTACTCTATAAGTCTCAAAATTTTCATCCAGCCAATACATCACTTGCCGATATTTTCTTGGTTTTCGGCGTTTACGCGTACTAAAATTTGAGCATGTTTATTTGTGTACACTACGTTTTTCTTTAATAACTCTGAAACTAAAAGCGATAGAGAGACTTGCGATCTAAAAATATAAATTTAGCAGACGTTACTCTATAAGTAGTCTAAGGTTCAAAATTTTCAGCCAGCCAATACATCACTTGCCGGCATTTTCTTGGTGTTCAGCGTTTACTCGTACTAAAATTTGAGCATGTTTATTTGTTTATACTACATTTTTCTTCAATGTCTCTGACACTAAAAGCGATAGACATTTGTGGTTTGAAAATTTGAATTGATCAGATGTTTTAAAAGTAACAAAATTAAATTGGTCAATGGTCTGTTCGCTCCAAAATCGATATTGTTACCTTATTTCAAACGGTAGTAGAAAAAATATATCTTTCCCTTATTTGTTGGACAAATAGCGATTAAATTCTGTTAGCTTTTCACGGAATACGGCCGACTAGCCTTAGAAGATTCAGGCAAAACACCTTTCCAAAGACTACAATTCTTAGTTAGAGATTGGAGTTTTCCTTACGAAGCTGAGTACGGAGCAGTTGGTGGCAAAAAAATTCTCGACCGACGGTTGACAGTATCAGATAGACAACATTCAGAACTACAATCTTTGAGAAAACACATCAAATCGTGTTTTTCAGAAATAGCATGCTTCTTAATGCCTCATCCTGGTTTAAAAGTCGCCACACATCCAAACTTCGACGGAAGACTTAAAGACATCGATCCAGATTTCAAAAGAAATTTACAAGTTTTAGTACCGACGTTACTCAGTCCTGAAAATTTGGTTCTTAAAGAAATTAATGGGCAAAAAGTGAAAGTTAGAGACTTGGTACAATATTTCAAATCTTATATTAATATCTACAGTGGCAATGAATTACCAGAACCGAAATCTATGTTAGTAGCGACTGCAGAAGCAAATAATTTGTCAGCTGTTGCAGAAGCTAAAGAAATATATCATAGTTTGATGGAAGATATTTGTGGAGGAGGGCGACCTTATATGAGCACAGCTCACTTAGAATCAGAACATCTAAGAATTAGAGATAAAGCTATACAACAGTTTCACAGTAAACGAAAAATGGGAGGAGAGGAATTTTCACAAATTTACAAAGAAAAATTGGAACAAGTAAGAAAAACAGGTTTTTTCGTTACAAAAAGTGGGGTAATTCTGGTTATATGTTATTTAGGTCGAAAATCTGATGAAAAATTCAAGTTTTCGACTTTGGGGAAGGTCGGCGCGAACCGCCATCTTTAATTAAAGAAGCAGAAAAAGTGTTTAGTCTTTTTCTCAAAAACAGTGACCCGTATCAAATTTTTCAAGAATACAAAATTAAAGCTCGTAATTTTTTATACAAAAAAAGGTTCTACATTTTTTACCTAGGTTGAGGTGTCAAAGAGATATTAAAAAATATATAACCAGAATAATTTAAATTACACAAAAAATAAACAATGTTAGGCATTTAATAATACTTAGACTAATAGGTTTTGCTTTTTATAACAGTTTGCATTCATCGTGGCATCGAAAGAAGTAAATTCAAATAATTTTTGTCAACGCTTTTTTACAAATTCATCCACTACTTTGACTCGGTTAAAGGTACGATAACGCGGTTTGAAAATTTGAATTCAGCATGAAATTCTCCTTCATATCATATATTACACGATTTTTTATTTGAAGAGCGATTCTCGTTACTAACAACTTAAAACTTTTATGAAATTCCTCTAAAGTTTTAAACATCTGCAAAACGGCTTAGTACTCAATTTTTCATCTAAAAATTCGACACAAGTGAACATAAACAATATTATGTATTTAATACGAAGGGAAAATTCAGATTATTTTGATAAAATAGAGGCCTTAATAATCCTCATGAAAAAAATTTCATTATATTTTATTTGACGATAAAATATACAAGCGTTTCGAATGTTAACAACACATTCATCATCAGTGTTCAATTAAAAGTAATACAAATTCCAGCAAATTTTTTTTTTAATTTAATATATGTAATTTTTGTTGCTGGAATTTGTATTACTTTAATTGAACTGATGATGAATGTGTTGTTAACATTCGAAACGTTTGTATATTTTATCGTTAAATAAAATGTAATGAAAATTTTTTTCATGAGGATTAATTACAAAGGCCCCTATTTCATCAAAATAAACTACATTAAGATCCCTTCAACATAAAAAAAAAATAGTAAAGAAAAACGAAAATTCAAATGAAAAAAATAGTTTTAAACCGATTTGCAATATTAATTTTTTAGAGGAATTTCATGTAAGTTTAATTTGTTTAAAGTATTAAATAGCTAATATTGTTTATTTTTAGAGTAATTTAATTTTCTTCCATAAATTATTTTGGTCAACTATTTTTAACATAACTCTTTGACAAATTATCCTAGGTAAAAAATGTTAGAACCCTTTTTTATACAAAAAATTACGAGCTTTTATTTTGTATTCTTGTAATAAAAGCACTTTTTCTGCTCCTTTAATAAAGATGGCGGCTCGCGCTGACCCTCTCTAAGGCCGAAAACTTGAATTTTACATCAGAGTCCCGACCTAAACATATATTAAAATCAGACCTACCCCACCTTCTGTAAGGCAAAGGTCTTTTTTGTCTCCATTGACTGGACTAATAGTTTCAATCTGTTTAAACTTCTATTTTGCCTAAAATAGATTGAAATTATTGTCGGAGCCTTTTTTGCATCACTGAATTCTTCATTGTTGCGTACTTATTTTCAGGATCTGGACGAGCAACTTTCCCAATTCAGAGCCCACAACGAAAGTAAAAATATCTTCAAAGCAGCACGAACTCCTGCAGTGTTCTTCGCGCTTGCTGTAATATTCTACATAGCATCTGGAATTGCGGGATTAGTTGGCGCATATACTATTGCTAATATGTTCAATTTGGCCATGGGAGTCTCGCTGCTGACGCTCATTATGTGGGCTTACGTAAGGTTAGTGAACAGAGATTTTTTGTATGTGTTTACTGTGCGTTATGATATTTCTATTGTGTTACGACCTTGGAAATAATTATTAGATTTTTAAAAAGGTATTATCATAATTATTTTTGTGAATCATTGCGGTTAATATGTTTACAAATGTATATAATTCAAATATTTTCAGTTGATAACCCGTATTAACATGTGGTCGACCAATGTTATTTTAAAATCTGTTTGGAACTTATTTTATCTCTTAAAATTTATTTATTTTTCGGATTTTATATATTTTGTTTATTTATATGTGTCATTCCCAATTTAATATTAATTTAGGTTATTGTCTAAAGAAATGGTGAAATACACCTACTTTCAGTTACGAGAATCCATAATAAACCTTTCTCGACAAGGAAAGATTTCTAGTGATATAGCTGTGCGATCGATAAAAGTACAGCAAATGGAATAATTACATAATATAAGTTGACGTAATAATTATTTGACAAGCCAAAATGCGTACCCCGTAAATCAACAAAGCCAAGAGATAAAATAATTAAACTAAAATCCTGTAGCAGATCCAATAAAATTGCTGTGGATATTTCGAAAGATATTCAAGCAGAAAATCTTGCCAATGTCAGTCGGAGTACTGATCGACGTCTTAAAGAAGTAGGACTTTTCGGATGTGTCAGTGTTAAAAAGCCTTTCGTTAGTAGATGAAATAAAAAGGCAAGACTAAATTTTGCAAAACATATCAACATTAGAATGAAGTCGACTAGTAAAAGGAACTATTTTCAGATGAATCTTTTTTTTTTAATGATGGTACGAAGTATCAACAATTTTGGGCACCAAGTCCATACAGTTAGGCATGGCAGAGAAAATGTGATTTTATGCTGTGCTTGTTTTCATGACAGTGTAGGTTAATTAGTCGAGATAAAGAGTACTATGGATTCCCTGTCTTAATATATTTTAACAAAGAAATATCTAACCTTGCGGTAAACCAGATGAAGCATTAAAATAATCTTGACATATTGAATGGGGTATCCGACATTTTTTTTAATTTTTTTCATTAGTACAGACCAGTAGAACTGTCAACATCTAATTTTGAGTAAGAAATGTGTAAATCAAATGAGATGAAATTTTAAAAATTTCACCGTAATTCAAATTTAGCTATCATGGCGCGCTTATTACGTCAAATCGATAGTGACATCTGCAACGAACTTCAGCGCCTACATCCACATGTTCATGACAGCTATTGTTTGTTTACATATGGTTTAGCGAGTATTTCAGTTTGTTTATGGTAATAATAGGAGTATTATTTAATAATTATGGAACCTGACTATAAAAAGGTTGATTTTGGTAATTTACCTGTTGTGGATTCCACCGTGCGCGTTCTAACTACTGGCACCATCTGTGTTTCTAATAGTAGTGGGATCCGGGTCCGGATAGTTTCGGATCCAAACATATCCGGATATCCGGATAATTTAATGTTGAACTATCCGGATCTGAGTATCGGATTTTGGATCCGGATCTGAGTATCGGATTTTGGATCCGGATCTGAGCATTGGATTTTGAATCCGAATCTGTGTATTGGAATTTGGATTCGAATGTAAGTTTCGGATTTTATATATGGAATTTCATTATCCGGATCGGTTCTCGGATTCGAATATTCTCAGTATTGAACCTTACATACAAATATTAGCATCGGATCTCATCAAAAGCACATTATAAATTAATGAAATTCATGTTACTTTATTGTGTAATAAAAATATAACAAATTTGAATTTATTTTTTCATAATCTACTAAATAGGACTCTGTGAAAGTATAAATTTCATTTTTCTTTACATTTGCACAAACTACCTGGCTATTTTAGAGGGGTATTATAAAATGTATTACTGTTTGCTTACTAGTGTTTTCAGACCCCTGTAAAGATAAACAGGCCCATTTTAACGGTTTGAAGTTTGAATTTGAACTCAATTCCAGATATTAGCCTTCATATTCAAAATGAAGAACGGAACCAGAATTTAAATTTGGATCCGGATCCATAAACAAAACATCGAATCCGAATCTAAGTCCAGATCCGGATCCAAGTCCAGACCCGTATCCGGATCCGTAAACAAAATATCGAATCCGGATCCAAATTCAGATCCGGATCCAAATTCGAATTAAATTTTCGGATATCCGAACGTCGGATATCCGAGGATCCGGATATTTTGAAATCCGGGTTCTCGGATCCAAATTTTGTCGGATCCTCACAGCACTAGTTTCTAAACACGTGCAACAAATCGACTTTACGTCATAGTTTTCAAGGACGTTTCTAGAGTTGTAAAATTCTAATTTTCTAACATTAAATTATTAATTAAAACATTTTATTAAACATGAAGATGTAAACTATAAAAAAGTTACAATTTCATATCAATTCCATATCATCGGAATACCCTATTTTGTTACTTTAAGAATATATTTAAGTTTGTCAGGGAAACGAATTAATTATTGTAATGTCTGTATAGGTATAGTGGTGAACTTCGAGACATTGGCATACAAATAGACGAGCTGGCATCGTTCATATGGGAAAACGTAAGTTACTGCTATATTTGTATTGTATATGGTCCTAGATTAATGAAAATAAAAATAATTAGTAGCATTCCTACCAAACCAAAACGTTCATAATGTGTTTCTGAATGCTAACTCATACTTACTAATGTTTCTGTATATACGTATCCAGAATCGGTTCTCGAAGAGACCAGAAGGATTTGTGTGTGATAATTGTACAAATGTAGAGAAAAGATGCTTTTCATTATTTTATTATTCATATTTTATGTACATTAGTTTACAAAATATATATATTTGCACAAGGAAATGAGCGCAATATATTATTTGCGCCGTTAAAAAATTTATATTACGGAGAATCGATTCTGTTAATAATTAAATATTTACTGACAATGTTTTAGAAAATTATTTACATTATTTTATTATATAGAGAAAATGTATTGTTTGAATGAAAATATATTTACGATTTTTTATTAACAAGTAAAGGTACTTTTATTTCTCACAAAATTAAGGGTATCATTTAATTCCTTTTTGTTTGGAAGTGCATTTATATTACAGTGTAGTGAACTTTGTGTGTAAAGGTACCTTTATTTTCATCTTTCACGAAATTGGTGGTATCGCCTGTACTAATGTTACGATTTGCTTTAACTCGTATTCACGCTTAACGAGATGACTGCGGCTTTTGGTGTGATGAATCGTACATGAATTAAACCGAAAGATCAACTAACTATCGAGGTATGACATTGCAAGCAACGCAGAAAAATAACGAATAGTGTGTTGTTTGGATTTTGGATCAAATCCTGTACCATTGGTACAGAGAAACTGCTAAATATTATTAGAAATCTTTGTTTTAGAATGCATTCTATTGTTCTTTTTCTGTGCTCAGTGTATTCTAAACGCCCCTTTGGTTTGCTTTTAATTGCATTTTCCTGCTTACATTTTTTTTTAGTTAATTAAACATTTTTTTATGAAGCGCATGTATGTATACTTTGGTATTATTCGGACAGAGATTCTCAAATTTACAATATTCTGTGTTTTCATAATTAATGTTCATATTTTGCTTCCAAATTATAAGAATTTCCAAAATATTCTTTAGTTTAAATAAACATGCAATACAAAATGGTGTGTATAGTTAAAATGAATAGACAGAAGAAATGAAATATAGCTTGTAAGAATTATTGAGTTATTTTTTTTTTTTTTTAAATAAGAAAAACAATACTAGTATTAAGTAACATATATATTAATGATATTTACAATTATTTCTAAGTAAATCGTTTTTCTTTTTACGGAGTATAAAATTATTTGTACTAATTGTAATTGATTTTCGTACCATACGTTGGCACTATTGAGAATGACCATGTTGTCACAAGGCGCCCAAAACCTAAAGTTAGGTGCCCAAAGAAAGTTGCGCCTTGTCGAAGAACTGTCCTTTATTTAAATTCATGATTTTGTTAGTTATAAAACGGTTAATTATTAGGTATCACAAAACATTAAGTAAATGCATTTTTTATTTTAAAAAATCTGATGTAGCCAGTACATTACTTTCTGTCAGTTCTATATATTTTGTACAAATTCCATATAAAATGTTTCGAGCAAAGGAATCTCCAGTAAAATTATAACACAAACATTCTGTCAATTACACTTGAAACTGACATCTTTCAATTAGAATTTTCTTAATGTGGTGAAATTATGAAATTTAATTCCTTAATAATTTTTTTACTCAATATCCATTGAATATGAAGTTTAAATTGTAATCAATTCGTATAGAGAATAAAGTATTCTTTAATATTTGTAATATTAAATATGAAAAAATGATATTTAACAGCGTTTTTTTCAAGAAAAACTGTTAAAACCTTTAGATGAGGGTACTTCCGGTTGACCAATTATAATCAAATCTAATCAAGTCTGCATATGGATGTAAGGAAGAGAAATACGTAAAAATTGTAATTTTTGTAAATTGTATTATTGGAGTTATCGCGGCCGAAATTATAGTCATACACACACGCGCACATACAGACATCATCGTAAAAATAGTAAAATTGTTTTGTAGGAATCCTAAAACATGTTTATTCATTTAAAACTCACCACCAAATTTTTTGACCAAAGACAATAACTTCCTTAAGGTGGCGGAAGCTAAAAAATTAGTATGAACATAGAATCACAATTTTATAATTTTTTTACAGTCGGCTGCAAGAACAAAATGAAGTAGATGAAACGAATATCCTTATTTTATTCCAAAATATTGTACAGTATAACAATTAAATTTGAGAATGGCTGTATTAAATAAGTAAAATAATAGATATATAAATATAATATTAATATTTCAGTTCATGAAACCGGTGTACCAAAGTTTTGTTGAGAAGCAAATGGCACAAATGGCTACCCAGGCGGCAGGAATGGCAATAAATAACGCCACAGGAGCAGCAGTCAATGGTAAACTAAAACATTCGTGATGTCAGCGCTCTCTAGTCCACCGTTCACGCTTAAACCTTGTCCGAAACCATACATAGCTACCACGAGTACCTGCCATCGAACATTTTAATTTTATTTTTGGTTCAAAGGATATTGTGAAATTCTATTTGGATTTTATTTACTGCTTTATTTTTTACACTCAGTGTACATAACGAGATTCATTTTACTAGTTACCGAGATGGACACGAATAAGTGGTAGCTAATTATTATAGAGCCTTGTGATAAATTCTTTATTATAGCAATGTTGGTAAATTTTCATGCAATTTTTTTTGTACATATGAAAGAAAATAAATTATAACTGTTTTGTCGTTATATATTTTCTGTAGTTTTTCTTTTCGAACAACAAAAGTGGAACTCGATATTTTCTTTCAAGCTTAAATTGTTAAAGTCACTGTTGTGTACAGAATTGCAAATTTCTATTATTGCCAAATTAATGTAAAATTGCTTGGCTTTTGAATATAATTATAACTTTAATCTCTAGCACGCAGATTTCTCTACGAATAAGGAACATATCTCCAACTGATGGCCTGGATATATTTAAACCCCATTTCGAAAAAAATAAAGACGTTACTTGTAGAATATAAACTTATAGAGGTACCGGGTGATGGCGGTTAGGGAGGAACATAAGGATGTAAGTTTTATGACTTTACCTGTTCTCTTGTTCATTTTACGGCAAAATTTTAGGCAAAGTTGTACTGAATTAAAAGTTGCAAACAAAAACGTGTTTATTTTGGAATCATAAATTTGTTTATTTGCCCTCAAAAGCGGGCGCAATTTGGCTTTTATTGCCCGAGGGCCTATAAAGTTGCCTGGCAACAGCTATTCAAACATATCAAAATCATGATTTATGGATAAATGACAGACAACAGAACAAAATCGATAAATCACTTTTTTTTTAAAATGACACTTTCATATTCTTTCTCGTACACGTCTTTTTACTTCTGTAGAACTAACTTGCCTTGTGCAGCCTCAAATTCATTCGATATTTCTTAAGAATCATTAATATCGTGTCATTTTCATTTAACACTAAATTAAAATTGTTTATAACAAACAACATAGCAACACCAACAAATTACGTAGAAACCACAGCATACTTAAAATTTTCAACGCAGCACAACGGTAACGAATATACAAATATACCTATTGAATCGTTGAATTTCGAGAACAAAAATAAAATGTATGTATTACGGGCATAATAAGGATTATAGCACTCGGGAAAATTAAAGCTCGACGCGTAGCGGAGAGCTTTAAACATTCCCGCATGTCACAATCTTTTAATTTTGCCATCATACTTGTTTTATTATGTTTTTAGTTTATTCTCAATTTTAAAAAGAAATTTCAAAATATCAACTTAAATTCAAAATCATAAATTGTAGAAATGAGCGAATGTTGCACACAAGTTGAAAATATCTAATTGATAATTATTCGCAAAATAGGCAAGTAAAGGAGCTATAGTCAGAAAAATTTACTGTCTGCTCCAGTAATAAAACTATAAATATCGTAATTATGGCAAAGCAGCATATCGCTCACTACTTCCATTATAATATTGGATGCCATTATTTGCGCCGCTCTATTGGAATGAAGACATGCATTGCGTAGTACTTCTACTTGCTCTGAATGCTCTGTATAGTAAATAATCTTACTGTTCCTTTAACATAAATACTATTTTTGTTTGAAATAATTTTTGGAACAACAGTTTTCATTCTCATAAGAAATTATTTCAAACAAAAATAGTATTTATGTTTAAGGAACTGTAAGATTATTTTACTATACATGGCATGTTTTCATTTCAAAGGAGCGGTGCAAATAATGGCCCTCAACAAATTATAAATCCCACACAAATGGTGAAAAATTTCTACAATTTTTTTTTGACTATTGCTTTAAATATAGACTTGGAACAAAAACTGTGGGGCAAATGACGGGAGATAATCGACCGACATTCTCTAGTACAAATTTATCTTTTATTGAGACTGATGAACAGGAGAGCAGGAAATTGCATAAAACCAAAATTTGATGTTTATGTTCACTTTTAACCGCCACTACCCGGTATAAATTATCGAAATGTGTGATTAATATTTAGGATTGTTTTTTAACGTCAGAGGCTCATCTTGAATAATTTTTAAGGCCACATAAATATAGTGTGATATTTAAACTAATTTTAGAGTTCTACAGTTTGTTGGGAATGTTTTGTTTTTTGTTATGCGGATTGTGCTATTGTTTTTTGTCACTTTATATTTTTGTGTACAAGAAAATTGTGTTGTTTTATATGTAAATAATATTACTAAACTATGAATTGATTGTTAATATTTTCTGGATTTTACTAACATTTTAAATGTACGATTCTTTAATGTTATACACCGCAGTGCCTATAATACCTATAATGTATCTTCCAAATAATTTTGTGCATAGTACTAAAATAATAATTCAAAAAAATGTTTTAAAAAAATGAAAATTCAATGTATGGTTGTTTTGTTTAGTTTGTACTGTATTGAAATGGAATTTTACCTTGCCCGTTAAGTTATTTAGTATAGATTTTAATTATTATTATTATATATTTTTAAAATAGCAGCATTTTATTATTTTATGAAATTAGCACATAATGACAACGTTTTGTACAGATTCAAAAGTAATAAACAAAGAGTAGTAACTAAATGTAAGTGCTAATTATTAAGATCATTCTAGCACTCTACAGCTCATAGAAAAATAAATGGTTACTATAATAGAGGCATAGTTCTGTACGAAAATATAAAAAGCAAATAAATGCACGGGAACAATTGCAAATATGGGTAATCTTAGGTGTTAGCAAATACTCGAGATTTCAGTTATGCAGCATTTATTCGTACAATATTCACTTGTACCTTCTTCAGGATGAGATCTTACAGTTTTTTAAATATATCATGTATACATAAATATATTCATTTAATCATTCAGTTTTCAAATTTTGGGCGATGATTAAACGAAAGTATTTGTGATGAAAACAGACATTTTCTGATGACTTTCCCTGAAGTCTCCGATATTCTAGCCTGGAAGTAGGTTTTGTGACGTCACAACAGTAGTAGTAATTATAGCCACAGTTTTCGCAATATTTTGGAAAAAGTCAAATCTATACACCATGTTCTTTTATGGGGTTCCTGCGGCTAAACGACCCAACATAAATATTTTCTGTTAATGGATTTTAATAGAGAATTTTGTAATAGTGTTTATATACTTTATATAGGAGTTATTTATTGATTCAGATGCAGAAATTTATGCCCTACAACTTTTATTTGAAGCTGATTTTACATGTTAAAGTCCTATGTTCGGCTGTGCCAGTCACCAGCCTGTATATATTTTTTTTATATCTGCCACAGTTTTCGCAATATTAAACACTGTAAAGTTCGGCCACTGTTGTGACGTCACAGCTGAAGTTCAGACTAGGGGGATACAGGGCCTCAATTTTGTAACTTTAAATTCTACTGAGTTTCAAATTCTACTTAAATTGGGTAATAATAATTAATACAAATATGGACAAAACTCAACTTTTCAAACTAAACGAAAATAAAAAATGTCAAGCATAAACGATAGAAACTAATTCTACTGCTCCAGACTAGTAGAATTTAAAATTTACTCTGTGAAAGAGTGGAGAAAGATATCAATTCTGGACGCCTTTCTATAACTATTGTAAAGAGTTAAGGATTGCGGATGGCTAGTCGGTCGTATCGTTTTAAGCAGTGAAATGTATTTCTGTATACATTATTTTATATTTAAAAATCCAAAAGATCTTACCCTGAAGAAAGTATAAGTGTACGAAAACGTCGGTTTTGTAAGAATAAATTGCTACTGTCGCACTAAAAGGTCGTAAGATTTTTCATTTATTGCATTTGGATTAAATTTGTAGTCCTAACGTACATAATTTTGTTTGAAAATAAGGCCATAAGTCCTGGAAGTATGAGTAAATAGAATTGATATGGTCTAGTTGTATGTTTTAGATACCAGATTTAATCCAAACGCAATAATTGAAAAAATTAATCGATAATATGATTGATTTCGAATATTTGTTAACAATTTATTGCTTTTGTAAACAATATTAAATGTGGATAGGGTTGTTAAATAATTTCCAAATCTATATAAAAAACATGAATAAATATCACGTTAACAATGCACATAATCTTGAGTACTACTCTTTGAAATTTGATTGAGAATTTTTTGCTGTGTGCCATATAACATAGAAGCAAGGCACAGACATATTGTATTCGCTCAAATTGTGCTCTAAACATTAATGTTCGCTATAATTGGATTGTACAATATTAACATAAAATAAGAAATTACTATAAGAAAAATATGTAATGTTTCAGGTTTGGTCATTAAATCCTTATTTTTATATTTTAAATATTTTATTTCACATATTTCTACATTATAACAAGCATAAAATATCGGGTGATTCTCAACCTTGGGTACATACTGAATACGAATCGAAAATATTATTTTCAAAATTCCAAAATTTAATTTTTAAAAGCCAACATTTTTGCCTGACTGATGACGGGAAATATTTGCAAATCAAGAGCATAACGAAACACATAATCACCCGTTAAAAACAAAGTACAATTTTCAATCCCAATTCTGAAATTATTTTTTAATTGAATTATCACTTGTCAGGAGTTTTAAATACTTTTCATAAGAATATGAAAACTACTGCATGGCAATTCAGAGATTTATCGATACACCTACCAGTCCCGGAAGCTGACGAACATCTTACTTAATTTGTATATTTCTCTAAAAACAATAACCGACCGATGCTACGTGAAAAATGTATCATGGTTTGGTATTTCAAATACTGATCCTTGGTGCTCACTTTAAATACCCTGGAGAAAGATTTGCTGTCTTTCCCGGAAAAAAGACGATCTACCCAGCTTTGGGCCAGACCCAAAACTGTTTAAAAAAATAATATTTTATAATCTAGGTGTAGGGGACCTGCATAAAATTATATTATGTAAATAGTATATAATCACCGTTATGACAATTTTTTCATAACGAATTACATATTTTCATTACAATTAATATTTAAAACAAACTAGATCCAGACAGAATTCCATAATAAAGATGGCGCCACTGTAAATGGTGCAACTTTAAACTATTCTAATACCCCCAATATAAAACATGTATGTATGGGATTTGTGAAATTTTATTTTAAATGGTAATTAAGTTGTCCCTGATATATGAAGCGGTATACTACAACCACCGCCACCACTTTAAGCGGCTGACGAAATCGCAAGGGTGCGTAGACCCGTATATACATCCAGGTGTCTGGCCATCATTTTTGTGTCTTAGGGTAAAAATTGTCAGTTCACTAAAGCTCATATGGAATGGCATGGATAATTTTTAACAGCTAAAATTCACAACAATAAACGGCTTTAGCGCCTCCTGTAACGATTGAAAGCACCTGGCATTTATTATCAGCTACCATTTACATATACATGTCATTTTATCAATTTTTAAACAGTTTTGGGTCATGGCCCAAAGCTGGGTAGATCGTCTTTTTTCTCGGGGAAGACAGCAACTCGTTTAAAGTGAGCACCAAGGGTCAGTATTTGGAAATATCATGATACATTTTCCACGTAGCACTATCCCCCAGTCTATTTGTGCGTTAGGTTAAATTGTTGTTGTTTTTAGAGAAGTATACAAACTAAGTAAGCTGTATTTAGGCTGTAAATGGAAATAATTTTGAACAATTTTTATAAAAATAAGGTAAGTAATTTGAAATATTACATATCCATACATCTCAATATTTTTTTAAAATAATTTGCAATATTTAAGGCCCCTTAATTTTGTGAATATTGAAAACATTATTTTCACTATGCCTCATACTGTATATCAATATGTACGTGTAGTTAACAACCACCCTGAATAAAAATATATTGAAACAGTACTGGAAATTATTTAAACATTTTTTTAACAATCGAAGCATAATCAGCTTCTTGCAAACTAAGATTGTGATTCACATATTGCAGTTTATCTTTCGCTGCTTGATTTTCAGAGTCTAATTCAAGTACTTTATTTAAATCATCACGAGCTTTTTCAAAAGCTCTGCTGACCGAATATGCAAACCCCCTTTTGTGAAGAGCTTTAACATTGTTTTCATCAATTTCCAGCACTCTTGTACACAAATTTATTACATCGTCATATTTTTTTACTTTACTGAAACAGGATGCTAAGTTATTGTAAAGATTAGCTCGGAATTTTTCAATTTCGGATACTTCTATTCCGTCTACTTCTTGTGGGGCGCGGTCTACTGCTATTGGAATTGAGAGTAGGAGTTTTAGACCTTTGTTAAATCTAATTGAAGCGTCTACAAATCTGTTTTCTTTAAATAATTCTATACCATTTTCTTTGTGGTTTTGAACTATTTCGAATTTGTCTTGTACTTTCCATTCAAAAATATAACCACGCGATTCATAGCTGCATAATTTAATAGTTAATTTGATTTCATTCTCGGGGAAATTAATAATAAACGAACTTAATTCTTCTGAATGCATGGTTTGCAAACATTTATCAATTTCTCGATCAAGAGATGTATTAGCGTTTCCTATAATAATATGTATGGGATATCTTTCTGAATCTACTATATAATCACTAATAATAGAATTTTGGAATGATACTTCAGTTATTTCTACTGTACAAATTGCGTTTTCCCATGGTTTTAAACCAAAAAGACCCTCCGTAATAATTTCTTTTTTAATTATATTATCTGGTGAAGTCCACATTTTAACACTCGGATTCAGTATTAAATTTAGTGTCAAGTATTTCGAGTGTTAAGTTATAATATTCTTTAGCTAATGAATCTTTAACAGCAACGGGACTTGGTAAAGCTACTTTACAGTCTGTTAAATATTGTCCAGTATTTCTATTTGATGTTAAAATGGCGTGTAAAGCTGTTTGTGCTCCTTGATATGGAGTTTTTATAACGATTAAACGAATGGGATATTGAAGAGCAAAAAGAATAGGATTACTTAATGGAGGAAAATAACGATAGATTGGGGTTTCCACGTTTCCAGGGTTCACAGCGTTTACGATGATATTTGAGGCTAAATACAATAAAAATAAATAAAAACAGCATGCATTTTAATATTAAGATCACTGTAAAATTATTGAGATTGAGAAAATCAGGAACAATTTCACTTATGCTTATGCAGTATTAGAGCATCGACTGTAAAAAAATGGACCTTTTACTTTTTTATTGCATCGTGACGTCAATTTTCAATGCGCCACGTAGTGAAATTTTTATGAAAGATTTAAACAACACAGAAACTTAAATTATTTTGACTTTGATTATAAAGAAATTATTAATAAATTAGGACCAAAAAGCAGGGTGCCATAAAAAATGTATGCAGTATTCTTTAGAAAAACGAAACTACTCATGCAATTTAGTTGAATGGACAGTGACAGAAATTATGTTATTTCATGATAATGCGGCTTCTCATAAGGGTAGCATCAAAACCTTGGATTTTGGTAAAGACAAATATAAAAAAAATGATGGGATAGAAGATTTTCATTTAAAGAAAAGACTAATGCTGCAATTTATAATTACTTGGAAAGCATTCCAAAAGAAGATTATTTGGGAGCTTTCAAGAAGTGTATTATTGTTGAAGGGAAGTACTTTGAACATATTTAAAATAAAATTCAAAAAAATATGAACCGTGTATCTCATTCTCAATAATTCTATTGCAACCTTTGTAAATATTCGTTTCAACTTACAATATAGTCGCTTAGCCAACTCCTTTGTAAAAAGTAGTATAGCTAACTTGCTGACTCCATACGCCACAAAATGTGTACGAATTTCTTTTTGGTCTTTAGTAACAGCTTTTAAATCGTACTCTGTTACAAAACGATGTGCCTCAGAAGACACGTTTATAATTCTGGCGTGTTCAGAGTTTCTTAAACTCTTTAATAAATGATGTGTTAATATAAAAGGTCCTAAAATATAAACAGTAAATAAATTCTATAAAAATGTTTTATTCACATACCTAAATAATTTGTTTGAAGAGTAACATCAAACCCATCTTCAGTTAGTTCTTGAGGATAGAAAAATACGCCAGCATTATTTACAAGAGCATATATCTCTGGAAATTCTTCTTGAATATTACCAGAAAAGTTTAATATACTACGTATTGAGTTTAGGTCTAAATGTCTCACATGAATATTAGAGTTACCAGACGCAGCAATAATATTGTGTTTTGCAATTGCACCGAGTTTTAAATCGCGACAAGCGAGTACTACTTCAGCACCTAAACAAATGTAAGTATAAAAATAATAGAATATTTAAAAACTGGGGAGGCATACCTCGTTTGGCTACTTCAGTAGCTAAAGCTTTACCAATACCAGAATTACCTCCAGTAATGACAATAACAAATCCGTCTAAACGGTCTTTACAATTGCAGATTCCACCAGCAAAATATCGCCGACTAAAAACAATTTTATGTCAGAATTTATAACCTAAAACAAAATATTACAACTTACAAAACACTGTAAATAACAGCTCCAGAAAGAGAAAAAAGTAAGACAGACTTCCACATTTTACAGGGAAATTAATACGTACTTCATATATTAATATGTAACAGCATTTTTTCCAGATATAAAGGTTAAACAAATTCCTAGAAATGGCTGTACAAGAATTTCGGCCATCTCGCAGAGAAGCGTATTATTTGCACACTCGTCTAACAGGATATATAAAAAAATTGGAGAATATGTATACTACTATAGATTTAAGAAATGAATCCTGTGTAACGGGTAAAATAATTAATGTTGATGGCTTCATGAATATAGATCTTACAGATGCAGTATTATATGATAATAGAGGACAGCAATTTCCTTTTGAATCATTTTTCATAAAAGCCAGGAATATTCGCTATGTGCATATTCCACTACAAATTCCTATTGTTGATTTAATAAAACCAGCTGAAAAACTGGAAAAAACTAGACCATCCCAGAGAAAAACTTTTAAAGTTTCTCGTAGTGCTAAATACCAAAAGCAAATATTAGATGAATTAGCTGCAAAACAAATTAAGGAAGAACAGGATTAATAATGTACTTTATTTGTATTTTTTATAATAAAACTCTGAAGTAAATTGAGTAAATTGTTTTATTGTAATAGCGTTTATTTGTAAGCTACATGTTGTGATTTTGCGAATATAAAAATTAAATATAAATTGTAGTTATCAAAAGAAAAGGAATTGAATAATACTTGTATCAAAATGGAAGAAATTAGTTTCCTCCGCGTAAGCGCAATACCAAATGCAGAGTAGATTCTTTCTGAATATTATAATCAGAAAGGGTTCGACCATCTTCTAATTGCTTGCCAGCGAATATCAAACGCTGCTGATCTGGAGGAATACCTTCTTTGTCCTGAATTTTAGCCTTAACATTCTCGATAGTATCCGATGGTTCGACCTCCAAAGTTATGGTTTTACCAGTTAGAGTCTTGACGAAAATTTGCATACCACCACGCAAACGGAGCACCAAGTGAAGCGTAGACTCTTTTTGAATATTGTAATCAGAAAGAGTGCGCCCATCTTCTAATTGTTTACCGGCGAAAATCAAACGTTGCTGATCTGGAGGAATACCTTCCTTATCCTGAATTTTGGCCTTAACATTCTCGATGGTATCAGAAGGTTCGACCTCTAAAGTGATGGTCTTACCAGTCAAGGTTTTTACGAAGATTTGCATACCACCACGAAGACGCAACACCAAATGAAGCGTAGACTCCTTTTGAATATTGTAATCAGAAAGAGTGCGCCCATCTTCTAATTGCTTGCCGGCGAAAATCAAACGTTGCTGATCTGGAGGAATACCTTCCTTATCCTGGATTTTAGCTTTAACATTTTCAATGGTGTCGGAAGGTTCGACCTCCAAAGTGATGGTCTTACCAGTCAAGGTTTTCACGAAGATCTGCATACCACCACGAAGACGCAACACCAAATGAAGCGTAGATTCTTTTTGAATATTGTAATCAGAAAGAGTGCGCCCATCTTCTAATTGTTTACCGGCGAAAATCAAACGTTGCTGATCTGGAGGAATTCCTTCCTTATCCTGAATTTTGGCTTTAACATTCTCGATGGTATCAGAAGGTTCGACCTCTAAAGTAATGGTCTTACCAGTCAAGGTTTTTACGAAGATTTGCATACCACCACGAAGACGCAACACCAAATGAAGCGTAGACTCCTTTTGAATATTGTAATCAGAAAGAGTGCGACCATCTTCCAATTGTTTACCAGCGAAAATCAAACGTTGCTGATCTGGAGGAATACCTTCCTTATCCTGGATTTTAGCTTTAACATTTTCAATGGTGTCGGAAGGTTCGACCTCTAAAGTGATGGTCTTACCAGTCAAGGTTTTCACGAAGATCTGCATACCACCACGAAGACGCAACACCAAATGAAGCGTAGATTCTTTTTGAATATTGTAATCAGAAAGAGTGCGCCCATCTTCTAATTGTTTACCGGCGAAAATCAAACGTTGCTGATCTGGAGGAATTCCTTCCTTATCCTGAATTTTGGCCTTAACATTCTCGATGGTATCAGAAGGTTCGACCTCTAAAGTGATAGTCTTACCAGTCAAGGTTTTTACGAAGATTTGCATACCACCACGAAGACGTAATACCAAATGAAGCGTAGACTCTTTTTGAATATTGTAATCTGAAAGAGTGCGCCCATCCTCTAATTGTTTACCGGCGAAAATTAAACGTTGCTGGTCTGGAGGAATGCCTTCCTTATCCTGGATTTTAGCTTTGACATTCTCGATGGTATCGGAAGGTTCGACCTCCAAAGTGATGGTTTTACCAGTCAGGGTTTTCACGAAGATTTGCATACCACCGCGGAGACGTAATACCAAATGAAGAGTAGACTCTTTCTGAATATTGTAGTCAGAAAGAGTGCGGCCATCTTCTAGCTGCTTACCTGCGAAGATCAGACGTTGTTGATCTGGAGGGATACCCTCCTTATCTTGAATTTTCGCCTTGACATTTTCAATGGTGTCGGAGGGTTCGACCTCCAAGGTGATAGTCTTGCCAGTCAGGGTCTTCACGAAGATTTGCATACCACCTCGGAGACGTAATACCAAGTGAAGAGTGGACTCTTTCTGAATATTGTAATCGGATAGGGTGCGGCCATCCTCCAGCTGTTTTCCTGCGAAGATCAATCGTTGTTGATCTGGAGGGATACCCTCCTTATCTTGGATTTTAGCCTTAACATTTTCAATTGTGTCTGAAGGCTCGACTTCTAAAGTAATCGTTTTGCCAGTCAAAGTCTTTACAAATATCTGCATTCTGGAAAGAAAAACATGAAATTATTTACTGCGCAATATTTCGTCATGCACGTATCACTTTGTGAGTCAGCAAATTGAACGATCAATAAGTTCCATCCGCCATGTTGATAAGGAAATATAACGAATATTATATTTCCTATAAAATGTATTACCGATTTACCTCAAAATTTTAGATATTTATTATTTATTTGACACTTTTATAAATTTTGTTTACTTGACAATAATAACGAAAACAAAGGACTAATATCAAACCAAATTTTTTCCATATTTTTCGAAATTAATGCAATATTATAATGTAGATAGTATTAATAACTTACTTGCTTTCTTTTTAAGACTCTCAGGAATACTCAGGATACAATATACTGCACTAATGCAATCACAAACTTTCAATACGTTAGCTCTATGTCTGCTCTGCAAACAGAATAATCGAGAATAAAAGCAGAGCCAGCTGCGCGGTATATTTATTGGCGCGAATTTTCTGACGTAGTACGCATGCGAAAGCCTCGAACCCAGCTGTTCTTTGTTCTATTTTAAGATTTTGATAAATATTTCTTGCCAAACAAATCAAACTTCCTCGTAGAATTTTGTATTTATATTTGTGATAAATATTATTTCCAAATTATTACTTGGAAACCAAGAGTTTTATTTTTAATCTCGTCAAACGCGCGGAAATCTATCAAAATGAAATGGAAAAAAAATATACATATTTGTTTGTGATATTTTATTTATAGCATTTATAATATTTGTAAATTTAAAAAATTGTTGTTGAAAAAAATCAAGATATTGATTGGGTTCAAATGAAAGTCATTGAACTACAAATATTTACGAGTTTATTTACACCTGGTCTAAACAAAGACTATTTTATATTTTCTTTATTCTACACACACCAGTAAAGTTAAGGGAACACCAGAAAAAGCTATGTATTTAAAAAAGTATGAACCCTCTGTCTTTCATATTTTATTGGTAATTCTTTGCATATAAGGCGATAGGAAATAAGCAATATGACATCTGATGGTATTTTGCGGAACTTTAGTTGATAGGATAAGTTATACACGTGATATTTTCTTGGTTGTACAGACACAAGTGTTGTCTATTATGATTATAATATTTACGTTTTGAAATATGACATTACTTAATATTACAAACAATGCATAAATGCAATTAGTAAATGTCAAATTATCCCGTTAACATTAGTTCCTTTAAAAGCCATTTTGGCGCTACGATCTTTATTTTTAATTTTCCATCGCCTATAACAAACAACAAATGACGAACACCTAAATATAGCCACCTACTAAAGATTCATTATCATTTATCGAGGTGTTAAATATTACTTGATCTTTAGTTTTATTAAATATGGGTTTTAATTCGTGTTCACTATACATTTTAAAAAGGCCACCATTGCTATCTCGAGAACTATAAGAGTTACAAACACGGTTAAATGGGAAAACAATTTTTATTTGTGTAGATGCAGAATTACCAACACAAATATGAAAGACAAAGGGTTAATACTTTTTTAAATACATTGCGTTTTTTGGTGTTCCCTAATTTTGTCGGTGTGTGCATGAACAGAGATATAAGTGAACATATTTATAATAAATTAATTACAAAAAGATTTTATTTGATATTAGCATATATGTATATTATAAAGTATATAAACTTAAATATTACATATAACATTAAATAGGTACTCTCTCTTATTTATATTTACAGAAATTACTTTCAAATGCACAAAGAAATGTTTCATAAATCTGAAAAATAATATTTAATTAACATTTTCCGATAACAGAAGTAACTTTCACAAACCCATCGTTTCTTGTTGTATTTCTACTTTATATGTTGGGTTGTCATAAGCTGCTTGACTGACTCTTGTTGGTGTTGAAATAGGGGCTTTATTTTGACTATGTCTTCTAAAGAGAATCATGAGTAATACTAAGGTACTGAATATTGCTAAGGCAGCAAGAATTGCCACTATTATTAGTGGACCATAGTAGTCGTTTGGTTGTTCAGATATTTCTTCTGATGATGACAATTTACCTAAAAAATGGTAGAATTATTTTTAGAAACCAAATAATGACTTATTTCCTACCTTGCAGGGTAGAAGCACTTAATGCTGGTGCCGTTCTCGGTTTGGTCATAAAATCTTGTACATTACTAGTTTTTATTTTACCATTTGTTAGGTATACTTCCAACCATAACCTATATCTTGTACCAGGTTTAAGCTCGTTTATTGTTGTTTTCTTAGGCGAATCTCGTTTTGCTATTTTAAAAGTACTTGAATCCCCTTTTCCTGAATCACTTTGGTATATTGCTCTGTATATATTAACATATTTGTCTTCGGGATATGGTACACCAGACCAAGCCACTTCTGCAGATGTTGCTTTTACTAGTTGGATCTCAAGACTTACATTGAATCCATATGGATCTAAAAATAAATTACAATCAATATTTTACAAAGAGAATAAATTCGATTCCTTAGGACAAAATATAAATTTTTTAATGGATACATTTTTAATTCAAGATTTTCAATATAATGAAGAAGACTTTTAAAGCCCTTGATTGTAATTTTTTGGTCAATCGTTTGTAGAAACTGGACTAGTATATCAATAATTTTGAAAATTTGCATACATATTCTAGTTTTTATGTAGAATCGTTTGGTGTGATCAGATAAATTATTTTCGTAATATCACAACGTACCGTAACGTAGAAAGATAAAAGTTAGAGATCTTTGCCATTATCAAAATTAGATGATTAGATAATGCTAATTTACTCCTAAACAACTTGAGAAGATTGACAATTGTTATTGTCAAAAAAATTGTTTGACATTTGGATAGATTGCTAGATGAAATTTGTTTTAAGAAGCAGTTACATTTTATTTTCTTCTGTCTAAATCGTTACAGATATCATAACTTACGCAGAGACAGATAAGTTTACTATTGAATGTATCTTTCAGAAAAACAATAATTTTCGTTATTGACGTTGCCATAAGAAAGGTATGGTCTAATCATGGTCGTAGCACCCAAGTAGTGGTTCACTAACACTAACAAATACAATCTTAAAAGATGAACTACAGTCTTCAAATAAAAACCCAACTCGGAGTAGGCTATGAACAGGGAAACGTATGTCTGATCATTATTCAATTCAAAAGTCAAATTGTCAAAATTGATCTTGAAATGTAATTTTAAGAAGAAAAGATAATAAAGAAGGATACAGTATATTGCCATTCTCCGTTTTCTAATTTAATTCCATTTCTAAAATAAGATCCAAGAAGAAACGCTTTGATTTCTTTTGATAACATTTTTGACAATATCTCGTGTCACACTGACATTTAATGAAATACTTTTAAATTGTTTTATGTTTTTTTTAGAAGAACTATGAAGCAAAACGGTGCACTTTTGGATATAGGTAAGTTTACTTAAATCGTCTTATTTTGGACCGAGGAAACAACTTAAGATTAATTAAAAAACTAAATTTTCCAGTGTTTATAAATTATTACTTAAAAATAATGATTTTCCATTTTTTTAATATTTGACGATTTTCACTTAGTGATCTGCGGTTTTAACTAATTATTTATTTATAATTTTAAATGTCCGCCTTTTAATCTATGTTTTTCGTTATCCACAGGTGTAATTTTTTTTCAAAAAAAAAGTATGTTGGATGTATATAATAAAAATGGATGAAACAAAATATTTATACAACGTAACATTTACATATTTATTTAACATAAATGTAAAATAAATGTGTAAATGTTACGTTGTATAAATATTTTGTTTCATCCATTTTTATTATTTACATTCATCATACGTTTTTTTTTTAATATTTGACGATTTTCACTCTTTGATCTGCGGTTTTAACTAATTATTTATTTATAATTTTAAATGTCTGTCTTTTAATGTATGTTTTCAGTTATCCACATGTGTAATTTTTAAACTCAACAATTCTAGCCTTAAAGAAGACTATGGTATAGTCGAAACGTCGGCATGAATAAATTTTATTATTGACTGCAAGTCCGAAACATTGTTACTACTACGAATATCGTTTTTGAATTTTCAAAATTTATGTTTTTGGATCGATCAGATCGATGTATTGTAGAATTGATCAGTTGATCATAAATAAAAATCAATTAAACGAAAAGATCGATCGATCCATTAAATGTTGTGATTATTCTGATCAATACTCGGATCTTCTGATCAGATCGACCACAGCGATGATTTTTCGTAGCATCGCAGCCCTAGTACGTCATTACTGTGCTGCAGATAAGATCGTGCAAAGTACAGTGCGAGATATAAATAATTATGGAGGCATTTAAAATTCATTGGGCTTGGATGTGCGTTAAATAGTTAAAAATAATAGATATACTTTGGTTCATGAAAGATGACAATTCAAGGTCACTTGTTCGAGGAAAGAATACACAGCACTTTATACAGTAATACATGTTAGAAAGAGATAGATTATTTGACGTATGTCTATGCAGTTTATGTTGTATGACAGATATACGTAAATGGTGACATTACTTTCTAACGCATTATAAATAATAATGACGCATGTCGTAGAGTTACACATATCTAATTATCTACTGCACTGCCCTCTGTCCTAATATTTATCCAGTGACGTTGACATTTAAATTAAATTATTATTCCATGGTTTGTCAAGTCTACGTTTTTGTGTTTTGCAAAAACATAGATAAAGAGCATAAATCTTTGAGAAAGGCATTATTTAAAAAGAAACATAATTTTCAAATAAATTACACTTATTTTTTTCAGTTAAAATGTATCCATAAATATTTCATGTTGCACGTTTATGTTCACGAAATGCAGTGAAGTTATCTGGTAGTAATATTATAGCATACGGTTAATACATGACCTTGAATAGTAATCTTTCGTGAACCAAACTATATTTATGTTACAGGCTCATGTTACACTACACTACTATGATATATTATTGGCGAACGTACGTTGACTGTAGTTTTTGATTTGATACTAAAATGTTACCAATATTTTTTACTCCATTTTTGGAGGGGGGGGGGGCTAGGCCCATGTTTTCGCATATTTTTATTGATAATAATAGAGTAATATTTACCAATTTCAGTTGCAGTAGTAAAATGTACCATATTTTCTGCATGCAGTTCAGTATTTTGCCCAGCAAATGGTATGAAAAATATCCCTACTTCATACTCAGTATCAGATTTCAGATTTTCTAAAATATAGCTGGTAACTGCCCTATGTATTAACGGAGTAGCTGCGTACACTTTTCCTGTAATTTCTTTAAATCTAAGTTGTACACCATCAACAAACTGCAGTTCAAAATCTGTTAATTTCCTCCAAACTACATTCACCCAAGTAGAATTAACATCAGTTATTGCTAAATTAGGATCTATTGGTATCATAGGTGGCATAGTAGAAAATACAGTAGGGGCCGGTGTTCGTACATTATATATTCTACTGCTTGGAGTGTTATGTAAATCTCGCAATATTACAGTGATTTTAATTTTGTATTCTGTGTTGGGTTGCAATCCAATTAAATCAAATTCTAATTGTTGAGTCGCAATTAAGTCATTGGGCGGTGCAAATACTTGCAGCTCCCAATTGGCGAGATTATCGTCGCTGTGAAAGAAAGAAAAATCAGGATTGTTTTAGATGAGTATAAATAGAAAAACATACTGTCTGCTTGTATAGCGAACTTCAACTCGGCCGTGAAGGCCGACTATTAATGGAGAAACGGTAAATATTAGACGCACTGTTTGGCCGTCAATTGCGTCTACTTGTTGGACATTAATCTCATCTGCAAGAAAGAAATATAAATTATTAATTAACAAAGAAATATAAAGTATTAAAAAATCTTTCAGAACTCAAAATTCAATTAAAATGATACAACCTTTTTAGTTTTAGTTCTGTTTATTGTACTAAAAACCGACGTTGCGGCAGCATGAACTGATGCCTTTTTCAGGGAATAAACAACAAATATATAAATAGAAATAATAAAAACAGTAGCAACAGGTAACCATGGTGACAAATTACAACATATTTAATAAGCCATGCTATTATTCTTGGTTTTGAAAATCACAATGGCTTCTTTAATTAACCTGTTGTTTAGGTGTGTTGGTCTCGCTAGTATTTTTGTTTCTTCGAATTTTATACGGTGGAATTCTTCCACGGCATGCTCTGCAATTGAATTTTTTTCTGGCTGGTTCAATCTGATCTAACGCTGGTATTCATTCAATCTTGTTGAAATAGTTCTACCAGTCTGGCCAATGTAAACTTTCCCGCAGACACATGGAATTCAGTAAATCCCTGATGACTGAAGAGGGATGACGTCTTTTACTTGTCTCAAAATAAAGATTTCGTTTTCTCAATATGTTAAAATTCGACATGCATGCCCTGGAAGAATTCCACCGTATAAAATTCGAAGAAACTAAAATACTAGCGAGACCAACACACAACAGGTTAATTAGAGAAGCCATTGAGATTTTCAAAACTAAGAATAATAATCTCAATCATTGTGACGACTTAGATCTTAGTCGAGCATGGCTTCCTATATGTAATTTGTCACCATGGTTACCTGTTGCTATTGTTTTTGTTACTATTTATTTATATATGTGTTGTTTATTCCCTGAAGAAGGCATCAGTTCATGCTGCCGAAACGTCGGTTTTTACTACAATAAACAGAATTAAAATTAAAAAGGTGTCATTTTAAAGAAATATAAATTATTAATTAATAAAGAAATATAATTTCTCATAAAGAAACTTATTCATTGGAATTATTTAGTTTGTTCTTCTTGCATATATTGTTGTCATTTTTCGTACAAATTTATTATTTTACATCGTACACCTACCCAAATTATCTTACATGTACAATAATTATCATAAGGTTGGCAACACTGCATTTGCATGAAATCGTCGCACAATGGATTACTTTAGGGCCGATTTTTGAACTTTTTATAACAATTTTTTTAAATTTTAGTGACGATTTCAAATGAATGTACCTAATGTAAGTAATTTGTATTAGTTTTAATTCGAAAAAAATTGTTATCAAATTTTATATTAAACTTAGTTATTTTGGAAATACTGGTAAGATAGAAATACTTTTTTAAATATTGTTTATTTTTCTTTATTTAAGATTTTGTTTTTTCTACGATGTTTTTTCTGAGCCTTGTTTATAATTCGTGTCCGGCCAAAAGCTACTGTTGTATTTATTGCTATTTATGTTAAAATTCCACAAAACCAGGAATCATTATAGTTGCTGGCAGAATTTAGTCAAATAGTTTTTCAGCTAATCTGTGGTTTTGGGGTTTTGATTTAATTACACACTTTTGAAAATACAAAACTGAGTTTCCATACATATTTATATCGTTCTCACCTGGAGATTGTTGGAATCCAGGTCCTGGAATATTAGGAAACCTGCCTTGAAATCCTCCAAATCCTGCAATCAATCATATTTTGAACTAAAAACCTTAAAAAAAAATCTCATGATGATGATGCTTCCCCACCTGACTGGTTAAGTTGTGGTTGATTTAACACTGAATATTGCAAGCCAGGTTGTGCAAATAGGGGATTCTGTGGTGAAAATTGTGGTATAGGTCTGGGAACACCCGAAGGAATGTGACTATCGTGAACGTGTTTGATTATTTGATCTATGGGTAAATTAGGGGGGAAGTTATTTTGCCCCCCTCCAGATGGGTCAATTTGGTTGATTAAATAGGGTCCTAATGGACCTTGGGGTGGTAAAGGGGGTCGACGATTCTGGGGGAATTTATTTTGAGGGATGTAGTCGTTTTTCTGGGGGATGTCTTGGGGGAAATTGTGAATTTCGAAAACTGCGCCCGGATAGTTGGCAATATCTGGATGTTGATTAATGATTTGTAAGATTTCTTCAGGATTTTGTATATTTGGGAATTGCTGATGGTCATATGGTTGTGTATCTTTTTGTTTGTTCGGAATTGCAGTTGTTGTTTTGTTGCGTTTTTTGTTTTTAACAACTGGATTTTTGTCCGGATTAAATGGTCCTAAAAATGGTATTTTTTCATCTTTGTTTTTATTATTATTATTGTTGTCTATCCCCCAAGGAATATTGTGTTCTTTTTCTTTATTTTTTTCTGGATGCACTGTCCAAGGTATGAAATGATCGTTCGCATTTATTTTTTTGGGCTTGTCATAATTTGGATTTAATGGTAAAATTTCTGGACTAATATCTTCATTGTCGCTTATAGATGGAATAGGATCATATAAAGTTTTATTTCTTTGCTTAACCGGTGTTTCGTTTTCGTATATGAGTAAAGGACCTTCGAAATCAGAATGAGAGTGTGAGGTGTTTATGGGATGTGGCGTGGTAGGCAAGAAAGGAGGTATTTTAGTGACAGTTCGATTATTGTCCAGTCTTTGTTTGTCTGTTTTCTTCGAAGTTTTGTCATCATCTGAAAAGGAAACTAAGTCATCAGATTCCCACTCAAACTCAAATGAAAACACATTAAACATTTATAAATCAAATCAATTAAATTGGGCACAAACATATTTTCGTATTAAATGAAATTCTCTGCTATCTACACAATGAACAACATTTAAAACAAATATGAAAATAATCTATTTTTTGATATAATTTTAATGCCTATCATATTTTTATGCATAATATTTATAATTCTATAATTTTTTTCTATAAAAATTAAGTTTTATCAGTTATATTTGTATAACATGTATATCTCTCATTATACCTTATTTCTGCCCAAATTAAATGAATATTCTATAAACAATTTATATACATTTACTCGCATGCTCTTGGATTATTTACAGAGTGGGAATGTTTAGTCAGTATTGTCTGTCCTAGTCATACTGTTTAGTCAAATAAGCAGCAAAGCACGTGCATAGTTATACGCTTCAAGCTATGTACAATGACAATGATATGATACGCTATGCATACTAAAAAAAAGGTTGCAGTAATAAACACATTTATCAATATTCAATACATTCGCGATATATGTCGTTGATAAATAATATAATACACAATTCAACCCAATTGAGATAAGAGAATTTTGTTTTGACATATTTTGTTATCAGGTATTGTTGTTATTACTATCAAAAATATTTAGTCTGGTTTTGTACTTATCATATTTATAAATATATTTCTGTAACATACTTATTTCGATAAAAATATATACAGGGTGTAATAGCTAAATGAGCTATCTAAAATAATTTCTATATTATTAAAGATACAATAAAATATTATAACACAATAATATAGAAGACCAAAGGGGACATCCAACTGGAGAAGAGAATATTTTTTAAACCACTGGTTCTGTAGTTACATTTTTTTGTAGTCATTTTTCAGTAGGCTGTGTATGAAAAACAAAATCTGCTATTGTCAGTTTGAATAATTTATTTACCTAATAATATATCCATTTCACTGCCATTATTAAAATAAGATGATTAAATAATGTTAGCTTACTCCTAAACTACTTGAGAAGATTGACAACTCAAACAATTGTTATTGTCAAAAAATAGTTGTTTGACATTTGGATAGATTGCTAGATGAAATTTGTTTTAAGAACGCAGTTACATTTTATGTTCTTCTGTCTAAATCGTTACAGATATCATAACTTCCGGCAGAGACAGATGAGTTTACTATTGAATGTATCTTTCAGAAAAACAATAATTTTACGTTATTGACGTTGCCATTAAAAAGTTATGGTCAAATCATGGTTGTAGCACTCAAGTTTCATACAGTGCTATTTGTCACTTTGAATAATTTAAGATAGAAATCAATTGGAACAATATAACGTTATTAAAAAATATTTGTTTCATTTTAATTTAAACTCAATTGTTTTTTCATACATAGCCTACTGAAAAATAACTATAAAAATCAAATTTATTTAAATTTAAATTGTTTTTTTTTCAGTATATTTGTTATTTAACGACGTAAACTAATCATATATTTGAATTCAGAAAAAAATACTCTATTGACTGGGCCTAAAAAATATATATCATCCCATTTAAAAAGATATAAATTTGTATTGTAGCTTGTGGACCACCACTGGTTTAAAAAATATTTTTTGTACTCACTCATTGAAATGTGTTGTTTCGCGTCGCCTAAGCAACATCCGAAACGTCAATTTCCCAGGTGTCCACCAGATAAGTGACCGGGAAATTTTGGAAAAAAACACTCCTATTTCTAAAGCATTTCTTAAAGAACTAAATTTATAATAAAAAAGTATAGTTTCTCAAACATTACTTCGCTTAATAATAATAAGAGAAAATGATGGAATATTTAATAATATTTAATTTTAAAGTAATGAATTTAGTGCATTTTGTTCATAATGTTGACAACAATTTCTGCTCGGCGGAAAGTCAGTAACACATAACATACAAACATAATGTAAATTGAAATAAAACAATAAGAAATTTAACAAATTTCTAAAGTTTAAATTTGCTATATACTACAAGTGAAATACTTAATAAGTAATAAATAGTTATTTACATCACAGAAAAATAAAAATTAAACCAATTGGAATATAAATTTGACACATCACTCTGTAATTAGCTACGAAGCAGTGTGGTATGTTTAATATTATGTAATACAGTTTTAATAAATAAAATTATTTGTACAAAAATCACTAAATATTGGTTTTATATTTTTCGTACAAAAATTATTGTATAAACCGCGTTCGTAAACTTGGTCGGTAAATAACTGCTCTTCTCTAATCGGTATTTTTTGTATCTTAAATAAAATAGAAATTATTTGAGGTAGCTCGTTCAGCTGTTACTTCCTGTATATACGAGCATAGAATGTCTCGGAAAACTGACACATACAGGCTGATTGAAAAAAAATGAAGTAAATAGCTATTTTCCATATTTTAAATTAAAGTTGCACGCGAAGTTAAATGCCATTATTCGGTTTCACCGGAAGCGAAATCATCGTTGATTTTTTAAATGGAATAGTATGTTTTTTATTGAAAAGTATATTAAATTAGCTTTAGAGTCATGCCTGTTGTGGATGACAACTGTTTACTGAAATTACTAGATTATAGAACACAAAGTATATAGTTTAATTGTTTAAGAATTGATTGACAACCTGTCACAAGTCATATGTATTTTTGTTACCTTTATATTAAACCTGCATTATTATATTCTGTATTCCGTGTCATTTATTTTTTATACAGGGTGTATCACGGAAAGTGAAACATAGAAAATCAGTTTCCCGTGCGCATTGTTCACCTAATTATATTAGACAAAAAGTTTCAAATGGATGTTTTAAAACAAAAATTTCTACATCCGAATCAATAAAAAAAAAAATTATTTTGGCTACTTCATAACTGCAGAAATAAAATTTGAAAATTCACGGAATGGACCTTTTACATGAAAAGAGAGAGATAGAAAAAAATGATATATATGTAGTGCGCAGTAGTTTTTTTGCGCATAGAGGATGCCAGATATATTTCAAACAAAATTTGAAATGGCGGAAATAAGAACGTAACTATATTAAATAAATTCACACAAAGCGTTTGTGATGATAAATATTTCCAGACGAGAGGACGGGTAAATGGGAATCAGAAACGTGTTTTAAAGACGCGAAATAAACACCACATAAAGTGACAGATAATTGCGTAGTTGCCAGTTTGGTATTAAGAAAGTTACAACAAGAATAAAACTATTGTTATTATATTTAAATAAATTGTTTTGTCTTTATTAATAATTTCTTTACAATCAAAGTCAAAGTAATTTCAGTTTTTGTGTTGTTTAAATATTTTTTTATCAAAAATAAATGCTTGTCCTTTTAATCATTTTACTTGACAACATGGTGCCTACTCATCTCTAGTTCATAAAAATTTCACTACGTGGTGTATTGAAAAATTACGTCACGGTGCAATAAAAATGTAAAAGGTCCATTACAATTTAATAGTATTAGATATGGAATTAGAAACAAGAGACGAACAAAAGCGTAACGTTTTATTACATCAGTGTCAGAATAATGATTGTCAAAATAAATACTACTAATTTGACGTATAAAACGTCACGCTTTTGTTTGTCTCTTGTTTCTAATTCCATGGCTAATACTATTAAATTGTAATTCCTTGAATTTTCAAATTTTATTTCTGCAGTTATGAATTAGCTAAAATGATTTTTTTATTGATTTGGATTTGGAATTTTTTGCTTTACAACATCCATTTGAAACTTTTTGTCTAAAATAATTCGGGGTGCAATGCGCACGGAAAAACTGATTTCCCATGTTAACTTTCCGTGATACACCTTGTATATTCTGCTATAGTTAATCACAACAATGCCAAATATTTCCATTTTTATTAAAAAAAAATAACCTAGTTATTCATTTTTGAAAATACTTCAAGAGGTTGATTCTCCCAAAGGAGAGGAGATAGGGTATATGTCTGAATGAACGTTTTTGTTTATTTTTACTGCCCGACCCCAGTTAATAACAAGCGCAACAAGTATGTGGTTACTAACTGGGCTCGACCAGTATCTAATAAATGACCGCGAGGTTGATTCAGACGCCGAAATTTTGTGTAACAAGGCGAGTGTTTTTTCTTTTCAGATATTTTTTCACCGAGAGTTCGGCTGTTGTGCCTTTTTTGTTTTTGTTTAAAATGATTTAAATATTATCGATGAACGCATTTTTATTCCTTCATAGGATTCCCTTACCGCCTTAACCGAAACCTACGTATACTACACAAATCCATAATCATATTACCCGTTCTAAGTTTTCTATTTTATTTCTACTACTACTCCCTTTGGTGTGCTTCAACTTAAAACATCTTACCTGGTGGAGGTTGTCTCACACAGACCCATTCCATACAACAATCATCATCGGGTAGATGTTGCAACACCGCTTCATGTGGCGGGCATGGCAACGTCGGAGGTGGAAGTGACGTTACAGGTGGACACGCAGTCTGACACTCTATCTTTCCCATCTCGCAGTAGCAGCGTTTGTCACATCCGGTCACATTGGCAGGAATCTCTTGCCAGTTATGGTAAGATTGGCCTTCGAAAATGCAAGAGCCATTGCTCTTGCAACGTACCTCTTTTGGGCAGCAGTTTGGAGCCTCTGGAATGAAATCCTTTGGGATGGTTTCCCATTCTAGGCAATGGGGGTCAATTACGTCTAGCCCGAAGTAGGTGGGGCATTGGATTTTTAGGCATTTGATACCCGTATCGAGGCAGATACAGAAGGAGGTACAGTTTTTGTAAAATTCATCACCTACAATTTAAATCAAAATAAGAAAGTTTGACAAAAAAAAATTATTGTAGTGTCTCAATAAGAATGCCTGATTTAATTTTGAAGACTCAGAAAATTAGCTTGTATTGTATATTACTAAAGATTGTGCACGTTTAATTTGGGAAACCAATAAACTCAAATAAAAAAAACTTCAGTGCATCTATTGTAGTAAAATATATTTATTAATTTGAATTAAGAGCAGATTAACACCTAATAATTACTGAATCAAGCTTAATTGTTATTTTCATAAAATAATCGGACCCAGAGCCATGTTTAGCTAACGCGGGGCCCGAGGCCCGAGTAAATTTCGGGGCCCCTTCAAGGGGATTTTTATCCATAAAAATCTACACTTACATAGGCACAGTTCTATGATTTTATAAAATGAAAATGTTATTTATTAGAAAAATAATTAACAATCGTTATAGATGATTACAAAATATATAACAATACTTAATGTAACGCATTACAATCGTTCCTTTTTTACATATTACGTTTTCGAGACTTCGCAATCGGTGTTCGTGGTGAGAAAGGGACAGAGCAAGTTTAGACGGAGTCATTTGTAGTTTTATTTCTCAAATTATATTTGAACAAGTTGCGCTTTCGGTATTTATTGTTACATTTTTCATGTAACACTTGGTTAAAGATAAAAAGTACACAGAACACGAGTTTCTGATAATTGTGGAAAACATTTGTCTCTCTCTTAGCCGCAGCAGTAAGTAACGACAAAAGTTTATCACGTGTTCGACATTTTCACGATTTTTTATTTCAAAATTAATCAGCGCGGGGCCCCATTTAGCGCGGGGCCCGGGGCACGTGCCCCATGTGCCAATAGGTAAAACCGGCCCTGATCGGACCCTACATGTAACTTTAGCCATATACAGTGACTTCTAAAATTAATTTTGTCGTAGAATTCCATCTTTTCTTGTTGTCTAGAAGATCTCTTTCCGCACTAATAACATTTTTTAATTTCTGCTTCACAATTGGCCAATAAGTCTCTATCGGGCTTAGTTTTAGCGATTAGATTGGACTATAACTATAGTTTTTGGAACCGTTAAATTTATTTTAGTTTCCTAGCACTGCATATCAGATTTTTCGTAATTATTTGAAACCAAATCAGGTAAAAATACAATAAAAGTCTAGTTATTGGTAATAAAAGGCAACAAACGTTTTGGAAGACACTCTTTCAAGTAAATATTTTGAGTTATGGTCCCGATCGCAATAAAAGTCTGACTTTTTTCCACATGTACAAATTGCTTGCGTCACAAAGTATTGTTATAGAAATTTTGATATTTTTTATTTTAAATTTCTCCTAAATATTCAAATTGGCCTTTGAAGTAAAGAACTATTGTCCTGGGAGTTGTTCTAAATCACCTATATCGTATGTTTCGTCGTCCATTCATCACAAGAAATTTTCGTCAAAAATTCAGTGTTTAGTTTACGATCTCTTGTTCTCTTCCAAATTTTGTTTATCACTATCTTTGAATATATAATACATATAAGAACGGCAACGCATATGGCCTAGCAAGATACTATATCTGTCTCTTTTTATTCACAAAATTATTATAGATAGCTAGTGACTCCTACCACAAAACTATGAACTACGGTAAATCGTGCTGACAGCATTGCCAGATACTATTTGTTAGAGGTATTCAATAATCAATAATTCAAAAATATTGTTTCATAATAACCAGATAATATATTTTGAATCTTCAATGTACATGTATACTTGTTTTACAGTAGCAAACTTAAAAACTTTTATAAAATCTTAACTTGCTGTGGCAACAATGTGCAACATCCACCTATTATGTATTTTTTGAACTAACTCGGAAATAATTCGTATAGGGAGGGATAGATGGCACCTTCTCTCGAAATATTTAATCTAAATACATTACGTTGCCGTTCTTATATGTATTATATATTCAAAGTCACTACGATTTAGAATTTATTGAACTATGTAAGTATTTAACTATTCATATTTTTTTAATATCCGCATATATGAAGAGGACATACCGACGTTTTGAGCCACTGCTAGCACAGAAAGATTTAAATTTTTCCAAAATTTCTTTCAACGTTTCGATCTGTCTTAGAACTTAATGGTTCGCGATTTTTACCCCTTTCAGGTTGACTTTCTGTTATTAAACGTACTTCAAAAGACTTCACAACATTATGAACTATAGTGTTGTTGAAAAACTAAATTTGGAATATTTTGTCGAGTGTACAAAATTCTTTTGTTTAGCTTATATATTTTTATTAAACAATTCATAGAAGTTACAGTATAAAGATATAAAGAGGGATACTTTGAGTGTATTTTAAGAGCAAACTGACAGATCTAGGTACAACATTATAAAAGTTGCAATAATATATAGGTGTTCAGAATTTATTGTGCACAATCTTTATGTATTGTTATGTACCAATTTTATATGTGATGCCCTCATGTAGACAAGTTTTGGTATCATCCTTCTTCACATCCTTCAAATCTGCATTTTGTATCATCATAACATCTTCAGTATTTTCAATTCTTGCAAACTTAAAATCATTTTTCATTTCGTTCAGATATCCTCCTTGCATTAATTTATACCCTATCCAGTTTATTTTATCTCTAGATAGTTCTACATCTGGTACATTGCTTTTATCTTCTAATTTATTGTCAAACTTGAACAAAATGGCTGAATTGTTGACATATTTTACGTAAATTATTCTCATTTTTGATATTTCATGATCTTTATGTTCATGATCATCTAAGGAAACGTCACATAGGACCATTTTGCAACAAGAATCGTTTTTGTCTGGGACTTCGACGCATCGGTCTGAGGTTTTGTTTATCGGGCGACACCTGGAAAGGAAAGTCAGGATTAATATGAATTTTTGAGGATTTGTAAATTTTTAGACCTGGGTTTGCAATTTAATTTTCCCCCTGCTTCGCAAACACAAATTTGAGAGCACCCATCTTCAAATTTGTCTCCTCGGTGATAGGTTTTATTTTGATGCGTGCACATTTCTAAAGGTTCTGTTTCTAAAACAGGAAAATAATAATAATTAGTACAGATTATGTGTAAAGAAAAGAAAAATAGTATGTATTAATTTGTTTAATTATTAATATTTAATAAAATAGTCGAGAAACTCTTAGCAAAAACACCTACATTTTTTGAATTTGTGTAAATAAACAACAATCTTGCTCAGCCTATCCCAAAATGTGTTCCGCGGAACCTAAGGGTTCCGCAGAAGACACTTAAGGTATTGTCTTTGATAAAAAAAAAATCGATGGTGAGTTTTAATGAATAAGCACGTTGCAAGGTCTCTAGAAACGAATTTACTATTGTTACGATGATGTCTGCATGTGTGTGTGTGTGTGTGTGTGATGTGTGCGTATGCGTGTGTGTGTGTGTGTGTGTGTGTGTGTGTGTGTGTGTGTGTGTGTGACGATTTTATAATAGACGATAACTCCAACACTACAATTCTAAAAATTATAATTCTTTCGTATTCCTGTACTTTACATCCATATAAGGGGCTGATTAGATTTTGGTTATAATTGATCAACCAGAAATACCTTCATTTTAAGTTCTTGAAAACACGCTGTTATATTTTTTGACATTTTATGTTACAATAAAGCATATTCTATTATCGATACGATTTGGTTGCATTTTATACTTCATATTCAATGGATATAGAGTTAAAAAATTATAAATTAAATTTCATAATTTAGCCAGTTATGCTATGACCATGAAAACAGCTACCATAAAGAAAATTCTAATTGACAGATGTCAGTGTCAATGAAAAGAAAGTGAATGTGGCAGACATGAGTATGTTGAGATAGATGTTGGGGAAGACAATGAAAGATAGGATAATGACAGAGAGGATAAGGAAAATGACTTGAGTGATAGAAGTTTATAGAAAGATACAAGAGAGACGATTACATTGGTTTGTACATGCCATGAGAAGAGATGAAGAATATATTGGAAGAAGAATGAACAGCTTAGTAATAGAAGGTAGAAAAACAGAGGAAGACCAAAGAAAAGATGGAAGGACTGTATTGTGGAAATCTTGAGAAAAGGAACGGAATAAGGACGACATTCAAAAAAGAAATGAGTGGATGAAGAAAATCAAAAATAGCGACTCCTAACGAATGGGAAAAGCTAAAGAAGATGTCAGTGTCAAGTGCAATTTTCATAGTGGAAATATAAAATCTTTAGCAAGAAAATTTATGTATGGAATTTGTACATAATATACAGGAGTAACAGAAGGTAATGTGTCGCCCACAACGTATTTTTTTAGACGTTTTTGTAGAAACGCTCGCAGTTTAAAAGGTAATAACTTGTGACCAAGATACTTTTTTGCGAAAACCATTTATTTGGCATACTTGAAAGTATATATCGCTGTATGTAACACAAATTTACAATATTTGGACTATGGTTGTTTTTGCCAAGAGCTCTTCAATTAGTGTACCTGTATCGGCGGCACATACTAGTATAGAACAACATGGATCTTCAACTGCCTTTTCAGTACAGAGTGGATCGTCAATTTTTTTCCCCTTTCTGAAATAAGGACCTGTACATCTATCCGTACAATCCATTTTGCCATTAATGCACGTGCATATAGTTTCACAGCCATCTTCAATTTTTTCTCCATTGCTGTAAGTAAAGCCTCCTTTGATGCATAATCCAGCTGATGGCATACCTAACAAGAAAGACTAATAATATATTAATTTGAAACAAAAAAAAAACTATTTTCGTTACCTAAAGTATGATTTGTTTCTTCTAATCTTTCTACGTCTTGTTTAATATGCATCTCTTCTTCATCATCCATACTAACATCACTAAGATCAGTATAACTTCCCTTGGTTTCTGTTTTATTGGGCGTTATACCATTCTCTGTATGATGTTCTTCTAATGTAAAGTTGATGGCGCGTCCTTCTGCTTTTCCTTTTATTTCTTCAATCATTGGCGACTCAGAAGTTGTTGATGTCGTTGATGACGTAGAAGAGGATATTGTGGATGAAGGAATATATGATTCTGAAGTATGAGGAACAGTGACGAATATAAAAGATGGTACAGTGGAGGGAGGTATCGTTGGTTCGAAACCAATTGTGGTTGGGGGGTCATTGGTAGGTATGGTTGTTGTTTGGTTTACTGCAATCAAAAATATAATGTTACTGAACAGCTTAATAATTAAAAAATAAAAATGAATGCAATAACAATTATTGATAGTAAGGGGTGAAGGGGATGATGCCTAAAATTTAAGACGGCATTTTTCAAGACCAAATCTATTAAGCGTTAGAAACATTTGTTTTTTTGACATTTAAAAACACACTAATGTTACCTTTCATCATTCATGCTTTGAGTTTTCTAAGTTGTTTCTCTCAGAATTGTATCATCATGAATTGCGAACTACTAATTGAACGTATGTACGAGTTCTGTAAATTACATATTTCAAAAGCAAACGTACCAAAAGTTATTGTATATCGCTTCATTAAACGGTGAGAAAAAAGTATTTTTTCAAAACACAAGCCAGGATTTAGTCAAAAAGGCACAAAATTAATGAAAACCAGCACCGTCGACTGAATGAACAAGTTAACAACAAATCTGGAATCTCAACGAGAATGCTGGCTAAAATATTTAACTGGACCGAAAGTCATATTGCCAGGATACTAAGAAATAAATGCAACATTATGCCTAGTGCACACGGAGAAACTTTTAGCTAAGTTTCCTGTACTTTGTTTCCTAAAGAAGAAGTACGAAAAGTTGCCCGAAAGTTAACGGCGCCGTTAAAACGAGAGATTTTGTGGAAACTTTTTGACATGCACCTAACTTCTCATATGTTATGGCATTTGTAAAGAAAAGAGGTTAGGATCACAAAAACTTTAATTTTTGGCGTCGATTACAATAATTTTTGTTTATAAAAATTGGTTTATTTCAGTATAGTTTATTCAGAAATCTTATGTAGTTTAGTTTATTTCATAAATTTAGTTTGGTTAGGATTCTTAATTATAAACACATATAGTTTAGTTTATTTCTCCATTTAATTTTAGTTAAATTTAATTCCTACATGTAATTTTGTGTACTTCTTCTTTTCTTTCGAAAAAATAATTCCCCAAAAGCCTATAGATTTGGAGAAAAATTACCAGTTTTGAGGAAACTTTTATTTTTCTCGTGTGAACACACGGTACCGTTGATGCAAAAGTTTTTCCAAAACTTCTTCGTCTTCGGGAAACAAATTTCAGGAAACTTTACTAAAAGTTTCTCCGTGTGCACTAGGCATTAGATACACAAAGAAGATTGCCATGCTCGACAGAATTGCCAATAAAAAAAAATATATATATTCAAGATGTTGGCGATTACCGAAAAAAAAATAATCCGAAAATGTTTCATTTTGAATGGTATAGAGTTTATATTAGTGCTGTGAAGATCCGACAAAACTTGGATCCGAGTACCCGGATTTCAAAATATCCGGTTCCGTGAATATCCGATGTTCGGATATTGAAGCGGATATCTGTAAATTTAATTCGGATTTGGATTCGGATCCTTATTTTGTATACGGATCTGGACTTGGATCCGGATTCGATGTATTGTTTACGGATCCGAATCCAAATTTTAATTCTGGATCCGATTCTTCATTTTGAATGTGAAGGCAAACTCCTCTATAGCCAGGTAGTTTGTGCAAATGTAAAGAAAAAGAATTTATACTTTCACAGAGTCCTATTTAGTAAATGATAAATAAAAAAATACAAATTTGTATTATTACACATATAAAGTAACATTAATATGACATACTTATATTCGAATCTAAGATCCAATACTAAAATCCGTTTCCAAGATTCGAATCCAAAACACAAGACTCAGATCCGGATCCAAAAACCGATACTGAGATTTGGATCCGAATACTTTAACATTCAATTATCTGGATATCCGGATATTTTTGGATCCGAAACCGAAATTATCCGGATCCGGATCCCACCATTGGTTTATATTGAGACTATTTCTGATGAAGTTCAAGCAAAACCAAGAAGAAATTCGAAAAGATATTTTCGTATGGTTGGCAATTTTACCTTTAGGGATCTTCCACATTATCCTTCAATACTGGAAATCAACCAGTATGCATTTTTAAATAAGTGTGCCAATAATTATAATAAGTTCATCACATTAAGCCAAATCTGTGGCAAGTGTATTTGTTGCGAACAACGATAATCCACCTTGTGTGCCCGAATTGTACCCAATGGGGAATTTTTTATCAATATTTAAGAAAATGGTTTACATAAAAGGTTGACAAACAATAATTGATATCGAGCTTCAGAATCGCATTAAGTTCTTTATCATAAAAGTTGATTTTACCCTTGTACAAAAGATGGTTGAAGCTTACCAAAAAAAATTGGACCTCGTTCGGCGAACTGGAATTATTTAGTAACTGTGTTTATTTCTCATAATGAACTACAACTATAGGTTTAAAAAATTAGTTAAAATGGTTAGTATTTAACTACGTGTTTACCTTTTATGACTATTAAAACTAGTCTTAAATTTTTTGCATTAACCCTTATGTATTTGTTGACTAGGTATTATTTTTTCTCTGTCAATCATTTATGGATTATTGTGGAGAAAAATATTTCAAATAAAAGATGCGAACAATGAATTGTTCTATAATAGTTATTAACAACTGCTTGCTAAGCATCATTTGTTCATACTAACGATAAAAGTTTCTATTCTAATTATAATAAAGTATTTACAGAGAAATATTCTTTATTTATAATTACAGTTCATAAATATATGCTTCTATGAATGCTAATGCTAATAAATTTTCTATAGATAATCGTACACTGTTCTCCAATTAAATGGTATCGTAGAGATGGAGAAATCTTCTCAAAACGGTAAATCTAATTGCTTTTCTGACATTTCCTTTTTCTCTATTTGACATTTGCTCATCCTCTAGCACAGATATTTCTCAATGCAACACAACAAAAAACAACTTTAAGTTTTAAGTTAAACAAAGATAATAAATTTTCGAAGAAAGACTTGATATTGGAATGGGTGCCAAAAATCTGTTGAACCGTCGTACTTCAAATTCCTTGAATTCAAATACGTAAAGATTTAAAATAGAATTTTATTTCCCTAATACTGACATTCCTTAAAAGCTGTTATTGAAATTTGTGACATATTTTAATAAACAATGAATAAAAAGTATTTATTTGTGTAATATTTATTTTGTTTTTGTTTTCGAGGTAGCAAAGTAAATCCCGTTCATTTTCTATAGCCTTATATCTCGGAAACTATTTAAGATTGGACCTATGTTGATTAAGCTTTTTTTTTACTCATTTTGACGCGTACCCTTAAAAAAATATCCCATTTTTAACACCATGTATATTTTTATTCTTTTTTATTTACTTCGTATTTTAATTTAAAATTCGAGGAAAAAAGATGTTACACTAAATACTAGATAACTATGTTAAAGTACAGATAAATGTAAAGTAAAAGATATAATTAGTCAATAAGCACGGAAGACCATGTTTCGCTTGAAGGTCATTCCATGACACACTTAGATCAGTCGACCTGCCGACCAAACATATGACAAGCACCGCATACCGTCTTCTGTTCCGTTTTCGTTTGCTTTCAAAGCCGTCTGTGATAAATAAAACACTTATTTCAGTATTTCTTATTCATTTATTAAACGATTCGCATTTATTAGTATAAAAGCAGTTTTCTGGGCCATAGAAGATTTAGAACAGTATGAAATTGATTACAAAAATGGAAGTAATTCCATATACCAGAATAGTCAGAATACCAGATGAGATAGGTACTGTTATTCTGCAATATGGTACAATTAGATTAAGAAAAATTCAGTACCTATCTAAAATTATGAATGTGTCTTGACGTGAAATAAATAACAGTAAAATTTTGCAAAAAGTAGTTACGAATTTTTGTTTTATTCTACTTAAAAGTAATAATTTATACACGAGAATTTAGAAAGAGTTCTGAATAAATAATTTCATGAAGCTAACAACTATACCACGCAAGAACTATTTCCATTCCAATCATCATCATTCAAATGACTTATCATTAAAATTATCATAAAAATTTACTATTCACTATTCTGTACATTAAGCAGATTACAAATACTCTTCATCACGAAGCATTATATAAGCGAAGAATTGTAAAATTTGTAGGAAATACTATCTTTGTACTGTTTGCTGTTCAACCAATCACCAATCACGTAGCTTCCTGGCATTTCTCTGCTGACGTCACACACTGGATTCGAGTTCCGGTTCACATATGTGACATGAACTCATGAACATATCACGATAATGATTCTTGTGCACATATTATTGGGTCAGTTTGTAACATTTTTATTTTATTTTAATAATTTTAGCGAGTGAAGATAAAAATAAATGAATGATGATGGAATTTGGAGGCTGTTTTTTGCACTATTTCTTTTATTAAACTTGATTACAACAATAACTATGACTGATTACAACAATATCCAACGAAACTAAAAGAGTAAAAACCTGTGTATCAGGACAGAAAAAATAGAAATGACCAGTACAATTAATTTTTCTATTACTGAATCACCTATTTGAGAAACCACAAGATATATTTTTTCAATATTGAGATTTTTTTCAGTATCGAATTCTACGAAGGTAAACGCATCTTTATGTGAGAAATAGTATATATCAGATGCACATCACGGTCATTGGTAGACCAGTTAAAATTTAATTTGAACGTAAAACAACTGACTTACCTATACTGTTTCTCTTTTGAATGCGTTAGAATATACTTTCCGATTTTTTTTAATACAGCCTTTTAGTTTATGTTCTGTATACTTTATTTAAACATACAAAACATAAACTAAAAGATCATATTATTGTTGTATTATGAATTGTGATAGATTTTTAATAATTTACATTTTTCCTGTTACTTTTGAAAAAGAAGCGGTACCTACTGAATTATTTTAAAAATAAAGAATTCTTGTACTGTTTTATAGAAAAATATCGTAATGAACGTTTATACCTCTCGCTAAGAGAGGTATTGGAATCATGCTAAAGATCGCATATCCAGATTTTAGTGAATAAACACGTTGCAAGGTCCCTAGAATCCGATTATAACATATTTACGATAATATCTGTCTGTGTGTGTGTGTGTGTGTGGATGTGTGTGTGTATGCGTGTGAGGATATTGGAGGTACGATTTCTCAAATTCTATAAGACTTTCTTGTGTAACTACGGATTCCTAAATCTAACAGTAATGGGAAGAGTTGAATAGATTCTGGTAACAATTGGACAACCGGAAGTAGTAGTATTTTAACAAAAATCTTCTAAATATTATTTTTTGTAAATTTATGTTATTACAAATATTAAAGAACAAAATTCTCTATCCGACACATTTAAAAAAAATATATCTGTATGTATATATAGAAATATAATCATACGTAATATAACAAGTGATATGATTATCATCGATGATAATCTCGAGTGAAACCGAGCTATATCTTCGATTATTAATCATATCACGAGCTTATATTTAATGAGAGAATATAATGAATTTTTGTAACACATTATGTTAACCTAACTTTTGATATACATATTCATAATATATTAAAACATGGTACTTACGATTTTTATTTAATATATTGGAGTTTGAGTTATTGTTTTTACTTATTTTATACTCAAAATAAACTGTCAATGTCATAAATAAAGAAAACAAATCCCTTAGTAACAACTATAAATAAGGTGATAATTTCTTTGTTTTTACTTCCTTGTACGTAAGTAAAGGAAGTATTGTAATCGCGAAAAATTTCGGTTTTCAGATTTCAGCGGAAATATCCATTTTGATCATCCCTGAATCCATTTTGACTAATTTCGTCGTGACGTCTGTACGTACGTACGTACGTACGTACGTACGTATCTCGCATTAACTCAAAAACGGTAAGCCGTAGAAAGTTGAAATTTTGAATTTAGGACTCCTATAACATCTAGTTGTGCACCTCCCTTTTTGGTTATTACACAATTTCCAGAAGTGGCACTTTACATGAAGACTATAATAGATTTTAATGAAAAACTGTTTTAAAATATAATCCAAAACTTTTCAAATTTGGTATATACGACTTTTATGTCAATCGAAATAACATTATAGATTTTGGTTAAAATAGGCTAACCGGAAGTGGTACATTACTTGAAGTTGTTAACAGTTTTTCTTGAATAAAATGATTTTACTTTGATTTTAGAAATAAATGCTTCAAATAAAAGTTTTAGAGAATTAATTACTGCGTCTAGCACATCAAGTATTATTAAATTAGCCCTTTGTATAAGCGAGATATGTAAATTTAAAAATTATATACTTTTTACTTCCTTGTACGTAAGTAAAGGAAGTATTGTAATCGCGAAAAATTTCGGTTTTCAGATTTCAACGGAAATATCCATTTTGATCATCCCTGAATCCATTTTGACTAATTTCGTCGTGACGTCTGTACGTACGTACGTCCGTACGTACGTATCTCGCATAACTCAAAAACGGTAAGCCGTAGAAAGTTGAAATTTTGTATTTAGGACTCCTATAACATCTAGTTGTGCACCTCCCTTTCTGGTTATTACACAATTTCCAGAAGTGGCACTTTACATGAAGCCTAAAATAGATTTTAATGAAAAACTGTTTTAAAATATAATCCGAAACTTTTCAAATTTGGTATACAAGACTTTTATGTCAATCGAAATAACATAATAGATTTTGGTTCAAATAGGCTAACCGGAAGTGGTACATTACTTGAAGTTGTTAACAGTTTTTCTTGAATAAAATGATTATATTTTGATTTTAGAAATAAATGCTTCAAATAAAAGTTTTAGAGAATTAATTTTCTGCGTCTAGCACATCAAGTATTATTAAATTAGCCCTTTTTATAAGCGAGATTTGTAAATTTAAAAATTATATACTTTTTTGTTTTTGTAATAAAGCTTGGTATGGATTAGGACAAATATATAAAAGAATGTTCATGTCAAATTACGTTAAATACGTGCAATTTTATGATTCGTACAATAACAAATATTATATTTTTATTGTGAAATTAGTCATATTCATTGTTGTAATCAAATATTTCTTTGTTGTAATCAAAACTCTCTTTAAAAACATGCTTTATGGTCGCTATATATCTTACTGTTTTGAAGTTAAAATTAATATTTTGTAATTTATTTATTAAAAAAATATGTATAGTTTAATAATCGTACAAGGAAGTCGTGTGGTGTCCACATCAAATTTTTTGTTTTTGTAATAAAGCTTGCTATGGATTAGGACAAAAAAATAAAAAAAATGTTCATTTTAAATTACGTTAAATACGTGCAATTTTATGATTCGTACAATAACAAATATTATATTTTTATTGTGAAATTAGTCATATTCATTGTTGTAATCAAATATTTCTTTGTTGTAATCAAAACTCTCTTTAAAAACTCTCTTTATGGTCGCTATATATCTTACTGTTTTGAAGTTAAAATTAATATTTTATAATTTATTTATTAAAAAAATACGTATAGTTTAATAATCGTACAAGGAAGTCGTGTGGTGTCCACATCAGATTTTTTATCATCGCTGTGATAGACATATAACTAGAGAGATTCTGAATATTGATTGGCGGAAAACATGACTAATGAATTATATTCTCTATAAAATAATATGTTGTAGAAAATCTCACAGCCCAAACATCTCCATGATTAAAATGTCTGTGTAATTGACAGGTAAATGTCGGTAATGTCAGTGTCTGAAGGCCTATTCTGGAAACGATATTTAGTATTTCTTATTGTATTATTAATTATATATTTAAAATTATAAGTATATTACATACACCCTTCAGAAATACCGCCAATCCTGTCAATGAATTCGAAGAATCTCGAACATTTAGAAGAGTAGGAGAAAACTTGCTCATAGAATGAATTTAAAATTATAGAAAATATCCAAATATAAAGATTCGATCTAATTAGAATATTTTGTGTGTACAATAAATGTTAAATATAATACTTATATATCCCACAATGGAAAGGACGAGAGGTATTGTGATAGCCACAACAGATTTCTTTTTTTGCACACCTGTAAAAAATTCTTGTATCGCCAATGCAAACAAAGCATATTTCATGTATATATTAGTGTAAAGCATGTATTGAATATTTATGACAAGTGCATCATTGCTAATTCTAGAACGAATTGAAAATCTGAAGAGGTGTAAAGTCCGAACTTTCACAATCTTATATTAAAAGATATTTCTACTCTTGTGGCTAAATTAGGCATCTTGCATTCATATTGCAAAAGAACATCGTTTTGATGACGCTGAAAACTGCGTACATATCAAGAAACATTTTAATAAATAAAAACGTGAATTAAAATATATACAGCTCGCGAGCACGTAAGTGCAGTAGGCCAGTGACCGAAGGAGCGCTGTTGCTTGCCAATGTTTTATTTATATCAAACGTAAAAAATTAATAAACGGTAGTTAGTAGATGAGAAGGTCATTGTACGTAGTATTTTTATTGGTGCATTTTAAATTGAGGGACTGAATTATAAATAAATTAAGGTGTTCTGTTTTTTAATCTAATTAGATTTCAATGTATTTCTCATCAGAAAAAGATAGGTACTACTCAGGATGAGATGTACGTAGGTAGGTACATATCTTAATGATATTTTAATATCCAGAGGCAGATTTAACTTTCAAGAGGCCCGAGGCGTTACACATTATTGAGGTCCCACTAAAATAAATCAATTATGAATTTTGTTTCATTGTTACAACCATTGTTTTCACTATAAATTTAATATACCGAGTGAATACTTGAAACCCGAACATAGCCCGTTAATACGGGCAGGCTGTTGCTCGCGTTTCAACTAACAACAATGGTTGTGGTATCAATAGAAAGAAAATTTCTGCATCAATTGGCTCCAAATACATTTAAATTTGTAATATTTTAGACCCATAATTTTTTTTTTTAATTTATTCAATTTCTTATTAATATCAATAGCCATGATGGTATTTGAAGAAAATGACAAACAAATGTTTAACATTTTATTTGTTAGAATTCGTTAGCTATTATTTTTTTATTTTAATTTCTTTTTAATATTTTGAAACATTAGAAATGGCTTGAAATAAAATAAAGTACTAAAATGTTAAATAATAAAAATTGCACACGTTAAAGGTTATAATGAATTCTGACAAATGAAATCATAGCTATCAATATTAATAAGAAAATGAAATAATTTAATGATTAATTTATGGGTCTAAAATACTATAAATTTACATGTATTTGGTTTCATTTGATGCAGAATATTTATCGTTCTATTGAAAATACAAACATTGTTGTAAGTTTCCATAATGGCGTCCATATAAAAAAAAAAATCTATATCCAATAGTGGTAAAAAATATTGCGTAGCACCATTCAAAAGAGTTTAAAAATTGCAAAGCAAAATCCGATATTTTTCATACATGCATGTTATTTGCAAAAAATACGAACTCCAAAATTTATATTTTTTATTTCTATATCTAATGACCAATGACTCATGATTTTTTTCAGGATAAACAAAACACCGCTAAAAAGACCTAATGGGGCAACTTTTATCTAATTTAATCTCATGATTTTAAAGACTCTGGATACCTGTATATATTTAGTTATTTATTTTTATGTAAAATTCCTTGCTTAAATAAATCGTTATTCTTTCAAGAACGGAAAACGATAGCTTCCTTTTTACATTTCATATTGGTAATGTTAAAAAAAATCGTTTCAACATTTGGAATAATCTATTGCAAATCATCAATTTTTACCTCCCGCTACGCTTGGTAAGGGAGTTATAGGGATCGTGCTAAAAATCGCATATCGAGATTTTGGTAAATGACCACATTTTAAGGTCCCTAGAATCCATTTTTAACATTTTCACGATGATGTCTGTGTGTATGTATGTGTGTGTGTGTGTGGATCCTGTATACGCTCTAACTCAAATACTATCATTCAGAAAATTTTGAAACCATGTATTTCTACCTTATTCTAATATGGAAGTATCTGATTAGATTTTGGTGGCAATCGGATAACCGGAAATGGCAGTTTACTTGAAGCTCAAGATAGTTTTTCTTCAAAACATACCTTTAAATGTAATTTTTTCTCAATTTGTTATTATAAAAATTAAAGATTATTCCATTTTCTACAAGTTTGCTTTAATACTTTTTCTATATATTGTATGGATAAATTTATAAAGTAATATAAAAATTATATACATAGGTAAATGGCGGGAGGTACTGTGTTGGTCACATCAGATTTTTATTTTAATGTACATACCAGATGTCATCTTTTCCTGTGTAAAATTTTGTATTGTGTAAGTTTGGTAGATGACATCTATCATAAAGTTGTAATAATTATTAAATTCATTAATTTATTTATCATTAAGCATGGATACATTTACCAACGCAGAAAAAACACAGGGGAACAATATTAATAATTAAATATCAATTAATAAACTTTTATCTATCAAAGTCAAACAATACGACTATTTGAATGGTATTTTGGTCTTGGATGGCACTCAGCAAAAAACTTAAAGACGGATTTTTATTTTACGTTTATCTCATAACAAGAACCTATGAATAAATTTAGGCTCATTGGATGTATTTATACTAGTTCTAAAATTAACAGGGCGAAACTTACAGCCATATGAAAATTTTACCATTGTATTTCCTATGGTCCATGAAAAAATTAAACACCCGGTATGTATAATATAAACTTGTGCGTGCTTAAATCCGCCACTGTTAATCTTCAAAAATATATAAAATATATAAAATATATGACATGTGTTTGATATATTATATTGAAAGAATGGCCTTTCTAAATTAATGTAATTAAAACAAATTCAAATTATATTTTCATAGCTATCTATACAATTATCAAATTAAAAAACTTGATTGAATGTTATATTTATTTCAATTTTAAATAATAAATCAAATATTGTCCAAAACCGTAAAATAGGTTAATGCTCAGGTAATCATGCATACAATTTAATTAAAATTAACCGCAAATACAATTAATTTGCTCCTAAAATTAACTGTAAATAATTGTAAAATCAGATTTAACAACAATCAAAATATGTCATCGTACAGTTTTTATATTTCTATTATTAGAAAAGTTATGTGGAATAATAATTATAATATGGGAAATGCAGCTGAGTGCATTAAATAATTGATGAAATGAAAAAGATTCTAGAAATCAACCACATTTATTATTTCAGTTCCAACAGTTTCGACCTCATATTGGTCTTCTTCAGGAGATGAAAGTTGATATAAATGTACTGTACATAATATATATTATAGAACAAACTACACACTCCTAAATCAACCATATCAAATAGTAGGATATGCCGACGACCTTAATATCCTAGGGAGAACTAAGGCAATCATTAAAGAATCCTTTACTAACCTAGAAGATGCCGCGAAATCAGTGGGATTTAAAGTTAATGAAAATAAAACTAAAGCTATGACCCAAAGCAGAAAACAACAAAATCAAGAGGGACAAAAAATGACCATTGGAGACTTCTCTTTTGAATTAGTAGATAACTTTATCTACCTTGGCTCAAATATATCAAACAATAATGATGAATCCATCGAAATAAGAAAAAGAATAACAGCAGCAAATAAGTCCTACCACTCACTACTGCCGATAATTAAATCCCGAAACATACACAGAAAAACCAAGATCAGGATATATAAAACCAAAATCCGTACTGTATTAACGTACGGAGGAGAAACATGGACCCTATCAGACAAGAACGCAGGTATGTTGGATAAATATGAGAGACAAATCCTACGTAGAATATACGGACCATCGAAAGACGGTGACGCCTGGAGGATTCGAATGAATCATGAGTTGTATGAGCTATATAATGAATCAAAACTCTCAACATATATTAAACTGGCTAGACATGTTCAAAGAATGCCAGATAATAGAGCCCCAAAAATTATATTTCGCGGACAACCTCCACGGAAAAGACCAGTCGGGAAACCCAGGCTACGGTGGGAAGATGGAGTAAAAAAAGATGCCAAAGAACTACTAAAAGAACGAAGATGGAAGGACACATGTCGGAACCGCAAAGTTTGGAGGCGAAAAATTTAGGAGGCCAAAGCTCGATTTGAGCTGTAGCGCCATCGTAGTAGTAGTAGTAGTAGTAGTACATAATATTTATGTGTATAATATATTTAATTAAACATACACATAAATATTATGTACAGTACATTTATATCAACTTTCATCTCCTGAAGAAGACCTATGTGGGGTCGAAACAGTCGAGGCTGAAGTAATAAATGTGGCTGAATTCCAGAAACTGTTTCATTTCATCAACTATCCAGCCAAGAAACTGATTATGACAATCTAGTTCAAATATAATCAAACATTTTTATTACATTATCATTTTAAGTAGTGATTTTTAATTATATTTATGGTTTAAGTTACAGTTTAGTTAATCAATTTTTATATAAAATGAAACAGAGCATTTTCAATTTTTGGTAAAAAAAAAATATAAAAATAATAGCACATTAGCTGTAGCTGAAAATACAAAATTAACTGAGTATTAGTTATTTCGATTTTACATTGCAATTTCATACAAACAGTAACCAAACGTCTTTATAATGACTATAAAATTGTTGTATACTGTACTTTAATATTATTATTATATATTTGTTAAAGAGTATAAAATCTAAAAAAAGCATTACAAAAACATTTCACACATTTGTTATTAGTTTATTTATTTTGTAATATTATATTGCTCAATTATAATAAAATAAAAATTGCCTATAAACTATAAAATATAAATTGACTTATTGACTAACAGATATTAAGTGTAAATAAAAAAACATGTTTACAGCTTGGTACCTTATACAGAAGTATATGAATAAATAAATAAATAAATAATAATAAGATATAAGAACAAAATATGCATTCTAAGAACTAATATAATTTATTCAGTGTATTTTTTAAGAAAATATATTTTATTTGAAATCGTCATTAAAGTGCATAAAACTCTTCATTAAAAGTTCAGAAATCGGCACTAAAGTAATCCATTATACGACGATTTCATACAAATGCAGTGTTGCCAACCCTTATGCCATATAATAGATTTTGGGTAGGTGTACGATATACAGTAGTAAATTTGTAAGTAAAATAATAAAAAATATGTGCAAGAACGAATTAAATAAATTTCGATGAAGAAGTTTAAGATAACACATAATTTTGAGTGTTCATTACGATAACTTCAATGTCCGGAGGTTCGCAACACTGAACATAAGTTCGTTTATTTGTCTGACAGCAACTGACAGATTTGTCAATATAATCTATAAAAATAATTATTGCTTTCATTTTCGAATTCAAATAAAACTTAATATGCACCTCGGCACTGAAGTTTCTTTTTATCACGCATATGGTTTATTTTCCTTGGCCCTATGGTCTCCGCCACTAAATTCCATATTCGTGATAAAAAGAGAAACTTCAGTACCTTGATACATAAATAACTATTACATTGTCTATAGTTGTCATAATAAATATTTAAATAATATTGGTGTTAAATCCTACTCGATTTGAAAGAATAAACATATATAAATATAAATGTGGCCAAAAATGTAAATTTTTCTATTTTCGTTTTTTGCTTGTAACTTTTTTATGTGAATTCAAACTAATTTTTAACTTGCACTTTTTAGAGGCACTTTTGTACGTGGAATTCAAAATTATCTCTTACCATTTCCCAGAAATTCATATTAATTTTCAATTTTCATATGGAACTCAGAGTAGGCTGTGATACCATTAAATAACCATTTTCTTTGTTCTCTTTTCAACAATATAAAACACTTGTACTTTAATTTTTAAATTATGTAAGAAATTACAAAATTAATATTTTACAACTTTTTCATATATTTTATTCAAGGAGGCTATGGAAAACAATGAAACATTTTGTTTTTAGTTCTCTTAATTGTCAATGTACAACAAATACTTTATTGTTGTGTTCATTGTGCTCGAACTTCGATATTTTTATTGTTAATATTACCTATTTTCGAAAAAAATAATAAATTTTTGAATTAATTCCTCCAAAATATGATATTAATAAAAGTGTCATGACTGCCGGTCACCATCCTGTATATACATACACACAGCCGAATATACGACTTTAAGATGTAAAATCAGACTTTCCTAATTTACTACTTCCCTAATTATTCCAGGTAAAAAAGCTTCAAATAAAAGTTGTAGAGCATAAAATTCTGCATAATAAAGGAGGAATGCGATAAAATTATATTTAAAAATCTTCTTAAAAATTATCTTATGGGAAAAGCTATTAGTCATTAAATGATTTTTTTTACAGATAATACTGATCGGGCGCAATGTTGAAAACATTTCCTATTATCTACTTTATACCTATGTATGTACTATTTATATTTATTTAATATTGTGTGACGTATTCTATACATGTACATAACATGTCGATGAATAAACTGCTATTATTATTATTATCATTATTATTATCTGAATCAATAAGCAAAATCAATTTTGTATGCCTTGTAACGGCAGAAATTAAGTATGAAAATGTCGAAAATCACCTCAAAAATAGCAATAGCCATGGAATTGAGACAAAATAAATAACAAATGTCTAACGGTTTATCTGTCATGTTATGTTAACTTATTTTTATTAGTTATTATTTCTAATTTATGTTCCAGTTACAAATTATCTGTTAATTTAAATTGATATTTGTTCACTTGAACAGAAATTACAAATAAAAATAAATTAACCCAGCTTGACAGATAAATCGTTAATATTTGTTATAATTTTCATATCTAATTTCTGCCATTACAAGACACACAAAATTTGTTTATTCATCCAGATGCAGAATTTTATGCTTTACAACTTTTATTTGAAGCTTTTTTACCTAAAATAATTAGGGAAGCAGGAAATTAGGAAAGTCTGATTTTACATAAGTCCTATGTAAAAGATAACACTGTGTTTTATATTCAATATTCAGGAATTTTCTTGTTCCGTGCCTATTGAAACATTGAAGCACATCGAGATTTGTGGTAGTTTATTGTAATAAATACATTGACGTATATGTTTGTGTATTAAAGTGATAATGAAAAAACTAATATTTAAATTGAAATATGAACATTTGGATGACGAAGGCGTTAAGTATGATGAGTCTACTAACTGGTGAGTAACGTATATACAATCATTTACTTTGTGTAATGTGTAAAGTATATACTACAGTTGAATTGATTATTATTAAAAAGGCACTAATCCACAAAATCATCAAATTGAGTTAAGGTCGGTAGTGCCGTCTACAACCCTAAATGCGCGTTTTGTGATGAAAAGACACACTTACTAGTAAATATATCAATATATAGCTGTGTAGAACAGCGAAAAGTTTACATTTAATCAAGAAACGGCATTTGTCCGGGACTCGTGCGTCTTCAATAGCAAACACATTTGCTGATTGGTGCCATTTCAATAAGAGTGTGGGGAAAGTCACTATAGTTACATATTAAATTACTAATATTTTTGAATGTTTTACTTAATTTTGATTTTTGTTCACTGCCAGCTAAGGGTTCCAAAGTCATGGTTCCTGGCATAAAGAGTATTGCGAAATTAAATTGCATTTATTTTAGTGTTGCCGTGGGATCTCGCGTTTTCGAGATCTCGTCTCGAAAATAGAGAAATTTCGAGACGAGAGTAATGCCCTCGAGATTTGCTCGAGACGAGAGTAGGTATTCGAGATCTCGATTGAACGATTTTTTTTAAATATGTATATAATTAAAGATATACAATAAGAAAAATAATTATCAGTACAAATATTTTCATTGCCTGTTTATTATTTATTTATTCATTTTAAATTTATAGGGTTTTAGTATAAAGAATAGGAACAAAACTGTTCCCTGTGGTGTACTCTCCACGCTAGTATTAAATGCTGTTGCTGCGAGTAATATTTGTTCAGTATTTTTTTACTTACCTGTTAAATGCCAGACTTAGTAAAAATAAAGTTTTAATCAGTACTATCTACTTACTCCTTTATTACTAGTTGCTAATTTATTTTCCTTAGATGAAAGTATAGAAAATTTATAACATGAAAAGGTAATATTTTGTGAATTTATTTTATATGTATTTATATACAAATAATAGATAAATACATCGTCACGCATACAGCTAATTATAAATTCGAGAAATTCGAGACTCTCGAATCGAGATCGAGAATAGAGGATGAAAAATATGACGAGACGAGACGAAAACAAATCTCGTCTCGAATTTTCGAGACGAGACGAGAGTGAACTGTTTCTCGCCGTTTCTCGTCTCGCGGCATCACTAATTTATTTTATTTTTTGTTCCTTTATAGCAAGTGTGTGTGTGTGTATGTGTCTATGTTTTTGGACGGCCATGTTTCGGTCTTCCGGATCATAATGGCAAGCTATAAATTTGTCAATAAACTATATTAATTTTGTCAAAATAATCTAATTTTGGAGCATCCTTCAACCAAATGAATATATGCTTATGAGGTGATCCCACATTTGAAATTCCACCCTCTCATAACTGTTTTCCACATAACAATTTTGAAAAATAGTCGAATTTAGTTTCAAAAGCAGCATTAATGCCACAATATCTTGCACAAGTAACTGGATTGTTTCGTATTAATTCTTCATTATTAGAAATAGTTTTGTTCTAGTTTAATTTGTATAAAGATTTTATTAATCCAGGCTACTATTTTTCAGGGTATGAAAGAGTTAAAAATATTGTTGGTATGCCCAGTTGCCGAATCATTGCCATTAAATCTATATTTAGTTTTCCAATAAGCCGGTGATGATCAAATGTTATATATAATATTTTCTAATTCTCTTTAAATATTTGTAAACTAGGCTTAGGGGCTCACAAATCATTTTATTTGTTATGATGGTATTATTATTAAATATAAACCGCCACTTTTTTCTCTTTTCAATGATGTATTAGTTTTTTATTAATGTATTTGAAAAAATTGGAGAAAATTAAGATATTGAAATACATGAGAAATAATTTTTATTCAAATATTCTAGGTGGCCATGTGAAAATAAATAATGAATAAATAGATAAATAAGTATATAATAAGTAAGTAATAATAAATCAGTAACAAGCAAATGTATACTTTGTTGATATTAACATTGTCACATTTTCTTTATTTTCACATAGCCACCTATAATATTTGAATAAAAATTATTTCCCATATATCTCAATTATCTTATTCTTCTCCAATTTTTTCAAATACATTAATAGAAACTAACACATCGTTAAAAAGAGAAAAAAAAGCGGTTTATATTTTAGTAAAATAATTAGGTTGCGATTTAAAAAATAAAAGTTGTTAGTCGTATCTTGTAAACCTGACTTTATAAAAAATATCTACATCTGCCATAAAATAATATATTTAAAATAATAAAACTTTTATATAAGCCATTTTTACCTCTCGCTAAGAGAGGTATTGGATTCATGCTAAAAATCGCATATCCAGATTTTATTGAATAAGCACGTTTTAAGGTCCCTACAATTCGATTTTAACATTTTTACGATGATGTCTGTGTGTGTGTGTGTGTGTGTGTATGTATGTAGGATGTTGGAAGGACGATTACTCAAAAACTATAAGACTTTAAATTTGTTTAACTACGTATTTCCCAATCGGACATTCATGGGAAGATCTGAAAAGGTTTTGGTAACAATTGGCCAACCGGAAGTAGAAGATTCTTGAAAAAAAATCTTCCAAATAATATTTTTTGAATTTTTTTCTTGGTAATATTAAAGAAAATTAAATTCTCTATCTGATATATTTAAATATTTTATTATATATTCTATAGATTTAGAGATAAAAGAAATATAATATATAAAATAATCTGTTATAATAAATATTACAGCCGAAAGATTGGCCATGGAAAATAGTTGAAAATTTAATTTTTTTGTAACTGACAGATAAATGTCAGTGTCAGAAATCCGGAGACATTACTGAAGACTTTTTCTGGTAATTATATACATTATATTATTTCTTAATGTATTAATAGTTAAATATTTAAAATTATAGGTATATTATATATATCCTTCAAAAATACTGTCAATCCTGACAATGAATTGGAAACATTTCGAAAAATTAGAAGAGGACAAAATTTCTTCATAAAATGAATTTAAAATTAAACAATCTAAATATAAGGAATAGATATATGTAAGTAGAATTTTTGGTATAGAGTGTAGGTATACAAGAAATGTTAAATACAATAGGGCGCGAGCAGTCATGTGATTTTGTTGGCCTTGACAAGCAGATATGGGGGCCCATGTCAGAATGATAGCTAGTAATTATGTATATAGATGTCAAGTATCAAAATTTCTCATTCTAAATTTAGTGATTTTCCAATTCCATGTGGTTTATTTTCCTCGACAAGTAAATTCCACACTCCTGGTGACAAATTAACTACGTGTATTTAGAAAATCTTGAAATTCTGAATGAAAAATTGACAATTGACATCCATGTACATAATTACTAATTATCATCCTGAAACAGGCCCCCACATTTGCTTGTCAAGGCCAACAATGTAACATGACTGTTCGCGCCCTATACTTATGTAACCAAAAAAGGAAGTGGCGAGAGGTATTGTGCTGGCCACAACAGATTTTTTTTATATTACTTATAATAAAAAAGTTAAAGTTGGGGGCGTCTTCATTGTTACTTAGAAGTTACGCACCCTAAAAATAAAATTGTGGGGTTGTAAAATCATAAATTATGCTAATTATGTTCAATAATGATATTTTGTACTAACCTAACTAAAAATATATTATTTATATATTTAATTTGGGCCATAGAGGGTTAAATCTAATCTCATACAGAATTTCCTTTCAATCGATTGGTCTGTTCAGACACCAGAGTGTTGTAAATCAAAATCCATTGTTACAATCTACAACACAATGAAATAAAATATAGATAGTTAAAGCTGCCTTTGTGTTGTAAATGACAACATTTATTGCATTAATTTTCGAAATATAATTTATTCTCCTGATTAGGAATCGTGAGATGTGAGTTACAAATAGCACGATTTCACTGTTGAGAATTTATCATGCAGCATTAAGTTGCTTCACCAGCACGACAGATGGAACGATCCATCCGAGCGTTATTTGAACATAAAATCAATTCGAGTTCTGGAGTAACTGTTGTATTTATTCAAGCAATAATAACGGGGAAGAAAATTACAAAGATGGATTTTAATTTAACAGTTTTATTACATGCATTCTTTTAAAGATTGGTTCATAAAAATTTCTACATGAAACTATACTGTCCATATGTTTCTCATAAATATTCAATAAAATAATATAAAAATTAAAGGAAAAACCTTTTCCCAAGCGTAAAATTACCGATGCCGGGAGTTAATGGAACACTTGCCGACATCAGTTTCGCGGCCCGGTCTTCTCATATGTGCAAATTATTTTATTTTACAACTATGCTTTTTTAGGTTACAGTCATAAAATTGTCAAGAAGAAAACCATAAAAACATTTTCGATTGTAATAAAAATTAACAATGTGTCAAATTAAACAATAAATTACCTACATTCTTTTTTATCTTGACAGAGTAAAAGTACTTCTTCGCTTTGTATTCTTAGAATAAAACTAGAGCATAAAATGAAACAAAAATTAAAGTTGCTAATTATCATCTTGACATTTGTTGGACGGTCTTCAGCATTAACTGAAGGACACTAAGATCCTCATGTTGATAAATTTTACAAAGAACTCTGCATGGTGCAGTTAAATTCTCATTATTGTTGAATAAATAAGAATAATTTGCACATGCATTGTGCAGAGTCAGATTGTGCAAAATGTGAAAAACTTTTAACAGTTAGAAATGTTTTGCAACGGAATATTATGTTAGCTGGGATACTAATATCTCATTAATACATAATAGAACACGTGGCGATTCTACAGAAAACGTTGTTTATAAGAAGTGAATAAATGTCAATAATTTTAACTGGATCAGTCATATTTCACCACACCTTTTAAGCAATATTAATTTTTGAGTATGATTGGCGAGGAGGGGTTATGTGATCATACGGGACGCCATTTCAAGCCAATAATATTTTTTTATAAAATGATCTTATTTGTAAAGAAAAAAATCTGATGTGGCCAGCACATAACCTCTCGCCGTATATTTTACCTGGCTGTATGCATAAAGCAAAGAATATTTTTATAAATACAAATAATATATTCATATAAATCTATGACGTATAAACTTCTTTGTTATTCAATAATAGCATGTCTCAACATGAAGATATTTTACCATAAATTATGTTACAATAAATTACAAAGTAGAGTACTATATATAAATATTAGGCTGGTAACAGCAATTTTCAATTCGAACAACGTTGTTTACTTTCTCTTCATATTCTTCTAGTAAAAACATTAATTTTGGGCGGTCTAAAATGTATATATGGATTGTGCATCTATTCTTACATATTTTCTTTTACATTTTATTTTTTCATACATGTTATATCTAAATAACACTAATTCCCTTTAATAAAGTGACGGATAGATTGCACTCCGATTATTCTTATATCGATGTGTAATTTTGTCAATATTTACAACTTACTTGAGAAGAATTTGATAGCTTTTTCGCAATTCAAAGTTACTCTAGTCTACAGTACTGGTGTACATTGTCCCATAATGTTTGAAACAAATTTAAGTCCTTCAACCTAGACTTGTCATCTCCATAATAGTCACAGATCAAGAACTAAAGGGATTCTCCAAGTACATTTTTAATTCATTACTCATTATTTCTGACACTGTCATTTATCTGTCAGTTACAAATAATTTAAATTATCAACTATTTTTCATGGCATTCTTTCGGCTGTCAAATTTATTACAACAGATTATTTTATATATTATACTTCTTTTATCTCTAAATCTATGGAATATATAATAAAATATTTAAATGTATCAGATAGAGAATTTAATTTTCTTTAATATTACCACGAAAAATTTTCAAAAAATAATATTTAGAAGATTTTTTTTCAAGAATCTTCTACTTCCGGTTGTCCAATTATTACCAAAACCTTTTCAGATCTTCCCATGAATGTCTGATTGGGAAATACGTTGTTAAACAAATTTTAAGTCTTATAGTTTTTGAGTAACCGTCCTTCCAACATCCCACACACACACACACATCCACACACACACACACACACACACACACACACACACACACACAGACACACACACACAGACATCATCGTAAAAATGTTAAAATCGGATTGTAGGGACCTTAAAACATGCTTATTCAATAAAATCTGGATATGCGATTTTTAGCATGAATGCAATACCTCTCTTAGCGAGAGGTAAAAATTAAAATACAACAATATTTTTTTTCAATTTGTGAAGGTGTTGATTACAACAAAGAATATTTTGATTATAGTTCAAGAATATTGATTACAAGAATAAATCCAACAATGAATCCATTTTTTAAATACTAGAATTTTGCGAAGGATTCAATACTTACGATTTACGAGTACAATTCTGAAATCTAAGGGAGATAATTTTATTTATCGTTTCTGCCGATGTTGAATTACCCTGATTTACTATTTAAATTTAGTAGAAAAAAGTAAAAGAAATATCCTGTCAAACGGATAATTTTATGGCATTATTATATTGTACTCGTAAACAAAAACTGAGAAATTGTTTACAACAAACAATTTTAGTAATATTGATTACAAACTGAATCTAACAAAGGAAATTTCATCAATATTTTAAATCTAGCATTTTTCGGGGAAGCAAAAGCGCGAGGCTATAATAAAACTTCCACCAATGTATGTATACCATTATCAATTCACAATCATCCTCTTTTTAAAACAATAATTTTCAAAATAAATCAATGAGTTACAACCTTTCAATTTATTAATATTTTTGACAGCTCTATTAAAATTTGTTTTCCGTCTACCGTTTATTAATAGGCTATCTTAATGTATAGAAAATCATTCATTAATGACCATTATTAATGCATGATTTTTTTAATAATAAACGATTTATTGGGTGCGTTCACCACATGGAACACAGCATGTATTTTGCTAACGCTAAGTTGTAGCAAAAAGGTAGACAGAATTAAAAGTCATGCTTTTGACACTTACTAGCTAGATATATTCACATAGCATACCTTTAAAATGAATTTGAAAGAATAAAATTCCTCAAATAACATAAAAAACCGCTTGTGTTGTCTAGCATTAAGTAAACTGAACGCACCCACTGAAAACAATTGATGACAAAACTTATTGATTTTCTGACGTAAAATTTGACGTTCGCTCAACCATTACTAACCTAAAAAAATTTGTCATGGAATAAAATTAGATTTTCCATTTAAGTAAGATACGGTCAACGAAAAAATATTGTAACTAACACGTGTGTTAATTGGCGATTAATGATCTCAACAATTAACAGTTAAAATGTCTCGATCATTAATCGCCCTCATTAACACACTTGATAGTTAAATAACTATTAACCTACTTTATTATAGAGATCTACGACAATAGTGCTAGGCAACCCCAACATAAACATTTCCATCCCGTGCGGCGGAAGTAAAATCTGTTATTTCCCACCCAAGAGATTGTCATTACAGTCAGGAATTACGTATTTCCAACCTCTAAAAAGTTAGGAATCAATAAATTATTATAATGCATAAATGATTGACAGAAAAAAAATTGCTCGCTAATCACTTTTAATCATTTGTTCATACACATGTACAATTTTTTGATTTATTAATAATTTAAAAATAGTAATTATATTAAATTCTTTTAAACTTTAATATTATTTCTTGCAATCATGAAACTGCGAAGTTTAGTCATACATACTCGTACACTAGCGGTTATTGAAATCGGAGCACCAAAAAATAATTGCGAATCACATTTTGCGGTATTTTGTTCCATTTCGACTACAGTCCATTCATTCATTAAGTTCAGGGCTTTAAGCGCTAACCGCTTTTGTCACAACGACCTGTAAGATCTGTTGTAACAAGGCCCTATCTTAGTTTTCTGGAAGTAGTTCCAATTACTGCTCCAGGAGTCAGTTTCCCGATCTCATTTGCCGCGAGGTACATTGTCCAAGATGGTAAGTCTACTTACGGCCACAGCTGGACATTCACATACAATGTGTTCCGAAGTTTATACGTCCTCTTCGCAGAGTCGACAGATGTTGTTTTCAGCTATACCAATCGTACATTGATGGTATTTCAGAGGACAATGACCAGTAAAGGTACCTGTCATAGTTCTAAAGTCCTTTTGGCTGAGAGCTAATAGCTCTTTGGCGTTTGTCAATGAAAGTGAAATGAATTTCTTCGACTGAATAAGGCCCAGTATGTCTATCCAATATGAGGCTATGGCTGCTTCCTCCCAGTTTTTGATTTCCTTCTTTATAAAGGGTTTTTTAAAAGTCCACAAGAAGGTTCAGGCCCGTAAAATGGTAGTTTAGCTCCCTTTTTAGCGAGATCATCTGCTTTTCCATTGCCTAGAACTCCCTTATGCCCCGGTACCCACCACAAATTGACGTGGTTATCTTTGGCCAGTTTTTGTAGGGTGTTCATGTAATTCCAGACTAGCTTTGACTCACAAATCCATAGCTCTTCTACATTTTGTTTTGGCGTCTGGATACGTTGCACTGTCCTTCGTTAGACATCCCACAGTTTTTCAATAGGCGACAAATATTGAGAACGGGCAGGCCATGGAATCACTGGTATTCTATGCTGAAGGAAGGTTAATACTCTTCTGACAGTCTTGCTTTATCCTGCTAAAATACGGCTGCTGGATGGCGTTGAATATGTGGAGTAACATCCGGTATTAGGATCTCGTCAATGTATCGCTGGCGGTTTAAAGTGCCTGGAATACGAATTAGACGAAATTTCCAGTTGTAAGAAATTGCTTCCCCTTGTGTAGGCGCCGTATGACGCATACGAATGCAGGCCACATTCCTTCTTTTCGCCGACGTCTTCTCACAAGAACCGCAGCGTCATTTTGGTACAAACAAAAACGCGATTCGTCAGAAATAGTTATTTACATACCAAGTGCGGGAACGAGTGGTTCTCGCAAGCTCGCTTCGCCATGCATAGAACGATTCCGGGAATCAAGTTCACACACACGGTTTATACAATATTTTTTGTAAATGTTTTATTTATTAAAACTTTATTACATATTATACATATACACTGCTTTGTAGCTAATTTCAGAGTAATGTGTCAAATTTAAATTTCATTTATTTTAATGTTTATTTTTATGTAGTGTAGTGTTAATCATGGTATGTAAATAACTATTTATTACTTACAAAGTATTTCACTTGTACTATACTGCAAATTTAAACTTATTAAACTTGTTAAATATCTTATTGTTTTGTTACAATTTACATTAAGTTTGTTGGTTATGTGTTACCGACTCCCTGAGTACTCTGTCTTGCCGACTTCCGCCGAGCAGAAATTGTTGCCAATATAGTGAACCAAATGCACTAAATTCATTATTCATTCAATATTCCACCATTTTCTCTTTATTAATATTATTAAGCGAAAGAGTATTTGACAAACTATACTATACTATTATAAATTTAGTTCTTTAAGAAATGCTTTATAAATAGGAGAGTGTTTTTTGCAAAACTTTCCGGTCACTTATTTGGTGGAGACCTGGAAATTACCGTTTCGGATGTTCCTTAGGCGACGTGAAATAAATTTCAATGCATGAGTACAAAAAGATAATTTCATTCCACTCTTTATTCCATAACTGCCTTTCTTTCCACGAATTCTACCAAACTGTGACGAATACGTCGTACAGATAGTGGGTATCTTGTCACTGTCCACCACGACCGTGCTACAGTTGGTGCACTTTTAGAAGGTCTTGTAACGTTGACCGAACAAGATGTTAGTCCTCTGTCGCTGATGTCTTCCGGCGGGCTCCAGTTCCTGTCTGCCAACTGTCTGTACTTGTCTGTGCCCACTGTCGCAATATGCGTGAAATTGTGCTTATAGTCGATGGGAAATAAGATCGCAGCGTCAAAGTGGAACTAATGTTAACGGGATAATTTGACATTTACTAATTGTATTTATGCATTAAGTGTATAATATTAAGAGATATTACATATGTAAACGTAAATATTATAAACATAATAGATAATACTTTTGTTTATACAATCAAGAAAATGTCACGTGTATAATTTATCCCGTCAACTATAGTTCCGAAAATACCACCAGATGTCATATTGCTTATTTCCCATCGCCTATACTGCGAGTTACACGATCCGCTATATCGCACAGTGACAATCCGTTTTCGCGTATACCCACGAAACGGCTCGTTTCAAAATCACTCACTTGCGCAAATCGACATTGTTGAGTTGCTGTCTTTGACGAACCATGTCAACTAAATTTGCTTGATAATTAAATTTAAACCTGCATGTTTTCTGAACGAATGTTCTCAGCGATTCCAAATTTTAGTCATTTATTCTTCTAATAATAAACATCCTCTGTGTTGAAATTCGTCCGTTTATTCCCATTATATTTTGGTGTTCTGATTTCAACGACCGCTAGTGTATATAGAAAACTAGTTCACAAATTGCAAGTATATTATGTCTTTACTACTACTTTCTTTTTAAACTCCGCCCACTATTTTACGAATAGTAATAACTGTATTACTTCTTATTACTTTGTATCTGTATTGACATTCTTGAAATCAATATTAGAAAGTGATATGTGTATATCAGCAATAGAAAATTATACAGTAGGAAACAGTCATTTACTTTGCCATTATTTTAATTATAGTTATTAAGATAACCAAATTTTTAAACCGCTAATGTCACTAGATATTATAAAAGAGAAAATATATTTGTAAATTTTAAATAACGCATTTCACTCGAAAACATTTCTGTTGGAGAAAATTAATTTTTCCTTGTATTTGAACGTACTTGACAAATTCTTATCCTTTAAAATAAAACAATCTTTTCAGCAACAATAGTAAGAAATACAACTGACACACCTAAAAATACAAAACCTCACAGAAGTAAATTTTAGTAAAAGTTTGTCTCTATTCTTTTCTGTTATCTGGTTAGCAATCAAACCTTGTTTCTTCGCGAGTGAAGAAGCTTCAGCCAACATTCAATATCCTAGACTTGTGCTCATCGTTTAAAGAGAACAGTGAAGGTTAGAGTTACTCGAATGATCGCCACACTCGCCACGCACTTTCATACTTTGTAGGACAGAGAAGTCAGAGTCAGTGACTTGCTAACGAAATTTCTAATTTTTATAATAATTAAAAGATATAGAATTTTTACCTCCCGTCACCTTTAGGTAAGGAAGGTATTGTCTTTGGTCAAAACATTCAATGATGAGTTTTTAGTGAATAATGAAGTTTTAGGGCCACTATAATACGATTTTACCATTTTTACGATGATGTCTGTATGTATGTGAGTATGTGTTTGTGTGTGTGTGTAATACCACGATTCCAAAAATTATATTTTTTTCGTATTCCTCAAGTTTACATCCAGAAGAACAACTGATTAGATTTTGGTTATAATTGGTGAACCGGATGTAGCCTCATTTGAAGATTTAACAGTTAAATTTGATTTATTGATATTTAACGTTATTATAACTTAAAGAATATATTATTCTCTATACGATTGATTGCATTTTATACTTCATATTCAATAGATAATATAGTGTTAAAGAATTTTAAAGAAATTAAATTTTATAAATCACCCAGCTATGCTAAACATGGAAACTACTAATATATTCATATAATTCAAATTGACAGGTGTCAGTATAAATAAAAAGCAAATTAATGTGGCAGAGATGAGGATGTTGAAGTAGATGTTGGGGAAGACACGAAAAGATAGGTAAGGAAATAACTCTAGTGTTACAAGTTTCTGAAAGATACAAGCGAGATGATTACATTATAGTTTGAAAATGTCATGAGGAAAAATGAAGAATATATTGGATGAAGAATGAATAGCTTAGTAATAGAAGGTTGTAGAAACAGAGGAAGACCAAATATAAGATGGAAGGACTGTATTGCGGAAGACTTGAGAGAAAAGGAACTGAATGAGAACGACACGTAAAACAGGAAGAAGACCCTAACAAATGGGGAAAGCAAGTGCAATTTGCATAGTTTGTTTATGAAATAATTTTACTGGAAATTTAGAATCTTTTGCAAGAAAATTTATGTATGGAATTTATACATAATGCACAGGATTGACGGAAGGTATTGTGCTGGCCACAACAGATTTTTTTATTTTTATACTGAAGGTATAGTTCATCCAGAGATCATGTTCCGGAAGACTCGTTATCGTTTTATTATGGGTTCACAATAGCTAAAACCGCAATGCCAAAATATTTCGGTCCGTACAGTCGACCAGTTCAGTATTTGCAATGCACCAGCATATATTTTACGCCCAGTATTCGACTGTAGACCAAGACTGCACGTTTCAGATTTTCTAAACCGATTACCAGGGCTGTATTTGCTAATATCTAAAATTTTAATGCGTTAATCTTTTGAACTTAGAATTTCCCTAATTTTCTTATAGCTTATTATAAGGTCTGTGAACTTGTCTCCAAAGGATTATAAAACCGTTATTTGTGGCTATGTAGGTATATAAATAGGTGGTGAGTTTAATTATTTTCACTTGTCATTTGTACCTCCTAACTAGTGTACGAAGGCTGAAAGTGTTTTTTGTTTTGTTAAATTAAATTCAACAGTCAACAACGTTAACAATATTTCGCCCGTGGGAAGAAAACGAAGAATTAGAAAGTGCTAGTAAAAGTGTATTACCATCGCCTAATATATTTAAACCTTTTTTGCCAACTAACAAAGGTATGTGATAAAACTGTTAAAAAAATTATCAGAATAGGTGGTCCGGTACCTAAAAGAGTTCGAAAAGATTCAGATACTGACAAAATAGATGATTTTACGAAACAATATATAGTACGAACAATACATAATTCTTATGCTAATAATATTGTTCACACATTATCATCTTTACATACAACGTTAAGAAAAGATATTTCTTTTGTACCTTCTCGATCATGCCTACATCAGTGTTTAAAGAAAATGGGTTTTGTTTACAAAAAATTAGATCAAAGACAAGCAGTACTAGAACAACCGCGAATAGTTGAGTTACGGCACAAATATTTAAATAAAATTACTGTTTTGAAAAGTAAAATGTGTGAAATGAAATATTTCAAACCCCTACTCAAATTTTTCATTACAGCCCTGGCACATGCCAGGCTATTGGGACCCTCTATTGTACTGCCGTAATAAAACGATAACGAGTCCTCGGAACATGATCCCTGGATGAACTATACATTAGAAGAATCCCAAACATGTTTAGCTGAGCCCCAGAGGTTCATGGGTCCGGACCTCTGTGTTTTTCACCTTCACAGCACGCGGCTCTATGGACCCAGGGTTATCCCATTCAACTCTTCGGTTCTTACATTCATTACAATAAAAACAATAAAGAAAATTTGATTACAATAATGAAAATGAGTAACCAGCACTCTAAAAAGGCAAAATTGAATGATGCAATATCAAATTCAGATGTACCGAGGCGGCGCAATCCCTTGTTATAGTCGGTACCCGGTAGCTATTCTAATTCTTTTGTAAAGTAAACAGACATAAGGCCAAGAGTAATTTCTGACATGTCCACAATGATGTTTAAATGTAGTGGTAATCCAACCCCACAACGTGACACAAAAACTGCATTCTCCAAATAGAGATACATTAGCGGTTAAAGTGGAAGATAATGTCAGCCATTGGATAGATCGGCCATAGCTCAGTTGGTAGAGCGTTACTCCGGCAAAGTAATGGTCCTTGGTTCAAATCCAGGTGGCTGACATTATCTTTTCACACTTTCATAATTTATTTAAAACAGAAAACTTTCAAGAATATAAATTACTTTACAAAACATCTCATGTATTTAAACAATTATATCATTAAGCAAATACAAATATTAATCTTTATTTAAATCTAAGTACAGTGTGTTTACTGTAAATATTACAAGGTAGTAACAATCAACATTAAAAAATATATGAAAGGTCGTTACACTGAATAAGAAAAGAAATGATAGCCTTTATAATTTTATAGCGAAACATTATAATTGTTGTTTCCCTCGCATGGCATATGCTATTTGAAATAATTTCAATTCTATTCGATTTCTAAGAATACTAATTGAAGAAATTTCACACAGTGATAAATACATAATTTCTGGTTTATGGAACTTAGAAATTTGTTTTAGATTTGCTAATATATACAAAATGGAATTTCTGATAATTTTTTTCTTAACAGAAAAGATGAAAGCTACTGTAGAAATATATTGTAGTAGGTATATTAAAAAAAAAGTAAAAGATAGAGAGTTGACACAAATGTATTGATAAAACATAAAGTAGTGAAAGTAATGTAAATAAAATTAATATATATGGTCAGAAAAATTGACTGTCGGGTTATAAATATCGTAATTATGACATTATTTGTGCCGCTCTGTTGAAAATAAACATAATTTTTTTTTTATTGGAAATAATTTCTTATGGGAGTAAAAACAGAGCAGCACAAATAATGGCACGTTGGCATTCAAAAGTAAATATTGACAATTATGTGCCTCTTTGTTATAATTACAATCTTTATACGAGTCAAAAATCATATTAGTTCGGGCGGAACAATGTTTTACCTTAATGACATTTCATTTTATTACAAAAAACTCAATAAATATTTTATTCTTACATACATAAATTATATTATTAGGTACCGTAAAATATACAATTTCAGTTTAAATTAACAACAAAAAGAAAATAGTTTCGATAACAATTATGTTTTAAACTAAATTATAATTATAACATATGAATCAGAAAATGTACTTCGACCACTTATAAATTTTGCATGAAGTAAGCGGTGCGTGATTCAACTGTTGACAAAACAATATTACCAGCACTTCGGCATGAAACATTTCGATTTCACATTTGATTCCGTGATCGACAGTACAAGGTGTTATTAATTAGGAAAAAATGAAAATGTTATAGAAACAAAAACAAAGTGAGCCGTCACGGGATGCCTGACAGATATGAAACATCGAAATTTAATTTTAGTGAAGTATTTATTGCTCGAAACGCAGTGTTGTATAGTATTTGAAATAAGTATTTGAAATAGATTAAGTATTTGAAATACTGAAAAATAAAAATATTTTGTATTTTTAGTTCAAATACTTTTCAAAAGTATTAATACATACTAATTTTCAATATTTGAAATACGGAGAGGGCCGACGAGTCACGGGGCTGGCCGAATGGCACAACCGTCGTGTCATAGGAGTTCTAATGCTAATAATCGAGTTTCAAGGAAAATTGTGAAACAAAATTGCCGATCAAATGCTCGAAATATTACGTTATAATGGCGGGAAATTATCGGAAAACAAATTTCGGTATCTACCACTATAAGAAAAATTAAACAAATAGAATACAATTATTATAAAGTATTTTTTTACAATTTCTCTGTTAAAAAGGATTATTAGTATTTTGTATGTTTCACTAGGCCAAAGAAAAGCCTTTGCTTACAAAATTGCAACAACGTAATAGGTTGAAATGGACTAAGGATCAAGAACAATGACAGAGTCATTTGAAGTGTTGAAGTTTGCCTGGGAGATTGTAGAAAATGCGCATTGCGTAGGTAATTTTTCAAGACAGACTGTTTGTTTAAAAAAGTTAAATTTACTGAGAGCGTTTTGGTTTGGGGTTGTATGTCTCTGGAAGAGGGATGGGAAAGCTACGTTTTCTAAATATTAAACTTTTAAAAATCTATTTTTTATTTCCTATTACAAGCATTTAGAAATAATACTTTTGTAATAAAGAGAAAATAATTAACAAAAATTGATTACAACAATGAAAACAGTGATATAATAAAAATGCATTATATTTTCTTTTCTTGTTAATAAAAAATAACTGAGTGTTAACTGGGTTTTTAACTCATTATTCGTGGTTATTAAAATAACAAAACAAACTTTATTTCAATACAAATACAATAAGAAAACTCAAGATCAAACTATATGCGTCACAGCGTCACACACACCCAAAATCTCATACAACTACTGCCATCTATATACATTTGTAAACATACTTCAGTTATAAATTTTTAGCCGCGAACATTCGGCCATCCTACTTTAGATCGACCTCGATCGACTGTTATTATTTTACATTTTTAATACTTAATTCTACTGTACATAGTCTTCTAGTCTCTTCGGTTTTTCTCGTTTTCTTCTAGTACTAATTCTAGCTTCATTTACACTTATACTACTATCTCGCGCACCTTGCTCTGCTTTTGTATCACTTTCACTACTCACTTTCTCACTTATATTTTCTTGTTGTTCGTCTTCGGTATCTGATTCACTCGATAAGTCTTCAGCAATAAACGAATAATACGGTTTCATTGAATCTGCTGCTGCCACGCCCTGGTAGAATCGTTGACTTCGTTGTACTTCTGGCAAATCTTCAATTCTGTACCTATCATGTGGAAGTACTTCTACAATAATGTAAGGTCCTCTATATTTAGTTCGTAATTTCCGTGATTCTCCTGTCGCTGGTATTTCTCGTCTGATCAATACCATATCACCTATAGAATATGGCGTTGCCTTACTTCGTTTTAAATTGTATCTGGTTCGTTGTTTCTCTTGATCCTCAGAAATTTCTCTTATTGCTTTGGCTCTTCTTTCTTCCAAAGTTTCTTCTTCGGTGTTTATCTTCAAAATTTCATCTTGTAACGGATTACCATCAAAATTTCTTGGTCGGTAGTTAAATAATAAACTAAAAGGTGTTGCTTTCGTGGCATTATGAATAGTGTTGTTTAATGACCACTGTATTCTCGGAACTATGTTATCCCAATCTCGATTATTTTCTTCCTTACTTGTCGAAGCAAGAGCTGGAGTAATTACTCTGTTTACTCTCTCACACTGCCCATTCGCTCTTGGAGTATGTGTAGCATTCTTAATGTGTATAATGTTCTTTTGTTTGCAAAACTTCTCAAAAATGTTGCTGGTAAATGCAGTACCCCGATCAGTTATAACTCTTACAGGGGGACCTAGTAGATTGCATATGTCGTTTAAGAACTTCACGGCTGATATTGATTTAGTATTCTTTACTGGCTTTAACATTACGTGTTTAGTAAATCCGCCAATTGAAACAATTAAATAACAATTTCCTTTTCGACTCTTTTCAAAAGGCCCAAGATGATCCAAATGAATAGTGTGATAAGGCACACCAATCTTATCGATCGGATTCAAAACTCCTGGCTTCTTTCCACCTGGTTTTTTATGGTATAGGCATTCTAAGCAAGCTCCAATATAGCTTTTTACGTATCTTCTTATTTTCGGAAACCAATACGATTGAAGTATTTTACCCACAGTTTTATCTATTGACATATGTCCTAAATCGTCATGACACATCTTTAATATTCTCCACCTAATGTTCTTAGGAACAACCCATAATTTCCTATTATTAATTACTCGAAATATTCTTCCTTCTTCTTTAATATATTCTTTACGTATTTTAAGTTCTTCTTTATTCTCATTTACCCGTTTCCTTTCTGCATAACTCAATCTATAAGGTCGATAAGTAACAGTTTCATTCTCAATTAATTCAATGTCCATTTCTACTTCCTGGTTACACCCAATATCAGCAAGAGTTAATGCAAAACAATCTTCATACTTGTCAATGAGTTCTTTAAGTTTCTTTCTGTCCTCTACTTCTATCGCATCAGATAAACAACACTTCTCAAACGCATTTTTCAATTTAATTTCTCCACGCCCTTTTTGTTCATCATCAGATATTTGAATTTCATCAGCTGGTTTACTCGGACTAGCTCTGAATACTTTTTCACCTTCTTTGATTTGTAAATCTTGATTATTGAAGTTGATAAGTGGCAAAGTAACTTCACCTTCTTCATCAAGCTTAGCAATGCATCTTGGCAGACATTTATTTTTGCTATAATGTGTATCCACCATTACTTCTTGATTTTCTTGACCCTCGGCATACATTGTAACAAATCCCACGTATCCCGGTGGTATTACTACATTTTCTTTAGAGTGTAGTACTATCTTTCTTGGTGGCAAGTCTGGAATTTTCATATTACGCAAATCGTTGTCATCGATGTCTAGATTACCTTCTTTCTCTTCAAATAGACGTAAAGTATTTCTCCTTCTTACTAATGTGATATGTGGTTGCTCAGTAAAAGGCTGTCCAATCAATAATGGCACTTTTTGGAAAATATCAGGAACAATATATACTTCACATGTTCCTTCTGCATGATCAACTTTAATAACAGCTTCCGTTATTACCCCTAATGGTTTTACTTGTCCAAATCCGTACCCACTAATTATAAAAGGCGACTATAATTCTTCATATGTTAGGTTTAAGCGTAAAGCATCGCTTTCTCTGAGGGTGACACATTTACTACCTTGATCTATATAACTACTTATTAATTTTCCATTAATAAAACTCTCCATAAAATATTTCGTATCACTATTATTACCGTTACCGTCCGTAATACAAAGTGATTCTTTCTTCGTTGCAGGACAATTTTTCCATATATGACCCTCTTTCTTACACCCATTACAGATTATTGAGCTTTTAGGGGCTTTACAAAATTTTGCAACATGTCCATAATTCCTACAGTTGAAACAAAGTGGCTGATCTTTAACATCACGGGGAGGAAGTTTAGTTTTCGGGACAAATTCAACAGTAGTTCCACTTTTCTGATACTGTTTACCACTAGACGAACTTCCAGTTTCAGCCCTTATACGCTGGGACGAAAATCTTTCACAACGAGCTTTTGTTAGTCGTTCAGCTTGTTGCAAGTCATGCAGCAGATCATCGATATCATTATGTTGTTTCGGCAATACTATTGCACACAACTCACGAGATTGCAGACCAACCAGAATTTGCTCTTTTGTCTCATCTACATTTAGTCCTACGGCAAAACAAAGTTTGGTTTTATCGTGGAAATATTCACTCACCGATTCGTCCTTCTTTTGTACACGTTCGTTCATTAATCGCCATTTAGTCGAAACCTGGATTTGAGTGCAAAATGTTTTCTTAAACCCAGCTTGAAATTTTTCCCATGTATCTAAATCATTCTTTCTGGCCAAGTACCATTTACGTGCACCGTAAATCAACTGAGTCCTTGCAGTTTCTAGTGCGAAAGAATCAGGCCATGCATGTAGTGTTTGCATACTCTTAATATTTTCAATCCACTCTTCAGCTTTCGTGGAATCCGCATCACCATCAAAACACATAATGGTTTTAGTCAAGTCTGGCATGATATGAAACGATTTTGCTTCATTTGTCGCTCTTTCCGGAGTAACTACAGATGTACTTGCCGTAGTCACCAACCTCATCATGTTCACGATCATTTCATCTCTTCTACGATTTTCTTCAATCATTACTCGCAACATTTCGCTTGTTGAAACTTCTCTCGGAGGATTATTAAAAACACCTTCCAAACTATCATCGCTTTCAACTTCTCTACCTTGGTTTAGGCTCATTCTTCCCGCTTTTATTTCCCACCAAAAACAGTAATTATTAACCTCACTTTTTCAATTTCACCTCACTTGTCTTCACTTCGCTTTTGTTTCTTAATCCCGCTTCTGAATTTGTTAACTGGGTTTTTAACTCATTATTCGTGGTTATTAAAATAACAAAACAAACTTTATTTCAATACAAATACAATAAGAAAACTCAAGATCAAACTATATGCGTCACAGCGGCACACACACCCAAAATCTCATACAACTACTGCCATCTATATACATTTGTAAACATACTTCAGTTATAAATTTTTAGCCGCGAACATGAGATAGATAGATATAATAAACATGTGCATGTATTGCATTTTTACTGTATTTATAAAAAAAAATATAATATATATATATAATATAAAAAAATTATTTTTCATTGACAATAAAGAAAATACAATGCATTTTTATATCACTGTTTTGATTGTTGTAATCAATTTTTGTTAATTATTTTCCCTTTATTTATTATAAAGTTATTATTATTTCTAAATGATTGTGATAGGAAATAAAAGACAGATTTTTAAAAGTTCAGTATTTTTTTTGAATATATATATATATTTTGACTCGTAGTATGAAATACATTTTCTTTTTGGCCCATATCAACGGAGTTTAACTGCATGATGTATATCAAAACATATTATTTTTGTTTTAAACGAATTTTCCCTAAATATTTATAGAAATATACATTAGTATGTTTTTATTTTGTAGATAAATAACCAACCCACGGAATAATACTGCAACAACAAATATTGTTTTCTTTTGCTCCGCTGTTATAAAATCAAAACACAAACATAAAAATGAACATTCTCTTGTTTCGAATTTCCATGATACATAAACAATTGATTAATTTAACAAACCGTATAGTAGTTAACATTATTACTGTCTAATTATCTAGTATCAGACATAATAATTATCATTCTCCGTGTGAAAATCCACAGTAACTGTTAAACTTCACAATGTATTACAGGGTCTTTCTTTGCAACTTCAGACAGTAAAACATACATGTTATTAAGTAGTGAAAGTGTTCCTCACTTCACATGCATCGAGCTATTGTTGTTGGCCTATATTCATACATTGAAAAATGAAGATGATCAAAATTAGTCAAGTATAGAAGCAAAAACAATCTTGTTGCAAATTTTCTTTGTTGATTGGTTTTTATTTTAAGAACAATTGCTATTGCTACTGGTTGTAGTTGTAGCAATTTCCTCTGGAATAGAATGTATGAATGGAGCAAGGTGAAATGCATAAAATAATTACTGTTTGTATTTTGTTTTGCTAGAATAACTGTAAATTATTTCCATTAGTCATCTATTTATTGACGTTAATGAGTATTGTTACAATAAAATAAAATATAATTGAGACTATAATTATTTAAACGTTCACTCTAATAAACAACTTTGTGTAGTGGATCTTCATAAATATTCGATTTTATAAAAGAAATCTGATGTGGCCAATACAATACCTCCCGCCATTTATTTTTTATTAATTTAAATACATACCTACATTATTTACTAATGCTGGAAACTATAAGTTCCTTTCCATGTAACTATTGCTCTATTTACTATTTTTCTTTTTAAATGTTACTATAATTTGAAATGATTAGTTTTATGACAGTGTCATTTATCTGTCAGTTACATACATATGAGGTAACTGTATATACAGTCTAAGTTTGGGAAAACGCCCCCCTTTTAACTTTTTTATTTTACAATAGAAAAAAATGGCTTATGTACAAGTTTTATTATTTTAAATATACTATTTTATGGCAAATGTGGATATTTTTTATTTCAGGTTTACAAGATACGACTTTAACTTTTATTTTTTAAATAGCAACCTATAATTATTTAACTAAAATATAAATCGCCATTTTTTTCTCTTTTCAACAATATATTAGTTTTTATTAATATATCTGAAAAAAATCGAGAAAAATTAGATAATTGAGATTTATGGGAAATAATTTTTATTCAAATATTATAGGTGGCTAGTGAAAATAAACAAAATGTAACAATGTTGATAGGAACAAAGTATACATTTGTTTCTTACTTATTTATTATTACTTATTATTTACTTATTTATTTATTATTTATTTTAAATAGCCACCTACAATATTTCAATAAAAATTATTTCTCATATACCTACCTCAATTATCTTATTTTTCTCGAATTTTTTAAAATTCATTAATAAAAACTAATACATCGTTGAAAAGACAATAAAATGGTGGTTTATATTATAGTAAAATAATTATAGGTTGCTATTTAAAAAATAAAAATTGTTAGGTGTATCTTGTAAACCTGATATTATAAAAAAAATCTATATTTGCCATCAAATAGTATATTTAAAATAATAAAACTTTTAAAAGAGCCATTTTTTTCTATTATAAAATAAAAAAGTTAAAATGGGGGGCGTATACCCAAATTCAGGGGCGTCTTCCCAGATCCATCACCCAAGGAATGTATTTAAAACGTAGGCTCCGGGATTTAAATTATAAATAATTTTATAAATTCATTCATAAAATATATAAAAAAGTATTAATACAAACCTGTAGAAAATATAGTTATCTTTAATTTTTATAATAACATAAATCGCGAAAAATTAGCTTTGTGGGTGGTTTTCACTAACGACAGTTAAACAATTGATTCACTTGTTAAATTTAACAAACTGCTAAACTGCATATATCATTTTCATCAGTAAACCATTTGTTAAAGTAGCCGATAGAATATCTAGGGTAAAATATTTATCGGACTGTTATCGTAATTGTTTCCCTCGTTACAGTGCTAATATAGAAAAAAATTATAATAATTTAGTTTTGACGTTTTATTTGTCGCATTCGAGCTTGTATCTGAGATTAAAACAAGTGTAACAAAATGAGTTCATCGTCATTTTCATCAAATCCGCCGTTTTCTTTGTCTGGTGTACATTGTAATGCTACTTTTGATTCTAATGAAGAAATTCTTCCAAAAGCCGTATTCTTTCGCTGCGTTGGATCAGATCCATGTTACATGGATCAGTAAATTGCATGTTCTTTCGAATTCTGATCAGTATCCCCACCCTAAGACCAAGTAATCCAGATCAGTGCCATCTACTCCAACAAAAACTTGGATTAGAAAGATCATATCACTTAAGATTCAAAAATGGCGGAAGAATCTGTCATATTCTATAAGTCAATAAGGACAAGAGGTTACATTTAAGGTTCCCTGAAGAAGGCAGCAGTTCATGCTGCCGAAAAGTCGGTTTTTATAACAATAAACAGAACTAAAACTAAAAAGGTTGTAGTATTTTAATCGAGTAATGAGTTTTGAAAGATTTTTTTTAATAGTTCTAAAAGAAATTTAAACAAGATTAAACAATGGTAAATATAGAAAATTGAAACTAATTTTGACAGATATACTTGTGTTCTTTCGAATAAATTCATCTGCGTCCACGTGACCTGATCTAATCTAATCCATACGATCAGTTGGATCTGATGATATTGACAATGCGACAAAATAATGATCATGAGCATGAATCCAATACCTCTCTTAGCGAGAGGTAAAAATATATAATATACTCATATACCTATGTGTAAATATTTATTGTTATTTGCAAGGAAACATTTCTGTCCTTTACCGTATCAGTTAAATCTTTACTACTACATATTTCACTGAAATTTACTATCAAACCTACAAATAACATTTTCCTATTGTTGTATGATGAGTCATTTACGATTGTAACAAGTACATATTTGCAGTATAGTAAACAATTCTATGTAGCTTCCTCGAAGAATCAATCAACTTGTAATGATCCTCCACGTTTACAGTCGTGACCTAACATTAACTCCAAGGTCGCTTCTCATGTAAAAGTTACAAGGAAAAAATACAAGCGCATCTCTAACAATCGGCCATCATGTTAGAAGACAGAGATAGTGTTTTGTGGTTAAGAAACAGTGGATGTCAACATTTTGTAATGAAAGATTATTTAAATTTTTTTTATGGTTGTATGAAGCGATGAAACTCATTATAGAATCTGTTTTATGGGACTTGCGGTGAAGGTTCCATGAGCCAGGTAGTTTTTTACCTCTCGCTAAGAGAGGTATTGGATTCATGCTAAAAATCGCATATCCAGATTTTATTGAATAAGCACGTTTTAAGGTCCCTACAATCCGATTTTAACATTTTTACGATGATGTCTGTGTGTGTGTGTGTGTGTGTGTGTGTGTGTGTGTGTGTGTGTGTGTGTGTGTGTGTGTGGATGTGGATGTGTGTGTGTGGGATGTTGGAAGGACGGTTACTCAAAAACTATAAGACTTAAAATTTGTTTAACAACGTATTTCCCAATCGGACATTCATGGGAAGATCTGAAAAGGTTTTGGTAACAATTGGACAACCGGAAGTAGAAGATTCTTGAAAAAAAATCTTCTAAATATTATTTTTTGAAAATTTTTCGTGGTAATATTAAAGAAAATTAAATTCTCTATCTGATACATTTAAATATTTTATTATATATTCCATAGATTTAGAGATAAAAGAAGTATAATATATAAAATAATCTGTTGTAATAAATTTGACAGCCAAAAGAATGCCATGAAAAATAGTTGATAATTTAAATTATTTGTAACTGACAGATAAATGTCAGTGTCAGAAATAATGAGTAATGAATTAAAAATGTACTTGGAGAATCCCTTAATGCTTGATCTGTGACTATTATGGAGATGACAAGTCTAGGTTGAAGGACTAAAATTTGTTTCAAACATTATGGGACAATGTACACCAGTACTATAGACTAGAGTAACTTTGAATTGCGAAAAAGCTATCAAATTCTTTTCAAGTAAGTTGTAAATATTGACAAAATTACACATCGATATAAGAATAATCGGAGTGCAATCTATCCGTCACTTTATTAAAGGGAATTAGTGTTATTTAGATATAACATGTATGAAAAAATAAAATGTAAAAGAAGATATGTAAGAATAGATGCACAATCCATATATACATTTTAGACCGCCCAAAATTAATGTTTTTACTAGAAGAATATGAAGAGAAAGTAAACAAAGTTGTTCGAATTGAAAATTGCTGTTACCAGCCTAATATTTATATATGGTAAACTCTACTTTGTAATTTATTGTAACATAATTTATGGTAAAATATCTTCATGTTGAGACATGCTATTATTGAATAATAAAGAAGTTTATACGTCATAGATTTATATGAATATATTATTTGTATTTATAAAAATATTCTTTGCTTTATGCATACAGCCAGGTAAAATATACGGCGAGAGGTTATGTGCTGGCCACATCAGATTTTTTCTGTCATGAACCGTACCCGAAATTTGCATACTCTGTCTTAAATCTGTTTTACTATGTCCTGTTCTTTTATAATATTTCCTGACTACTAAGCTACCCAACCCTCCATAAAAGGTTGTAAACCGTACATAAGTCAGTTTCATATATCGCTTCATTCAACTATACAATCCCATTTTGTTTTCGATTTTGAAAGCAAATTTTTATACGAGGGTTCTATACCAATTTTTTTTTTTTAAATTTTTCTAGAAGAAGAGGATGAACTAAGTATTTGAGTGCAAAATAAGCGAGACATGCATTTATAAAGTTACGAATTCGAAAAATGTAATGAACGGCTTGCTAACTTAGCTTTTGCTCGTTTTGCTGCATGTAAAAATATGGCGAACAAATTCAAATATCATTTGTAATTTTTGAAAATATTTTCAATGAAAATTAATGAATTAAGTAAAAATAACACAAAATATTTGTACTTGATTTCACTTGCTTAAAATATCCTACTAAAATTAAATTATACCTGTAATAATACCAATGACAGTTTATTTTCTATTTATTATTTATTTGACACTGCATTCAATATATCAGTGATATATTCTATGAAAAAATTCAATATTTGAAAGTTTTCCACCTCACTGACTGACGGTTCGATCATCGCAAAACAAGCAGATCGTTCAATGCACGCTTTAGCAGATAGCAAGTGCTTACTTAGCATTTGCTAGATTTGCTAGCTCAATTGAACGCACCTAATGTTTCATGTTCGCATAACTGAAATATTTTTACATCCATATGAAGAGCTGATTAGATCCTGGTTATAATTGGTCAATCGGAAATAACATTCATTTTAAGTTAAATATCATTTTTTGACATTTTATGTTATTATAAATATTAAAGAATATTTTGTTGTCTATACGGTTTTATTACATTTTTTTTAATGAGTCAGCTATGCTAACCATGGAAACTGCTAATATATTCAGATACTTCGAGTTTACAGATGTCAGTGTCAATGAAAAGAAAATGAATGTAGCAGAGATGAGGATGTTGAGATAGATGTTGGGAAAGATAGGATAAGGAAAATGGCTCGCGTGATAGAAATTTCTAGAAAGATACGAGACGATTACATTGGTTTGAACATGTCATAAGGATAGATGAAGAATATACTGGAAGACCAAAGAAAAAATGGAAAGACTGTATTGCGGAAGACTTGAGAGAAAAGGAACTAAATGAGGACGACACGCAAAATAGAAATGAGTGGAAGACAAAAATGAAGTATAGCAATCCCTAACGACTGGGAAATGCTAAAGAAGAAGAAGTCAGTGTCAAGTTCGTTTAATTTTACTGCAAATATAGAATTTTTATAAGAAAATTTATGTGTGGAATTTGTACATAATACACAGGATTGACGGAAGGTAATGTGCTGACACGTCAGATTTTTTCCAATTCCAATTGAAGCAATGTGGCTATTGTTTGACAATATTGTGTATATGGCGGCCTATGGCGCTAGTGTTTTTAATAATAATAATAATAATAATAATAATAATTCTTTTTATTTTCAAAAACACAGTAGTACAATTTGTTGAATTCTATTGATGTTTCACTGTAGGCGGGCGAGTTTCGCTTTTAAAATCAGACAACTAATCAAATTGCAAATACCTTGAGACGTCATCCTAATTATTAATCGACTTCAATCATTTGTAGTTTGCGAATTAATTAATATTTAAACAAAAAAATGCACTAATATACTTTGGTTCACGAAAGATGATTATTCAAGGACATTTGTTCGAGGAAAGAATACACAGCACTTCATATAGTAGTAGCTAAGCAAAATTTTATGTTAGAAAGAGAAAGATTATTTGACGTATGTGTATGTAGTTTATGTTGTGTGACAGATATATGTAAATGGTGACATTACTTTCTAACACATTACAAATAATAATGACGTATGTCGTAGAGTTACAGATATCTAATTATCTACCACACTGCCCTCTGTGCAAATATTTACCCAGTGACGTTGACATTTAAATCAAATTATTATTCCATCGTTTATGTCAAATCTACGTTTTTGTGTTTTGCCAAAACATAGGTGAAGAGCATAAATCTTTGAGATAGACATTATTTAAAAAGAAACATAATTTTTAAATAAATTACACTTATTTTTTTCAGTTCTAATGTATCCATAAATATTTCATGTTACACGTCTATGTATACGAAATGCAGTGAAGTTATCTACAGGTAATATTACACTGTACGGTCAATAAATAATCTTGAATAGTCATCTTTCGTGAACCAAACTATACTCATTAATTTACGTATATTTTCGCATTCTTATCTAACATAGTTCAAATTTGACAAATATAGTAGTGGAAACCCCCTTCCATTATCCATTGTATTTAAAGGACATGAATTTATATTTATGAAACTGTAAGATCTTATTATCGTAATGAAGATATAAGGGTATTCTAAAATGTCGATTTTGTAAGAATAAATGTATAAAATGAATGTTGAAACTAATTTAAGAATTAGGAGAAAGACAATGCAATATTATTTACATTTCTTAAATTAGTCCTCAGTATTCTACTTTGGAATATTTGAGAACAATGCTTATAGTAGGTACCTGCTCATTATTTTACTGACAACATTGCTTCACCAACTATTTCATAACTATTATATAACTAAATACATGTTATCTTGATTTCTTTCTTAAACTTACAAAACAACAATGTTTATTAAATAACAAAATCAGTTTCTTATCAAGGGTAAAACATTTAACACTATTGATTACTGCTGATAGAATCTCCTATGGATGCAGTAACGATTAACTATCATCATTATTGTTGATGACCATGATTTCACGCAATTCTGAAAGCTGATGGTGATGCTGCGAATGAGATCAGCTGAAAAATGCGGCAGAGAAAGCAAATTCAAAAGCTTTCTTCAAAATGGCAAGTGAAACTGGATTTTTGTATTTTCTGTTTGAAGAACTTTCGTTCGAGACTTGACACTTGACTAGAATGTTGGATTAGTCTGTTTTGCATAGAAAATTTCTACCAATGACCTTGCCAACCTGCTAATAAACTCGACATAAATAAACAGTTGTTGATTTTCTAAAATAAATACAACAACAACACGCTTTAAATAATTTAATCATATAAAAATATAATTTTTTAGTTGCTACTATATTTAGACATTATGGCTGGTAGTGGTAGTGGTATATATTTCAAATAAAAGATGCGTACAATAATTTTACCTTCCATCACTTTTAGGTAAGGAATGTATTGTCTTTGGTCAAAAAATTCAATGATGAGTTTTTAGTGAATAAACATGTTTTAGGGTCCCTATAATACAATTTGACCATTTTTACGATGATGTCTGCATGTATGTATGTTTGTGTGTGTGCCTGTGTGTGTGTAACGAAAGTTTCGGATCGCATAACTTCAATACCATGATTCCAAAAATTATATTTTTTTCGTATTCCTCAAGTTTACATCCAGAAGAACAACTGATTCGATTTGGGTTATAATTGGTGAACCGGATGTAGCCTCATTTGAAAATTTAACAGTTAAATTTGATATATTGACATTTAGCGTTATTATAACTTAAAGAATATATTATTCTCCATACGATTTGATTGCATTTTATACTTCATATTCAATAGATATAGAGTTAAAGAATTTTAAAGAAATTAAATTTTATAAATCAGCCAGCTATGCTAAACATGGAAACTACTAATATATTCATATAATGCAAATTGACAGATGTCAGTATAAATAAAAAGTTAATTAATATGGCAGAGATGAGGATGTTGAAGTAGATGTTGAGGAAGACACGGAAAGATAAATAAGGAAATAATTCTAGTGTTACAAGTTTCTAGAAAGATACAAGCGAGATGATTACATTGGTTTGAAAATGTCATGAGGAGAAATGAATATATTGGATGAAGAATGAATAGATTAGTAATAGAAGGTTGAAGAAACAGAGGAAGACTAGAGATAAGATGGAAGGACTGTATTGCGGAAGACTTGAGAGAAAAGGAAATGAATGAGAACGGCACGTAAAACAGAAATGAGTGGAAGAAGAAAATAAAAAATAGTAAGCCCTAACGAATGGGAAAAGCTAAAGAAGAAGATGTTAGTGTCAAGTGTAATTTGCATAGTTTGTTTATGAAATAATTTTACTGGAAATTTAGAATCTTTTGCAAGGAAATTTATGTATGGAATTTATACATAATACACAGTATTGACGGAAGGTATTGTGCCGGCCATAACAGATTTTTTCTATAACTGTTATTTGAATCTGCACTATAACTTTATTGTTTAACTTAGAAAACAACAAACTAAAACAACTTCACCATCATATAAACTACAGTTAAAACATAATCTACAGAAAAATCCGCTGCTATTCTAATTTATTTTTGAAAGCTTAGATAATATTGTCAAAACAGGGACCTGAACCGAAATATATTTATGGTTCAAGTTCGGTTCAAGAAATTAAAAATTATAACGGTTCATTGGTTTTGGGTTCGGGTTCGAATTTCTATTCAGAGCAATAAATGATTACAAACACAAGAAGATAATTATAATTATTAATTTTAAAATCACATTACAATTTAGTTTTAATTGTATATTTAATTGATCTCTGAACCAAATCTGAATTTATAACGATTTAAATTCGGTTCAGGTTTATTGACAAATAAAGGTTCGGTTCGAGTACAAGTTCATAAAAAAATCGAGTTTTCGGTTCAAGTTCGGATTCAGTTTCAGGTCCCTGTGTCAAAATATTCTCCTTTTTGAAGTGGCGAAATGTATTTTCAATTCTTTATATAAAATTTTCTATGTATGAATGGCTTGTTTATAAAAATAACTTTTATTTCATGCACAATCATTATCATCTAACGTGAAATAGAATTCGGCATCGATAATTAAAAAAATGTTATTCCAAGGCTTCAGATGCAGTTCACGCAGAAAATATTACTGATTTATTAATTGCATTTTGCTATAATATACATATTTAAAATTTTGAATTCTGCTTAATTTTCTTAAAGATTGTTTATCATTTTTAATAGATTTCGTCTGAAGCTTTTTTTTTGTTTTCATCCATTTTCCTAATTGTTCTACAATTACCTTTGGCTCTTTATAGTAATTATTTGCTGCCAACTATTTTAATTATATCATGGGTGGATATTTAGTCTGCCGTGATATTCCCATTAGAAAAAAATGATTAACGGTGAATGATTTTTCATATAATCTATGTTATTAACGAAAATCGCCAATGGAAATTCAAAGGAAAATGATATTATTTCTGGTATTAGATTAATGTAAACTTTAAACCAAAGTTGCTCCACATTTTATTACGTTTTAAAGGATATGAATAAATTAAACTTTGTGCAGATTTTTTGTTAACACACATCCGTAAACGACTGATAATGACAAAAACAATGCTAGTCAACTGCTCGCTAATCACATTTAATCAGTTCTTCATACTACCAGCCTGGTTGTTCTTTTTATCTTCAATTCACTTTGCGTAAAAAATGTTATTTAAACATCGGTTCTTTTCATTTTAGCACCCTTTTAGTCAATTAAATTATTCCGTAAAGTAAAAAAAAAATGATTGTGTTTTCTAATGAAACGTTCCGGTCCCCTTCTTGCAATTTCTATATGGGAATGTAATTATTTATTTAATTTGCTATTTTATTGCAGGAACTATAGTCTAATTTTCAAATGTTATCTTGATTTGTATTGTACATTTTTACAGGATTTTCGTCCTAATTAATTACATACTTAGAAGGTTGTATATACTACATATAAATACTTGTGAAAATGCACGTTCGCAGGTACAGACAGTTATGAAACATTCATTTGAAATAATAAAGTAAAAAAGAATTGATTACAATAATGAAAATGATTAAAGGTACATTTAATATATCTCAAAAATATGACGTCTCTCTGTTTATATTATGATTAAAAAAATAATTGATAGCAATAAAAAAAGTTTCATGATAATAAAGAAAATTACACATTGCAATAATGAAAATGAGTAACTACCTATACACAAAATTAATTGTAGCAATGGGCCCATAAACCGTAATCAAAATACAACAAATTTATATAAAAATCGTAAAATACTTTCTGATTAATAAGTAGAAAGCTAAATATTTTCAAAAAATATTCTTCAGTAAAAAGTTATAACGAATTAAACATTTCTGACGCCATTTGTATTCCTATTAATTCTATTGGCCAGAAATTTAAAAGTCGAAAATCCCGCGTAGGTATAATTTCATAACAGCCCGCCCTAAACGAATAAAGATGGTAGAACTATGAACTGTCACATCTGATCTGTCACATTTCATTTGTTTTATTGTTTCTAAATACGGCTAAACCAACAATGCAGGCTAAAGACTGAAGAAACAAGAAAAAATACTTCATTTGTTCTGTTTGGCAGTTCTGTTGTTCTAGCGCCAGAGTCATTTCAAATTTTTGTACAGCAATTACTCGAATATGAAGTAAATACCGTCAAGTTGAAAATAATAATTTTATTTTCGTTTGCATTAGGTTTAATTAATAGCAATTAAGACTTAAAATATGTAAAATAGAATTTTTATATTAAAAAATATATATCTGCTCTCATGAAAAAATATTGTTTCAATGCCACTGGTCGCCACATGTGATATCACAAATTCAACGCAAAAATGTTAAAAAATCATATCTTGCTTAATATAAGGAATTTTCTTTACCTTCCATATAAGTAAGGTATTGTTTTTGGTCAAAAAAAAAACAATGGCGAGTTTTTAATGAATAAGCACGTTTTAGAGTCCCAAAAATACGAATTTACTATTTTTACAATGATGTCTGCACGCATGTGTGTGTGTGTGTACGAGTATATGACGATCGTTCCGGATCGCACAACTCCAATACTACAATTCCAAAAATTATAATTCTTTCATATTCCTCTTTCGTACGTTGATATGAAGAGTTAATTAGATTTTGGTTACGATTGGTTAACCGGAAATACCCTAATTTGAAGATTTTAGCAGTTTTTCTTGAAAAAACGCTGTTAAATATTATGTTTGACCTTTAATGTTATTATAAATATTAAAGAATAGTTTATTCTCTATTCGATTTAATTATATTTTATTTCTTCATATTTTATGAATTTAGAGATAAAGAATCTATTAAAATTTACATAATATCTCTGTGAAATGATTTTGCTGGAAATAAAAAAATGCAAAATAATTTAATATGGCAAAAACAAATCTCATAAGGTAATACAACAGATTATAGTTACAAGCCAATTCAGCAGATTATTATGTTATAAATAAAATGCTATATACCTATTTTTTTTCTACTTCTTATTTTAAATTACACGCTGTTTTTTTTTTTTTGGAGTAGTTCAGTTCAGTTCAGTTCAGTTTAGTACGAAGTAGGATCAGTTCATTTCTCCCCTAAAACGAAAACGTCCATAGAATAGTTTGCAAAAAAATTTCTGTGTGGAATTTGTATAAAATATGTAGAATTGACAGAAGGGAATGTGCTGGCCACATCATTTTTTTTTTAATTTCGTCAATCAACAAACGTTATGAATGACGTTATTGCATGAGTATCTCTTGCTCAGGTTACATCAACTGCAGCTAATATACAGGCGAACTAATTTTTAATACCATATGGTACTGATAAATTAGTCCCTTATTCTTGATCATATTTTGTATATAACTTTTTCTCTAAATTCAAAAGAACCTTGTATATTATTAGCAAATGATAAAGTGTCATGGGAAATTACATTATTAGGTGTGATTGAAATGTAAACAATGAAATGTGATGGCTGATGAACAATTTGTATTTCCCTATATTTAATTACATAGCAAATTATGGGAAATTTTTATAAAATATGCTGTGTATTATATGAATAATCATAATGTTCACACATGTTTTTAAATGCTGATTCATTCGTTGAAATTTATACTTTTTTATATTAAAGTTATCATGCGTAAAATAACTAAATTTTTAAACTAATTTAATATTAAATACGTGTATAATAAAAGAGTTCTTAACCTTTATTATCTTTAGTAATTTACATATTTATTTTTTACGATCTGTAAAAAAATAGGTACGAGTTTAAGATCTTTTTTATTGCTAAAAAATAGCATTTGTTGTATTATTGTTTATTGCTGTGTGAACAATAAACATCAAAGTATTTTGCCATTTATTTTATTAAAAAAAATCTGGCCAGCACAATACCTTCCGTCATTTCTACGTACTTTGTACAAATTCCACACAGATTTTTTTTTTTACAAACTATTCTTTGGGCGTTATCTTTTTAGGGGAGAAATGAACTGATCTTACCTCGTACTGAACTGAGCTGAACTACTCCTAAAAGGAACAGTATGTTTCTAAGAATAAGAAGTAGAAAATGAAAACATATATAGCATTGTAATAATCTGCTGAATTGGCTTATGGCTATAATCTGTTGTATTACCTTATGTGATTTGTTTTTGCCACCTTAATTTTTTTTTATATTTTTATATTCCCAGTAAAATCATTTCGCAAAGATATTATATAAATTTTATTTGTCATTGACATCCGTCAATTAGTAATATTTGAATATTTTTTTCCATGGTGCAGCTTTTAGCAGCATTAGATTGCAAGATATTTATTTATACTTCTTTATCTCTAAATACATTGAACATGAAGAAAAAAATATAATTAAATCGAATAGAGTATAACATATTCTTTTATTTATAATAACATAAAAGGTCAAAAAATGATATTTAACAGCGTTTTTTCAAGAAATAGTGGTAAAATCTTCAAATTAGGGTACTTCCGGTTAACCAATCATAACCAAATCAAATTAACTCTTCATATGGTCGTACGAAACAGGAATATGAAAGAATTATAACTTTTGGAATTGTAGTATTGGAGTTATCAAAGGTAAAATTTGAGTCACACACACACACACACACATACACAGACACAGACACACACACACACACACAGACACATACACACACATACATACACACACACACACACAAATACATACATCATCGTAAAAACAGTGAATTCGTATTGCAGGGACTCTAAAACGTGCTTATTCATCAAAAAGTCACCACCGAATTTGACCAAAGACAATACCTTCTTTACCTGTGACGGAAGGTAAAAATGTACGAAGTCAAGCAAGGTGAATGAAGCTAGTATATACCTATATAGATAGGTAACCGAATAACAAATACCTTTCCTGGTAGCAAGGCAGACTAACAATTGTCGGTCACATTTCACATCAGATATTTTTTAAATGCTAATTTTTTTTTTAATGTATTTTCACTGTGTACAATTGTTGTCTGATTTAGCAGGCGTTAACCTAGATAAATATTCATACTCGTACCTCAGCGTTTTGTTTGTCATTTAAATGAAAACAGTAGAAATATTGCGCAGCATACAAAAGGAACAATGTGGAATAAACGCATAAATTATCGCGATCTCTGAGCGAATGGGTTCACATGAAGACCAACGAAACGCAAATCCTGCCGGTAATTCACTCACATTGTGAACGGAGTTGTTAATCGCTGTCATTCGATAATGACACACATTAGCTACATTACAAAGGACGATGTATTCAAAAAATGAAAATAAAATAAATTAGCTATAGGTAATATTTTACACGCCGAATAAAAATTTAAATAAAGAGATTAGTTATTCATGTAACAAAGCATTAAAGTTCTACTTTTTTATCACGAATGTAGAATTCAGTGCCGAGGTGCATATTAAATTTTATTTGAAATTGAAAAAATGTGAAAATGAAAAAGATATTTATTTTTATAGATCATGTTTTCGGGGTATTCCAGTGTAGTAAAATTTAAAAGAAAAAATATTATAATGTTATTAACTAGTTTGAAAAACGACCGAATTCTGAAAAATAAACTCAAAATTGTTTTATTTAATATGATTTTCCAATTGTTTTATTTTAGCGCGGAAAAGATTACACGTGGTGTATGACGTCCATTCGTTCTATTACGTATGTAATGACGTACTTGTCTGCTTGTGGAAACAGAAGAAGCAGTGCGTTCACCATTGATGCTTTCTCGTTTCTCAGCTGATCTTTGTTTGTGTATTCTTGCTAGTTTTGATATTTTGCTATAAGAATGACAGCAACCAAATTCTTAACTAACAATACTTTAATATAGTTATAACTAAAATCCACGGATAACAAAAATAAAACAAATGAAAGTCATCCAAAACAAAATAGCAGCTGACACTGTGAACAAACCAAATCCCCTTCCCCTTACTTGCTCCAAGCCAAACGACTAACAGCTGTAGTCTACGACATGAAGCGAATTGACGTCATACCATATAATTCAAATTTTTAAGCATAATTCAAAAATTCATATCTCACGGAAATGACAATAAAAAACTCAAATTTTCACATTTTACTAAAAAAAAAAAATTGAATTTAGTAATTAATTGAATATATTGTCAGTTTTCTTTACCTTCAGTTTTTAAATCGTATTATTTACTGTTGGAACTAAAAAAATTAACACGTGTCTGTTGTCATATATTTGCCCGTAGATTATTGTTAAAATGATAAATTTAGGTAATAACATTATATTTAAATCCAGTACTCTTTATTAATACATAAAATAAAAAATTGCCCAAATGTAGTCTTAACTATTGTAATCTAAAAATTTATTTCGTCTTGCTGTTAATATATTTTTTTTAGACGGTACGAATATACTTGGGCTCGTATACCAACATGTTGCTTTTTAAAATAAAATTCGAAAAAATATAGATAAAAATACTCGGTATATGTTTCAAATTACTTTATTATTTCTATACGTATTTCGGCTTGTTAGGCCATCATCAGGAAAATACAGAATGAATTTTAAATCTATTTAGTGAGTATATATAGTTATTTAACGGTAATTTTTACAAGAAAATGTCATAAATTCGAAAACTTCAATGTCATGCACCTGTCCAACTTTCAAGTAACTTACAAAAACTCTTCCTTTACTTCTACTTGTTTTAGTATCCGAAACGTTGCCAAAGTTTCAAGTTTCTCTAAGTAAAAATGTGAGACTGACAACCAATCACCCACATATATGACATCCTACTTTATGTGGGTGCCTCGGCTGCACACCCGTTGAAGTCACCGTTACATTTTGCTTGTGACTCAATGACATTGCGATTGACGGTCGTATGTACAAATAAGTTGTGAAAGATAGAAATAATTGAGTGTTGAGATAGTTCTCTGTCGTTATTTACCGTAAGTGGTTACCGTGGTAACACAACACGTGTGGATTACGCGTCGAACGTAGCGTTGAAGTCTCCTGCACTAACAGAAAGAGTATGGGTTTTCGTGCTACTTTTAAATGGTTGTAGTTGAGTAATGTTGTAGTTAATGAGTAATGGTTATTTTTTAGGGACACATAAAAGATATGACAACAATTTTTCTTATATTTCATTACCTACTGTTCTTTAGTATGAAGAAATTTATTTAAAAATAATCCTATCATTCACAGCACTCAAATTAAGCAAAATTATAAATAGTAATTATAATTTTACTTATAATTATAAGTTTATGTCAATGCATTCAAACGTCAGCGTTCGAAAGCTTCAAATTAATATTTTAATTAATTTAAAATATCTTAAACTAGAATTTTATGCAAATTTCTTCTATTTTACTTATAATTATCATTTATAACTATAATTATAAGTGGGCCAAACATAGTGAACAAAAAAATGACAAAATATGTCACGTCATGTCAAATTTGTCATAATTTGCTCAATATGGATAAACTTATTAAAAAGAATTATATTAAAACAACATTTAATTGCATTACTTGCTTATCAGGCGACAGTATAAGTTTGTACTTTTAAGTATAGTACAATACATTAATTATAAATTGTATATTTAAGTGAATATCTATTTAACATAATTGATGACGGTCATTCTTAAGTATAATTTTTAATTATATTTTTTTAAATATCATTGTAATTTCTAAGTAACTGCTGTGATTGAGTCTTTATTGTAAATTATTTTGAAATTTACGAATGATACATAAAATAAATTACTATACCTCAGATGCAATTTGTACCAATTTGAAAGTAATAGGACATACATTGTACTTAGTAATGTGCGGTTTTGTGAAATTATATGCACAAACCAACTTTTATCCTTCGGCGAATTGCATTTGTTTTTTGTTTCGATGTTTTATTGTTTACGTCTTTTTTTTGCAACATTACCAGTTTGTTTTCAAAAAAGATTATATAATATTTTATGGAAAGAATAAAAAAAGCAACTATCACAAAACATCTTACAACTTTATTATACTGAGTGATGACGGTCAGTTGCGATAAGGATTTAATATAGGATTTTAGTTTTATGCGATTTCCTGCTCTCCTGTTCATTTTACGACAAGAATTGTAAAATGCTAAGTTGTAGAGAATTAAAAGTTCCATACTGTTCTCACATTTTTACCTTCCGTCACCTTTAGGTAAGGAAGGTATTGTCTTTGGTCAAAAAATTCAATGATGAGTTTTTAGTGAATAAGCATGTTTTAGGGTCCCTATAATACGATTTTACCATTTTTACTATGATGTCTATATGTATGTGTGTCTGTGTGTCTGTGTGTCCGTGTGTCTGCGTGTGTGTGTGTGACAAAAGTTCCGGATTCCATAACTTCAATACCACGATTCCAAAAATTATATTTTTTTCGTATTCCTCAAGTTTACATGCAGAAGAACAACTGATTAGATTTTGGTTATAATTGGTCAACCGGAAGTAGTCTCATTTGAAGATTTAACAGTTAAATTTGATTTATTGACATTTAACGTTATTATAACTTAAATAATATATTATTCTCTATACGATATGATTACAATTTATACTTCATATTCAATAGATACAGAGTTAAAGAATTTTAAAGAAATTAAATTTTATAATTCAGCCAGCTATGCCAAACTTGGGAACTAGTAATATATTCATATAATTCAAATTGACAGATGTCAGTATCAATAAAAAGTAAATTAATGTGGCAGAGATGAGGATGTTGAAGTAGATATTGGGGAATACGGAAAGATACGGTAAGAAAATAACTCTAGTGTTACAAGTTTTTAGAAAGATACAAGAAAGACGATTACATTGGTTTGAACATGTCATGAGGAGAAATGAAGAATTATATTGGAACAAGAATGAATAGTTTAGTAATAGGACGTTAAAGAAACAGAGGAAGACCAAAGATAAAATGGAAGGACTGTATTGCGGAAGATTTGAGAGAAAAGGAACTGAATGAGAACATCATGCAAAAATAGCGACCCCTAACGAATGGGAAAAGCTAAAGAAGAAGAAGATGCCAGTGTCAAGTGCAATTTGAATAGTTTGTTTATGAAATATTTTTACTGGAAATTTAGAATCTTTTGTAAGAAAAATTATGGAATTTATACATTATACACGAGAATGACGGAAGGTATTGTGCTGACCACAACATATTTTTTATTATGTTTCTAGTTTCGTCACAATTTTAAAAATAAATTTCATAATATCTGTTATTTTGTAGGAATAGTCGTGACATTTTTTTCTGGTTTTCAGAAATTATTAATAAACGTCAAACATCAATCTGACTTATGGAAAATAAATCCCGTTTCTTCGATAACTATCAACCACAATAATTCTTAAGAATAATAACGTGTACCGTATTTGATTTTGTTTTTATAGAATATGAACAAAATAATATTGTTTTCTACAATGTCATAGTCATGTGGTTATTGCTACTAGTTAACGAAACATTTGAAATTTCTTTTTAAACTAAAACCATAATAAAAGTACAAGAATAGTTTTGTATACAACTTTTAATTCTGTATAAGTTTGCAATTTACAGTTTTTGCTGTAAAATGAACAGGAGAGCAGAAAATTGCATAAAACAAAAATCTCATGTTAAATCCTTATGTTCGCACCTGACAGTCAACACCCTGTAGATATAGGTATACAGGGTGATAAAAAAGATTTTTTTAAGCAAAATAAAAATAATCCTTAACATAATTATTAATTTTATAAATGTCTAAAAATTATATATCACTCTTTTGAAAACAATTTTCATTGAGGGAAATTTTTGATAGAATTTTTAAGCTGGTGACAGTGATTAGTGTTCTTTATTCTGTCCATTGCTTAGATATTTATACCTTATTCCAATTAAGAATGGGCTTAGGAGTAAGATAGGGCTTACATTTGCAGCTTTCTGATCGGTCTAAACGCAAACCAAGTTTACAATAGTGAAAAGTATGTAACAAAACGTTTCAGTCAGTTGTTCGACGTCGTAAGAGCTAGAGTTGTAATCACTGCAGAAATCTAAGCCACGATTCTAAATTATTCTATACTATACAAAACTGTTTATTTACTAAAGAATTAAAATTATCAAATTCCGACCTGTCAAGTATGTCTTGCACTAATTCACATATTTTATATGTGTAAAACGGGCTCCGAAACGCAAATAACAAAATGTCACCACAAATTGTTTGAAAGAAGCTCATTCTAGCATCAATAAGCATGCTAAAATATAACATTCTAATTCCGAAACAGAGAAAATATATTCTTTAATTTGAGCAGGTGTTATTTGAGCCAACTCATCAAATATTATTCCACCGGTGAATGTGTAAAGAAATTTCATTTTTTCTTCGCCCTCAATCCGTTGAATGTAGGTTAATGTTGGATCAACCGAAAGACATGATTAAAAATATTCAGAACCAGTTTGTCTCCGTGGGCAGCAAATGACGCGATGCTAAGGATCGGTGTGTGCGATTACGCTCACATCTTGTACGACATTGTTTTACTTCTGTCAGCTGATCTACTATTGGTCCAATTATTATACTAGATACCGTATCTCAGCTTAAATGAACTATTTGTTTTGATTTATAGGCCTTTGACATGTAATTATCTCAAGTAAATGGAGAGGACATGGTCTTTAGGGAGACGTAAATACTGATAACTACTAGGGAATCGATGGAATTGATGAAGTAGGGTAAGTCCGAGAGAGTTGACCCATAATTCAAAAAATTCTCCTGATTTATTAATGTTTTACAATAAAATTTAAAAAAAAAAAAATATGGTTAACATTGTTATATATCTTCAAATATATACAGGGTGGTAACCGCCCAGCCAAAGAAGACTTTTACGTGTAAATTTAGACTTTCTTTTTTCCTGCTTCCCTAATTATTTTAGGTAAAAAAGCTTCAAAAAAAGTTGTAGAGCATAAAATTCTGCATCTGAATCAATAATCAATTTTTTTATTCCTTGTAAGGGTAGAAACTAGATATGAAAATGTCGAAAATCACCCCAAAAATAGCTATAACCATGCAATTGAAACAAAAAATTAACTAATGTTAACGAATTATCTGTCTGCAATATCTTCTATTATTAATCATATCACGAACTTATATTTAATGAGAGAATATAATGAATTTTTGTAACACATTTTGTGTGCTGCTAACCTAATTTTTGATATACATATTCATATTATATTAAAACACGTACGAGTTTTATTTAATATATCGGAGTTATTATTACTCATTTTTATACTCAAAATTAACTGTCAATGTTGTAAATAAAGAAAACAAATCCCTTAGTAACGATTCTAAATAAGGTGATAATTTCTTTGTTTTTTATCATCACTGTGATAGACATGTAACTAGGGAGATTCTGAATGTTGATTGGCGGAGAACATAACACGTGACTAATGAATTATATTCTCGTAGTAATTACTTTCCCACACAAGTCACACATGTTTAGAAAATTTCGTTCAATTTTCATGGATGTGTTTTTCACAAAAAAATTAATGCAATATTCCGTTTTCTTAATGATAAATTTCATCACAACTCATACATTTTTCGTAGTTCATATTTATTTCGGAATCATCGTTTTCTTTTTTTGGTAAGTATATTTATTTACTAGATCTACAATTACATGATTGCTAGGTATACATAGTATTGTTAAAATTATAAATTGACGGTATTATGGTCAGAGTTTGTTACTCCCCCTTGGGTCTAGTTTGTTGTTACAATTTGTGTATATTAGTTTTTTTTTGAGTTGTTAGTAGTTTACTTTAAATAATGAATTTTATATTTTCGTGTTTAGTTTATCATGAGCGAAAGGTGGAGGCTTGTTCCTTGCTAGCTTCTTCGTCGTTAATGTCTTCGGTTTCGCTATCTGAATGTAAGATATCTTGCGGCAGTTTTCTTTTTAATCTGGTGTTCTCTCTTCATTTACCTATTCCATAGTGTCATCGTTTTCACAAATGTTCATTAAAATTTCATCTTCTATTGACGATAAATCATACTGCCCGATTTTCGTTTCTTTTTGTTTTTGACTATTTTTTTCTTTTGACATTTACTATTTCTTGCTTCCAATATCAGTTTTAAGTTTTCCTCCACCCACTATCCTCTATTTGAGGGTCCAGTACGTTTATAATTGGTCAGTATAGGTTATTTTTTGGTTCGGTGAGATGACTCACATTTGTACATTGACACGTACATCAAAACTATAATAACTTTAGATTAAACTGTTACATTGAACCTCTTTCTGCTTGAGAAGTTATATTAATATACTACTTTGTATACAAAACTTTTTCAAAGGATATCAAAAAAAGTTTCTAGTAATAACTTGTTTATTTATTGAAGAAACAACACAAGTCAAATTTACCGATTGACTAAATGTACTATCCATGTAGAAACATTCGTTACCATCATTCTATTATTTATTCCGTTAACAGGCAGGGTCAAAATAGCTTACGTTTTGAGGGGTTCGGACAATTGACCCGAAATAGAGTCATTGAGCTAATTTTTATGTGTTAAATGCATTTCATGAACGACCATGAAAATATTTATTTACTGAATACTGTATTTTAAGAAAGGTCAAATTTTTAGACCAATTCTCTGAATCCCTAAAAGCATAAACAGATGTGAAACTTAACAATTTATTAATAATAGTAATGACTATTTTATTTCACCTAGAAGTTTACATTTATTGTGTTCTGTATTGTAATCCTAACTTTACGGATAAAAAAGTTTAGAAATGATCGTGAACTGTACACAATGTGTCATAAAGATTTAGATTACTACGAGTAGAATTACAAACTGAACATGCTATTTAATGCACATTGACTGCTAGTAGGGACAATTGATTAAGTGTGATTAGCAAACAATTGACTAGCATTGGTTTTTGTTTATCAATTGTTTATGAACTATTTCTAAAAGTTTAGAATTAATAATAACATCATCACCATCATATAGGTTACCAAAATTGCATCATTTTTTCTTGATGTTAGGTATTGTCTTGTTTTCTACTCTAACACGTTGTGTCTACTACGACCGGTTCTAAGGCCTTCACGTTTTATTAAATTCAAGGTGAGCAAAAAAAATGACACTTTTAATTTCGTTTAATTATACACAAATGTGCGACTCTATCCTCTATCGGGTTATCTGAAATAGTTGGCCCTGTAAACAGGATGCGCGGTTGTTAAATTGATCATAATTTGCAAAAAATTAACATTTTAATCGTCACTCAAAAATAGAAGAACTTCTTTTGTATTCGGTATCTATTTTTAGTTTATTATGACGGATGTTGGTAGACAATATAATTTTTTTTATATTTTGTCAATTATAACATATAAATAATATAGCATTTTTAAAATATATAATAAATAATTCTAACTATATATATTTTGCCTATAATTGCTACACTACATTTTTGTAATTTTTCTTAGTCCCTAAATTTAGAATTTCTATCATTATTTCTATTATTATTGGATATAGCAATAAATATTAAATATAAGTATTACTATATTTTTAATTACTTGAAAATGACAAACGAATTTATGCAAATATTAATAATTAAAAATATATTTACAAAACCAAATCTTCAATTCTCATTAATTTAAATGATATTGGGTAATGACACCGTTATTTTTAATTATAATTGCGAAAAGATTTTTACCTCATGTCACCTTCAGGTAATTACCTTCCGTCACCTATGGTAAGGAAGGTATTGTCTTTGCTCAAAAAATTCGATGGTGAGTTTTTAATGAATAAGCTGATGCCTGTGTGTGTTTGTGTGTGTGTGTGTGTGTGTGTGTGTGTGTGTGTGTGTGTGTGTGTGCATGTATGTGTGTGTCAGCGTGTGTAACAAAAATTTCTCCTTCGATAACAGTTTCAAAAATTATATTTTTTTGTGTTCCTCTTCTGCATGTCCATATGAAGAGTTGATTAGATTTTAGTTATAATTATTCAACCGGAAGTAGTCTTAATTTAAGTTTTTAGCAGTTTTTCTTGAAAAAAAAACGCAGTTGTATATCATTTATGTTATTATAAATAGTAAAGAACATTTTATTCTCTATACGGTTTGAATGAATTTTTCCATCATGTATAATGCATATAAAGTTAGAAAATTATAAAGTAATTAAATTGCATACATCAGCCAACCATGTTATAACCATGGAAACTACCAATATATTCAGATAATTCTAATTGACAGATGTCAGTGTCAAGGGCAATTTATATAGTTTGTTCTTGAAATAATTTTACTGGAAATTTTGAATATTTTGCAAGAAAAATTATGTATGTACACAGAATTAACGGCCACATCAGATTTTTTATTTTGTTGATGAAGGACAGTTCAGAATTCATTTTATTATCGTAGATAGGTTTGTGATAATAGGAACTCTCAATCTAATTTCAAATTATATTACAACTGTTTACGAGTAGTAATAGATTCCATTATACGATGGTTACTTTAAAATTATTGACAATAAGACACAAGACATAGTTCAGATTTTTTGGAATTTTATTTTAAATATGTTCCCCTCAACAATAATACACACAATATTCTTTTGGAATGCTTTCAAAATCATTTCTGGTAGACTTATAAACTGTCGAACCTGGCAAAATATTTTCTGGTGACTTTAAAATTGCCAAAGCAGTCAATAAGTGTCAAATTAATTCCAGGAGGACTTAAAAACAGTCAAACGTGTCCAATTATAAATCATGTGATTAATTTGCATTATTTTTTTAACTGGGTGGTTTCTTTATTGATTTTTTAAGTGAGTTTTTTTTTAGAAGAAACTCATTAAACTTATTTAAGCGTATATGAATTTATGTTTATGAAACTTAAGTTCTAAGTAACTTAACTTTCTTTATTGCCAATAATTCTAGTGGGCCCTCATATATTTATTTATTTAAGTACCTCATATTTTTAGAAGTTATCAACACACAAATAAATATAATAAATGTTAAGTTCTTCAGTTCTTGAAGATTCTCATATCATACCTTCTAGTGTACAATTCCCATGGTCACATATCTGAGCGATGGCACAGTTCACCACTATCACTAGAACTACGTACACTGTAGTCATCCTGCACTTTGTGTCTGTCATATTGGCGGTAACCGTGGTCACATCACTGTCAACAATGCCCGGGATTGTTGTGTTCTTCAACAGCGAAGCATTGTCGGCTAGGCACAACTGAAACGCGATGGAAAAGCGTGCTCCGTGGAACGACCAAGAGGTTGTATCCCCTCCTAAGGCTGCCTTTCGCTCAAGAGGAATTCGACCATGATGGAATCGGACACAAAGAATGTTTAGAAATATAGTGGTTTGACTCTGTAATTTAGGGGCTGAACCTTTGTCCATAGGGGGTCCTGGTACCTCTAGCAAAAGGGGCATTAACCATTTGAGGACCAATGGGTCACATATTATGTCTTTGGCAAGTGTTGAACATGTCCAATAGAAAATAATTGTATTTTATTATAATATAAATATTGTCCAAAATCTTCAAAACCTTTTCTGATTTCAAATTTTTAAATCCCAAGTCAATATCTGTTTTCATTGGACCTAAAAATGGGTAGAAATACGAGTTTGGCGACTGAGTCATTCGATTCTATGAATTCTACAAACAAAATTCTTAATCATTTTCTGTTTTTTTCCTCTAGAAATTGTATCCATCATACAAAAATTTAGAAAATTTGTATACTTATATAATTTAGCTCGTAAAGTCAAATGGCGATATCACCAGATTCTTATATCTACTCACTTTTGGGTTAGTGTCCAAAAATAATTTATTTTAAGTTTGAACGCAATTGCCTCAGGAATTAAAAAATACAAATTTACAATTTGTAACGAAATTAGATTTTTGAAAATTCTATCCAAATGTGAGTGTATATTAGTTTTAGAGGGCATAACCCAAAAATAAGTAGATATACAGGTTTGTGGGTGTCAGAAATTTATTTTGTATTGCCCACGATAAAAAAATCAGATGTGACCAGCACATTACCTTCCGTTAGTTTTATTTTGTACAAATTCCACATAGAAAGTTTTTTGCAAAAGATTCTATGTTTCCCGTACATTATCTTCTGTCATTTCTATGTATTTTGTACAAATTCAGTGTAGAAAGTTTCTAGCAAAATATTCCATATGTCCAGTAAAACTATAACACAAACATTCTATGTCAATTGCAGTTGACGCATCTTTCAAATAGAATTTTCTTAATATAGTAGCTGTTTCCATAATTTTAGCAGAGCTGGCTGCTTTATGAAATTTAATTCCTTCATAATGTTTTAATTCTATATTCATTGAATATGAAATATAAAATGTAATTGCTGGGTGTGCCAAACTGCTTTGTTCTCAGATTTCGGTACTGCTGATGACATATTTCCATCGTGCGGACGTTTACCATGCGTCACTTCACGGGTTCTCATTGCTAATCTGGAGATTGCATCACAGGGGTCAATTATGTGTCATTCAAAATTCGAAATATTTAACGTTGGTCGAGATCGAACTCGGTTCCCCAGATTCGCGCCAGACACTCAGGCACGCGACCACGAGACCCTATTTTAGAATCTTCATAATAACTTATGAAAAAATGATATTTAAGAGCGCTTTTCAAGAAAAATTATTAAAATCTTCAAATGAGGATACTTCCGGGCGACCAATTATAACCAAAATGTAATTAAGTCTGCTAATGGATCTAAGGAAGAGGAATAGTTAAAAATTGCAATTTAATTTTTGGAATTCTAATATTTGAGTTATCGTGACCGAAATTAGATACACACGCACACATAAAATGCGCGCATGTTGAATCATTGAAAACTCACCATCGATTTTTTTTTAAAGGTGACGGAAGGTAAAAATAGATGCACCCTTATAATTAATGTCAAATATTCCTATTGTACTCTCTCTCTTTCACACACACACACACACACACACACACACACACACACACACACACACACACACACACAGACATCGTCGTAAAAACAGTGAAATTTTATTGTAGGAACCCTAAAACGTGTCTATTCATTGAAAACTCACCATCGATTTTTTTAACCAAAGACAATATCTTCCTTACTTAAAGGTGACGGAACGTAAAAATAGATACACCCTTATAATTAATAATGTCAAATATTCCTATTGTACTCGTATTCGTTCGAAAATTTCCTCCCCCTTCATTCGAATTCGGGCCCTTTAACTTCCTAAATTTATTCTAGCATAATTCCATTGTAAAATTAGAATAATCCAGAAATATTAAAAAAAATATCATATTAATATTTTTTATAATGATCTCTGATAAGAATGTACGTGTTATTTATTTTTTTATAGTTTGACGACATCTACAACCTCCTTCTTTTTAAATTTTTTAATTATGACAATTCATTATTTTTCAAAAAATCTAAAAACATTTTAAACATAACCCTGAGGATGGTCTAATTGAGACCGAAGCGTCGGTATTGTTTTAAATAAATAATATTTGAACCAAGGACTGAATCTTCATTATTTCACCTCTCCAAATCACCATTAACAGTCGATTAAAACTTATTGCAACATTAATATTTTAGTCGATTTATTCTAAGTTTCCGAAATGAAGCAGTTCCAATTGGGAAGTACCTATCCGAAGACTTCTTCCAGCACCTCAGGTATACACATCCTCTCTCTCCTTTACCCCTGTTCATCAAGCTGCATTTCACCTGTTCCGTGGATTCTTCGTCTCTCTTCTTTCACTCTTCTATTCTCTGTCTGTTCACAACTGTAGAGAGTGGAGTACGAGCAAAATGCAGAACAATTTACCGGATATCCTGATTTGCGTGTTCGTGTTGTTTTACGGGATGTTTTGTTGATTGCGTAGGAAAATGAACTGCGAGGCAATGGCGATGATTCTCAAAGAATTTGGCGCGTTAATGTTAGGTTAGGTTGGGATGATGTGTAATTTAGAAGATTAGGACATAGGCGTGCCACACATATTTCAAGTTTTATTATTCTTTTTCTGGTTACGTAACTTCATAACTATAAAAGTTATACTGAAGATCCAACAATTATTTACTTCGTTTCGAAATGAGCTGCGGTAAATATCAAAATTGCAAGAATGGTATTGTTTTGCCAGGGATGGGGCATATAAACTCATCAGCAAAATTAGATATAATTTTATTAGGGTGCTCATAGAATGTCGCCCGCTTTGTATCTGGAACAAAATTTACTTCTCTAACAATAGAAATATTTCAATAAATCTTTCGATCAGTAAGGGTGCATCAGATGAGGAGGTGAGGCCTCAAAACATTTGTAAAATTTAATAATTTTATTTTTCATTAAATTGTGTTGAAGTAATATATATCCACAATATAGGAACACATAAACAATTATTATTACTATAATACGCAGCGCCGTGCGGTGGTATTTTGGCACCTGGAGCACATAATATTCAATTTGGCGCCTGAAGCACATAATATTCAATTTAGCGCCCTAAGCAGGGCCGCTCCCGTGCTGGTGGAAAGTTGTGCCTCGCACAAAGGCGCCTGACCATGTTTTTTACGAATGTATTGTGTGTACATGAATTGTAACAATCCGTAAGATCTTACTGTAAGTGTGATAATGTAATGTGTATTACATTTTTGCTGTATTATAGTAGAGTAAGAATAAATGCTATTTGACTAAAATTTGTCTGGATATAGGAAGGCCCTGGGTTCAAATCCCAGCGAGGTCCATGAATTTTTCACAATTTCTTTCTTCATTTATTTAAATTCTCCTTGATCCTATTAGCCCATTTCTACGACTTAAACTTTCGAGTAATTGTTAACAACTCTTTATTGTTACTGTTGCTATTTTTTTTTTTTTCATAAATTTAAAACTATTATTAATTTCTATTTTAATTGTACTGTTACTTTCACAGTTATTTAAAATAACAATCCTTCATTATTAACATAATTTATTGTTACTAACTAGTTTTATATTTACTAAGCGTCCCCTTTTATTATCAATATTTAACTTTATACACTATTCACATTCGCTTTAAATATCACATTCAATTCAAATATTTTTTTACTTAATATTAGCTAATTTATATAAAAGAACATCCACTAAATAACTTAATATACTTTTAATTCCAATATAATTTCATATCTTCTATATTATATACATTTATAATTTTCTTTTTATACTTCTTATAATTCGTTATAACTGTTATACAGGGTGTATCAAGATAATGGAATAGTGCCATTTATTCGTGAATATGAAAAGTTACACAAGAAAGTGATTAAGATATTTTGTAAAGCATAAAGGGGGACACATTTTGGCATAACAATTATTATTTTAGAGCCACTGGTACTCAACTTATGGATAAATATTTTATTTTTTTAAATGACATCGTATATTTGTTATTAATTCATTAAATAGCGAATTATCTTCTGAATTCAACAATATAAAAATATCATACCCTTATATTGCGAAAAATTTGATAAAAATTAATTCAAAGTTAATATTTTAATATTTTTAAGTAGCCTAAATAAACATTCAATTCAAAAACAAAAGAAAATTATCTGTCATTTTGTATGTCATTGTTACATATTATATTTTTTTTTGAAATGTTCCAAATTTCGATATTTTTTTTATTTGGCGTAATTAGTATTTAGTCTTGCGTAATTAGGATAACTTTCTGTAAATAAATTGCATGCTAGGAATGCATTTTGATGGGTCTTGCATCAATGAATAAAATCAGCATTTGTTGAATTTGCTGCCATTATTAAATTAATTATTACAAAGGTAACGAAAATTACATTAATTATAATAATGGATAACAATGAAATACGAAAATGACAGTTAATTTTCTTTTGTTTTGGTGATTAAACCTACTTGAAAAAAATTAAATAGAAACGAAATGCTAATTTCGAATTAATTTTTATCAATTTTTTCGCAATATAAGGGTATGATATTATTATATCGTAGAATTCAGAAGAAATTTCTCTATTTAATGAGTTAATAAAAAATATATAATGCCATATAAAATAATGTAACACTGATCCATTAGACTCATTAGAGTATCACTGGCTTTAAAATAATAATGGTTATGTCAAAATGTGTCCCCCTCTATCCCTTATAAAATATATCACTTTTTTGTGTAACTTTTCATATACACGAATAAAAGGCACTGTTCGATTATCTTGATACATCCTGTATATGTATCAGCTGTAGGCCTGAGGATGTTAATATTGACGAAATCGATAACCACAAAGCAACCATTTTATGAAATATAAAATTTTATAAAATCTTCAGAGTTCCTTTTTACCACAAACCTATCTACGATTGTATTTACCGTTTTTGTGCCAACGCTTTACATAATTGTATATTTTATGATCGTTCTGTAATTGGGATGTTTATTCTGTAGGATTGATTTTGCAATAAATAACTATTACTTCACATTAATTTACTTTAATATTTATTGTAATTTATACTGTAATTTTGAGGGCAAACATAAATCGCATATTCTTCCGACACCTAATATCGATTAGGTAATTAATAAAATCCCATCATTTACATGATATGGACATTACTGCCACTGTCATATTTCATTTTGTTTGCATAGTTACGAGATCGGAAGTTGATACGATTTAACACAGATTTACAGCATTAATTATTATCTAAAACTTGTTAGACAGAAGATCTGATCTGATCAGCATATTATTTTTCTTCATTTCAGTTCTTGCCTTTCATTGCATATTTTTATCATATCGTTAAAATTTATTTTGAGAAAAATATTAATTAATATTTTTTGATTCACTATTATTTTATCTACATAATGAAGGAGAGAAAAATGTTTTGTATATTTTATTTCCTATGCAGCAATGCAATTAAAATTTATTAAATCTCTTGATATAAAAACAACATAATACAAGATTTATGAAAGATAGAAATGGAAATGCTAATGAAATGCAATTTCAATGTTTATAATTGTGCATAAAATTAAATATTAATTATCAGACACGCCAATAAAGAAAAGAAGATATGCTATGCTATGTATACCTTCCAATAACGGTTGGATATAAAAACAATGCCGTGATTTTTATGGTGAAACAATGAGCATTCTCTGCCTATCAGAAGGTTGTATACTTTATATTCAAAGTAGAACACAGGTGGTAGAATAGTAGCCTTTATTCATAGTAATAAGATTGGTTATAATTTTTAAAGGGATAGTTGAAATAAGCACCAAAATAAAATGTTGAGCACCAAAGATTGCTACAAGAAATATATTTACTAAGTATAAAAAAAATTTTTTTCTATAACAGATTTTAAAGCGTGCTTTGTTCAACTCAAAGTAGTCGACTAAGTGATATTTTAACCGCAAGGGTAAAGTAGATAAAGAACTTTAATTTTTATTTAATTAAAAATACATTATAAATTTTGGCGATTCGTATTAAATATAACTTCAATTTTACAATTAATGTTACCAAAAACATCTATTCTAGGAACAGATCCACAACTTGTATTTTACTGTACACCATAATGTTGATGGCTTGACTTTCTTTGACTTCTCAGAAAAATATGCCAGAAGCACCTTTTCATTCATGTTATTGATATTCTTCGCGCTTTTCCATTTTTGAAACCATTCGTATTCTTTTTCATGTTTTTCGTGATTTTTGAGGCAATAATTTATCTAATGCATCTGACGCATCTTTTTCGACATCAGATGAAAGTTTTTCTTCTTGAAATTTCATTTCTTACCGTTTTTGTATACAAAATCATGCAAAAGCACTATGACACAATTAAATGAAATTGTTTTCAAACAAATTCCATAACAACCCACGCTACTGAGATTTGAAGATTGTTTCTTAAATAAATTAATTTGTATTCGATTATTCTAATTTTTGCTCTTTAAAATCTGCTATAGAAAAAAATAGTTTTATGCACGACGATAAAATTAAATGAAAAAAAAATCTGTTGTGGCCAGCACAATACCTTCCGTCAATCCTGTGTATAATGTATAAATTCCATACATAATTTTTCTTGCAAAAGATTCTAAATTTCCAGTAGAATTATTTTATAAACAAACTATTTAAATTGCACTTGACATTGACATCTTCTTCCTCTTTAGCTTTTCCCATTCGTTAGGGGTCCCTATTTTTGCGTATCGTTCTCATTCAGTTCATTTTCTCTCAAGTCTTCCGCAATACAGTCCTTCCATCTTATCTTTGGCCTTCCTCTGTTTTTTCAACCTCCTATTAATAAACTACTCATTCTTGTTCAAATATAATTCTTCATTTCTCCTCATGACATGTTCAAACCAATGTAATCGTCTTTCTTGTATCTTTCTAGAAACTTGTAACACTAGAGTTATTTTCTTACCGTATCTTTCCGTGTTTCCCTAACATCTACTTCAACATCCTTATCTCTGCCACATCTCTCAATTTGAATTATATGAATATATTAGTAGTTTCCATGTTTAGCATATAATTCTTTAACTCTGTATCTATTGAATATGAAGTATAAAATGTAATCAAATCGTATAGAGAATAATATATTCTTTAAACTATAATAATGTTAAATGTCAATAAATCAAATTTAACTGTTAAATCTTCAAATGAGGCTACTTGCGATTCACCAATTATAACCAAAATCTAATCACTTGTTCTTCTGGATGTAAACTTGAGGAATACGAAAAAAATATAATTTTTGGAATCGTGGTATTGAAATTATGGGATCCGGAACTTTTGTCACACACACACAGACACACATACATACAGACATCATCGTAAAAATGGTAAAATCGTATTATAAGGACCCTAATACATGCTTATTCAGTAAAACTCATCATTGAATTTTTTGACCAAAGACAATACCTTCCTTACCTAAAGGTGACGGAAGGTAAAAATAGTTTCTATTGAATTTGCAACCTTATATAACCATCAAAATAAAATTCTTGAGTGACAGGTTTAGACTTTCGCCGTTATGGCTAAGATTTTTTTTCTCTTATGAGTATATATTTAAAAATTGCATTAAAAATAACAATAATTATTCCGGCCGGCCCGATTTTAAGGTTCGGATATATGCTAGGTTGACCGGTGACCGTATCCTGAAGTAGGCTAAATGAATTTTAATCGAGCTGTCAAAAAATATAATAAAATTAAAGGTCGAGGTCGAGCGAAGCCGTCAACTATAATGAAACATACCCCATCGCCTCGGTTGTAATATAATATTATTCGTTATAAATTATGTTTTAATAATAAACGAATATGAAATATAATAACAATAAAACAGTCTGTACTTATACCGTGAGGATTTTTTAACATGAAACATGGGATTTGTCATATCCATGGTTACGACTTGACATTTGATTGACAGCAATGTATTTGCCTGTCTCATTTAAAATGAAACATAGGGGATGAATTTGACAGAAGTATTATATTTAAATATTGAGCAGTAATATTCCCGTTAATAAAAAAGGACCCAATAATGTGGGTTCCTATTATGCCAGCCCAAACGTTAACTTTCTCGGATCGTTCAGTCCTAGTACTATGAGACAAATGTAGATTTTCCCTGGACCAATACCGACAATTTTGTGAATTTACCTCGCCATGTAAATAAAAAGTTGCTTCGTCCGTAAAAAGTATATTTTACAGCAAATCTGAATTGTTATTAACGTTTTCAAACATTCTTTCACAAAAATTTATTCTTCGTTCGTATCGTCCATAACTAACTCCTGGTGATTTTGGAAATGGTATGATCTGTAATTATCCTTTTTAAATAGTCTGTGTACAGTAGCTTTGTTTACAGCAGTAGCTTGCCCAATCTCTCTTAATGTTAATCTGTTCTTATCTTGTATTAAAGTCAGAATTTCATGTTTTTTTCTGCGCAGTTAATATATTACAGGACCTATTCCTACTGTTATGTGCAGGCTCGATGCAACCATTTCTTCTAAAGGTATTCACTATTCTTAAAACAAATTCTGCACTTGGTGAGACCAGTCAGGAAATGAAGCGCGGAACAAGTCCGACATTTGGCTTAAACTTGGATTAAAATTCGAATAATACTACTTAATAATCTGCACCTTCTCTTCCACAGTATAAACCATTGTATTTCAATTTCAATTGTAAACAAAGTTGCAGCCGTCGTCGAAGAGACTCACGCACTTGATCGTAAACACCTAGAGTCCTTAGTTGTTAAATCTGATGTGGCCAGCACAATACCTTCCGTCAATCCTGTGTATTATGTACAAATTCCATACATAAATTTTCTAAAAACCAATGAGTATTGGACCTAAGTGTATTAGAATTTTTTTCTTGTTTTCATCTCTACTATCACCTGCTAAAGTGTGTAAAGTTTTTTTTATTAACACCCTGTATAGTAAATTGTAAATAAAAAAATCAAATTTGTATTCCCTATATTTGAATCTAAGATCCGATATTCGAATCCGGATTCAAGATCCGATACTTAGATTTGGATCCAAAATCCAATACTCAGATTCGGATCCAAACGAGAGTCAGATCCGGATCCAAAATCTGATACTGAGATTTGGATCCGAGATCCAGATAGTTCAATATTCAATTATTCGGATATCCGAATATTTTTGGATCCGAAACTATCCGGATCCGGACCCCACCACTAGTCTGAACAAGCTTTTTAATAAATTAACCATTATCCACTAATATGCCTAAGAAATAATGTCTACATGAATTATACATTGTATTGGTCATGTTAGAAAGAAAGTAGATCCTTTATATCTTGGTAAAATGAAAAAGTCAAAATTGAAAAATAAAGTAAATTAAAAATTATCTCATAGGAACCGGGCGCTAATAGGAAATAAGACTCTGTGTGAAAAAGGAAGATTTACTCTTTCATTTTCATTATATGTGTTTGTAATGATTTGCAATTGCAACAAGTATAGTTGATTCTATATCACCATCGCGTAATACTAGTAGCCAACAGTTATAAAAAGTTTTACTATCAACGAATAACAATTCTGCACATTACATTAACCGTACATTCACCTTAGTATCAACAGGAATTAAAATATTTGAACCTACAATTTATCACATAGTGACATGACAGCATAATTTCATTAAAAATTTTGTTTATCTCTGAAAAATTGAAACAGACATTATAAATATGTAAAGTGGATCACTTTTCGTACTTGGTTGTCACGTGGTAAACTCGTTTTAAAATTAGTAAAAAAGATTCATACATATTTAATAATAGCATATTTTAAGCATGTCGAAAACTTATTAATTCCCGAATTGTTTTTGCTTTAATTATATTTTAAATGCTCTATTTCATTACTGAAACATTCTTTAGAAAATAATATTTCATTTTAATAAATAAATAATATTAACATGGTTTATTGCCTATTGTTGGGTGTGCCACTCTGTTTCCTGCGAGATTTACTGCTGGTTTCGATAACAGAATCATAATTTTACTGTACTTGCATGTTAAAATTTAAATACCTGTAAATACCACCGGGGATGACCGGGGCTAAAATCCAAGAACAACAAAACACTAATAATTTCCTGCTGTACTTGATCCAGTTAACTATATTCAGCGTTCTCAAGTGAAGCACTGAACTGGAAACTCTATTGTTCCGCACTTAAAGCTCATTTTAAAATAAAACTCACATAATTGCCTGAAAACAACATGATACAGTTAAATCACAGTTTTAATTTGCTCTATTGTCCAAGTAGTTTTAATCATGTGTTTTCCATACAATAAAACATAGTTTTATATAAAATTTGCAGGATGACAAGAAAACAGTAAAAAAAATCTGATGTGACCAACACAATACCTCCCGCCATTTACCTATGTATATAATTTTTTTCTATTTCGGTGTTCTTATGTTTCTATAAACGCACTGTTTTGTACTGCAAACACGACGTTTAGAAGATCTATAAGCGTACTATTTTTGGCGCCTTTCATGTTCTAGAGTTGGTAGTCATGCTTTCATAACTGACAGATGACAGGTAACCTCAAAATGGTAAGTTGTTGATAATATTTCAACATATTACTTTTAATTATCGATTTTTATACTTTCTTTAGGTGATAGGACTAGAAAAAAATATAATATTAATTTCACAACCAGAATCAGACCTTGAATCATAAATACAATACACCTTGCAATACACTAATTAATCAATAGTTGACAAAATATGAAATTTCAATTGTTAGCGAGAAGCGTTACCAAAATAAACATAACTAACAAAAAATACCTAGTCATAATTTGACGTCGCAATTTAAATAAATTTAATCGTAAAATTACCTCAATAGAAAAAATTGTATAAAAAACACGTATCATAAGGCCTGTTGACGCACTCGTCCTTTGTAAAACTCGCCTAGCGGCTCGTTTTCCAAACTTGGACTCGTACGTTAACAGATTGCCTTATGATACTTGTGTTTTAATGTACTATTATATTCCTTTATAAATTTATCCATACAATATATACAAAAAGTATTAAAGCAAACTTATACAAAATGGTATAATCTTTAATTTTTATAATAACAAATTGAGAAATAATTACATTTAAAGATATTTTTTGAAGAAAAACTATCACGGCATATTACCCATTGCTGGGTGTGCCAATCTGCTTCATACACAGATATCGGTAATGATGGAATATTTGTACCGTGCGGGCGCTTACCAGGCGTCACCTCACGGGCACACATTGCTGGCGTGGAGAGTGCGCCATTAAAATGCGATGTAATTTTTGGCGTCGGTCGGGATCGAATCCGGGTCCCCAGATTCGCGACCAGACACTTAGGCACACCAGCCACGAGACCCCATTTGAATCATATAATATTTTAAATAACTTTTTTGAAATATTTACATAATAAATGGCGAATTTTATTACAGTATATATCTTATTATGAGTCATATATTTTAAACAAATAATAATTTCAGTAAATTTTAACATATGGTAACTACCCCATTCCGGAGTTGCATAGTGTGATGTTCATAATTTTGTTGCTTATGAAACAGTTAATTATTAAGTATCACAAAACTATAAATAAAGGCATTTGTTATTACAAAAAAATTGTGCCAAAACTTATCAAATACATTATAAAAAAATTTAATCGTGTAAAACCGATTTACTTAATGGTAAAATTTATTTGTGTTGAAATGAACATAACAATTTTGTAATTTTTTTTACAAATTTTTAATAAGAAAAATTGTTTAATGTTGAATAATGTAATTTATTAAAATCTTTCACTATGAATTTATAGTAATTTTTAAAGGAAATTTCTTTCTACACTATGTCGTGTTGCTAATAACAATAAATATAATATTTAGGTTGTGAATTTGTATAAAATTAATACACTTTCAAATTTAAAGAAATGTGTTATAACGGATCACCGGTAATTAAAACAAAAATTTAGAACAGGACCTTAAAATTTCACATGCGATCATGAGTAATATTTAACACAGCCTACTTGTATCTTGCGTAAAATATGAATCAATGATTGCAAAACGGTTTAACAATCTTACAACCGGACAACACAACAATGAAATCATTTTGTGGAAAATCCCTGTGTTACGCCACTGGAATAAATTTCACCGGAATGCCATTCTCGGCCTATGCGAGGTCTAGCTACCCTATAATTGTTTCTCTGATGAATACTTGATGTAGAGTTACATAAGATAGAAAGAAATAGATGTACTGTTGTCATAGGATGAGAAGTAAACAGTATCTATTGTTATTTGGTTGGTTGCTTGGATACTGATAAGCAGATATGTTATGTTTGAATAATTTTAAAGAGATTTAAATATTTAAAGTGGTAGTTGTATTGTATGTAAATGGGATAAAATTTAGTTTTTTATTAGAAAGTATTATACTGTTGAAGAAGTGTCATATTTATCGTTATACAATTAAAATAATATAATATTGACATACATAAATGTAAGTATTACAAATACAAATACATATACTTATTTTTTTTAAGAATGGTATTTCAATGTGATTATGTGATTACAGAGTATGAATAGAGAAATCACATATGTTTTTAGCAACTTGTTTGTCTTGATTGTTTTATTTTTACGTAGCGTTTGTTTCCGTATACCGTAACTTGAGCTATATGAATAATTTGTATGATTATGTGACAATCAAAAATTGAGTGGTAAAAAAATATCGGAACGGTGTAAAGAAATTATTTTGAATACTTCTGTATACTTTGAGGAAGAAAAACCGTATAAATGTTCCCCTAATTCCATTCTCGTCTGTAGATGATATAAGTATCATATTCTGAAGTTATCAAATTTCAGAGAGTTTGTACTACTTTGGATGTGTTACATGTGACGGTAAATATCAAAAATAAATTTAAACGTGGATCTATTTGCAAAAAAAATCTGTTGTGACCATCACAATATCTCTCGCGGCCTTCCAATTGTGGTATATATAAGTTTTGTATTTAACATTTTTTGTACACACAAAAAAATCCAATTACACCTACTCTTCGAGGTTTTTCAATTCATTATCGGGATTGGCAGTATTTCTGAAGGGTTCATGTAATATACCTATAATTTTAAATAAATAATTAATAATACAATAAGAAATATTAAATATCGTTCCCAGATAAAGCCTTCAGTACTATTTCTGAATTTTTGACACTGACATTAGTGACATTTATCTTTCAATTACATTTTAATTTCTTAAGTAGTTACCATGGAGATGTTTGGGCTATGAGCAGGCTGTGATATTTACTACAATACATTATTTTATAGATTATATATCTATATCTTTAAATCTATAGAAGGTATAATAAAATATTTAAATGTGTCGGATAGAGAATTTTATTTTTTAATATTTGTAATAACATAAATTTTCAAAAAATAATAGTTAGAAGATTTTTGTTAAAATACTATTCCGGTTGTCCAATTGTTATCAGAACCTATTCAACTCTTCCAATTACTGTTAGATTGAGGAATTAGTAGTTACACAGGTCTTTAGTCTTATAGAATTTGAGAAATCGTACCTCCAACAACCTCACACACATCCACACACACACACACACACACACACACACACACACACACACGCACGCACACACAGACATCATCGTAAAAATGTTATTATTGGATTCTAGGGACCTTAAAACGTGCTTATTCACTAAAATCTGGATATGCGATTGATTCCATTACCTCTCTTAGCGAGAGGTAAAAAAATTAGTGATCCGTCCGTCAAAAATCAATGGGAAACATTGACAGCTACTATTTACATGTATAGTGAAAGTAAATTGCTTTTTAAGGCCCTTTTCGTAATCAATTATGTCTATTATATAATTAAATTAAAAATTATTTCCGCGTTGTGCATTCAGATCTGTTTTCTTATATATAATAATAAAAAAAATAATTGTTGTAATCAATGAGGTGTTGCAAAAATTATTTTTTTTAATCGAAAGAATAAGAAAAAATATTTTACCCGTATTTTTTATTTTCTTACATTTTATTGTTTATTCATGAGAAATTTGTCTGTGAAAATACAATATTTAAATTGCCGCCTTTTCTGTCCCCTGATGACATCAGAAAACTACTTACTCACCAATGAGGATATGGCTTACATTTGTCGCCGCCAGAATTTAAATGAGTGACAGCCGTGGCAGCTGTCAATTATATACTAGCCACTAGTTCTATCCATATTACTGATTTTTATATTTTGAAAAGACTCAAACATGTAAAACAAATAATAGTAAAAAAATGGTTTTATTAGTGCCCCAAAACGAAGAAAGAAAAATTAAATTGTTGACTCAAATAAACATAAAACCATTTATAAAATCAAAGTTTTATTCTGTAAAGATCATTTTGCTGTAAGTATAAATAATTTTATAATTAAATAAGAAATATTAAATATTTATAAATTTTTATCCTTCCAATTCTGTCATTGGATAATATTTCTTGGACGTCACAGGTAGTGTGTAACTTGGTGTCAATTCAAACATAGAACATAGTATACTTTTAAATTGCTTCTGTGTTTAATATATATTGAAATTTGAACACGTCACATTCGAATTTCAGAATAAAAAACTTATGTTAACTCCTTATATTAATTGTTGTAATCAAAGTACACTATAGATGTCAGCTCCATCGAGTAGATCAATTGGTTTCACTACCTGGCTCATATAAACTAACTAAATGACGTCATCACATTGGAAATCCATTTAAAAGAAATTTGACTGTACATAATGTGATTTCTTTTTACTGAATTGCTGAATAATATTCCGTGACCAGTTATACGAACGCGTAGCACGTAATATTAAATAAAAGACGCCTTATATATTCGTACTTTAAAAAGGAAAAAACTTGCGGGTTTCAAGATCTTAGGGATTATATTTCAATTTAAAATATAGGAATACGGAATAAAGTATCTGTTACAGTATTGATTTAATTAATATGATAATGTAGAACAAAATTTTTATTCCATTTAAAAATTTAAATAAATAATAAAATATGTGGTTTAATGCAAACACAACCAATATCAATATTACGTAATTTATGAAGTGAATGATTTAAAATCAACAAAAACTTTGAGCCTCAATGAGTCACATACACAGTGAGGCTATAAAGATTTAGTACTGATTTTCTGTAGCGCCAAATAACAACGCCATCTATAAATTGGCACGCAGACTATTTTTGACCAACCCTCATCAACATCCCCCTCAAGTTTTTATTGGTTCATATGAGTGTAGTTTGTTGACCTCTTAAATCTGTCTCGTCATAGATGTATCCGTCAAACAGCAGTAAATTTTGTGTCCGTTTGTACAAAAAAACAACCTATGGCATTTTTTTAAAGATGTCCGATCAAGGTTATCTGTATCATGAATGAATTAACAAATTGGCATACTTTTATCTCTGTCTTTTGTAAAAACTACAAGCATGTGCGATAAGGATGGATATAACACGCTTTTCTTTTAAAAAATAATATTGTTTGCACTAAGGACATTCCATTTTAAAATGATGCTCGTTGTTGATAATACTTTCGCTGTAACGTAAGTTTATTTATTATATTACCTTCAATCATAGCCGTACAAATAAAGTTATTTTCTGTCAGTGTAACTCACACTGACGCTGTCAATATCTTATTTTTCACATATTTGGTTTTACATTTGTTAATAAACTTACCAGTTGACTTAGTTTTGAATTTTGAATGCTTTTACTGTAACATATATTTTTATAATAATAAAATAACAATATGCACCCTCATTAAAAATAAATAATCTTTATTTTTTTTTACTTTAATCATTTGTTTTTGTATATAAAGCGTTTGGGGATGTTAATATGCTGATGACCGGCACAGCAGAACATAGGACTTTAACATGTAAAAACAGACTTTCCCAATTTCCTGCTTCCTTAATTAGGTGAATAAAAGGTAATAAAGTTTTAAATAAAAGAATAAAATTCTGCATCTGAATCTATAAGAAAAAATAATTTTGTATGCCTTGTAACGGCAGAAATTAGGTATGAAAAATGTCGAACATCACTTCAAAAATAGGAATAGCCATAGAATTGAGACAAAATAAATAACAAATGTCTAACGGTTTATCTGTCATATTAGGGTTATTTATTTTTATTAACTATTATTTCTAATTTCTGTTCCAGTTAACAATTATCTGTTAATTTAAATTCATATTTGTTCACTTGAACAGAAATTACAAATAATAATAAAAATAAATTAATCTAAATTGACAGATAAATCATTAATATTTGTTAATTTTTTGTTTCAATTTCATGGCTATAGCTTAATTTTGTTTATTGAATTTTATGCCCTACACCTTTTATTTGAAGCTTTTTTACCGAAACTAATTAGTAAAGCAGGAAATCACGAAAGTCTGATTTTACATATTAAAATCTTATGTTCGGCTGTGCCGGTCACCATCTTGTATAACACCAAAACTATATGAATTAATTGTGGGTCCAAGCATAAATATAGTTTGTAAAACTAAAGCACCGTTTTAATCTTCTTTTAAGTAAATTTAAGTTGAACAATATCCTGCGTTCGTCCTTCAGTAAGTAGGCATTATCCTTGACGGAGCTGGGAAGTGGCGCAATTTGAAATTCCTGCCACGGCAGGACTGCAATCCTGTGCTGAATCCTGCATCAGGGCCGTGTATTGTGTGGCGAGCAATGTAGCTTGTTTACACCTATTTGCATTTATGGCACCGGTGGGCATACGGCAGATGAGGGTTGTTTTATGTTAGGGGTAGAATGGTAATATAGGAGTATGTAATAGTACATGTCACTCTTATGAATATTGAATATGTAGTGCTAGTTTCTTTTTTGTCATAGATTGTATGAAACATATTTAGATGCATGGAGTAAATTTAAATTTATTATTAACTGGATAAAAGCCCCTTGAGTTTAATGTAAAGGACAACTAGGATACAAAATTAATGAAGTTATTTGCATGTGCAGTATGTACATACAATTTATTATGTATTTGCTTATGCACAACCGTAAAATAGGCAGCTAACATTATGCTTCAGTATTGCAGGCTGTGAGACTTTCAAATTATCAGGTGAACGTATTTTCATTCGCTCATAAGATACTGTTTTTATTGGGCCAACTTAAAGAAGTTGGTACTTAGGGTGGAATTTATAGTCAGTCCTCCACTCATCCTTTTTCTTGACTTAAACTTAAAGTGACGTTTTCAAATTTATAAACATATGAAAAAGCCATTTACCTCGACTCATACTCCATTCATACTCAACTCATACTCGACTGATACTCCACTCAAAATGACAGTTTGGAATTCATAGACATTTAGAGTGAAATTAATTGTGACGTTTTCTAATTTATAAACATGTGAGGACTCATACTCATAGATTAAGGAAAATATATAGTTACAGCAGTTCTCAAACATATGTTACCTTTTTATAGTATTTTGACATGAAAGTTTAAGAATCCCTGTAAAATCTGTACTACTAAAGCCATCTATGAAAGGATCAGGAAGTATTTCCAAACGCTACTAGATTGAAAACTTGTTATCACGTTTGTGAATGTAAATTCACCCCCCTGCTCATACTCCACTCATAGTCGACTCATACTCTACTCAAAATGACAGTTTGGAATTCATAGACATTTGAGGCCTACGTCATACATACAATATAAGTATGCTTTGAGAAAAAATTCGAGTGGAGTAAATTGATACCTTGAGTTTCCTTTACATTAAAAAACTTTATAATGGAAGACAATTTTGGCTTTAATGAGTCTGTAGGTTACATATATAGCAACGAATAATGTGGTATTTTCAAATCATTGACTTTGTGACTTTAAACTCAAACAATTTTTCTTCTAAAGAAAACCTTTTCTGCCATTTAATTTTGTACCTACTCATTGTTTCAAATTACTTTTACATTCATCGTGGTATCGAAACAAGTAAATTATCGATGATTTTTAAATCATTGTCAACACTTTCCCACCAGGGCATCGAACCCGAACCTGAACCGAACCAAGCTGTAACATTTTAGCGAACCCAAACCCAGAACCGAACCTCAGATATATTTTTCAATTGAACACAACTTGGAACCGAACCGTATATTAAAATTTGGGTTCAGGGTTCAGCTCCGGTTCAGGTTCATTTTCAGTTCGAAATGTAAACATAATCGTAAAACTTTCGGCCATCATTGACGCCTTCTGCGTCTGCGTTGTTGCTTGTGTTGATTGTTCGTACGAAGGCGTAGAAAGGACATGAAAGAAAAATATTTATAATTGCAAGTTTTATCTTGCAATTAGGCTTCATTGCAACTTGTATCTTGCAATTAGGCTTAATTGCAACTTGTATCTTGCAATTAGGCATAATTGCAACTTTTATCTTGCAATTAGCCTAACCTAACCATACCTAACCATACCTAACATAATTGCAAGATTTATCTTACGAACCAGAACCCGGAACAAAACCGCAAATTTTATTAATTCTTGAACCAGAACCGCAAACGAACGCACTTTTAAAAAAATAAATTAACCTGAATCTGAACCGAACCCAGGTTTTGGTGGGTTCGATGCTCTGTTTCCTACAAATACATCCACCACTCTGATCCAGTTAAAGATACGATAACGCGGTTTGAAATTTGAATTCAGCATGAAATTCTCCTTCATGTCATGTATTATACATTAGTCCACATTACCAAATTGTAGAGAATAGGGCATAGTTTTGAACTCTTTGAGTAGCTGAAATTGGAATGTAATTTCAAAGTAGTGTCAGTGTACATAACTTGTGACATCTCGTGTTAATTTAATGTGCAATGTCAAGTATCACCTTTATCCGATTTGGAAAGCAAGTAGATAATATTTTATATATCACACTTATTGAGTAGAATATACAAAGTTCCAATGGTACCTTTTAATATTTTAATAAAATGTCAGATGACAGCAGTTGAATACTGCTATTTATTAATTTCGTTTAATACTGGCGCCGATGTGACCGCCATCTACTGAATTGGTAAAGTGGAACAGAGTATACACGCTTTTTGATTCGATGAGCTATTCGCGAGTTACTAACAAATTAAAATTATTAGAAATTTATGAAATTTAAATTAGGGAAGACCAATTTATACGAAATAATATTTTATTATTTATGACACATACGACATATTTATATTTTTCAACAATACTATCTACAAAACATTTTAGGCTACTATATTTACATTTAAAAGCTAGTAAATTATGATATTGTAAGGTTTATTTATTTTGGTGAAGTGTAAAAATAAGATAAAGATAATAAAAATAATTAACACTATATGCTTAAACAAATATAAACACTAATTTAAGACTAAGAATATTATTGAATACTTAAACACTAAGATTATTTATTCAAACAATATTTATTTATATAACTACATTTATTTATGTTCACAACTCGTAGACTATTTATTTATATTACCAACAGTTCATTGCTCGTTGCTTCTATATAACCGAATGCCCTGGCTGATTTTGGCGACGGGATATACATAGCGCGATACCCTACTAGAACTTTCCGACGCAACAATAACATCGAATACAAAGAATCAGCCCACCGGATGTATGTATGTCTAGACGGCTGAGTTTACCATGTCCAGGATTACGTCATTGCTCGAGAACATTCTACCAGTGGCTACTGTCGCATACGGGCGCGTCGGGTGGGCGTGCGCTACAATATAAAATGTTTGTTCACATATATCCAACAAATTTCATCTAAAATTTGTAGTATCTGCAAATCGGTTTAGAATTTATTTTTTCATCTAAAATTTCGCCACGTATTAGGTAATTACGCAATATTGGTTATCTTTAATATATTTCAAAGCATGAACAATTGCAGTACCATAAATATATCAATACCCCATTTATTGACTGGAAGAAAAATATATTCCTCTTTGGAATGATACGCTTTACTTAAAGAAACTTCAGCATTTAGAGAAATTTGTTTGATGGTGTTAAACACCTCTGTAAACTTTTAAAAGTTCCTAATAGGATCACACTTCCCTCAAGACTTCAACTTCTGAAACTTCTCTTTCACTAAAATGAAAACATTTCAAGTTAAAATCAATCACTTCTATTTCAGCAATCTAGTTAAATAATAGCCTTACATTCCCGCAGATAATACAAGTGAGCATCTTCCGAGAAGTAGGTCGCAGATGAAATATGAATCAGCGAATGATTTTTGATAAATGTCTGTTATTTCACACAGTTATGACAGTTGTAGAATTACAAAATGTTTCTAATTTTCACGGAGTTCGTATGGTAGAAAGAGAGTTTTTATATGACTTAGTTTAACTTTAATATTACTTGATTTATGTAAATTCAGTGTAACAGTTATTTCACAATTTCGTAAGGGAACAATTTCCATAATGGCAGTGGAATCAAGTTACATGAATACATTTACTAAATTGTGTCGTACATGTTCGCTTGCATTATTTTTATTTTACTCTATTGTAGTCCTTAAATCGAATTTCATGTTCTCGTATAGTTTAAATTCTTATTCAAAGGATTTTTCTATTCAATATGAAAGAAAGTACTTCCCAGAAATTTTACAATAGTTTCTATTACTGAACAGGAAAACCAATGGCTTGACTTGTTTGTAATACAGGAAGTCCAGGATAACATATGCAATATTGGAATGTCGAGAACTAGTTAACTTAGACAAAAGTTGCTCCGTTAGGAGGTTATATTAGTTCTAGGTGCCTAGAGATAGACAAAAATGTTAATTTTGGAATTATAATTAATAAAAATGTAATATTGAAATCATTCTCCATGGCATTTTTTAGTAATATAACATATGACTTTTTACCTTCCGTGTGTTTGTGTGACGAAAGTTTCGGATCGCATAACATCAATACCACGATTCCAAAAATTATATTTTTTTTCGTATTCCTCAAGTTTACATCCAGAAGAACAACTGATTAGATTTTGGTTTTTATTGGTGAACCGGAAGTAGCTTCATTTGAAGATTTAACAGTTAAATTTGATTTATTGACATTTAACGTTATTATAACTTAAAGAATATATTATTCTCTATACGATTTGATTGCATTTTATACTTCATATTCAATAGATATAGAGATAAAGAATTTTAAAGAAATTAAATTTTATAAATCAGCCAGCTATGCTAAACATGGAAACTACTAATATATTCATATAATTCAAATTGACAGATGTCAGTATCAATAAAAAGTAAATTAATGTGGCAGAGATGAGGATGTTGAAGTAGATGTTGAGGAAGACACGGAAAGATACGGTAAGAAAATAACTCTAGTGTTACAAGTTTCTAGAAAGATACACGAAAGACGGTTACATTGGTTTGAACATGTCATGAGGAGAAATGAATTATATTTGAACAAGAATGAGTAGTTTAGTAATAGGAGGTTGAAGAAACAGAGGAAGACCAAAGATAAGGTGGAAGGACTGTATTGCGGAAGACTTGAGAGAAAAGGAACTGAATGAGAACGACACGCAAAAATAGTGATCCGTAACGAATGGGAAAAACTAAAGAGGAAGAAGATGTCAGTGTCAAGTGCAATTTGAATAGTTTGTTTATGAAATAATTTTACTGGAAATTTAGAATCTTTTGCAAGAAAAATTATGTATGGAATTTATACATATTACACAGGATTGACGGAATGTATTGTGGTGGCCACAACAGTTTTCTTTTATACTATTATTCAGGTGATTCCAACGGTCTGTTCATTTTTTACTAACTCGATTATTTTAAATATGGAAAAAAAATCAAACGAAGATTGTTTTAAGTATATTAAAATGTCTATAAACTGCAATATAGGGTAGCGCGCGCAGCCGACGCCACTGAGTCTAGTCAACACGCAACCAACGTTACTGGTCGAACGCTTTAGATTTAGAACATAATTGTTTCTCAACTAAATTACTGTCGCTCGGCTAATCCTTTTGTTCTATTCTTACTGGAACGTTCTAGAATAATGGATAGATATAAAAGCGACGCAGCCCTGTGCGGGTAAGCAGTTCAGTGGAGACCAGGATAGAGTTCACGAGTTCAGTGTTTGGGGAGAGTGGGTTAGTGGAGTTCCGTTAGTGAAGTCGGACAGTTCAAGTGGTGGTGTGAAATAAAGGGCGATATAAATAGTGATATAAATATCGTGTAGACAGTCTACTACAGTCTGCAACCGACCGGCAGAATGATATTGGAACGCATGGTGAAATAAATATTGTGTAAATAAATATTCTTATGGTTTTGTTTAAATAAATAATCCTAATTTTGTGTTAATAGTGTTAATCTTAAAATACAATGGCGAGTGATTTAAATATTACAATTTTATTAAATACAGTAGGATTTGCATTACATTATTTTAATCCGATATTTTATTATTGCACCTATTATTTAATATTATCGGGTGTCTAATTCAAAAAATAGTATTACAACGCCTTCTATATTTAATAAAAATGTAATATTTTAATCATTCGCCATTGTATTTTTAATAATAAAACATATAATTGTTTTTATCCCATTGGATAATAAATTTCATGTACTTTTCAAATATGAATAAATGTATATGTTGTTCCATTTGATATTATAAAGTTATATACCATTGCGTAAAAATGGAACAGCTTGTAGAAAAACCTCTACTGTGTAGACATTTTAACATTTAAAATAATCGAGTTATTGAAAAAGAAGACCAATGAACCACCCCGTTCAGGTAGGTACAACTAGGTAGGTTACAGATTAAATGATCGCACAACACTAAATTATGTAAGACTTAATTTGCTTAGGGTCATTTTAACCCCAACACGATTTTTTTCCAAGTAAATATTTATCATTTTAAAAACTTTTAATTAAAATTTTATCCATGTGAATTTTACGGCAAAAAGTTAAATTCACTTAGTTATTATTAAGGTCTCGTGGCCATGTGCCTGAGTGTCGAATTTTAAATGGTACAAAAGTGACCCTGAGGTGCACTTTCACCGCTAGCAATGAGTACCCGTGAGGTAATGCCTGGTAAACGCCCGTATCATCATTACTGACATCTGTGTATAAAGCAGATTGGCACACCCAGCAATGGGTAAATATGCCAATACTTATTACCTTCCGTCATTTTTCGGTAAGGAAGGTATTGTTGGTGAATTTTTAATGAATAAGCACGTTTTGGGGTCCCTAGAATACAATTTTACTATTTTACGATAATATCTGTACATGTGTGCGTGTGTATACAATACTACAATTCCAAAATTTTCAATTTTTTATTATTCGTCATTCTTACATTTAAATGAAGATTTTTTTAGATTTTGGTTACAATTCAACAATCGCAAGTACCTTAATTTGAATCTCTTACCAGTTTTTCTTAAAAAAAAAAACACAGTTAAATATTTTATGATTATAAATATTAAAGAATAGTTTATACACGATACGATTGCATTATTTTATTCATATTCAATAAACTTAGAAATACAAATTCATAAAGAAATTAATTTTAAAATATCTTGTATTATTTGGTACGTCACAATGGAAAAAGTTTCAATAATTCAATGTTAATAATTGACAGATGTCAGTGTCAAGTACAATTGACACAATATGTATGTGAAATAATTTTACTAAAAATATAAGAAACTTTCCGTGTGGAATTTATATAAAATACATAGAAATGAGAAAAAGTCTTTTGGTGGCCATAACAGATTTTTTAATTTATTTATTAATACCAGGCACCTGGAACGATAATATTTTTCGTTTCGTTTCGATTCGGCTTCGATGAAAAATAAATTTTGTTTCGAACCTGTTATTTCGTTCCAGATATATTTATATATAAAAAATCTTATAAACATATTTTTGACAGTTTTATTTATTGTTATTATAATAATAAATAATTAAAATACATAATTCGGTAAATCTTTACCGACATGAGACGTATAACATTTAAATTCTTTAAAAATAAATTGAAAATAAAGTGTGTATTAGGAACAAAGCTTCTGTTTCGTTTCCGGTTTTTTTGTCGTTTATATCGTTTATTGTTTTCGTTTCTGTTCCGTTCCGGGTCCATGATTAATACATTAGTGAAATCATACCTATATTTGGGTATAAATAAGAATATTTACATAATTATTTTCAGTAAATCGATACATATATCCTTGACAGGTATGAAATAGAGAATGATATATGAATTTATTTAACACCGGTGACCGCATTTTACAATTTCAAATCGCCATGTATCATGACTATTTGAGCTTATCGATTACAATACAATAAATAGTATTAATCTAAATTGGTTAGCGGATTTGAATAAATATTCCAAGCGGATTTTCTGGGTTTTTCTTTCTGATTGGCAAACTTTGCCTCTCATTTCCATTTTGATTGCAATAGTTGACATCACAACTTATGACATTTGTGACGTCACGAAATCGTGAACCGTACCATCTTTCTCTTTTGTTTTACCAGAATGTTGTGTGCATAGACTGAAACCAGTCAAAATGTTGTTAATTTCAGTGAAATTAGACATAAGGAACTGTTTTTAATGACTACCGTTATTAAATGATAATTGTTCTATTATTATTGTAAGTTGAATGATCTTATTGGATGTTTTCACTTTTATTAATTAATAAAATAAGGAAATAAGCATGAAATATCGAGAGTCTTAATTAAAATTGATGCATAAAATTAGAAATTCCAATATCCGTAACTGATTTTTCTTCTTTACCTCATTAAAGGAGAGAATTTTAATTATAAGTTTAAATTTAAAACAAACACTAAGTATTAATTATGTGCAAAGGACACAGGCATTAAATTGAACATTCGATATTATCTTATGGGAATTAAACTGCAATTCCAAAAATTTAATTGATTATTATTAAAAGGGCACTACTCCACAAAATCACCAAATAGAGTTAAGGTCGGTACTGCCATCTATTACCCTAAACGCGTATTTTGCGATGCAAAGACGCACTTTTAAATATATGGCTGTGTAGAACCAGCTTTAGCTTTTCCCATTTGTTAGGGGTTGCTATTTTTAAATTTCTTCTTCCATTCATTTTTGTTTTGCGTGTCGTCCTGACTCAGTTCCTTTTGTCTCAAATCTTTCGCAATACAGTCCTTCCATCTTATATTTGGTCTTCCTCTGTTTCTTCAAACTTCTATTATTAAGCTATTCATTCTTCTTCCAATATATTCTTCATTTCTCCTCATGACATGTTCAAACCAATGTAATCGTCTCTCGTATCTTTCTAGAAACCTCTAACACTAGAGTTATTTCCCTTATTCTTTCTTTTCTTACCGTATGTTTCCGTGTCTTCCCCAACATCTATCTCAACATACTCATCTCTGCCACATTCATTTACTATTCATTGATACTGACATCTGTCAATTTGAATTATCTGAATTCTGAATATATTAGCAGTTTCCATGGTTGGCATAGCTGGCTGATTTATGAAATTTAATATATTTTTAATTCTTTAACTGTATATCTATTGAATATGAAGTATAAAATGAAATCAAATCGTATAGGAAATAATATATTCTTTAAGTTATAATAACGTTAAATATCAATTAATGATATTTAACTGAGTTTTTTCAAGAAAAACTGTTAAAATCTTCAAATGAGGGTACTTCCGATTGGTCTTTTGAATGTAAACTTGAAGAATACGAAAAATTATAATTTTTGGAATCGTGATATTGAAGTTATAGTTATGCGATTCGAAACACACACACACACACACACATACACGCGCACACACATAGAGACACATACACACATACATACATACATACATACATACATACATACATACATACATACATACATACATACATACATACATACATACATACATCATCGTAAAATTGGCAATATCGTATTATATGGACCCTAAAATTCATTAAAAACTCATCATTGAATTTTTTGACCAGACAATAGTTTCCTTACCTAAAGGTGACGGAAGATAAAAAAATAGAAACAATAGATGAAATAGATCAGTCTATAAATAGTTTTTTATATGTACTAGTAAAAGGTGACTAGTGCCCTTTTAGAAATAATTCAATTATTTCAAACAAAAATAGCATTTATGTTAAAGGAACAGTAAGATTATTTTACTATACATCGTCGGCAGGGAATCCATTCAATGCATGTATCCATTTCAGTAGAGCGGCACAAATAATGGGATATTGGCATTCAATTTAAAATTAAGCAATGACAGTTATGTGTCGCGTTGTCATAATTACAATATTTATAGTTTTATTGCTGGACCCGACAGAGTCAATTTTTCTGAGTAAACCTCATTGTGAGGTCGTCAAAATCACATCCAGTTATTAAGGATGACATCCCATAATATAATAAAATACTCCTAGTATAATATATTTTAAGTGATACTGCAAATTAATTTTAAACTGTATTGTTATACATTTCCCAAAGGATAACTTATCTCTATGTCCAAACGGTTATAATATATAACAAAGCACATCTCCAAGCTTTAAAAAGTTAGAACAGACCACATGGGACATTTTGTAGAGATTAAAATCGACATGAATTTTCCGACTTATAATCTGTCATTTTATTCAACCGTTAAAATGGAAATTATAAATTATGCACGGAAAGCTTTAGAACTTTTCTATGAGAAATTAAAGTTATAAAATTAATTTTACATAAATTTAATATATTGAAAATATATATCTGGTTGTGACAACTTTGTAATTATTTCGTATTTTCCGAAAAGCATTGATGAAAATGAAAATGCACTTTCTATAGCAAGGTGAATAAAAAGTACGAAGGCAATATCGAAATGAAGTTACTCGTAAATTCAATACATTCAATAGACTGTCAATCTATTTATTTGTCCATTAACTATTTCAAAAACATGTAGCAGAAATTCAATTTGATTTAAAGACCGTTTTTATTTTTATTTCAACAAGTGTGCAGAACTATTTAATTGATTAAATTGAAACAATCAATAAGTGATGTAGAAATTCCACATCAAAGTACTGGTACAATTGACAAAAAATATTACTGTATCCAAATAAAACAGTAATTAATTTAACAAGTCTTTTATTTCGGAAGTTTGTCCTTTGGCTACATTTACAAATATATCTTCAAAGCTCACTTTTATCTTTTATTTCTAAATAATTAAGAGAAACTCGTTTGTATATATTTCATAATTACCGAAAAAGCAATAAGAAATAAATAAAAAAATTGTCATTGCCACCTGTAAAATCTATTGTAATATAGCATAGAATTTGTATTTAATTTGCGAAGGGGGTTCACTACTAGTCGTTGAAATACGCGCAAAATCTGTTTATTTGTACCCTTAAAATCATCGTAAAACAATATATTTTCGAAATATGTTAAGTTGTATCGAATAGTTTAAGCTTGCCTCTTTTTGTCTCTAATAATATTTTTTAAATTTTTTATTTCATTTTTTTTATGCAAATATCAGAGGAAATTTCGAAAAATTGTTATTAGAACGACAAAGATCTATCATTTATCTTTAAGAAAATATCAAATATCTTACAATTATCATAATATTAATTGCTATTTTAATGATATTAAGATACCTATATTTCACGTAAATACTCGTTCAACAATATGTCTATATTACTACCATCTACCTCAACTAACTAAACTCCACCCCTATACAATAACATTCAAAAGTTGATAATAATAAAGTGCACATGTTTGATAATTGATATTTGTATTTGTACAATGGCTCTGAGGTACAGTCCATACGATGTAACTTGGCGAGTTGGGACAATTCACATTATCAATGCGGTAATGGGAAAGTTATAAAATCCATAGGCGTACCGCAGAAAAATGAACTTCAATAAAATTACGAATATGTATTACAAAAAAAAAGAAATTATTTATACAAAAAAATATATTACAAATATTGGAATGAATTATTTATTATATAAATCATATTATAATTAATTATTTTTTAAATTAATAAAGTTAAGAAAATAAAATTTCTATTGCTATTGAGAAAAAAATGCACCAACGCTTATGTATGAATATAACTTCTTGGGTTGAAAAGTACCTGACACCCCGAGATTGTGCGAATTACGGTGAAATTTGTTTTGTGTAAGGCAATAAAACATTATAAAATCACTATTTCACTGCTGAAGCTGTGAGGCATCGAAGTAAAAGTAAATATTTGACAAAACGCAACTTAGGAATAGTGAACTGAATTACATTCTTTTGGATCGCCAAGTTAAATCGTATGGAGTTTTAACTTCACTTGCGTCTTGCGACTTTTTACCTCATTTGCGACTTGCGACTTTTTACCTCGTTTGCGACTTGCGACTTTTTACCTCGGTTGCGACGTGCTTCGTACTAAGCAGTAAGATAGTTTACCAATTGAACACAATTTTGTCTGAGATCGGTAATTTCTTAATGTTCGTGATGCTTCATTTTTTGCACGATCAACGTACAAAATTAAAAAAAAAAGATTTAAAAATTATTTTGACATTAAAATTTTTTAGTTGTCATTTTTAAAGTAAGCTTTGATCTAGATTATATTTAAACATAAACCGAAAAAAAAAATCTGTTGTGGCCAGCACAATACCTCTCGCCACTTCCTTTTTTGGTTACATAAGTATAGGGCGCGAACAGTCATGTTACATTGTTGGCCTTGACAAGCAGATGTGGGGGCCCGTTTCAGAATGATAATTAGTCAGTATGTTTCATTCAGAATTTCAAGATTTTCTAAATACACGTAGTTAATTTGTCACCAGAAGTGTGGAATTTACTTGTCGAGGAAAATAAACCATATGGAATTGGAAAATCACTAAATTTAGAATGAGAAATTATGATACATCTATATACATAATTACTAGCTATCATTCTGACATGAGTCCCCATATCTGCTTGTCAAGGCGCCCTATTGTATTTAACATTTCTTGTATACCTACATTCTACACCAAAAATTGTACTTACATATATCTATTCCTTATATTTAGATTGTTTAATTTTAAATTCATTATATGAAGAAATTTTGTCCTCTTCTAATTTTTCGAAATGTTTCCAATTCATTGTCAGGATTGACTGAATTTTTGAAGGATATATGTAATAGACCTATAATCTTAAATATTTAACTACTAATACATTAAGAAATAATATAATGTATATGTACTTCCCAGAAAAACTCTTTAGTAATATCTATGAATTTCTGACACTGACATTTATCTGTCAGTTACAAACAGTTCAACTGGTCAACTATTTTCCATGGCATCCTTTCGGCTGTAAAATTTATTATAACGTTATTTTATTTTTCTATTTCGGTGTTCTTATGGTTCTATAAACGCACTGTTTTGTACTTCAAACACGACGTTTAGAAGATCTATAAGCGTACTATTTTTGGCGCCTTTCATGTTCTAGAGTTGGTAGTCATGCTTTCATAACTGACAGATGACAGGTAACCTCAAAATGGTAAGTTGTTGATAATATTTCAACATATTACTTTTAATTATGGATTTTTATACCTTCTTTAGGTGATAGGACTAGAAAGAAATATAATATTAATTTCACAACCAGAATCAGACCTTGAATCATAAATACAATACACCTTGCAATACACTAATTAATCAATAGTTGACAAAATATAAAATTTCAATTGTTAGCGAGAAACGTTACCAACATAAACATAACTAACAAAAAAAATACCTAGTCATAATTTGACGTCGCAATTTAAATAAATTTAATCGTAAAATTACCTCAATAGAAAAAATAGTATAAAAAACACGTATCATAAGGCCTGTTGACGCACTCGTCCTTTGTAAAACTCGCCTAGCGGCTCGTTTTCCAAACTTGGACTCGTACGTTAACAGATTGCCTTATGATACTTGTGTTTTAATGTACTATTATTATATTTCTTTTATCTCTAAATCCATAGAATATATAATAAAATATTTAAATGTATCAGATAAAGAATTTAATTTTCTTTAATATTACCAAGAAAAATTTTCAAAAAATATTATTTAGAAGATTTTTTTTCAAGAATCTTCTACTAATAAATGATATTAAATTCATCAAAATATGATTTTAAAGCAGAACATAGTTCATATTCAAACAAATATTTTTTAAAAAATCACTCTTTAAACGTAAGGGTGAAATTAAATATTGAAATTTGATTTTGACATTTCTTAAAACAGCGTTTTAGTTAAAACCAGGCTTGTGGTACTGCAGCCAATATGTTTTAACATCTTTATATAAATGTTCTTATAACTAAATGATAAAACTTTTTTGCACTGAGTGCATAATTCGTTTTTCATTCTTATAATCAGTGCGCCCTAGCTGATTTTTACGTTTCATTTATACATTTCGAGTAAACTGAACCTTACTATGTGCACACTTTCTTGCACTTATGAGCCCAAACTTATAATAGTTAAACCGGTTTACATTTTCAACAAATTATAAAACATACACAAATGGTTAAAAATTTCTACAAGATTATTTCTGCTACTTTAAATACAGACTTAAAACTCAAAAAAAAATCTGATGTAGTCAGCACAATACCTTCCGTCAATTCTACGTATTTTGTACAAATTCCGGACAGATTTACTTGAAAACTATTCTATGAGCGTTATCTTTTTAGGGGAGAAATGAACTGATCTTACATCGTACTGAATTGAACTGAACTACTCCTAAAAAGAACAGTACGTTTCTAAAAATAAAAAGTAGAAAATGAAAACATATACAGCATTATAATAATCTGCTGAATTGGCTTATGGCTATAATCTGTTGTATTACCTTACGTGATTTGCTTTTGCCACCTTCAATTATTTTACATTTATATATTTCCAGTAAAATCTTTTCACAAAGATATTTAGTAAATTTTATTTGACACTGACATCTGTCAATTAGTACTATTTGAATATTCTGTTTCCATGGTGCAGCTTTTAGCTGCATTAAGTTGCAAGTTATTTCTTTATAATTCTTTATCTCTAAATTCATTGAATATGGAGAAAAAAATATAATTAAATCGAATAGAGAATAACATTCTTTTATTTCTAATAACATAAAAGGTCAAAAAATGATATTTAACAGCGTTTTTTCAAGAAAAACTATTAAAATCCTCAAATTATGATACTTTTAATCATAACCAAAATCTAATAAAACTTTTCATATGGACGTACGAAAGAGGAATATGAAAGAATTATAACTTTTGGAATTGTGGTATTAGAGTTATCGAAGGAGAATTTTTTGTCACACACACACATACACACACATATACACACACATTCAGACATTATCGTAAAAACAATAAATTCGTATTGTAGGGACTCTAAAACGTGCTTATTCATCAGAAACTCACCATCGAATTGTTAGACCAACGACAATACCTTCCATACTTATAGGTGACGGAAGGTAAAAAACTGTGGGCCAAATGACGGATGATAATAGTTCGATGGGCATTTAAAAAATTGAAAAACAACTTCATAAGAATACAGTGTGTCCAGTAAAACCTATCTTGCAAGACATATGGGACAATACGCACAGAAAAATTTTCTAGGCTTAGGGATACAATGCCTGATAGAATTAACCCAATATTCATTGGCGGAATACTTGAATAACACATTAAGTTTTTGTAAAGTCAGTCGGAGCTATCCGACGGATCTGTTCGATGACGTCACAGATATATCAGATTCATCCGATCATCAAAGCTTTTACGAAAGTATCAGATCTGTATATGACTTTGATGTTTAAATCTGGGGATACAGAAGAGGTTTAATTTGTTAAAATGGATAAGAAAATAGCGCTTGTTTCTGTAGTTGTAAATAATTTTATATACGACGACTCAAGTGAGACTGAATCATTTGTTTAAATAATTTCGATTAGAAATGCCATATTTTTGTTAGAACTTACAGCACTGTATTGCTGTAATGTTTATAATAATAAATTTTTAAATAATTATATTTTCTGAAACGCACATGTTTATAATTTTATATTTGCGCGCGTAATTTGTACTAACCCAGACTACGTTCGGAAATTAACTCTAAGTTAACTGTACACATTCAGAAATTTTAGAGTTAACTTCATCTTTAACTTGCATTCGATAATTCATTTTACTTTACTCGGAGTTAACTATTCCAAGATACCTCGAGCGAGGTGGATACGTTTTACTTGACATGCGTAGATAAGATATAGGATTAGGATAAGATATAGGTTGTTATTATCATATCTAATTTAATAACTGTAGTTATTATTTACATAATAAGTATATATTTTTAACTTACCTCTTAAAAATTTAAATGTTTGTGCTTAATATTGGCAATTTTTATTTGTTTTCAATATTGTCAGTAATCCTAATCAGTATCTCAAGAAAATACACAAATAAATAAAATAAAAATATTACTTACACTTTAAATAGATATAAAAACTATATCTAAATGTGTTTTTCATTAAAATAAAACAAATAGCCACGATAATACATAATAATTTACGAAAGACCAAAACATATGACAGTGGCCCGCAAATGGCGGTCGAAACGCGAGCCATGTCATGGCCATACCCTGTATTATAGAGGTACCCTACCCTTACCCCCAACTTGAAGGTAATTTTGCGAACATACTTCTTCACATGGATCAGGATCAGGGTTAAATATTTTTGATCGGATCTTTCGGTCTGACTGATCGGAGTGAGTTAACGAACGCGTCAGATTAACCCTGTTGACATGAGCCGTATTCCTTCGGGCTTTGATTCACAAACTAAATCATCAAAATGATCATGATTAAGAAGTATGTTTTTTCATTTCTTATTCGTTATCCCCACTTTCTCATTTTGTGATCACTAGACAACCTTCCCCTTTTCCTCCTGAATCATCCCTTTTAGTGATCATACAGATTCATTTCAGAGCAACTTTAAAAATGGCTAACTACAATAGGTTTTCGAGTGTAAAAATTTATCAATGTGGGGTTTATTGCATCAAAGGAAATATGATTTTTCTACAAAAGCATGTAATGACCCACCATACTTTTGAAAACAAAGAAAATATGTTACATAAAAGATTTGTTTTAAGTAAACATATTTCATATGTTACCAAGAATATTTTTTTTACTTCTATATGATCCATTTTTATTGTGCTGAGAATATAATTCCTTAGTCCCGTGACATGTTTTCCGCCAATTAACATTAAGAATCTCCCTAGCTACAAGTTTATCACAGCGATGATAAAAAAACAAAGAAATAAACACCGTATTTATAGTCGTTACTAAGGGATTTGTTTTCTTTATTTATGACATTGACAGTTCATTTTGAGTATAAAAATAAATAATAACAATAATTCAAACTCCGAAATATTAAATAAAACTCGTAAGTACCATGTTTTAATACAATATGAATATGTATATCAAAAGTTAGGTTAGGTTAGATTGCAAAAATTCATTATATTCTCTCATTAAATATAAGCTCGTGATATGATTAATAATCGAAGATATTGCTCGTGAAACCGAAGCAGCACATTTCAACTCGTCCTTCGGACTCGTGAAATATGCAGCTCGGTTTCACTCGAGAATATCATCGATGATAATCATATCACTTGTTATATTACGTATGACTATAACACTCGACAGTAGATTATTTATAAAATAAAATAAATTAGTTTGCATTGGTCTGTATATGATATTTGACGCTAGATGGTGTTTATATTATTCAAGTTGTTTCCTTGATATATTTTTTAAATCATGATTCAAAAGGATCACGATTAAACTAATCAGGATTCACAAAATCACAATCATAGTTCGAAGGAACACGGCTTTTATGAACGCTTCAAATTACAGCGGATCAATCCGATCGACTTTACGAATACGCCAATTACATAGATGGTATTTCAGAAAACAATGACCAGTTCTAAGGTCCTTTTCGCTGAGAGCTAATAACTCTTTGGCGTTTGTTGACGAGGTTAAGATTAATTTCTTCGACAGTTTTCTTTATTTTGGAAGGTACTTCTTTCACTCTCTGTTACAAACTATTCTTCCTGTTCTTCGTCGTTTATCAGCGTTTGTCCAATCCACCACTTTTATCGTTTCATCACTCCCTCATAATATTTACCTCCTTTAACAGTCTTTCCTTCTTTCTTGTCTTGTTCATTTCTTGTTCACCATCTCCAACATGCTCTTCTCTTGTGTTCGTCATCCTCCTGGCCCCGTTGGTGCCGGATGCGCAAGCATGACGTCACAGCTCTCACCTGCGCGCGGACACTCAGGGAGAGGAAAGTCGGTCAGTGGTACTCCGCGAAGCCCTCACTACAAGCTCAGTTCCGAACCGAACGCTCTGTTCAACGCATAGTTGTTACCTCACGTTGCTCCGTTACCGCACGATACCGCGATTGTTTTTGTTATTGTTACTGTGGGTGGATGGTGTAGTGTATATTTATAGATTATAGGTAAGTTATATGGAGGTATTATTTGATCATAATTTTAAAGTTATGATGTTCCTGATATCCTGTTAGTTGGAAAGTTTAATATAGTTTGATTTTGAATTTGGAGCGCATTATTTGTTTGTTGGTTGTTACAGTTTGGATTGTTAATGCTTGTTTTATTGTATATGTTTGTTAACAAACATAAAAGTTTGTAAGCAATAAAAATTTATGAATCTATAAATAGTTTTGAACAAATATAATCGTTTAATAAATAAAATAAATATATCATTACGGCATATTACCCATTGCTGGGTGTGCCAGTCTGCTTTGGACAGAGATATCGGTAATGGTGATGGCATATTAGAAACGTGCGGGCGTTTACCAGGCGTCACCTCACGGGAATTCATTGCTGGCGTGAAGAGTCCACCACAGGGATATTTTTTGTGCCATTTTAAAATACGAAATAATTTTATCATCGGTCGAGATCGAATCTGAGTCACCAGATTCACAACCAGACACTTCGGCACATTAATTTGGTCAGCATAATATTTCTTTATTATTTTTTTGTTTTGGAATAAAGCTTAATATTCTTATTGACATTCCTTGTAAATAAATATAAAATCTTAATAGATTCTTATTTATATTTATATCTCCCGCTACCCGTGGTAAAGAAGATATAGGGATCGTGATAAAAATCGAGATTTTGGTAAATAAGCACGTTTTAAGGTCCCTAGAATCTAATTTTAACATGATGTCTGTGTGTGTGCGTGTGTGTATGTGTGTGTATGTATCTTTGTGTGTGTATCTGTATCTGTGTGTGTGTGTGTGTGTGTGTGTGTGTGTGTGTGTGTGTGTAGATCCTCTTTACGTTCTACCTCATATACTTTCATCCATAAAATTTTAAAACTACGTATTCTTACTTTATTCTAATATGGAAAGAGCTCATTAGATTTCGGTGTAAATCGGATAACCGGTAGTGGAACTTTCCTCCAAGCTCAAAATAGTTTTTCTTTGAAAAATACCTTTAAATGTATTTTTTTTTCGCAATGTTATTATAAAAATTGAAGATTATTAAATTCTTTACGGATTCTTTTCCAATATATTTTAATAAATCCCGCAGCATATGATTTATATAAACACATCTCCTTGGTTACACAGTTGATATTCAAATGTATCTATTTGACAGATAAATGTCACCGTCAGAAAACTAATCTTTTCAAATTACAAGAAATAAACGTCAATGTCACAATATAAATTTGAATTAATCAATTAATATAACGGTAAGATTTTCGAGTGAAAACATGAACAATAGCTATATTATTATACAAAGATATTTAATACATATGCATTATTGGTAAATATGTATTTACTAAAATAAATAAAAATTGCATGGCGGGAGATAATGTGCTGGCCACATCAGATTTTTACATTGAGGATGCTTTCGGGTCAAGCCGGATCATACGTTGAGGTTTGGTTTGACTCGAAGATTGAATCGAAATTAAATAATCCGACTCAATGATTGGCTCGAATTGGGTCGGCCTTCGAGTCAGATTGAGACAAAATAATGTTTAACTTTTGTCAAATTTATACTGTATAACAGTATAAACTACTTACTTTGTTAATTTTTCTTCAGGAATTCAGAAACTGTAAAAACTCTACTGCCTTAGATGGTTCAACTTTAATAACATAACTAGCTAAAAATGAAACCCCTTGTTGTAAGCTTTCTAAGGTAGTATTTTTAAGAAGACACTTTTCTTAAAAATATGACAGACCTACACGCAGATATGTGCGTCTATTCGTAATGTACGATATTTTACTTACGTATATAAACAATGTAAATAATAATTCGTTGAGAATGTGAACTTTGTGATTACACATGCAGTGGAGGTTTAACAAAATTAAGATAATTTCAAACTTATTTTGACAGTCAGAGTCAATAATAAATAAACAAAACTGGGAGATAGAAAAGAAAACAAGAATAGTTATATATACAAATTATGTAAACTACATCATTGTCTACGCGTAAATAATGACATAATTTACATGGCATATATTACAGGCACATCCCTGCCTACAAGTATAGAACACATTGTTTACTGAAGAGGTTCGAAATTTAATAAAACTTTTTTGACAAATCTTATGCGATCTTTTACGTAGCGGTTTATTTCATCCATCGTTTTAACATTTTGTGAAGTGAAATAAATTTGTACTCTTTTATTTTTCTACTGGGATGTAAACAATGTTGTTATAAATCATTTTGATCCTATTATAAACCATTCATTTTGTTAAAATATTAAAGAAACTATCAATTTAGTTTAAGTTTTTCCTTTTGGACTCTACTTTATTTTATTAAATTATTTAAATTTTGATTTTGGTACTTATACTTCATATATCATCAAAAATAATTGATGAGCTCTTGGCAAAAACAACCGTAGTCCAAATATTACAAATATAAGCTACATACAGCAATATCTATTTTCAATGATACCAAAAATTTTGGTAAACTGATTTCTCACAAAAAGTATCTTAGTCATAAGTTTTTAAATTAAAGTTTCTTCAAAATCGTCCTATAAAAATGACTAAGGCCGAATAATCAGCTGATTAAGGAATCAAACTGATCTGTAGATCAACGTATGTCCTAATTCAACAACTTGATTTCTGAATCAAGAAATCATGATCAACAGATTCACAGTTTTGATTTGGTTTTTGACAGTTAATGTTACTGTCATGTAATTTTATTCGTGGTAATTGTACTTTCCGTTAAGAATGTATTAATATGTAAGGTTTTAATTTATTTATAAAATACATTTTATAAATTTTGTTGAATTTAAGATATTCGAAGAAATAAGGAATATAATAATAGTAAAAATGAAATAATAATACAAATTCATCATATTCCATGAATCAAGGACTGATCACATCTTTAAATCCTAACTTTGACATTTAGCTATGTCAGGATTCTGGCTGTTATACTCATATGAAATTTTGTTTTATACTTCTTCTTTATCTTTATTTAAAACCGCATTGGTTTTATTATTTTCAAATATATTTTATATTTTTCATTTTCACTACTATATTTATTGGAGTTTCTACCTATACATAAAAATATAATATTATTATAGGAAAATTACAAAATGCATTTTATAAATAAATTAAAACCTTACATACTAATACTTTCTTAACGGAAAGTACAATTACCACAACTAAAATTAAATGACAGTAACATTAACTGTAAAAAACCAAATCAAAACTGTGAATCTGTTGATCATGATTCCTTGATTCAGAAAACAAGTTGTTGAATTAGAACATACGTTGATCTACAGATCAGCTTGATTCCTTAATCAGTTGATTATTAATGAACGGATTAATGGTTAATTCGGCCGTTAGTCATTTTTATAGGACGTTTTTGAAGAAACTCAAATTTAATAACTTGTGACTAAGATACTTTTTGGTATGTTTGGTATCGTTGAAAATAGATATTTCTGTACGTAGCTTATATTCGTAATATTTGGACTATGGTTGTTTTTGCCAAGAGCTCATTAATTATTTTGGATGATATGATCGTATGTAAGTACCAAAACCAAAATTTAAATAATTTAATAGATTGAAGTAGACTCCGAAAGGAAAAAAAATTAAATAGTCTCTTTAATATTTTAACAAAATGAATGGTTTATAAAAGGATCAAAATGATTTAATAACAACATCCTTTACATCCCAGTAGAAAAAGGAAAAGAGTATCAATTTATTTCACTTCACAAAAAGTTAAAACGATGGATAAAATAAACCGCTATGTAAAAGATCGCATAAGATTTGTCAAAAAAGTTTTATCAAATTTCGAACCTCTTCAGTAAACGATGTGTTCTATAACTTTAGGCAGGGATGAGCCTATAATATATGCCATGTAAATTATGTCATTATTTACGCGTAGACAATGATGTAGTTTACATAATCAAAATTTGTATATCTAACTATTCTTGTTTTCTTTCCTATTTCCCAGTTTTGTTTATTTATTATTGACTCAACTCTAATACCTCTCATACCAATAAATAAATAATCAATTATTAACAACAACAATTTCATTTTAATTTATTTGTTCTATATAATATATTATTTTGAAGTTTATTGCTCTTTTCAATAGTTTCTAACCAATTTCTATTTCCTCACAGCCACATATGTGGTGAAATCTAGTAATTTATGGTTGTTAGGTTGTTACAATCCAAAAAAATCTGTTGATTTTACAGTTTCGAAATATGTATACAAAATCAAATACTCATATAAGAATTTTAAGTAGGTAGTAAACATTGTAATTTTTTATCATAAGTGTTTTGTTTATACTGTTTAATTGATGAAGATGTAAATTATTTTTAGACGAAAAGTATGTCATACTATACAAGTATTTAAAGTTATCGGATATGTTTTTGTTATAACTTAAACCGAAATTCAGGTGCGATTGCATTTAAACAAATTATTTGATGGTAGAGTAAAAATATGCCGTCATTTAAATGTACGTAAACTCATATTTTGTTAGCGTATGCTTTCAAATTAATTATTGACATATTTATGAACACATTGTTAATTTATTTATTTATTCTTGCCTTAAAAATATTTACCATACTCCTACAAAAAAAACCTTGAAAGCATGCATTATGTTTTTCTGTGTAACTTTTTCAAAATAATTCATTAATTCTACTCGCCCATCGTATATTCTTCTCTTCGTAATCATGATGAATTTCGTTTTAATTACAACTGGAAATTTCACGCTATGTAACATTCTGTAGCTCAGAAACAGATTAATATGAAATATTCCTTGCTTATACTCTTATACAAACGTACAAACTGATTTATCCAAGCAAAAAACATATGTAAATGTGGATTTCCATAATTTTTAAAGCGCTAAATAAAAACGCATGTGAAATAGAAAATTTCCAAGGAGATTAAAATAAGAAAGTTAAAGAAATTTCATAGCCGGACATCAACAATCACAGACAATGAAATCTAGGTCTTATGAGTAAGATATTTATCGTGTGTATGGACACAAAATTCAACCTAACGTAATGGTTAAATTTGTAGAAGGAAGTTGGTTGTTTGGGGCATAATATGACAGATTACACTTGGCTACGCAGCTAAAGTGCCCTTTTTTAGTGAAGGAGGTTATTGCAAAAACTATAAAAACATGTATTTCATCCAGAATAAGAGGTGATGCCTAAAATTTGGGACTATACATTTTTCAAGAAACATTGTTTTTTATATGACATTTACGGCCGAATTCACCATTAATCCGTTGATTAATAATCAGTTGATTAAGGAATCAAGCTGATCTGTAGATCAACGTATGTTCTAATTCATCAACTTGATTTCTGAATCAAGGAATCATGATCAACTGATTCACAGTTTTGTTTTGGTTTTTGACAGTTAATGTAACTGTCATGGAATTTTATTCTTGGTAATTGTACTTTCCGTTGAAAAGGTATTGATATGTAATTTTTTCATTTATTTAAAAAATTATATTTTATAATTTTTCTATAATAATATAATATTTTTATTTTGATATAGGTAGAAATTACTCTGATTCCAATAAATGAGTGTTTTTAAACATAGTGAAAATGAAATATGTAAAAGTATAGTTAAAAATAATAAAAAAATCGATTCTAAATAAAGATAAAGAAGAAGGATGAGCCAAAGTTACAAATGGGTACAACAGCCAGAATCCTAACATAGCTATAAATGTCAAAATTAGGATTCAAAGATGTGATCAGTCCTTGATTAGCTTGATTTTTAATGGTGAATTGGATTGATATAGGATCAGCGTTGATCTGTGAATCAACTCATGATTAAGGAATGGTGAATTCGGCCGTTAGAATGCTACTTTGCATCATTCATAATTTGAGTTTTCTAAGTTGTTTGTATCAGATTTGTGTCATCATGAATCGGGAACTATTAATTGAACGTATGTACGAGTTCTGTGAATTACATATTCCAAAAGGAAATAAATTTATGGCAGATCATTTTTGAAAAGAAAATGTACCAAAATATTACTACATTAAACGTTGAGAAGAAGGTATTTATTCAAAACAGAAGCCAGGGTTTTGTGGAATAGCCACAAAAATGACGAAAGCCAACAACCGTCGATTGGATGCACAAGTTAAGAACAAATCTGAAATCTCAACAAGAATGCCAGCTAAAATATTTAACTGGACAGAGTCTCATATTGCCAGAACAGTAGCAAATAAATGCAACATTAAATACACAAAGAAGATTGCCATCCTCGATAAAATTGAGGATCAAAAGCAAAAAATATGTTCAAGATGTTGGCGATTACCCGAAAGTTTTTCCGAAAAATGTTACATTTTGAATGATGAAAGTTCTTTTACTTTTAAGAATTCTGTTAAAAATGCAATTGTAAAATCCTGATGAAGTTCAAGCAAAAAACAAAAAGAAATTCGTAAAGATATTCTCGTATATGGTTGACAATTTCACCTTTAGGGATCTACCAATCATTTTTTGTCCTTCAGTACTGGAAATCAACTAGTATTAAGGTGACCAGTCGTCCCGATTTTCCAGGATTTGTCTCTTTTTTGAGTTGTATGTCCCGGTGTCCCCATGAACATCTTCGGGACACGTAATTGTCCCGGTTTTCATACCCGACTCCAAATACTTATATCATCTATCGACATTTGTAATATTTATTTTATTAATAATTTTTTAATTGTTTTACATATTCTAATTTTATGCGGTACATTAATTTTATTTCTTGCATTATGAATGCATTATGTATATGTTTTAGACAGTTTATCCAGGGGTGGGATCCCAAGACAACGCTATGATGGCGTAGCGAAAAATACCTCTTACGTTTCACCTTCCTTTCCATATCAACTTCTACGGTTGTTAGAGAAACGAAGTGTTATTTGTCGCTACGCTATCATAGCGTATTTTGGGGATCCGGATCCCTACCCTGGTAAGTCAACAATCCGTTAAATTCTCTTTTCTAAAATGTTTTGTGATCTGGCAATTTATTTTTGTACATGAAAGGGGAAAAACATGCAGCTTCACATCCTTTGAAAAAATGTAACTTTCAATTATAAGGCATTTGACCTTGAATGAAAAAAAAATTGCTTGTAGCGCTTTTTTTCTGGATACCTTACCACACCAAAGTTTTAATGCACGAGCCGTCACTGGTTTAACTATCCTTTAAAAAGTGTCCCGATTTTGCGATTTATAAATTTGGTCACCCTAACCAGTATGCAGTTTTAAATAAATGCATTAAGGAAAGGCTTATCCCTTTTTATTAAAAGATAACATGTTAGCAACAATTATTTAAATTTGGACAGAGTAAAATTCATCACTTCACTTTAGGTCAATCTGTGGCAAGTATATTTGTCGTTGAAAACGTCATTTTTGTTGCGAAAACGATAATCCACCTTGTGTGCCCAAATTGTGCCTAGGGGAGAATTTTTGGTCAATACTTAAGAGAATGGTTTACATGAAAGATCGACAAGTAAAAATCTGATGTGACCAACACAGTACCTCCCGCCATTTACCTAGGTATATAATTTTTATATTACTTTATAAATTTATCCATACAATATATAGAAAAATTATTAAAGCAAACTTGTAGAAAATGGAATAATCTTTAATTTTTATTATAACAAATTGAGAAAAAATTACATTTAAAGGTATTTTTTGAAGAAAAACTATCTTGAGCTTCAAGTAAACTGCCGTTTCCGGTTATCCGATTGCCACCAAAATGTAATCAGATATTTCCATATTAGAATAAGGTAGAAATACATGGTTTCAAAACTTTCTGAATGATAGTATTTGAGTTAGAGCGTATACAGGATCCACACACACATAGACATACATACAGACACACAGACATCATCGTGAAAATGTTAAAATTGGATAGTAGGGACCTTAAAACGTGGTCATTTACCAAAATCTCGATATGCGATTTTTAGCACGATCCCTATATCTCCCTTACCAAGGGTAGCGGGAGGTAAAAATTAAGACCGAGCTTCAAAATCGCATTAAGTACTTTGTCATAAAAGTTGATCTTAGTCTTATACAAAAGATGGTTGATGTCGAACCAAAAAAATTGGACCTCGTTCGACGAACTAGAATTATTTAGTAATTGAGTCTCGTGGCCGTGTGCCTGAGCGTCTGGTCGCGAATCTGAGGACCCGGGTTCGATCCCGACCGCCGCCAAAAATTACTTCGAATTTTAATGGCACAAAATGTGGTGCACTCTCTACGCCAGCATTGAGTTTCCATGAGGTGACGCCTGGTAAGCGACCGCACGGTACATATATTTTATCATTACCGATATCTGTGTACAAAGCAGATTGGCACACCCAGCAATGGGTAATATGCCGTGATGATATATTTTTACCTCTCGCTAAGAGAGGTATTGCATTCATGCTAAAAATCGCATATCCAGATTTTATTGAATAAGCACGTTTTAAGGTCCCTACAATCCGATTTTAACATTTTTACGATGATGTCTGTGTGTGTGTGTGTGTGTGGATGTGTGTGTGTGTGTGGGATGTTGGAAGGACGGTTACTCAAAAACTATAAGACTTAAAATTTGTTTAACAACGTATTTCCCAATCGGACATTCATGGGAAGATCTGAAAAGGTTTTGGTAATAATTGGACAACCGGAAGTAGAAGATTCTTGAAAAAAAATCTTCTAAATATTATTTTTTGAAATTTTTTCGTGGTAATATTAAAGAAAATTAAATTCTCTATCTGATACATTTAAATATTTTATTATATATTCCATAGATTTAGAGATAAAAGAAGTATAATATATGAAATAATCTGTTGTAATAAATTTGACAGCCGAAAGAATGCCATGAAAAATAGTTGATAATTTAAATTATTTGTAACTGACAGATAAATGTCAGTGTCAGAAATAATGAGTAATGAAAGAAAAATGTACTTGGAGAATCCCTTAATTCTTGATCTGTGACTATTATGGAGATGACAAGTCTAGGTTGAGGGACTTAAATTTGTTTCAAACATTATGGGACAATGTACACCAGTACTGTAGACTAGAGTAACTTTGAATTGCGAAAAAGCTATCAAATTCTTCTCAAGTAAGTTGTAAATATTGACAAAATTACACATCGATATAAGAATAATCGGAGTGCAATCTATCCGTCACTTTATTAAAGGGAATTAAGGTTATTTAGATATAACAAGTATGAAAAAATAAAATGTAAAAGAAGATATATAAGAATAGATGCACAATCCAGCTATATACATTTTAGACCGCCCAAAATTAATGTTTTTACTAGAAGAATATGAAGAGAAAGTAAACAAGGTTGTTCGAATTGAAAATTGCTGTTACCAGCCTAATATTTATATATGGTAAACCCTACTTTGTAATTTATTGTAACATAATTTATGGTAAAATATCTTTATGTTGAGACATGCTATTATTGAATAATAAAGAAGTTTATACGTCATAGATTTATATGAATATATTATTTGTATTTATAAAAATAATCTTTGCTTTATGCATACAGCCAGGTAAAATATACGGCGAGAGGTTATGTGCTGGCCACATCAGATTTTTTTATTTGTGTTTATTTCTCATAATGAACCACAACTATAGATTTTTTTTTGTTAAAATTATTTCTATTTAACTATGTATTTACTTGTATGGTCATTCAAAACTAGGCTTAAACTTTAAGCATCATTCCTTACGCCTTCTGAAGCGATTTGGAGACCTACCTTGGTTAGATTAAAAACATAGCATAACAATAATTAGGTATTAAAATATTTTTTTTGTATAATTAGTCATTTTCTTTATTGTAATCAAATTCTAATTATTGTAATCAAATCTTACATTGTTGTATTCAATTATTTTTAATGTTATCTTCATCTTAGGACTTACATACAATTTTTGTCTTATATTTTACCTCCTGCAAAAGTTGAAGTGCAAAGCCATGTCCCAGTCGTATTATCTTAAAAATAAAAATTAGACAGCACCTCAGCCGAAATGCAAACAACTGTGTACCTACCTACTGTTTGTGTCAGCCGACAGTTCTCGTCTGTTCCGTAATGTAGATCGTGTTTCATACGCCGTTTCCTGTAATTTTCCGGAGTCTGGCGTAAAAATTCTGCGTAATATTTCAGACAACATTAACCGCGCAATCAAGGGAACAATCCTGCTTATATAACAGATGCAGTATTGTTTTATTATGCACAAAGCTTTATGAATGTCTGCAGTAATCTCTGAAGAAGATGTATATAGAAAGAATGGCTTTTATTAATGTTTCTGCCATAAAATAGATGCATATTCAAATGTACTCGTAAATAAGTAGACAACAGTATATAAATATCGTATTATTTCATACTAGAATGTGTATGTCACTCTGCTATATCTCTTTATTAAAAAATCTGATGTGGACACCACACGACTTCCTTGTACGATTATTAACCTATACATATTTTTTTAATAATTAAATTTCAAAATATTGACAGGCTTAAGCCAAGCCCGAGAAATATTTTGATATAGAACAAAAAATAATTCATTTACTACTATCATTCTTAAATTAACATTAATCTAACCCGGTTCTTTTTAAAGAGAGTTTTGATTACAACAAAGAAATATTTGATTGCAACAATGAATATGACTAATTTCACAATAAAAATATAATATTTGTTATTGTACGAATCATAAAATTGCACGTAATTTGACATCAACATTTTTTTATGTTTTTGTCCTAATCCATAGCAAGCTTTATTACAAAAACAAAAAAGTATATAATTTTTAAATTTACATATCTCGCTTATACAAAGGGCTAATTTAATAATACTTGATGTGCTAGACGCAGAAATTAATTCTCTAAAACTTTTATTTGAAGCATTTATTTCTAAAATCAAAATAAAATCATTTTTTTCAAGAAAAACTGTTAACAACTTCAAGTAATGTACCACTTTCGGTTAGCCTATTTTAACCAAAATCTATTATGTTATTTCGATTGACATAATAGTCTTGTATACCAAATTTGAAAAGTTTTGGATTATATTTTGAAACAGTTTTTCATTAAAATCTATTATAGGCTTCATGTAAAGTGCCACTTCTGGAAATTGTGTAATAACCAGAAGAGTTATGCGAGATACGTACGTACGGACGTACAGACGTCGCACGATGAAATTAGTAAAAATGGATTCAGGGATGATCAAAATGGATATTTCCGCTGAAATCTGAAAACAGAAATTTTTCGCGATTACAATACTTCCTTTACTTACGTACAAGGAAGTAAAAAAGATTACAACAAAGAAATTCTGTAACAAACATTTATAAATATTGACATATTAAATATTACTGTTGATGAAAATAACAAAAATAACTTTTGTATACATGACATTTTTATTTTGTTAGTTTCTTTTTTTTGTTTTCCATTGATTGATAACACAGTAAAATGTAAAAACTGCACTTGTGATATCGAAAAGAGTGGAAGAAAACTCATATTTTACAAAAACTTGTGATGTTATCTAAACTTAACAGTAAACACATAATTTACAATAATATATGTAATTTTCCACATTGAATGTTTGATAAAGTAACGTTACATAATAAATTTATTATTATCCTTGCTCAAATATATATGGAAATATGAGGTAATAACTATTTGCCAATAGCAAAATATAGGTACTGATAAATATTTGGAGCGTGTTATGAATACATATAATAAATAAATTGTAATCAAATTGAATTCACTTTAATAGAATTTGTAATGGATGATGACCAGAGTAATCCTTTGTTTATTCTAGTATTAGTAAACAAATTGAGATTATTTCATAAATTAATAATTGATACGTTTACAACAATATGAACAAATAATCATATAGATTAAATTAAACAATTGAATACGAAATCCGCGATATTTTTTTGTTAATAGTTCTCTTTCATTTAGAAATAATTACTAATAAATTCTGGTGCTATAATTTATTTTTCAAGTCATTTAATAATTTATTGAGGTACTTTCCAAATAATATAAACATTTATTACAAAAACGAAATGTACTACATTGTATTGCTGTAATAAAAAGTTTCATAATTTAAATTTATAATAAATATTTTTTTTTTTTGATAAATACTATATTTTATGATATTCCAAATCAGTCAAACTATTCAGATAATGAATAAATATGTTGTAAACAAAATAAGCTGCAATTTATTGGATCAGTATTTAAAATAAATGATCAGTAACTTATAATAAAAATGTAATTTAATCTAATTTAACTTCATTTAATCTAAACTAATTTCAACTAACTTAACATAACCTAATTTATTCCAGTCTGGGCACAATATTAATATTTACTGATCATTAATTTATAAAATACTGGTCATTAAGTTATAAAATACTGATCATTAATGTAAAAAATACTGATCAAATAAATATAAACTAAGAAAGTGTAGACTTTGTGTTTATGTTTTATTTAAAACATGAGTTCTATTTACTTTTCCATGCTGATCAAGATATATATTTCATATTTTTAATGTTTGAGTGACAATTTTAATTAAACGTTTATATCGTTAAAAGAACTCATTTTTAAAATTTTATAAATATTATAGTCAGTTCGATATATTTTGTTTAATATCCAAAATATATAAAACATCAAATATAATAAATTTACATTAGAAAAAAGTTAACCATAATATATTGGAACAGTTGCTAACAAGAGTAACAAGCCAAATTTTTAAAAGGAAAAGTTGTAAATTAGGTTATTTTCTCATTTTATACTCCCACTCGTAAAAAAAGTTTCAAATATGCGTTTAAAATATAATTATTTCAATATTACATTTTATATTTTACAAATTTTAAATATAAAAATAAAATAACGTATGTCTCATAAGTTTTGGCACAAATTTTAACAAAACATTAAAAAAAATGCATTTACTTAAAGTTTTGTAATATGTACTTGAAAAATTAACAGTTTTATAAGCAACAAAATTATGAACCTAAATTAAATAATCTAGCATTAGGTTTTGTGCAACGTTTTCATTGATTTCTCAGACATTCCTGATTCCTTTGCATTGAAATTCGTCCTCATTTTTGGTTTCCAATACAAACTTTTCGAAATAAAAGAGCCCAAAAATTTCTATGGGACGAGCTTAGGTAAGGTTAAGAGGATTGTCGTTTTGGTCTGTTAGCTAATTTTGAGTTTGTTTTGCATGGTGACGAGACGCAAGATTTAGCCAAAAGACAAAACTATCTCCAGCGTGTTCATCTTTAATAAAATGAACCAATTTTATTAGACTATTTATCGATGTATCTTTGTCTATCCAGGCTTCATCTCATTGGCCCCACATACTCGTAAGACCTAGATACACCCCTTGTGGAAATAGTGCATATACCAACACATTTTTGCGAATTTGGCTTTTTGTTTATATCTGACATTATTAGGGACCTCTGTAATATTGTCAGTATAAAAACAATCATTTCCCTTAATTTCGGAGTTGCTCAGTGTCCGTAAAATCGATGTAAATGTCGGCCAAAACCTAATGCTAGGGTGTCCGCAGAAAATTGTGTCTTACCGACAAACGCGTCACTTTTTATTTAATTCAAATTCATAATTTTGCTTCTTATGAATCAGTTAATTATTAAGTATTTTATTACAAAAAAATCTGTTGTGGCCATCACAATACCTCTCGCTCTTTCCATTGTGGTATATATGTTACAGTTAAAGTATCAACTTAGTCAGTGCATACATTGTCTAGTTGATGTATCCTTCCACTAGCTGTTTTAGTGAAAGTATACATTATTTTATATAGTGCATACCTTATCTAGTTAATGTATTCATTGACTAGTTAGTGTATATACCTTCTTTTGTTACTATCTACCTAAATCCGAGTTCTGTGCGTTAGGTATTGTTTCTGTTTGTTTTTTTTTATAAAATTTATACGCCTAGATTGTTGGGTGGGCAGTTTGGGTGGGCATGTTGCTTGGGAAACACATTAACTTATACTTTCACTAAAACAGCTAGTGGAAGCATACATCAACTAGATAATGTATGCACTGACTGAAATGTATACTTTAACTGTAACATATATAAGTATTGTATTTAACGTTTCTTGTATACACAAAAAAATCTAATTACACCTAATCTTTATATTTACGTATTTTCTATAATTTTAAATTCATTCTATGAGTAAGTTTTCTCCATTTCGTTCTTCGAGGTTTTTCCAATTCATTAACGGGATTGCCGGTATTTCTGAAGAGTTCATGTAATATACTTATAATTTTAAATACATAATTAATAATACAATAAGAAATATTAAATATCGTTCTCAGAAAAAGCCTGCAGTACTATCTCTGAATTTTTGACACTGACAGTGACATTTATCCGTCAATTACACACATTTAAATTTCTCAAGTAGTTACCATGGAGATGTTTGGGCTGTGAGCATGCTGTGAGATTTACTACAACAGATTATTTTATAAATTATATTTCTATATCTTTAAATCTATAGAAGATATAATAATTTTTTTAAATGTGTCGGACAGAGAATTTTGTTTTTTAATATTTGTAATAACATAAATTTTCAAAAAATAATATTTAGAAGATTTTTGTTAAAATACTACTACTTCCGGTTATTCAATTGTTACTAGAATCTATTCAACTCTTCCCATTACTGTTAGATTGAGGATATCCGTAGTCATAAATGATTAAGGGTGATCAGTGAGCAGTTGACAAGTGTTGTTTTTATCTGTTAAAAGTTTATGGATTATTTTGGAGAAAAATACTTCAAATATATAATTAATTTTATGTCATACTTGTTTCTAAAGCAACGTTTTTTGAACGATTTATAAAACAAAAACTGAAACATTAAAATCCAAGAACTTTAAAATATCATTTTAAAGTTCATACTGAGTCCTATATTTATGCGGCATTAAATTGTTCTTTACTTTAACATCACCTAAATTATCTCGAGGAATGTAATTTTCAACAATTATAGAGAATAAGAATGTTAACGAAACCAGAAAAATTCTATTTTAATTTGTCACTCACAAGTAATTACGACCTCGGCTAAAACTTGCTCATACCTTAAAGATTCACTTTTCGTCCTAGGTACATAAAATACTATTTCTATAGTTTTGAAAAAAATCTACGGTACAATTTTTGAACGATGTCCGATCAAGGTCATCTGTATCATGAACGAATTAACAAATTGGCATACATTTATCTCTTTCCTTTGCAAAGCCTATAAGTATGTGCGATAAGGATAGATATAACACGCTTGTCTTTCAAAAATTCATATTGTTTCGACTAAGCTAGGACATCCTACTTTAAAACGATGCTCGTTGTAACGTAAGTTTATTTATTAATTCAGATACATTACCTTAATTCATAGCCGTATGAATAACGTTATTTTGTGTCAGTCACACTGACATTGTGTCAGTATCTTATTTTTCACATATTTGGTTTTATATTTGCTAATAAACTTACCAGTTGACTTATTTTTGAATTATTAATGCTTTTACTGTAACATATTTTTTTATAATTATAAAATAACAGTAGTATCTTATGTACCCTCATAAAAACTAAGCAAACGACACTACTGAATTTGTCATAATGCGCGGAGCAAAAATCTGAATTCATACAATTCGTAGACGACCTTGATTGGACATCTTTCAAAAATTTTACTGTATCTCTCTCGTTGGATATTTAACCGAAAGAACTATAGGTATTTTAGAATCAAGTTTTTGTTAACATAAAATTAATTTCGTAAACCATATATCAAATGTATCTATAGTTTTTGTATTTACATTCACTGATTAAATCTAACAAAAACTATTACAATTATTGAAGATGTTCTTATTCAAGGTAGAGATATGACTGTTTTTGTAGCATTTCAACTATTGTAATGAAATGACTTTGTATTTAAATGAGAGAATCGAGGAGTGTCACAACCTCAGCAGGTGTGTCTAAAGATCAAACTAAATGTTAATCTTTTCCCGTCTTTGTTTCATCATCTTCAACTTTATCGACACTGGAATTTTTTTTTCTGTAAAATACTTTCGCTAAATTGCATTGTAAATGAAAATTGTTTGTGTTAAGTTAGGAACTTAATAGAATTTTTAGCACCCGTCATTCTCAGGGGTGCAGTGGACTTTAACTAAGTTTGAGGAACTCAACAAGTTAATTTGTGAAATATTTAACTAGCGAAGTTGCACACTGCACTGAACATGATGTTGGAGAAACAAGGAGAGCTTGTACGAAAACAATCTAGTAACATATGTAACGTAAGTTTTCAGAAAAAAAATTGAATGGGCAATACTATGCTTTAAGGAAAGTATATTGAATATGCTTACTATTAAAATTTAATGTAGTGATAATTTACATTTCCCTGAAGATGGCAGAATGAGTACCGAAACATTGGAGTTATAATAAAAACATTTTCATCAATTTTCAAGATTGTTTATCTCCGTTTCTCTCAATAATTAAACTTTAACATTCATTAAAGATAACGATATTTTTGGAATTCAGTCAACTTTATTTCATTCCCGACTAGTTTCGACACCACATGTGTCTACCTCAGGGGCTACATTTACAGAAGAAAAATTTACAATAATATATTGAATTACATTGGTTTAAATATAAAAAAGTTAACTTACATGAGTTTTCGTAACCGTTTGTTGAAAATAATGAAAATCTGTTGTGATTTAACAAAGTACATAGATAGCATCGCTGTACAACTCAAGAAATGTTTTACAAAATATTTAAATATAGGAATAGGTTTTAAATCAGTTAAAACAATAAGATCATTATTTAGTAACCTTAAATCTGAGATAAAAAAAATAAAATCAGATCTAATGTAATATACAAAATCCCATGTAATGATTACTCCGCTCAATATACAGGGCAAACAAAAAAATATCTTCATACATATCTTAAGAAATACAGAAAAAACTGTACAAAAATAATAAATAATTTACATAAATGCGCCCTAGTCACACACGCTCAATCCCAGAATCACAAATTAAAATTTGAAAATTCAAAGATACTAGATACCGAAAATAAGTTGCACAAAAGGCTTGCATTAGAAATGCTTTATATAAATAATGACAAAGACAATGTTAACTTAAAAACCGACACAATGTACATTAGCAAGATTTATAACAATATTCTAAAATACAGATGACACCTAATTAATACATAAATAAAACAAAAACATTAAAACCAATACATAAAAAATAACCATTACCTCAAAATCATTAAAACATAATTTAAAAATATATATGTTACAGTTAAAGTACGAGTATCAACTTAATCAGTGCATACACTGTCTAGTTGATGTATGCTTCCACTAGCTGTTTTAGTGAAAGTATACATTATTTTATATAGTACTATTTAGTGTATACACCTTCTTTTGTCACTGTCTACGTAAATCCGAGTTCTGTGCGTTAGGTATTGTTTCTGTTTTTTTTTTTTTTATAAAATTTATACGCCTAGATTGTTGGGTGGGCATGTTGCGTGGGCAACGCAATAATTTATACTTTCACTAAAACAGCTAGTGGAAGCATACATCAACTAGACAGTGTATGCACTGACTGAAATGTATACTTTAACTGTAACATATATATTTTTGTTGTTTGCAATTAAAACTTTGGCGGTAATACCTTTTTAAAAATAACATGACTTAACTATTTCAAAATAAGTATATTTCACTGTACAGGTCGTTATAACTAGCACTTGAATATTTTTTTTTTACATTTTTCATATTACTTTTTTATATCACTTTTGTACAAGTGTACCTTTTTATTACTTGTGACTTTCTTAAATTTCATGTAACAGTTAAAATATTGTTCGTTTTTGACAATTCGTGTATTTTAAAAAAATACATAAAGTATTTCTATACTTTGTTAAATCACAAAAGATGTTCACTATTTTCAACAAACAGTTAAGAAAACTCATGTAAGTTAACGTTTTTATATTTAAACTAATGTAATGCAATATATTATTATAAATTTTTCTTCTGTAAATGTAGCCCCTGAGCCGGGAATGAAATAAAGTTGACTGAATTCCAAAAATATCGTTATGTTTCATCATCCATCCCAGTCAAGTAATTTACCAGATTTAACATTTAGCTAGTGGTCCATGAGTCTTTGGCGAGTTTTAAAATTTATTTTGTTTACTTTTTGAAAAATCCTTCTTAAATGTTTTCATTTTGGGGCTCTTACAGATTGTTGTATATCTTTCTTATAAGTAACGCCCAAAAGTTTCAATATTGAATTTAAAGTGAAATCAAAGTTTTCATATAAAATAGTGTATGCAGCAATTTCAGAAGCAGACGTCTCTAGACAGCAAGTTGGATATGTTAGAGGTTCGTACACAAAACTGCCAGCCGGAGTTTCTTGATTTCATCAAAGCTTTACGCAACTATGCCCGTACAATGTAGTGCTTGGAGGCAAAAATATACCATCGCGAAAACAATCATCCTAACGTATTTCTAGCGAGAACTATTTAAACTTATTAGACGTTACTTACAAGAAAGGTTTACGAAAATGTTTAGGAGCCCCAAACTGAAAATAATTAAGGCGCAGGAAAATAAATTTTATTGCCCGCCAAAGACTTATGAGGCAAGGCAGAACTAAAACTAAATGGGCCACTAACTCTTTATTAAATACAAATGTTGAAGATTAAGCTATGTTAATTGTTGTAGTAATAATCAAAATCAATATATTTTCCTTAAACTATAGTATCGTCCATTCAAAATTTTTCAGAAAACTTACGTTATATCGTGCCTTCAATTTTGTGATTTTGTGATCAAACAGCATTTATTCTTAGTACCAACGTTTCGATGCACCCTTGCACCTTTTTCAGGGTAGTAAGATCTTACAAATTGTTACAATTCATGTACACAAAATACATTCATACAAAACATTCATTTAATTGGTACGATTTTTAATAAATTAAATTAATGTTTTGTACGAATGTATTTTGTGTACATGAATTTGTAACCAAAACGTTGGTAGTAAGAATAAATGCTGTTTGACTGAACTTTCGAGTAATTTTTAACACCTAATTAAATTAAAATTTCCAGATACTCAGCATAATAATAATAATAATAATAATAATAATATATATCGTATTGTTGTATCAGGCGTTCAACGTTGGGCAAACTTTTCTAGTTACTTGTTACTTTACAATTTTAAATGGGATTCAACCAGCACATTACCTTCCGTCAATCCTGTGTATTATGTACAAATTCCATACATAAATTTTCTTGCAAATTTCCAGTAAAATTATTTCATAAACAAACTATGCAAATTGCACTTGACACTGACATCTTCTTGTTCTTTAGCTTTTCACATTCGTTAGGAGTCGCTATTTTTTAATTTCTTCTTCCATTCATTTTCTTTTCATTGATATTGGCATCTGTCAATATGAATTATGAAAATATATTAGCAGTTTCCATGGTTAGCGTAGCTGGCTGATTTATGAAATTTAAATTTAATATCTTTATAATTCTTTAACTCTATATCTATTGAATGTGAAGTATAAAATGATATCCAATCGTATAGAGAATAATATATAATATAATTTATAATAACATTAAATGTCAATAGATGATATTTAACTGTTAAAATTTGCAAATGAGGGTACTTCTAGTGGACCAGTTATAACCAAAATCTAATCATGTCTGCATATGGATCTAAACATGAGGAATACGAAAAAATTATAATTTTTGGAATCGTGATATTGGAGTTATGCGAACCGAAACGATCGTCACATAGTCGCGCACACACACATACAGACATCATCGTAAAAACAATAATTTCGTATTCTAGGTACCCTAAATCGTGCGTTTCTTATCAAATTAAAATATGACTAATGTAAATGATTTAGTACTAAAATTTTATTAAAATATAAAACCTTTCATTCATAATATACTCTTTTCAACAATTAACAGTGCACAAGTGATTTAATGAAGAACAACCAATGTCCTATGTAAATAAAGATACCCAGGAACATTGATATTTATGGCGTATTTAAAAAAAAAACAAATATAAGTTGAAATTAGGATTACAGTAGAGTCGCGAAATAGTGAACACACCATATAGTGAACTATCCAAGGTAATATAACTTTAATTAAAGAACAAAAGAATACATATTATGAAAAATGTCGATTGCACTATTAACCGGACTTGGAAAAAGGAAAACATTAAAATCGGCAGTATATCCTAAGATGGCTCTTTATAAGTGGTTTTTAAAATAAAGAAAACATCGTGCACCAATTGATGGAGAGATGATTAAAGAAAGGCAAAGAATTTTACGATAATACTTCATTTCATATTTGCAATTGATGGCTACAGATATTTAAAATTCGCTATGCGATTCATTTTTTGAAAATATCAGGGCTGAAGAAAACGCATATGAAATAGTTTTCTACAATTCTAGTTTTTGAGGAAATACGATCTAAAAATTAAATTTTGATATTTAACTTGTATTAAAGTAATTAAAACCTTTACATACATTTCAAATAATATTGTTGTAATTATTTCATAGAACTTGAAAAAGTGAACACACTCGATATGTTTTTAATAAAATTTACTATTACATTTGCGACCCATAAAATCGATGGCAATAAAATTTGTCATATTGCCTGAACGTTTTGAAGTCTGTTCTTTTTATGTCATTTTCAATATATTGCTTTCAGGCTTGAATTCACTTATGAAATATTATTCTTCATTCTTCACTCTAAGTAGCCGGAAGTTCAGATCTTGTATTAGTCAATAAGTACATATTAACTACAAAATACTATTATAGGTCAAAATTGTAAAAGATATTACGTTATAGTACGATAAAAAAGAAATGTATATAAAAAATAATATTTATTTTAGAAATAAAACTACCCTACATATACGTACTGTGTGGGAACTTCTTCTTCTTTTATTAGGCTTTCTCTGTTTATTTTCGCATTTTTTTTATGGTAGGTCCTCTGTTGATTTGGTCCAACTTTCTCTTCATCTTTTCGTACTATTAAGAATATATTTTTAAAATAAGTTAAAAACATTTTAATATTTCAACTATGTTTTTCTTTAGTTGTTCTCTTCACTCATATACAGAGTGTCAAAAAAGGGGTAAAAAAAATTGAAGGTATATAGTACTGACCAAAATGTTTAAAAAAGCTTAAACAACATAAATCTGATCTTCAACTGTTTCCGAGAAAAACGAAAAATCGATGAAAAACCGACAAAGATAGTGATGGGACAAAATTTTGCCTATCAAACTATAAAAAAAAAATTATATGAAATATTTTTCTCAATTTCTAATAATTACGAAGTTATTTGAAAATTAAATATTAGGTAAGGTCGTCACAACATTTAACTTAGTTTAACTATTTGATTTTTTTAAACATCTTAGATAACCTCTGAACGGTAAACAATAAGTTGTAAAATGTAAAATGTAAAATAGTATATTGTGTTATTAGGAGTAAAAGTGATACTTTGTGTGGCGAGCGTGGAAGTTTGCACGACGAGTGAAGCGAGTCGGAAAATTGTACGCGAGGCACACAAAGACATTTTTACTCCGAATGACACATTATATTTTTTCTTCAAACGTAGATATTTAAAGAAAATATAACTAAAACTGACGTTACATTTTACGTAAATTACGTTTGCGATTTCAATTGCCCTGTAGCTATGGATACTTATTTGTTCACTTTTTGTTATAAACATTGAAGTCAAAATTTTCACGATTTGACGTTTAAATAAAAACTGTGCAATTTTATATCCTCCTTGTGTGCAACTATGTCGGAATTTGATGTATTATAATGTACGCTCCCTGAAGTTGTTCAATTAGATGGAAATATAACAGTGTGACTGAAAGATATGTCCAGGAATCACTGCAAAACAATATAAACTTTTCTTATCACTTTAATTCTAAGTATTCTTATGTTCATTATCATTACCGTTCCTGTAATTGTAATATGTAAGTCTGTTATTCTGTAATATGTTATTTCCTCAAAAGTAAACTGTTTATATTTCAATTCATAAGTTATTTATTCACATTTGATAGCTATTCATGGTATTTAGTAACTTTATTTTTAGGTTACCTAAAGTGTTATAGTGACATTTAGGCGATATTACAGGTTTCTTTTATACAAGTTACTTCTTATTCGTTGATTCTGTATAGTTTCTATGGATAGTTATTTATTTTATTTCTACGCCGGCGACGTAGAAATTAGCTACTTCTACTCCGGCGGCGTAGAAATTAAAATTCTACCTTGTGAATCAAGTCACAAAAGATGCTACTTTTATGACGTTTGAAGAAAAACTCTTTTTGCACTGCCTTGTTATCTTGGAAACTATTGAAGCTCGAAAATAGGTTGATCAATCTTTGTTTAATCATTTTGGTCAGTACTATATGCCTTTAAATTTTTACTTTTTTTTAACATCCTATATACGGAATCTCTTCTAATATACTGATCAGGACAAAAATAAATGACGAACGATATGAGTTCGGCTCAACCACAGAAAACAGCAGCTTGCTGTTTTCTGTGGCTTGACTAATACACGTCGGAAGCTAATGGATCACTTGCCGGCATTGTCTAGGGTGCTCGGAGTTTACTCGTATTAATATTTGCAAGTACGTGTGACATACTAAATAAACTAAATATTGAGTTTGCTTAATATAATGTTTACAATTTTTAAGCTTTGAAGTTTGCTTTTAAATTTTAATTCCATACTGTGCGATCGACTACATAGAACAAATAGAGTACATCAAAGAGAAAAATACAATGTTTGGTAACTACCTAGTTGAATACTCAACGTTATTTGCAATAGAATACCGAGCACAATAGTTCTTTCATTTGGAATTCCTGTTATTTTTACGTTTTGTCAAACGGACATGTAATAAAATACAGACAAAAGGTGTAAAGCAAATATACACCGAGAGATACCAGTTTTAAATCCTATTTTTGTAATGTGCTGCAAATTTTTCTAAAGAATACAATAATTGCTGTACTTTAGAATTTATTATTTTAACAGATCAATTTATATATAAAATTTGGTATGCTATTCTCCATATTTTAAGACGACGATTACGAAACCAAGAAGATATATTATAGCTGCTACGCTTACCAGCTGACATTTTATAAGATTTTTAAATTAGAATGGAAAATACATTATAATATGATACAAGAAATAATTTAGAATGATTAAATATTGGAGGACAAGCTGTCCACAGATTATATACAAATTCCGTTCTAAACTCAAGTCCAGTTAGTATAGTAACAGTTAACTATAGTTTCTTTCTAAATAATGATGGATTTATGTTATAGTGGCCCATAAGTTGCAAATAATATTATTAGCAACAATAAACTTATAACTATTTTTTGTCTATATCAGATTTTAAAGCGTGCTTTTGTCTACTCAAAATAGTATGGATCAAGTAACACTTTAACAACAAGAATAGATAAAATAATACTTTAACAGCGTAGGTAGATAAAATACTGCAATTTTTATTTAAGTTAAATTAAATATATTAATTGGTAATAAGTTATAAACAATTTTAAAGGGAAATATTATACTTAAAAGTTATAAACAAAATGAAATTTTTGGTGTGTATTCACTTATTTTATTATTGGTATGTAATATCTGGAATTGTTAACTTCAAGTTACAAGTCAAAGCACATTTTTACTATGTATTCATTTATGCTTACTATTATTATGCAATACCTATTATTTATATTAAATGTGTACCTATACTTAAAGGTGCCGATCTATTTGTAAAAGATGTACGTATCTTATAACAAATATATTTTCTATCTATCTATTAATTGATATTTCTTATTTTGAAGGAAAAAGATCTGATATACGGCAGAAGAATGAAACACTACTAACGCTGTATATGATCATTGTATGATCGAAACGTTCGTTTAAAATCAAATAAACACCTACGACTGCGTTCCGACTATTTTATCTTTCCTTCATCAACTTCCAGTCGATTAGCGTTAACTTCAACATTACTTATTTTGTTTCTTTAAAATCTTGTGGCCAACACATGACCTTCCATCAATTCTATGTATTTTATAAAAATTACTCACAAATAAGGTATAGTTTCTTGCAAAAGATTATATATTTCCAGTAAAATTATTTCACGAACTATGCATATTGTACTTAACCCTAAAATTAGTTAATTAATGATAATTTACTGTTTCCCATGATGAGAAGCAAAAAAATCAATCGAATCCTAAAGAGAATAAAATATTTTTTAATATTTATAATAACTTAAAACGATAAAAAATGATATTTAACTGAGTTTTTTCGAAAAAAAAAATGTTAAGAACTTTAAATAAGGGTACTTCCGGTTTACCAATTATAGCTAAAATATTATAATCAACTCTTCATACGGATGTACAAAAGGGGAATATGAAAGAATTATAATTTTTGGATTTGTAGTATTGGCGTTAACGAAGGAGAATTTTTTATCACACACATACATACACATATCTTCATACATACATACATCATCGTAAAAAGAGTAAAATCGTATTAGGGACTTTAAAACGTACTTAATCATTAAAATTCACCATCAATTTTTTTGACCAAAGATATTACCTTCCTTACCTAAAGGTGACGGAAGGTAATAAATAAATTGATAAATGAGCACCGATCTTCATTTACTTAGCGAATGTCTATACCAATGTCAAACGTTCGAAATTCGGGGATTCCCTGAAATAATAAGGGGTGTATAATTACGATCCAAAGATTTTATCAGTATTTAAAATGATTAGAGTTATATTACTGTACGTAATAATGTACATACTTACAAAATTTCTATTTACGCATCATCCTTGAGTAAATGCGATAGTTAAAATAATTATAGGTAAAGTATTTCAAACTTTCTGGTATAATTATTACATCAATTAAAATGTTTACAGTTTCTCCTTATATCAAGTAAAATATTCTAGATATAAATATGACGCATTTAACCTTTAAATAACTGTGTATTTCGCTCGAATTTATCATTTCTAATTTCCTCCATCCTTCAAAAACAAAATACGAAATCTCACGAACTGTACAGGTGGAAGACAATGCTATGTAACAATGTAAGAAAGAAAACAGCACGCAAAAGTGTAATTACTAAATAGATAGCAGCATTTCCTTTCAAAATATATATAAAAAACAGGACATTCAGAGAATGTACTGTCGCTGTAATAGGCGTAGCACCGAATGTTTCAAATTACTTCCTAAAATAAAATCTACACACATAATTTTGGCTACTTCAGGAACTACGAGTAAATATGTCAAAAACATATAAATATTCAATTAAATAATATAAAAATTAAGGCTAAAACTTTTTCCCAAGCATGCATTTACTGATGCCGGAAGTTAATGGATCACTTGCCGACATCAATCTTGCGGCCCGGACTTCTCATATGTGATCATTATTTTATTTTACTTTTAATTTATGTAACAAATTCTAGAAAAAAAATATACTCCAAATTTTATTACTAAATACGAGCTAATCTAATTGTCACTGTTACTTGACATAATAAATACATAATACAGTAAAATCTCTCTTAACGAACACCTCTAATAAGCGGACATCTCTATTAACTGGACTATTTTACGGAAACCGGAATTTTTATATTAATTTTCCTAATAAACATAACTCTATTAAGAGAACACGCTATTAAACGGAGACGAACACTAATTTGTGATCCCATTTTTAAGTAATGATCTCTCATATACAGACATTATTCATTAACATTATACCGGGAATTCCACTGTTTACTATATATTTCGGCTTAGTCACAAGCAGTCGTTCTATTTGTTCTTATTACAGTACTTCAATACGCACGACTACGTATTGCGTTGTGTATTAAATTCACATTTTAAAAATGTCATGTACCCGTAAACGTATGTTAACGTTACGCGAAAAGTACAAGTTATTGAAGTTTCTTTTCTTTAAATTTATTTATTTTTTTTATTTTTGTTATTCTACAAAATATAGTAGTTGACAAATATTTTAACGCATATACATAACTTTTCGTGTATATACATACAAATGTACATTGTACACACATATGCAGCAACCCTATAAAGATTTTATATATTTTTACCTCTCGCTAAGAGAGGTATTGGATTCATGCTAAAAATCGCATATCCAGATTTTATTGAATAAGCACGTTTTAAAGTCCCTACAATCCGAATTTAACATTTTTACGATGATGTCTGTGTGTGTGTATGGTTGTGTGTGTGTATGTGTGTGTGTGTATGTGTGTGTGTGTGTATGTAGGATGATGGAAGACTTTAAATTTGTTTAACTACGTATTTCCCAATCGGACATTCATGGGAAGATCTGAAAAGGTTTTGGTAACAATTGGACAATTTGGTAATACTAAAGAAAATTAAATTCTCTGTCTGATACATTTAAATATTTTATTATATATTCTATAGATTTAGAGATAAAAGAAATATAATATATAAAATAATCTGTTGTAATAAATTTTACAGCCGAAAGAATGCCATGGAAAATAGTTGAGAATTTAAATTGTTTGTAATTGACAGATAAATGTCAGTGTCAGAAATCCGGAGACATTACTGAAGACTTTTTCTGGGAAGTACATACATTATATTATTTCTTAATGTATTAATAGTTAAATATTTAACATTAGGTATATTACACATACCCATCAGAAATACTGTTACTTCCGACAATGAATTGGAAACATCTCGAAATATTGGAAGAGTGGGACAAAATTTCTTCATAGAATGAATTTAAATTTAAAATAATGTAAATATATGGAATAGATGTAAGTAGAATTTTTGGTGTAGAGTGTAGGTATACAAGCAATGTTAAATACATTAGCACGCGAGCAGTCATGTGATTTGACAAGCAGATATGGGGCCCATGTCAGATTTTCAAATTCCATGTGGTTTATTTTCCTCGACAAGTAAAGTCCACACTCCTGGTGACAAATTAACTACGTGAATTTAGAAAATCTTGAAATTTTTAATGAAAAATTCTGACATTTGACATCTATGTACATAATTACTAATTATTATTCTGAAATGGGCCCCCACATCTGCTTGTTAAGGCCAACAATGTAACATGACTGTTCGTGCCCTATACTTATGTAACCAAAAAGAAAGGAAGTGGCGAGAGGTATTGTGCTGGACACAGCAGATTTTTTAAAATGTTTCTTATATTTAATAAGATTATGTGAAAATAAATCGGGAAAACCATCAAAATTACAAAGATTGTTATGTAACAATGGAATATAAATAGATTGAATGTTCTTGTCGTATAATTCGGCACACGAAAAATTCATATTGTTTCGACCAAGTTAGGACATTTTAAAACGATGCTCGTTGGTGACAGTTCTTTCGCTGTAACGTAAGTTTATTTATTGTTGAGGGAAGAAAAAAATAGTCGGAACGCAGTCTAAAGATGTTTAATTTTGATTTAAAACCGATGTTTCGAACATACAATGATCATCTTCAGGGTTAAATCAAGTCAGAAATAAATATATTTTAGTAACAAAACGTTAACAAATATGGATGATTTTTTATGTGAAATACACAACGTTTAAACATAATAATTTTAACGGCACAGAAGCGATATACAATTTTATAAAACAATTTTATGAAACTTTATTTATTGTGTCACTGACTTAGTTTTGAATTTTGAGTGCTTTTACTGTAACATATATTTTTATGATAATAAAATAACAGTAGTATCTTATGTACCTTCATAAAAACTAAATAAACGAAACTACTGAATTTGATAGAATGGACGGAACTAAAATCTTAATTTATACAATTCGTAGATAATCTTGATCGGACATCTTTAAAAACTTTTACTGTACCTGAAGAGAGAATACCATTTTTCCTTCGGTGCTTGCATTTCTCTCCCTTGCTTATACTATTATTACTTTTGTAAACAAATTTTCAAAGTTATTACTAGCACTATCATATTCTCCATGTTTCATATGCCGTAACCGGAACGCCGATGTTTTATTTAGCATCCTCGAAATGAAATTGAAGGCGCAGGTTCATCGCCACCAGGGAAATTAAAGTGTCGTTACTCCAACCGGCCCCACAATTCAACTACACTAAATTTCGAACTTTCGCCAGCGTCTGACAAAGATTTTTCACTCCATTTACACGTCTGGCGAGAGAATAGCCCCGGAAAAAAGATTTTAAGGAGAGAAATGAGAGAATAAATTCTCTAAAGTAAATGGAATGTAACTTAAACGATAAAATTTAATGAGCAGAACTGTTGTATCCAAAATGCTGCTGTAAAGTACAATGAACCATATATGTACGTGCAAAATGAATAGGAAACAATATACTGCACAATGAATTGAATTATTATTCAAGAACTGACTAGGATTATTAGTTTTCGGGGCATTCTAGTGACCGATTGGACCGACGACTATTTACCTAACTATACGGAAATGTGAAGATGGTGTAGTATGTATTAATTTACTAAAAAGTGGGCGACCAGAACTAATAATAATAATAATAATAATAATAATAATAATAAATTTCTTGGGTATTTCTTGACTGTTGGTATGATGTAAAGGTTATAGATAAATAATTGGAGTTGTAGTCTGGTGAAAAATGTTTATTAGAATCTATTTAACATTCCGACGTTTATAATCCAAATGACTCATCATCAGGGATAGTTAATGTATAGTTGAGAAACAATTCATTACAAAACGAAAATTAAATGTAAAAAATCTGATGTGGACACCACACGACTTCCTTGTACGATTATTAAACTATACATATTTTTTTAATAAATAAATTACAAAATATTAATTTTAACTTCAAAACAGTAGCGACCATAATCTAACCCGGTTCTTTTTAAAGAGAGTTTTGATTACAACAAAGAAATATTTGATTACAATAATTAATATGACTAATTTCACAATAAAAATATAATATTTGTTATTGTACGAATCATAAAATTGCACGTATTTAACGTAATTTGACATGAACATTTTTTTATGTTTTTGTCCTAATCTATAGCAAGCTTTATTACAAAAAAATAATTTTTAAATTTACATATCTCGCTTATAAACAAAGGGCTAATTTAATAATACTTGATGTGCTAGACGCAGAAATTAATTCTCTAAAACTTTTATTTGAAGTATTTATTTCTAAAATCAAAATAAAATCATTTTATTCAAGAAAAACTGTTAACAACTTCAAGTAATGTACCACTTCCGGTTAGCCTAAATTAACCAAAATCTATTATGTTATTTAGATTGACATAAAAGTCTTGTATACCAAATTTGAAAAGTTTTGGATTATATTTTAAAACAGTTTTTCATTAAAATCTATTATAGGCTTCATGTAAAGTGCCACTTCTGGAAATTGTGTAATAACCAGAAAGGGAGGTGCACAACTAGATGTTATAGGAGTCCTAAATACAAAATTTCAACTTTCTACGGCTTACCGTTTTTGAGTTATGCGAGATACGTACGTACGGACGTACGTACGTACGTACAGACGTCACGACGAAATTAGTCAAAATGGATTCAGGGATGATCAAAATGGATATTTCCGCTGAAATCTGAAAACCGATTTTTTTCGCGATTACAATACTTCCTTTACTTACGTACAAGGAAGTAAAAAGGATGAAGATATCGTCAAAAGTATTAAGTTAATAAAATAAAAAGCGTACATACATCAGAAAACAATTCAGTAAACTAATTGTTGTGTAGTGCCCAAATATAGGAGATAGGAATCTCCTCTTCAGGGTGATGTGTGTAAGTCAGTGCATTTGTTTGTTTTAGTGTAATGATGGTTGAGAGTCTTGTATTCTTGGTTATTGACGACTTTGAGCTTTCACTTAGTGAACAGAGATGGCTCTCTGCCCGAGTGATGAAGTAGCGCTCTACGGTAACTAACCGTGTTGCAAGTATAGTGTACCTACGACAGACGGAAACCGGAGTGCCCGGAGAAAAACCCTCCTACCGAGTGATACTCATAGCATATAAAGTCTGGAACGTTGGGGAATCGATCCGACGACCTTAGTGATGTCGGTCTAGCAGCATAACCACCAGACCACCACGTCGGCCCAAGAACTTTTGCCCTCAAATCGATTCAGTACTCATTCAAAGTGCTCAAGACAATGTTAGAATGTCATCGTTAACGGCGACGATTTAGAATTTTAAAGATGATTGTTAGCAGAAATTTGGTCAGAAATTATTTAAAATTTCGAAAAAGAAATAATGTAACCAAATAGACAGAGGCCCAGTTGGAGCGAATCTCCAGATGCTGCAGAGGAATAAGAAGTCATCATTTTATAGAAAATATAGAGTATAATCCCTCAAATGTTTCTCAAACGCGACTGATGGCACACTTTTAGTCATTTCTTAGTAGAAAAGTATACAATAATGGCTAGGAATACCTAAACGAATAACAGGTAGAGACAAGAATATTTCTATGATTCGGGTAGTATATTTAATATTATCCAGAAACAAATGAGACAAGGTATTAAAAAACTGGGACGCATTGCAAATAATGGTTTCCTATTAGTGTAGTAAAACTAGATTTCTTATCCTCTTAGTTTATACTCTATCGCACATACTATGGTTCAAATCCCACAGTCAACATTTATTGATCAAATGTACACAATCCATATTCTATGATTCAGAATCTATTGTGCACGGTATGTCAATCACATACAGATTGAATTGAAAATGAAAATGCTATTGGGTAACATACACTAAAATAGATCTACAATTTAATAATTCTATTATTTTGTATACTAGTTTCAAATATGACTTATGCAATAGGAAATACTTTAATATAAGAATGTGATTACATAAGTGAAAGCTGGAAAATAATACGAAATATAAACTTTATTAAAAATTCATCGATAATATAAAAACGTTAATAATTCGGTTAATACAAAATTATTATTATTTGTATTCTTTTTGGTCAAAATCTATACGGCATCGTTTCTCAATCGGGGGGTCTTGATGAGATATAAGGGGGAGTCGCAATCAGTCAGAAAAAGTAAAACACTTATGTACGAAAACAAAAAATTAATGGAAAATCAGTTTTTCCGTGCGCATTGCTCCCCTAATTATTTTAGGTAAAAAAGCTTCAAATAAAAGTTGTAGAGCGTAAAATTCTGCATCTGAATCAATAAGCAAAATTAATTTTGTATGCCTTGCAACGACAGAAATGTATGAAATGTCGAAAATCACCTCGAAAATAGCAACAGCTATGGCATTGACACAAAATAAATAACAAATGTCTAACGCAAGTGCAAACTGCAAAAAGCAAATTGCGAATATCTCCGTAAAACAAACAATATAATAAAAATTACAAAGTTACGTCTAGTTTCACTAATTTTTATTAAAATGTCTAACGGTTAGGTTAGGTTACTAATTTTTATTAAAATGTTTAACGGTTAGGGTAATTTATTTTTATTAGGTATTATTTATAATTTTTGTTCCAGTTAACAATTATCTGTTAATTTACATTGATATTTGATTTGTTCACTTGAACAGAAATTACAAATAATAATAAAATTAAATTAACCTAGCTTGACAAATAAATCTTTAACATTTGTTAATTTTTTGTTTCAATTCCATGGCTATAGCTATTTTTTGGGGTGATTTTCAATATTTTCGTACCTAATTTCTGCCGTTACAAGGCACACAAAATTAATTTTGTTTATTGAATCAGATGCAGAATTTTATGCCCTACAACTTTTATTTGAAACTTTTCCCCTAAAATTATTAGGGGTACAATGCGCATGGAAAAACTGATTTCTCTTGTTAAACGCCTATGTTTCCTTTCCGTGTATATTAATGAATTAATGCGACACTTGAATTTGTGTTTCACTTAAAAGTTTTTCTATACGTGGATCGACAAATGATAATAGACGATTTCTGTATTTACCACAATAGTCAAAAAGCCTATTTCGCACATGTAAGAAGTAGCAAGTGGAATCAATGTTTTCAAAGCAACCGTTACTAATCTTCCGTACTGACTTCAGTGACTTCGCTGTGCAAACCAAAACTTATTTAAAACTTGAGACAAAATTTCTAGTTGTAAAGTTTTGTCAGCAGATATTTCTATCAGTTGATTGTGAGTTTCAATTGGTAATTTGGCAGCTTCAACAATATTTTCATCAAATGGATTGAGAATCCATTTTTCCGATAATTTATCATTATCACCTGAACTGAATATTCAATTCGTGTAAATGGCGTTTTCATGTTCTCCCATAGTCGATAACAACAGTATTTTTTGAGTTCATAATTTCGTCAGTATAATTGGAAGTTAAATGCGTCAAAATTTCGTTTTTCAAGACGGATAATCCAGATACCAAACTTCTTGATAAAGGAATTGACTTTGTAAATTATTAAAAAATCTTTCAGAACTCATAATTCAATTAAAATAAAACAACCTTTTTAGTTTGAAGCCGGAAAGACCTACTAACAATGCCAATGAAAGGGACGTTATTGTTTGTCAAAAATGTCACGGACTAGATTGGTAGAATTCTTCGTAAGAACATGAAGATTTCGTTTTCTCCATATGTTAAAATAAAATGGCATATGTTGAGACAAGTAAAAGACGTCATCCTTCTTCAGTCATCAGAGATTTACCAGATTCCATTTGTCTGCGGGAAAGTTTACATTGGCCAAACTGGTACAACTACTTCAACAAGATTGACTCAACACCAGCGTTCGATAAGATTAAACCAGCCAGAAAAATCTTCAGTTGCAGAGCATGCCCTGGAAGAATTCCACCGTATAAAATTGGAAGAAACAAAAATACTAGCGAGACCAACACACCTAAACAGCAGGTTAATTAGAGAAGCCATTAAGATTTTCAACTCGATTTTCAAAATTAAGAATAATAATCTCAATCATTGTGACTGCTTAGATCTTAGTAGGGCATGGCTTCCTATATTAAATATGTTGTAATTTGTCACCATGGTTACCTGTTGCTAATGTTTTTGTTATTATCTATTTATATATTTGTTGTTTAATCCCTGAAGAAGGCAGTAGCTCATATTTCCGAAACGTCGGTTTTTATAAAAATAAACAGAACTATAACTAAAAAGGTTATATTATTTTCCTTGACTTTGTCATTAGTAAAATGTAAAAACGGTAAAATATATATAATTAGCCCCTAATTATTAGAACAGTCGTGAGGCTATTTATTTTATTTTTGGGCTTTTTTAGGAATCGCGACACTTAAAAGATTGAGAAAATGATTCTCTACGTACGATAATGAATTTTAGTGTAAGAATTACTCTTTGCTCTTTGTGAACTTTTCAAGTCATTAATGGCATTACTAATGACACACTGAGTACTGGGTAAAAAGCGGAAATACCATATTTTTTTAATTTAATTTTTATATTTCGAAATAAAATATAAGTAACAATATTATCTCATGTATACTTCCTGTTTTTTATGTAAAAGAAAAACTAATTACATAAAATATTAGCTATGCATTTTTGTTTTAATTTCAAATACAAATCAAAGTACTTTTCATCTACAAATCCGCATTACTAATATCCTTGGTCTGCATAACAAAACAAATGTGATGATTAGCCAATTAGAAATCCCGTTTCATATTAGCAATGAATAATGCATATAGTCGACATTCAGCATTGGGCAACAATACTCAGCTTTCTACTATAGGGAAAGATCTAAGGAATATCACATTGTAGACGCGGTTGCGCTTCAAAAGTAAACGTTTAAAAAGCTATATACGCTCGAGGCTTTAGCTTACACACTTGACAAATGATGCTTCAAATACTTAAAGCTCTAAGTATTCCAAACATTTTGTAAAAAAGCTAAATAATAAATTGTAAAACACAAACAGCTTTTGCAGTAAATAGCTTACATTCAAATTCTGGTTTATTTTTTTTGATAATACAATCACTACACTGTACAATCAAATATCTCTAAAAATGGCCAGATAGCGAAGTCGATTGATCTAATCCATGAAGCTGACTTCTACGTGAAATTTATAAAATGAAGAAGGCCCTTAGGTTCGGGTGTGCAACCACCCATCACCAACTCTCAACTGAATTTTTTTTTTTTACAAAATTGTAACTAGAAATAGGTTTTTTTATGAAACGTGACATATTAATATGAACAAAGTAAACAGTATTAACAATCAACAGACTACAAACAAAATTTAATTCATCTAAAAAATATTTTCAATAGGTTTTGATTTTACCGCTAGTTATTAATTTAGTTACTTTTCGTTAGGCCAGCCTGTATTTGTTTATGCAGGTTGTACCTATATCTAATTACAATTTAGTTTGCCGTTTTCTTTTGGCGGCAACTCGCAATATTATATTTAACTTAAAATATTCATGTGAAATCTATATTATAAATTTTAATGGTAAGTGAAAAATTATTCGATGTACTCAATAATATATACAGTATGTTCAAAGAAAAACCTAATTCGGAGCAGGCTATGAACAAAGAAACGTATGTCAATTTAAAAATATTTAATTAAATGTCAATTTGACACGAGATATTGTCCAAAATGGAATCTAAAGAAATCAAAGCTTTTCTTCTTGAATCATATTTTAGAAATGGAAACGAATTAGAAAACAGCGAATATATTATATCCTTCTTTATCATCTTTTCTTTTTAAAAATTACATTTCAAGATCAATTTTGACAACTTAACTTTTCAATTTAATTATGATCTCTCATTCATAGCCTACTCCAAGTTAGATTTTTTATTGAACATACTGTATAACGTATTGTAAATTTTATTTTAATAATTAAAAGACGTGAACCTAACGACCTTCTTCATTTTACAAAAAACAATTAATATATTAAACACCTCTGAATGCATAACGCAGACAATTTTTAATTTAATTATAAAATTGAAAAGGGCCTTAAAAAGCAATTTACTTTCACTATACATGTAAATAGTAAGTACGCCGAATTGCAGACTGAGTAAAACTGTCAATATATTGATTTTTGAAGCATCACTAAATTTTTTGGCGACAAGTAAATCCACATTTAAATTCACTTTTGATATTATTTACCGTGTGTGTTGTGACATATCCAAAGTAATACAAACTATCTGAAATGTAATAATATTCAGAAATAAGTACATAGGAAATACAGAACTGAAAACTGTCATGTGATATCCTCAAAATATAAGTTTACATCTTCTACAGACAAGAGTGGAATTAATGGAATATTTATACGTTTCTCTTCTTCAAAGTATGCAGAAGCATTCAAAATAATTTCTTTACAACTTTTTAATAATTTTTTATCGCTCAATTTTTGATTTTCATACATGTAATTATACAAATGATTCATATAGCTCAAGTTATGGCATACGGAAGCAACAATCCGTAAAATAAAACAGTCGAGACAAATACGTTTCTTAAAAAAATATGTGTTTTCTCTATTCATACTCTGCAATCACGTGATCACATTGGAATGCCTTTCTACAAAAAAATTGACTATACATTGAAATTTGTGTATAATATTATTTCTTAACATCCGGCCGTACGAAAAGTGATCCCATGGATTATTTTACACTGAAACTCATCATGTTTTGGCGGAAACGTGAAACTCCGAAACCTTTGAAAACAATCAGGTCGAATAGAACAATATCACGTTTGCAAACTTCTCATTAATGTAGTAATTGAATTAAGCAAACAAAACGGACATTAATATTCATAAAATTGCAAATAATTAATTGAATAGTGCATTAATATTAATACCAGAAGAGGAAACTTCAATTCCGACAAGGATGTAAATGTACAAGCAGAAACGGATTTTGTGCAATTTGACCTGAAAATTTTATGTAACGTAACGGACTTCTTCCACTACGATACACAAATAAGAAAGAATGAATTGTTTAACAAGACTTATTAATGTTTTGAAATTATAACCGGTAATGCTTAGGAAAGAAAATGAGTCATGGCTAATTAAAAAAATCTGATGTGGCCAGCACATTACCATCCGTCAGTTTTATGTTTTTTGTACAAATTCCACACAGAAGTTTTTTTGCAAAAGATTCTATATTTCCGGTACATTACCTTCCGTTAGTTCCATGTATTTTGTACTAATTCTAGTAAAATTATAACACAAACGTACTATATTAAATGCATATAAAACACATCTTTCAATTAGAATTTTCTTAATATAGTAGCCGTTTCCATGGTTATAGCATAGCTGGCTGCCTAATGAAATTTAATTCCTTTATAATTTTTAATTTTATATCCATTGAATATAAAGTATACAATGCAATCAGTTCGTATAGTGAATAAAATATTCTTTAATATTTATAATAATTACATTAAATGTGAAAAATAGTTATTTGTATATCAAGGCTGCGAAATCACTCTTTAGCGTACCGAGAGAAAAATTGTCGCCGAGGCCGCTTGCGGCCGAGGCAAGATAATCTCGAGGACGCTAAAGGATTTCGCGGACAAGGTGTATACAATATTTTTTGTGCAACCGTAAAAAATATGTAATTACAAATTTTATTAATTTTAAACAGTTTCACTGTAAATTGAAAGTTGGCTTTCAAGGTAGCTATGGAATTGATATTTGATAAACAAAACAATTGTCATAGTGATTGATTACTCAATTTCGCGGCCGCTACCATGACAACGGCCGCGAAATCCATTTCGTGGCCTATATTGCGGCTGCGAAATGCCTATTTCGCGGCCGGTTGCACAAAAATGATATTTAACGGTGTTTTTTCAAGTAAAAACTGTTAAAATCTTCACATGAGGGTACTTGCGATTGACCAATTATAACAAAAAGCTAATCAGGTCTGCATATGGATGTAAGGAAGAAGAATACATAATTGTAATTTTTGAAATTCTAGTATTGGAGTTATCGCGGCCGAAATTATAGTCACACACACACAAAAACGCACACACACACACACACACACACACACACACACACACATACAGGTTTAAAATTAGTGAAACTCCGGAGTATTCGTGTAACAATGGTGATCAAACGATGGACCACTTACTTTATGACTGTACGAACCTAAGAAATCAAAGAAATTTTTAATCGATTCCTTATTGCGACGTGGAGGTGAATGGGACATATCAAAAGAACTTATGAATAAACATTTAAAAGTATTTTTACAATTTGTGAACAAAAAGTAATTTTGATCTATTGTAAAGAAACAAATTACTATTGTACTAGATTATATTATATGATATTGAATTATGTAAGTTTAGATAAAAAATGTATTGTTACAAATAATTAAGAATGTTAAAGCATGTAGTATTACTCTGTAATGGAGCATGCTGTCAATAAAGTTTTGTTAAATACAAAAAAAACACATGCACAAACAGACATCATCGTAAAATTAGTAAACTCATATTGTAGAGACCCCAAAAATCAATACCGCCTTTATCTAAAAGTGACTGAAGGTAAAAAGTGTATCCATGGCTGAGAGTATATTAAATAATATTTTTTGTAAAAGCAGTTATGTAAATTGAATAAACAAATATCTTTCGTTTTTCAAACAGAGTCAAGCAAAAAAACAAACATTTCTAAACATACAAATAAATCCAGATTTCCATTTTCCATAAACTTGTATCCATAAAACATCCGTAAAATATTCAAACAAAAATACTAGCCATCTATTCCCCCAGCAAATTCTGATATAGATATAAACCTGCATATAAATTCCTTATTATCTGAAAGATTATTTTTGTATTTCCATAAATACAGTGGATATCACTGTAGATCGTCTCGTTGATGTAATATTTGAAATTTGCTAGAAATGGAATTTTTGAGCGCTCCGACAAATTCAATCTCCCATCTCTGAAATTTCATTTTGGACGTACTTTGCAGAGTTTTTTACTAATATGGGAAAAAATTCGATACATCATCAATTTCTCGTCTTCGCGTAATAGCTTTTAAATCGTAACTGTTGACAGTTCAATTTCTAGCACTTATTTCGGTTGGGAATAGTTGAAAGCGCAACCTAGCAACGGCAAACAATATAGAATTTTTCAACAAGTATGTCCGGCATTTATAGTATTATTTTGTTGAACTGTGAAATATACACGCTGTATGAGCTTGTTTTCAATAATTATCATATTGTTTTGATTATTTTTTAGTACAAAAACATGAAACTTTAATGTGAAATTGCTGTATTTCCTATAAAATAAATAAATACAAAATATATTACTCGAATTCTCAATCATACAGAATTTATTTTCTTACGCAATACATAAGCGACATTTCGGTACACAATTTCACGTTTTGGCTATCTGTCCAATTAACCCAGGGTTCCTCAATGTGGGCGATTTCCGATTTTTGGCGGGCGGCAGAAATTATTAGTATAGGTATTTATCTGTTGAAAATTGAAGAAAGATCAGATCATCGATCTTTGTTTTTAAATAAGCCAAAACCAAATTTAAAGTAAATTCTTCAATCTTACAAAAGTAGCATCTTTTGTTCACAAGGTAGAAATAAATTAAATAAATATCCATAAAAACTATACAGAATCAACGAATAAGAAGTAACTTGTATGAAAGAAACCTGTAATATCGCCCTAAATGTCACTATAACACACTAGGTAATCTAAGAATAAAGTTACTAAATACCTTCAATAGCTGTCAAATTTAAATAAATAACCTATGAATTGAAATATAAACAGAGTTTACTTTTGAGGAAGTAACATATTAAAGAATAGCAGACTTACATATTACAATTACAGGGACGGTAATGAACATAAGAATACTTAGAATTAAAGTGATAAGAAACATTTATATTGTTTTGCATTGATTCGTGAACATATCTTTTAGCCACACTATTAGATCCAATTGAATAACTTCAGGGGGCGTACATTATAATACTTCAAATTCCGACATAATTGTACACAAGGAGGATATAAAATTGCACAGTTTTTATTGAAACATCAAAACGTGAATGTTTATAACAAAAAGTGAACAAATAAGTATCCGTAGCTACAGGGCAATTGAAATCGCACACGTAATTTACGTAAAATGTAACGTCAGTAGTATTTTTTCTTTAAATATCTACGTTTGAAGAAAAAAATATAATGTCATTCGGAGTAAAAGTGTCTTTGTGTGCCTCGCGTGCAATTGTCCGACTCGCTTCGCTCGTTATGCATACTTCCACGCACACCACACAAAGTATCACTTTTACTCCTAAAACGTATGTTTATTTTACCGTCAATGTATCGATTTCTTTTGACGATGGGACGTAGCTCCCTTACTTCCCCAAGCAGCTCCCTTATGTCCGTATTTGATTATATAACAACAATTAGATATATAGATAGATACATTTCTGAAATATTTGCTCATTCTAATAAAATACGATTGAAGTTCTTTCAAATTGTCCTCATTTCATTAATATTTGACTTGTCAAATGAAGCAGATGACAGCATTTTCTTCTTTTTTTTCAATTTTCCAAATAATACTAAGACCCTTTGTTTCAATGTATCAACCAAATACAAAAAATAAATGATCGGACGTGGAAAAAATCTTACATGTATAACTCGAGAGGTAAATATTTTTGACCAGTCTCGGACTGAATTGCCAGCCTTAGCTTCTCTCGGGTGACATCGTCGTCTGGTAAATACTATTTACCTCTCTTGGGACATAAATAACTATTGTTAATATGTATCAAATGCAAGACACTCATATTTTCTTTTTAGATTATTTATTTCATTTTTGATTTTTAGGTTGCAGAACGTGATTAATTTGATTTTTGTGCCCCGCTAGTTGCAATAATATTTATATTTTATTTCAAAATAACATGCATTAAAATTATCGCGAATTATGTAGGTGGGCGGTAAGCAAATTGCGTTACTTTAAGGTATGACAATGTAGATGGTAGACAAAAAAGGTTGAGAAACCCTAAACTAACCTCTTTCAAGACTGTTTTCTGACAAATTTAACATGGTATATTATAAAACAACTATTATGTCCAGTGACAACTAGATTAAACCTTCCTATTTATTTTTTCTCCAAACTTTTGTTACTAAGAAATATTAGTGCTCTCTTACACCCTGTATATAATATATTTTTTCTTTTTGTATGTGTGATTCATGAATTTCATCTTCTTTTCTTTTCAGTGACTGAGGTCCCCAACATGTTGAAACGACGGGACAAGGTTTTAAGCCTTGCTGTATTCTTCATACTTACCTTATCATGTGAAGCCAAAGGTAAGACCTATACATTATTCTATTTATAATAATTGCACATTTTAATGTCAAGATATCTAAATATTTTTTATGAAATATGGTCGCATTTACTGATAACGTGATAGCTTTTTTAATAAGGCGCAATTTCATAATGACAGTCTGAATCATTTTTAACAATAGAAAATTGGAACAATTATTGGGTAATTATTGGATATATAATTGAAGGGCAGAATAATTAAAAAACAGTAATTTTATGGTAGTTATAATTGTTTATTTTTTTATTTGCTATATTTCGTTGTTACAATGATATGTATTTTCTGCTTCATTAAAAAGTTGATACATATACACATTTGGAACATAATGAAATGTTAATAATTATGTTTACAACATTATAAACAAACTTTTAATTTAGAGTACCAAATTTATACATACAACAATAAACAATTATATTTCATACATATGAATTAATTAAATATAACATATACAGTCATATTGTTATATTTTATTATGACCATTAAATCAATATTTTAAAAAATTATAGAAATATATTTTATATTTTACTTCAACAATCAAATATATACCGGGTGTCTCAAAGCAAAGCTTGACATAAGCATTTAACATAGGAAAACAGTTTTGTTTTTTGTAAATAAAAAGTGCCCGGCAGAAAATTATTAATATTGAACATAATACGAACCCAACCCCAAATGTATTCGTACTCTCTGAAAAAAAAAATATTAACAGCAAGAAGAAATAAAATTTTAGATTACAATAGTTAAGACTATATTTGGGAATTTATGTATTATTAAAGTGTACTGGATTTAAATACATTGTTATTTCCTAAATTTATCATTTGAACAATAATACTCGTATACGAGCAAATATATGATAACAGAGACGTGCAATTTTTTTTAGTTCCCAAAGTAAATAATACAATATTTATGTTAGTATTATTTATAAAACCAGGGCCGTCGTTTGGATTTTCAGGCCCCGGGCATAAATATGAAGCGGGGCCCCAACCCCCCCCCCCCCTTATTAAAGTAATAAAATTTAAGATGGCAATTGATTGAGTATATTGTCAGTTAGTTATCTTTACTCTCAGTTTTATAGATAATACTAACATAAATATTGTATTATTTACTGTTAGAACGAAAAAAAAATGGGACTTGTCTTTTGTCATATATTTGCCCGTAGATAGTGATGCCGTGGGATTTCGCGTTTTCGAGATCTCGTCTCGAAAATCGAGAAATTTCGAGACGAGACTATCATAAGTCTCGTCTCGAAAAATCGAGACGATACGAGAGTACTGCCCTCGAGATTTGTTCGAGACGAGAGTAGGTATTCGAGATCTCGATTGCACGTTTTTTTTTAATATGTATATGATTAAAGAAATACAATAAGAAAAATAATTATCAGTACAAATATTTTCATTGCCTGTTCTTTTGCATTCATATTTATTTATTCATTTTTAATTTATAGTATAAAGAATAGGAACAAAAGTGTTCCCTGTGGTGTACTCTCCACGCTAGTATTAAATGCCCTTGCTGCGATTAATATTTGTTCATTATTTTTTTACTTACCTGTTAAATGCCAGACTTAGTAAAAATAAAGTTTTAATCAGTAGTATCTACATACTCCTTTATTACGTCCAAGTTGATGCTAATTTATTTTCCTGATAGATGAAAGTATAGAAAATTTATAACATGTAAAGGTAATATTTTATGAATTTATTTTATATGTATTTATATACAAATAATAGATAATTACAGCGTCACTGCTTGCTACCTTCAACCATACAAACACGCTCTGACCTGCCAAATTATGGAACACCCATACAGCTAATTATAAATTCGAGAAATTCGAGACTCTCGAGTCGAGATCGAGAATAGAGGATGAAAAATATGACGAGACGAGACGAAAACAAATCTCGTCTCGAATTTTCGAGACGAGACGAGAGTGAACTGTTTCTCGCCGTTTCTCGTCTCGCGGCATCACTACCCGTAGATTATTGTTTAAATGAGAAATTTAGTTAATAACATTGTATTTAAATCCAGTACACTTTATTGATACATAAAATAATAAAAAATGCCCAAATATAGTCTTAACTATTGTAATCTAAAAAAATATTTTTTATTATTGTTAATATATTTATTTCAGAGGGTACGAATACATTTGGGGTTGGGCTCGTAATAGTAGGTATACATTAACTCCTGTATCTTATTTCATATTAATTACATTATTATTATTGTTTAATTTTTTTTATAATGTAATATGGAAAGATTTTTAAAATGTCTGCAAGGTACAGTATTTTTTTTTAAAGATGTCCGATCAAAGTCATCTGTATCATGAACGAATTAACAAATTGGCATACATTTATCTCTGTCATTTCCAAAGACTACAAGCGTGTGCGATAAGGATGAATATAACACGCTTGTCCATCAAAAATTGATATTGTTTCGACTAAGTTAGGACATTCCATTTTAAAACGATGCTCGATACTTTCACTGTAACGTAAGTTTATTTATTAATTCAGATACATTACCTTCATTCATAGCCGTACGAATAACGTTATTTTCTGTCAGTATCACTGACACTGACACTATGTTATTGCCTCTTTTTTCACGTATTTGGTTTTACATTTGCTAATAAACTTAAACTTACCAGTTGACTTAGTTTTGAATTTTGAATGCTTTTACTGTAACATATATATAACTTAGTAAACGACACTACTGAATTTGACAGAATGTGCGGAGCTAAAATCTTAATTCATACAATTTGTAGATGACATTGACCGGACATCTTTAAAAAAATTAATGTACATTGGAGTTTTTGGTTTTTTACACAAAAATTGTTGAACTATATCTTCTATTTCCTATTACAATCATGTAATAACATTTTAATTAATAAAGAGAAAATAATTGACAAAAATTGATTACAATAATCAAAACATTGATATAGACAATGCTTTATATTTTCTTTCAATATTAATAAAAAATAACTGAGATATAATGAATATGGTTAGGTAATATGTTTGTACTGTTTTTATAAAAATAGTATACCTATTGGAGTAAAAGTGATACTTTGTGTGGCGAGCGTGGAAGTTTGCACGACGAGCGAAGTGAGTCGGACAATTGCATGCGAGGCACACAAAGACACTTACTCCGAATGACACATTATATTTTTTCTTCAAACGTGGAAATTTAAAGAAAAATGTCTACTACTTGACGTTACATTTTACGTAAAGTACGTTTGCGATTTCAATTGCCTTGTTGCTATGGATACTTATTTGTTCACTTTGTGTTATAAACATTGAAGAGAAAATTTGACTCCTATTGATAGTATTTATTGATAGTACTTTATTCTTAGGTTATCTAGTATGTTATAGTGACTTTTAGGTTGATATTACAGATTTCTTTTGTATAAGTTACTTCTTATTCATTGATTCTGTATAGCTACTATGGATATTTATTTATTTTATTTCTACCTTGTGAAACAAATCACAAAAGATACTTCTTTTAGGACGTTTGAAGAAAAAAATATTTTTTATTAATGTTAAAAGAAAATATAATGTATTGTTATATCAATGTTTTGATTACTTTAATCAATTTTTGACAATTATTTTCTCTTTATTTATTACAATGTTATTATTTCTAAATGATTGTAATAAGAAATAGAAGATAGATTTTTAAAAGTTTAACAATTTTTGTTTAAAAAATATCCTAATAGAGAATCGAACCCCGATATCTAAATTCAAAAACAGCAATGCTAACCACGCAGACAACTCAGCACCTTTTCGTATTAAATAGTAATAAACGGAAACAACTGTTACATATACATTTTTGGTGAAAAAAAATAGCCAAAACAGTCAAACTAATTATTATCTGTAAGGAACAAAAAGAATGAAAACTATATTACTTTTTTTGGAGAACGCCCGATGTATAACCCTGTAAGATCAAAAACCTCAAACGAATTTAATAACCTGCTAAGCGACGAATCCTTTCTTTCCTTTTGCCAACATGAAATTCAAAAAAGAAAATAACATCTCCCACTGTACAATAGAAGCTATAAAACTGCAAAGCTTTTGTCTAAATGAATAAAACATTAAGAACCTGATGCCTGATGTAATCACAAAGACCATTTTAATGGACCATACTCGTGTCTGGTATAATATAATATAAAATATTAAATATAATATATCGAAAATGTTTCTCCATGTTAAACGTATATATGTCATGAATCTCGTATTCGCCATCTTCACTTATTTGCAAAAAAAGAACATTATAAAGTAATTTTCTGAACAGTTAATAAAAATTAAGATATCATCAAATAGTTAAGTCTACTAAAATTATTATATAATGGCATATTACATAAAGTTCTTCATCTTTATCAACAATGTAGTTTAATATCTCACAATTTAAAACATCACATCTGGAAATTCCATATTTCATCTTATTCGTGCTCCGAATAAAGCCCAATTTAATCTCATGCGTTGATCAACATGGCCATGATCTTGAACTCGAGTGTTTCAGGATGTTCTTGGACCAGAATTGTAACTTCTCACGATGTTGATTGTTATTTTACACCGGATAACCTAATTTCTCATCCATTCATTAATGCACACATCATATGCAAATAAGGCTTAATTGCCAATGTTAAAGACATAAACAATGAAAGATAGGATAATCGTCAAGTTTAATAAGTATTAAATTTTAGCACATTTGAATTAACAGTAAATTTCGAACGGTTTTTGAAACTTAAGAAATTTTATTGTCTTCAATTTTAAGAACTTGAACGTAACATTTTTTCAATTGCCCAAAAAAAGTAATAAGCCACGATGATGCTTTTTTAATTTTTCAATAAACTGCTCAATATATAGACAACAACTGTGTACCAGATTTATATCCACAGTTTTTTTTGTACCAAGTTTCATTGCGAAATATTCAAAATACATCTGGCGTCCCACAATTAATTGAATTGGTGTCCCACAAATCAATCAACAAGTGTAATGCGATTGTTTTTACATTCAATTTCTACAATTTGATTAAGGTATTAGAATTGGCAATATGGGACAGAAATTTAAAAAATGTATTATTTTACTTCTTTGACTGTTCTATAATTTAAAACATACAGTGTGTTGTATTTCAGCGAGCCTCATCATGTTTAATTTGTTAAATATCATACGCTCTTAAACTATACTTTTGATTCTTTGAAAAATGCTAACATTAAAATAGTGATGAAATTTCCTTCTTGTAATCAATATTATTAGATTATAACCAAAATCACTTGTTGTAATCAACAATTTTACAGTTACAGTTTGAAACATAACAATTCTAAAAAATTCTCCGGAAAATATAATTATCTAACTAAAATTTCAGAATTGTAAATCAAACGCATTTGATTCTTCGCAAATTTAAGGCTGCTCCATGCAGGTGGGCAGGTTGTGCCCCGCGCCGCACAAAGACGCCTATCATAAGGGGCGCCTTTTCAAGACAAATAATAGTAAATATTTATAAAATGCTCTTATCCATAAAGAAAAAAATAATATACAACTTACTCCAGTAAGGTGATAGTAGTGAACAACATTTTTTTTTTTGTTCGCATTAGATCTCTTATAAATGAATATTTATCTAGCAACTGGGAAGGTGTTGATTACAACAAATTTTGATTACAGCCTCAAGAATATTGATTACAAAAATGAATCCGACAAAGAATTCATTATAGCATTTTGCGAAGAAGTAAGATAATTTTAATTTTCGTTTCCATCGACATTGAATTTCCCTGATTTACTGTTCAAAGTTAGTAGAAAAAATAAAAGAAATATCCTGTCAAACGAATAATTTTCTGGCATTGTTATATTGCATACAATAAGTATAAAATTGTTGATTACAACAAACAATTTTAGTAATATTGATTACAAGAATGAAACTAACAAAGGAAATTTCATCAATATTTTAAATCTAGCATTTTTCGGAGAATCAAAAATATAGTTTTAAACGTACAAATTATACATTATCCCGCTGAAATATAACTTTGCACAAATGCGTCTTTTATCCACGAATATTGGAGTCATTGTCGGATTTATTCTTGTAATCAATATTCTTGAGCTATGTGTAATCACAATATTCTTTATTGTAATCAACATCTCACCTGCACAGTTATTATTTGAATAAGAATATCCGTTTGTAAGAATAATTATTTTACTTCATAACTAAAGCTCTAATGTAAACAAATTAAAAAATATATTGTTCACTTCTATCACCTTACTGTGTAAGTTGTATAGTATTTTTTCTTTACGAATAAGAACATTTTATAAAAATTTACTATTATTTACGCCCCTCATAGTTAGGCGTCTTTGTGCGGGGCACAACCTGCCCACCCACAGGGAGCGGCTCTGGCAGCACAACTTGCTTTCTTTGAATGGATTTTTTTAAAAAGTATAATCATCAGATAAAGTGTATACTTTCTTATTACCTTTAAAAAACAAATAGATGTTTTCCATTATATTTAAAAGTTTTCTCACAAGAAACCCATTTCGTAAAGAGTGTTTTTTATGCAAAATCATCCAAAAACAATTCGTCTATGCGATATAATTTGACTAACGCAAAAAGTGGCTTGCCTTCTTGTCTTCTCTGAAAGAGTGTCGCGAATAAATTGTGTTGAGCATGCAGACCGTTAGTGCAGAGTGTGTCAGTGATTCACCGACGAATGTTTGTGTATGTGAGTCCGTGTATGTATAAATAAATTACGTGTAGATGTAGATGGTATAGGTAACACAGTGCTACTGGGCTCATTCTTATGGTTCCTTTTCGTTACCATTAACCGATAGATGGCTTACTTAAGAATCGATTAGTCATTCAACAAAATTAAGAGTAGAAAACGAAAAGAAAAGAGAAAGAATTTATCCGGAGAAATTTATAAATAAATATTTTATAGATTTTATAGAATATTTTTCATATTATAATGTTTAAAACTTCGACAAGTAGTCCAGTCAATGGAGACACTAAAAAGACGTTTGCCTTACAAAAGGTGGGATAGTTCTGATTTTCATATATGTTGTTTAGGTCGGGATTTTAATATAAAATTCAAGTATTCGACCTTGGGGCGGGTCGACGCGAACCTCTATCTTTGATTAAACTAACAGAAAAAGTGTTTTTAGCCATTTTCTCAAAAACCTTGCCCCGTATCAAAATTTTACAAGAATGCAAAATTAAAGCTTTTTGTACAAAAAAGGATTCTTACATATTTTTACCTATATAGGGCGGACTTGTGAAAGAGTTATGTTAAAAAATAGTTAACCAGAATAACAATTTATGAAAGAAATTTAAATTACTCAAAAAATAAAAGTATTAGGTATTTAATGCTTAATCTAATAGGTTTTGCTCTTTATAACAGTTTACATTTGTCGCGGCATTGAAAGAAGTAAATTATCAATGATATTTAAATAATTTTTGTCAACGCTTTCCTACAAATTCATCCACCATTCTAACCCGGTTAAAGATACGATAACACGGTTTGAAAATTTAAATTCAGCATGAAATTCTCCTTCATGTTCTAAACCGATTTACAGATACGAATTAAAAAAAATAGAGGAATTTCATGTAATCATCGAATTAAAAATATTGTAATACATAACATGAAGGATAATTTCATGCTGAATTCAAATTTTCAAACCGTGTTATCGTACCATCAACCGAGTCAAGAGTGGTGGATGAATTAATCATCGATTATTTACTTCTATCGATGCCCCGATGAATTTAAACTGTTATAAATAGCAAAACATATTGGCTAAGTATTAAATTCCTAATATAGTTTATTTTTTGAATAATTTAAATTTCTTTCATAAATTGTTAATCTAGTTAATTATTTTTTAACATAACTCTTTGACTGGACATCCTAGGTAAAAAATCTATTGTGGCCAGCACAATACCTCTCCCCACTTCCGTTTTTGGTTACATAACTATAGGGCGTGACAAGCAGATATGGGGGCCCGTGTTAGAATGACAATTAGTAATTATGTACATAGATGTCAAATGTCAGAATTTTTCATTAAAAATTTCAAGATTTTCTAGATTCACGTAGTTAATTTGTCACCAGGAGTGTGGAATTTACTTGTCCAGGAAAATAAACCACATGGAATTGGAAAATCACGAAATTTAGAATGAAAAATTATAATATTTGACATCTAGGTACATAATTATTAGCTATCATTCTGTCACGGCCCCCCATATATGCTGGTCAAGGCCAAAAAGTCATATGACTGGTCGCGCCCTATTGTATTTAACATTTCTTGTATCCCTACACTCTACACCAAAAATTGTACTTACATGTATTCTTTATATTTAGGTTTCTTAATTTTAAATTCATTCTATCAAGAAATTTTGTCCTACTCTTCGAATTTTTCGAAATAAGAAATAATATAATGTATGTACTTCCCACAAAAATCTTCAGTAATGTCTCCGGATTTTTGACACTGACATTTATCTGTCAGTTACAAACTTTTTCATTTTTTAATTGGTTTCCATGATATTATTTGTGCTGTGAGATTTATTACAACAGATCACCTTATATTTCCTTATCTCTAACTCTATAAAAGATATAATAAAATATTATATATATATATATATATATATATATATATATATATATATATATATATATATCAGATAGAGAATTTACTCTTCTTTTACTAGCAATAACAAAATTTATTAAAAAATAATTTTTAGAACATTTTTTTTAAGAATCTGCTACTTCTGGTTGTCCAATTATTACCAAAACCTTTTCAGCTCTTCCCAGTAATGTCCGATTGAGAAATACGTAGTTAAACAGATATTAAGTATATTATAGTTTTTGAGAAATCGGCCTTCCAACGTCCTCACACACATACACACGCACACACACACAGACATCATCGTAAAAATATTAAAATCGGACTGTAGGGACCTTAAAACGTGCTTAATCATTAAAATCTGGATATGCGATTTTTAGCGTGAATACAATACCTCTCTTAGCGACAGGTAAAAATGTAAGAACATTTGTTTGTACAAAAAAATACAAGATTTAATTTTGTATTCTTGTAAAATTGAATACGGGCCACTGTTTTTGAGAAAATGGCTAAAACATTTTTTCTGCTCCTTTAATCAAAGCTGGCGTCTCGCGCCGACCTTCTCCAAGGTCGAAAACTTGAATTTTTTATCAGAGTTCTGACCTAAACAACATATATTAAAATCAGAATTACCTCACCTTTTGCAAGATAAAAACCTCTACTGACTGCACTAATAGATTTTATACAATATTTTTCATCTTCTAATCTATAAAACTTCGTCAATGAATTGCCAGTAAACAGTTACTATTAAAAGCAATTCATACATTTACTCACTATAAAAACCTAATCCTGTACTTATTATTCATTACAGTTAAATACATTAATTTACAATTCTATTACAATTGCAGTTTTTATTTTTCTTGTTAGCCTCATAAAAGAACAGGAATAACTGTGAAATTATAATGAACAGTTTATAGTAGTAATGATGCGTTTGTGATTCCATCTCCCGTTGCTTACAGGAAGCCGAAAGTGCCCCAAGGTCACGGAGTGCTCTCCAAGGGCGGTACCCTGCAAGGGAAATGGGGACTGCATTTCCGGGGAGATCTGCTGTGAAAGCCCTTGTGGCCAAGTATGTATGCAGGAGTCACAAGATATATACACCGGTAAGTAATTTTTTTACACTAAAATTATTGTAAATATAATACATGATTAGTATTTTTTTAGAATTTTATTTTAAATATGGTCAAAATAGTCCCCTTCAACAATCATACACTTTAACATTATTTTTTCTACTTCGTAAAAGCTCACCACCAATCTTTTTTTTTTTGGAATACATTCAAATTAAATTATCGGAGACTATCAAGCTGCCAAAGCTTCTTAATAATTATGACTGGAAGCATAGTTTATTTTGCTTGTAGTGTTCTTTAAGTCATTATCTGTCGAAGTAACAATCGACAAACTATTATACTTCCCCTTACAAAGGGTAGTAAGAGGTAAAAATGCATAATTGTAAATAAAAATGCATCATTGGGAAAAGATTTCGTTTAATTTTTACATTATTTGATATAATATTTATATGATTTGACTGATTTAATTACAATTGAAATTAAAAAATCTGATGTGGCCAGCACATTACCTTTCATCAATCCTGTGTATTATGTACAAATTCCATACATAAATAACAAACTATGCAAATTGCACTTGCCATTGACATCTTCTTTAGCTTTTCCTATTCGATAAAAGTTGCTATGTTTTATTTTCGTCTTCCATTAATTTCTTTTTTGCGTGTTATCCTCATTTAGTTCCTTTTCTCTCAAGTCTTCCGCAATACAGTCCTTTGGTCTTATCTTGGGTCTTCCTCTATTTCGTCTACCTCCTATTACTAAGCTATTCATTCTTCCAATATATTTTTCATCTTTCCTCATGACATGTTCAAACCAATGTAATCGTCTCTCTTGTATCTTTCTAGAAACTATTATCAATCGAGCCATTTCCCTTATTCTTTCATTCCTTATCCTATCATTCCGTGTCTTCCCCAACATCTATTTCAACATCCCCATCCCTGCTACATACATTTTCTTTTCATTGACACTGCCATCTGTCAGTTAGAATTTTCTTAATATAGTAGCTGTTTCCATGGTTTAGCATAGCTGGCTGATTTATAAAATTTAATTTCTTTATAATTCTTTAACTCTATATCTATTGAATATGAAATATAAAATGCAATCAATTCGTAAAGATAAGAATATTCTTTAATATTTATAACAACATTAAATGTCAAAAAATAATATTTAACAGCGTTTTTTGAAGTAAAACTGTTAAAATCTTCAAATGAGGGTACTTGAGGTTGACCAATTATAACCAAAATCTAATCAAGTCTGCATATGGCTGTAAGGAAGATGAATACGTAAAAATTGTAATTTTTGGAATTCTAGTATTGGAGATATCGCGACCGAAATTATAGTCACAAACACACACACACACACACACATGCAATAGATATCGTAAAAAATAGTAAAACGTGCTAATTCTTTAAAAACACCATCAATTTTTTAGACAAAAGACAATACCTTCCTTACCTAGAGGTGACGGAAGGTAAAAAGTATATAAACCTCAAAATTATTTCCATTTTTCAAATAAAACAAAATATAGTACATGCACTTTAGGAGAGAATATTTCGTTATCGAAAAAAAAATATACATGTACTGGAAGTATAATATACTAATTTAATTTATTTATTTATTATTTTTACAAAACGAGAAAACTATGAAAATCAATTCCTCATTACTGATTTTTTGTTCCGGATTCATTTCCGAATTGTGTTTTCCGGTTTACAGTAAAAAACGGAAATGATATTTTGATATTAATTTAAATTTGTTCCTCCATTTAATTATTTATTTTAGTTTATGTAACATTTACAATAATCTGAAGCACAGAGGATATTATTTCACCTACATCATAAATCACTGGAATGTACTACAAAATATATCTACATTTTTGCAATGGTTGTATACTGTTAACGTGCACTATTTAAATGCAAATACTGTTTAATCTCTAAAACAATCTTTGTAAAAAAGGACATATAAAATAATATTTACACTTTGCAGAAACTCTATTTTAGTTCGCTGTTAAATACACTAATACGGGCCGCGATAAAGTTAATTTAAATTTGTTTATTCGAGACATAATATATATGAAAAGTTCTGAATTAATTTACATGTGGATTTAATTACAAATTCTGTTTATTCTCCTGATTGCATAAATATAACTGCATTTTGGAACTTCAAAACTAGAATTCAATTTCAAATAGTTAATTTTCAGCATAACATATTTTAATTCGAAACCTTTGTGCGATTGTAATTTGATTTGTAATTTCCCTGTAGGTAATATTTAACATTTTCGTTTAAATTTTAGATTATAAATTTAAATTCCAGAGTAATATAATTGTCAGAATTTATTTTCCCAAAAGGAACATTATTTTTAGCTCCCTTTTTTGTGACTTCATTCTCACATAAAGATTATATATTTCTTTATAAGAACAATGTAACAATTATATGTTAGGCAGTGTATTTTTTTAACAATACTGCAATTACTTTTAGTTTAAGTGGTTTGTTTTAATTGCTATTTTTTCACATATATTGTTGACTACGCTGTACGCACTACAAACTAATATAAAATGTCCTTGAAGTTGCCAGTTTATTTGTCAATAATATAATATCTGGGATGAGAAGACAGTTGCACTTAACTATTACTTTTAAAAACTTAAAATCAAATCAGTGCAAAAACTGGTTCAAAAAACAGATTTTTATACCGGTTTTAAAAACCGTTTATGCTTATGAAACAGTTAATTATTTTTTCTTTAAGCGTATTATAATATTCATATTATGCTACTGTACACACACTATAGAAGATATTCATTTTCTTACTAGTACAACAATGTTGTTCATTATTGTACTAGTAAAAAAATGTTAGCATCTTAGTTCACCGATGGCGGCAGCAGTCGTCACAGGAACACAGACTATACTGAATACTCTTATTTGACAGTTATATCGTTTGTGTTTTGTAATGTACACAACCAACTTTGGCTGAAATTGCAAACTCTACAATTAAAACAGTTCCAAAAAAATATTTTAAAAATCCCCCGTTTTCAATGAAACGCTTGAAGAATAAATAATATATGTTATTATTATTATATAATATACTAAAGTATGACTAGACTTTAAATAAATACATTTTTATTACTAAAAAAAATCTGATGTGGCCGCCAATCCTGTGTATTATGTATAAATTCCATAATTAAATTTTCTTGCAAAAGATTCTAAATTTCCAGTAAAATTATTTCATAAACAAACTATGCAAATTTCACTTGACACTGACATCTTCTTCTTTAGCTTCTCCCATTCATTAGGGGTTGCTATTTTTTATTTTCTTCTTCCACTCATTTCTGTTTTGCGTGTCGTTCTCATTCAGTTCCTTTTCACTCAAGTCTTCCGCAATATAGTCCTTCCATCTTATCTTTTGTCTTCCTCTGTTTCTTCAACCTTCTATTACTAAGCCATTCATTCTTCTTCGAATATATTCTTCATCTCTCCTCGTGACATGTTCACACCAATGTAATTGTCTCTCTTTTAACTTTCTGGAAACTTGTAACACTCGAGTTATTTCCATACCGTATCTTTCCGTGTCTTCCCCAACATCTACTTCACATCCTCATCTCTAGCACATTCATTTATTTTTCATTGATATTGAAATCTGTCAATTTGAATTATCTTAATGTATTAGCAGTTTCCATGGTTAGCATAGTTGACTGATTTATGAAATTTAATATCTTTATAATTCTTTAACTCTGTATCTATTGAATATGAAGTATAAAATGCAATCAAATCTTATGGAGAATAATAGATACTTTAAGTTATAATAACGTTAAATGTCAATAAATCATATTTAACTGTTAAAATCTTCAAAGGAGGCTACTTCCGGTTGACCAATTATAACCAAAATCTAATCACTTGTTCTGCTATATATAAACTTGAGGAATATGAAAAAATTTTAATTGTTGGAATCGTGGTATTGAAGTTATGCGATCACGCAAACAGACATACATACATACATACATACAGACATCATCGTAAAAATGGTAAAATCGTATTATAGGAACCCTAAAACGTGCTTATTCACTAAAAACTCATCATAGAATCTTTTGACATTCTGACTTATCGTACATCAGACAGCAAATATGCCTTACATATTAAAGAGAGCGATTTTCGGTAGAGAAAAACCGCATCCGGACAACAATAATAGTTACGGAACAATCATCCTTCGCCACACATTCCTATCCAAATACACGCCTTTACGCTCGTACACATTCATCATCGCATTCGCATTCGTACATAAAAGCTAAGATGACTCACTCAACTCTCATAAGAACATTCTTACAAATTGTTATTAATACATAAAATAATAATCATATACAGGAGGTGGCAGTTAGGGGTGAAACATAGGGAATGTAACTTGGGATTTTTGTTTTATGCAATTTCCTGCTCTCTTGTTGTACATAAAACTGTTCTTACATTTTATATTATGGTTTTAGTTTTTTCATCATTTTAAAAAGAAATTTAAAAAATTGCGTTAATTAGAAGCAATAGCTTTGACTTATGATATTGTAGAAAACAATATTTTTTGCACTTTCGGGGTTTTTTATGGTTACGAATAGAGTAAGCAAGGCAATAGATTTTATTTACAAATTACTGATCGGTAAATGATTCACATCACTTACCGTTCAAAAGGCGAAGGCGGTAAGAAAAAAACAACGATCAAAGCTTACTTTAAAAATGACAACTAATTTTTTTTATTATGTCAAAATAATTTTCAAATTTTTATTTTATTTTGAGTGTCGATCGTACAAATACGTAATAAGCATTGCGGTCAGTAAGTGCTCTTCTACCGGTACCGGTATTTCGTCTCGATCTCCAAAATCATCCTCAACCGGTAGAAAGCACTTATTCACTTTAATACTAAAATAACTATGTATTATTCATAATCTGTCAAAAAAGTAAATTAAATAATGAATGTTTGTTCGAATAAGAAACGTGTTATTATTAATAAAAAATCATTGTGGTCAGATTGGCCTTCGACGTTTATTAATAATTTCTGAAAACCAGAAAAAAATAAATGTCATGGCTAGGCTATTCTTAGAAACTAACACAAATTTCTTTTTAAAATTGTTAAGAATCTGAAAACATAATAAAAAATCTGTTGTGGCCAGCACAATACCTTCCGTCAATCCTGTTTATAATGTATAAATTCCATACATAATTTTTCTTGCAAAAGATTCTAATTTTCCAGTAAAATTATTTCATAAACAAACTATTCAAATTGCACTTGACACTGACATCTTCCTCTTTAGCTTTTCCCATTCGTTAGGGGTCGATATTTTTGCGTGTCGTTCTCATTCGGTTGTTTTTCTCTTAAGTCTTCCGCAATACAGTCCTTTCATCTTATCTTTGGTCTTCCTCTGCTTTTTCAACCTCCCATTACTAAACTACTCATTCTTGTTCAAATATAATTATTCATTTCTCCTCATGACATGTTCAAACCAATGTAATCGTCTTTCTTGTATCTTTCTAGAAAATTGTAACACTAGAGTTATTTTATTACCGTATATTTCTGTGTGTTCCCCAACATCTACTTCAACATCCTCATCTCTGCCACATTAATTTACTTTTTACTCATACTGACATCTGTCAATTTGAATTATATGAATATATTAGCAGTTTCTATGTTTAGCATAGCTGGCTGAATTATAAAATTTAATTTCTTTAAAATTCTTTAACTCTCTATCTATTGAATATGAAGTATAAAATGTAATCAAATCGTATAGAGAATAATATATTCTTTAAGTTATAATAATATTAAATGTCAATAAATCAAATTTAACTGTTAAATCTTCAAGTGTGGCTACTTCCGGTTTACCAATTATAAACAAAATCTAATCAGTTGTTCTTCTGGATGTAAACTTGAGGAATACGAAAAAAATTACCTAAAGGTGACGGAAGGTAAAAATGTAAAAACAGTTTTATATGCAACTTGTAATTCTGTACAATTTTGCACTCTACAGTTTTTGCAGAAAAATGAAGGAGAGCAGGAAATTGCATAAAATTAAAATCCCACGTTAAATCCTCCTATCCTAACCACCACCATCCTGTATAAGAATCCAAGGTATCAAATTTCTACATTTTTTACTATATTAGTGTAGTATGTTGCGTATTAGGTGTTACAAAAAATACTGAATTTTCATTACTGTCAAAAATGTTGATTAATGCCATTTCACTTATCGGTCCCTCTAAAAATTTATTGATCGCTGCATATTTTTTGCGTTACTGATAACAATGAATGATGATATTGATGACATTTAATAAATTCCGACGGATATTTTCGCCCTCAATCCAAAGAATTTGATAAATAATTAGACGAATGTTTCTGAGTGGTAATTAATAACAAACTGAATCTCTTGGAAATCGCTTTTTGTTTGTATAAGAATGTAATTTATGAGCATAAATCCGTTTCTTTTTTAATTAACACGCATATGCCTCAGTGCAAAGACTTTTTTAAATCTTTTTTCTAACCATTGTCAATATAGAGAAAATTTCTCTGTTAGCGAAGAATGTACGTTTCTACTTTCCCATTTCAATTAAAAGTTGTATAGAAGAATTGAATCAAGTTATTACTTTTTTTTTTAGAAGTTATAAAATGTTTTAACACTTTATTATTTTTAATTGGAGCATGCGTAAAAGATGTCTCTTCATTTCACGAGAAAAATTGAAGCAGTTAGTTGTATTTTCAGTTAACAATGAGAAATATTTCATCTTTATTCTTAAACTGTTTGAGTTCCAACGGGATATACAGGTGTTGACCGCGACACCGGAACATAGGACTTTATGTAAAATCATACTTTCGTAATTTACTGCTTCCCTAAATGTTATAGGGCATAAAATTCTACATTAGTATCAATAAGTAAAATTAATTTAGCATGCTCAGAAATTAGGTATAAAAATGTCGATAATCATTCTAAAAATAGCGATAGCCATGTAATTGAAACTAAAAATTAACAAATGTTAGTTGATTTACCTGTCAACCTAGGTTAAAGTAAAAAATTACTTATTTAAATTAATAGATAAGTGTTCACTTGAACAGGTATTACAAATAATACCTATACTGTGTCCCACTTAACCAAATCACATCAGCGCTAATTTTAAACAGACGAAATTTAAAAATTCCGGTATTCAACTGCTGTCATCTGACATTTTATTAAACTATTAAAAAGGTATCATAATACCATCGAAATTTTGTATATTATGGTCAGTAGGTAAGAAATATAAAGTATTATGTACCTGTTTTCCAAATCGGATAAAGATGATATTTGACATTGCACATAAAAATGACATGAAATGGCACATGTCATGCACACTGACACTAGTCTGAAATTACACTGCATAAACTTGGCTCCAATTTTAGCCAATCAGAGTGTTTTAAACTATGCCCTATTTTCTACAATACTTAATCTACTAAATTTAGGTAAGACAATTTAAATGCCAAACGTGTATTGATGATGGTAGCTCTGTAATGTGTAAATAAAATACAAAAATCGTGTACTTTACACATTGTCTGCAGTGTGTAAAATATCAACTTTACACATCGGAGTATAAAAATATATATTAACCTAACTTGACAAATAAAACATCAAACATTTGTAAATTTATCTGTTTCAATTCCATGGCTATCGCTATTTTTGGGGTGCTTATTGATTCAGATGCAGCATATTAAGCTCTATAACTTTTATTTGAAGCATTTTTACCGAAAATAATTAAGGAAATTATGAAAACATGATTTTACATGTTAAAGTCCTATGTGCTGGTGTCGCGGTCAACATCCTATATACTAGACCACAGACAAACAGCAAGCAGCAACAGCTTGCTGTTTTCTGTGACTATACTCATAGAATGTTTAAATGGTTTAATATTATTTTATAAAATGTCGGTTATTAGTCCAAATTAATATTTCACTTGGTGCAAGAACAACCAATGTCCATATACAGTTCTGTATTTAGGAATGAATAATTAAAATTAACAACTAATAAATACAATTAGAAAATAATTTTCAATTAGAAATTCCAACAATTTTTGTTCTGTGAGTCACATTAATTTCCTAACAAAGTGAAAACATAATAATGCGTATATCCTTTATAAAAAAGTGCAATTTATTTTACGACACAACACTTCCATTAGTTTTCATTGCCATACTATTTCTTCACCTATCTATACAATAATCCGTCATTCCTTCTTGATGTATCTATACAATAAATATACCATCCTTCTTCACCCATTTGTCTTCTTTTTGTACAAGGTTGCCAGCAGGTGGAAAGGGCCGCTAGACGACGAGCCAAGTCCTTAGGTTCTGACGGTAAGAACGTTAGGGTTCCCAAATGCACAAAGGCGGGAGAATTTGAACCTATTCAATGCGACAACGAGATTGTGAGTTCTTGTTGGTGTGTTGATGAAGATGGGTTTGAGTTGGCGGGTACTCGAGCACCTGCTGCTGCGTTGGTCAACTGCACAGGTAAGACAAATTTGTACTATTCATCTAGCAAATAGAAAATAAAAAAATATTTATTTCTTTTTCGTATAGTAAAAATATACATTAACATTTAATTGACAAAATATAACAATATAATAGTGTATTACATACCAGACGGAAAAATCTTCGTTACAGCTGAGCGCTGAGTTAGATGACCGAGATATACTAATGATAGTTATGGATATGAGCTCGAGGCTGGAATAAGCATTCCCGCGAAGAGTGTACAGTATTTTTTTAACGATGTCCGATCAAGGTCATCTACGAATTGTATGAATTAAGATTTTAGCTCCGCCCATTCTGTCAAACTCAGTAGTGTCGTTTACTTAGTTTTTATGAAAGTGTATAAAATACTACTGTTATTTTATTATTATAAAAATATATGCAAGAATAAAAGCAAACAAAAGTTAAAAATAAGTCAACTGGTACGTTTATGTAAAACCACATAATGTGAAAAATAAGATATTAACAGATTGTCAGTGTCAGTGACACTGTCAGAAAATGACGTTATTCGTATGGCTATGAATCAAGGTAATATATCTGAATTATAAATAAACTTACGTTACAGCGAAAGTATTGTCAACAACGAGCATCGTTTTAAAATGGAATGTTCTAACTTAGTCAAAACAATATGGATTTTTAAGACAAGCGTGTTATATCCATCCTTATCGCACACGCTTGAAGTCATTGCAAATGAGAGAGATAAATGTATGCCAATTTGTTAATTCGTTCATGATACAGATGACCTTGATCAGACATCTTTAAAAAAAATTACTGTATACTATTTTATTTACAATCAATTAGTTATAATTGTGCTTTAAGCATAAAATATAAAAAGTTGGTTTCATATTTATTATCGTTTTACTTTAAATATTATTATTAAATTACTGTTTCTGTTTCACTAACAGATGTTAAATACGTAAAATTTCTATTTTCACTCTTTCAGTTTTGTTATTATTGCTAATTTAGTATGCACTGAATGGAATATAATTTGTCTTTCACATAGATTTCTACATCATAATACGAACACTGTGTATGTACTATTTATTATTATTGTTGTTGTATTAATTACAGTCAAATATAACTGGGCAATCCAACAATATTTTTAACTCTTTCATCCTCTGAAAAGTTGTTGCCGGAATTAATAAAATACAAATTAAACAAAAAGAAAACTATTTCTAATAATGATGAAGCTCTAATTTGGAAGAATATGAAAAACGGGATTAATACGAAACGATCCAGTTACTTGTGCGAGATATTTTGACTTTGTCTTTAAAATTAATAAATTAATGTTGCTTTTAAAACAAAATTCGACTATTTTTCAATATTATTACGTGGAAGACAGTTATGGAAGAGTGGAATTTCAATGCGGGGATTACCTCATAAGCATATATTCCTGTGGTTGGAGGATGCTCCAAAATTTGATTCTTTTGATAAAATTAATGTCCAGGAGTGTATTTCGTTTATTGACAAATTTATAACTATTATGAATCGGAAGACACATACATGGCTGCTCATAAACATAGACATACGCACACTTGCTATAAAGGAACAAAAAATAAAAATAAATGCAGATTTAATTTTCCAATACCCGTTATGCCAAGAAATATGATTTTGGAACCATTAGCTGACAGTGAATAAAATTAAAAATGAAGTGAAACATTTAAAAATATTAGTAATTTATTGTGTGAGTAGTGACTTTTCACACTTTCTAATTGAAATGGCATCACCTATCCGCAAATGTATTTGCTATTGAAAAAGCACGAATCCCACAAATGCCGTTTCTCGACTAAATGTAAACTTTTCACTGTTCTACTATAATATGAACAAATAAGTGTCTTTTCATCACAAAACACTCGTTTAGGGTCATAGTTGTCAGTAGTGACCTTAACTCAATTTGATGATTTTGAGGACTTGTGGCCTTTGAATAATAATCACTTCATTTACATATGAGGCAGTTTTATATACAGGGTGTTAATGAACAACCTGATCAAAGGCGTTTAACATAGGAAATTAGTTTGTAGAGAATTAAATTCTGCATCCGATTAAGTAATAAGACTTTATTTTTGACATTTCATAACCGAGAAAATTAATTTTAAAGTTTTTGAACTCAAACAAAATTTGTCCAGAGTAACAGCATTTTATAATCTGGAGCTTTTCTTCATGAGAAAACTTCCATATTTTCAAAGAAATACGTTATTGAACGAAAATCACAAAACACAAACTTTTTTTGACAACAGCAATCTTCAAAAACTTTAAAATTAATTTTCTGTTATGAAATGTCAAAAATAAAATCTTATTACTAATTTGGATACAGAATTTAATTCTCTAAAACATGTATTTGAAGTATTTTTTGTCTAAAATAATTTGGGAACTTTTGCGCAAAGAAAAACTGATTTCCCATGTTAAACGCCTATGGCCGGGTTTTTAATTAACACCCTGTATTTAGAACCCTGAAGTTATTTTAAATTTTGGATAAAACTTTTTTTCGAAATAAAAATTACGATGAAATATGTGCGTATTAGACATTAAAATCCTAAAGAACGTTAATATGAACAAATGATTCAGGCTGTTTAGCGAACAGAAAATAATCCAAAAATACAAAAAAAAACAATGCTAGTCAATTGCTCACTAATCACCCTTAATCAGTTGTTCATACTAACTACCAGTTTTTGTGTTTAAGTGGTCCACATAAATGTCCTGCGACGTAATGTAATACATATTTTCGTATAAAAAAACTATAATTTCTATACATATTTTACACTACAACAATATTTTTCTTATCTTGTCTAGCTCCAAAAGAGTGTGCAGCGCACACCTGCAGAATGTTCTGCCCCCACGGTTTTTCTTTGGCGGAAGACGGGTGTCCTTTATGCCGTTGCCGAGATCCTTGCGATGACATCAAATGCCCGGACAGCCTAGCATGTCATGTGGAAGACTTGCCATGTTCTGATCCGCCTTGCCCTCCCATACCGTCTTGTAAGTACGAGAAAACTGACTTAACACAACATAGTTTCTCTCTTCTCACAAATATCCGATGCTTAGAATAATACTCTTCGAGCAGAAATTGAGTTTTCTCTATAAACAACTTCTATTTATTTATATTTTATTACGTATAAGTATAGTATTATCTTTTCCAAAATGAAAGATATGACCAGGGAAGTAGATAAGGGGCATTTGCTCCCCGAAATTTGTTCAAAAGCAATTTTTTTTAAAATTTGTCTAAAATTTCAATTCCCTCCAGGTAAACGGGGCCGCAGTCTTGAAAACTTCTGCCCAATCGGCGATCCATTAAAAATAATGGAATCCGGCCTTCCATTCCTATGTGGAAACGACCCTGGAAAGCCAACATGTCCTCCCATGTTCCAATGTTTGGTGAAGAATGGTAAACATTTGTATAGTGTGTTTGTTTTTCCAAGGTTTAAGTAAAAACTGTTAAATATTAGGGCACGATTATGGAGTTTGTTGTCCGGCGTCTCTACAGATACAGAAAGCTGGTCAATGCCCGGCTAGAAATGAAGAGACTGAGTGTGGAATATCTTGTCAACACGATTTAGAGTGCCATTCGATCGAAAAGTGCTGCGAGAGTACTAAATGCAGCAAACATTGTGTTCACCCGCAAAATCTAACCGGTAAGAAGACAAATTATAAATTAATCGATTAGCTTGTAGCGAAATAATAATATTACCAAAAGTCTTGACATCGTAAATTCATAGATTAACACTTATTTATGCCCAGTTGTAGATGCTGTGTACATTTAGTTAGTTAGTTATGCCTAGTTGCTCCAACAAGACTTACATATTAAGCGATCCTTAAACAAAAAAAATCATATCGAAATTTGGACAACTATGCAGAATAATTCGTTTGACATTTCATTTCGATGCAATATTGTCAATTTAAGGAACGTTTAAAATTTAAGTTATATTGGTGCAACCAGCCATTAGTCAATACATATGACTGATGATTGTAATAGTTTACTATTGTAATTGCAAAATTTAATTGTTGCAATCAACATTTCTTCCCGTGATTAAATACTATCTGCGCTCCCATATCCATAAATTGCAAATACACACACATTTTAAAGTTTAAACTATAGTTTTGATTCTTTGAAAAATGCTAGATTTAAAATATTGATGAAATTTCCTTTGTTATATTTTAGATTCATTCTTGTAATCAATTTTATTACGTTATAATCAAAATTGAAGACCATGGTGCAAAAAAGAGACAAGTTACATTTTTAAGTGTTAACAATTCAGTTAATTTATTAAACATCGTACAAAAAATTCAAAGAGCATACACACATCTTTTTGCTCTAAAAACGACAACCAAATGGATGTGTATGCTCTTTGAATTTTTTTACAATGTTTAATAAATTAACTGAATGTTATGTACGAATTATTTTGGGTACATGAATTGTAACAATTTGTAAGATCTTACTACCCTGAAGAAAGTGCAAGGGTGCACCGGAACGTTGGTATAGCAAGAATAAATGCTGTTTGACTGAATTTTCGAGTAATTGTTAACATCTATAATTATGATGTAATGAGTAATTGTTAACCTAATTCACATCACAGTCGAGGATTTACCCACAATTACATTTGTAAGTTTTGTTCTAGATGAAAAATAGTTTTTTTTTTCAATTTTCGATTTTCTTATTGCAAATTTAATGTATTCTTACTAGTATACTGTTTTGTTTACATTATAATTTAATTTTTATGAAGGAAATTTGTTCGAATATTTCCGAATAAACCCAACAAAATTAAAGTGCAAGAACAGGATATGTGAAAAACTTATCCCGTTCTTGTACCAAAACTACAAAGGGGACATGTTTCCTAACGTTGTAGTTCCCGCATTGGGATATTTCAATAAGAATGCAAACTTGGTGGCAAAATTTGAAACTAAAACAAAGGAGCAATTTTATTTTATTCCTATACTTTTACATAGACGCGTACAGTTAATATAGTGGAAAATAGATAATAGACCTAATGCTTACAATTAAATAAAAAGAATATTGTTCATTTACCTTACTTTGTATTTACTGTCTTGAATGCCGCCCCTGATGGTTACCTGCACGGAGCGCCCCTGACTTTCTATCATTAAGATTAAAAACAAATATTATTTAACACAACTCAAAAATGATTTAGTTTCATCATTATGTAGTGTAAAATAAAATAATTTTAGAATGCATTCACCAAAGAAAACTAGCAGATTTACTTTCTGTGAACGAAAGGGCTGGCAAAGGTTACATCCCTCAATGTACCGAAGATGGTCAATTCGAACCAAAACAATGTAGCCGAAATGGGTTAGTTTGCTGGTGTGTTGATAAAGCTGGTAACAAACTTAAGGGTAGTATGGGAGCAGCGATCAATATTTCTTGTACAGCTGTAGAAGGTACAATCATTAAAAAAATTGTCACAATTGTCAAATTGTTAAATAATGTTTATTTTTGTATAGCAAGAGACCGTGGAAATGCCAGAAGTATAACTTCTAACAGTTTACATTGTGAAAGACTTGACTGTGCTGCAGTATGTGAATATGGGTTTAAAATGGATGAAGATGGCTGTACTACTTGTAAATGTGATGATCCTTGCGAAGGATTCCCATGCCCTGAAGAAGAAGAATGCATAGCTGTTAAAGAATCCACTTGTACTGACTTTTTATGCCCAACATTACCAGTTTGTACGTTTTTTTTACATTTACCAATCATAAATATTTAATAACAAATCCATTGTCATTAGAAACCGAGCGAGGTTTAATATTTTTAATATACTTGGATCATTTCATAAATTTTGCACACAACTTTTAGTTATTCATTTGTTTATTTTTGCAATCCTTCAACGTCTAGGAAACTATTATTCCATCCAAGGCACCATTTTTGTTCATCTGTCGAATGGCTTGGGTAACGGCAGCATGAAGCTCTTCCAGACAGATAACGATGTCCACGTATAGGCTGTTTCAGCTTTGGGAATAGGCCGAAGTCTGGTGGACTCATGTCTGGACTGTAGGAAGCATGAGGTAACAATTCCAACCGTATTCACACAGTTTTTCGGTTATATTCCCGATGTGGGGGCGAACATTGTCCTGGAAAATGTGACACTTATGCCCATGGAACTCTGTCTGTCATGATGATTCCTTTGTAATCATTTGTTTGACTTTTGATTGAACTCTCCACTCGTTGGACTGTGATTTCAACTCCGACTAAAAATCTCTAACCCACGTTTCATCAATAGCGACTATTCGATACAAGAATGCTTGACCTTCAACGTCGAATCTTTGTTTCAGTAAGCTTGCAATGTCTAAGCGTTTCTTCTTTTGTTCAGCAGTTAAACACTGAGAGACCCATCGCGCAGAAACTTTTCTCTTGTTTAAATCATTTGTCAGAATTCGGAAAACTGACGTTGGTGGAATCCCTGTGGTTTCCAAAAGTTCCTCACATGTCGCATGAAGATCTTCTTTAAGAGCATCTGTCACAAGTTTCACACTTCGATCATCTGTTGATGTTTTCGGCCTTTCTGATCTTGGATTATGATCCATTGTCACCGCAAACTTCACTTAAAGCACTGTAGATTTCTGTTGGGCTCTGCCACGTAAAGTTTCGATCTTAATGTACGAACTCTGATTTTCAACAGTTACAATGCCCAAGACATGTGCAGGCCTCATTTCTAGCTCTGACGTTTGTGAAAAACAGATTACGTTTGTTCCCCAAGCCCCTTCTACTACAATTGATGTAAATGTCACTGTTGTTGCACATTCAATTCGCAGTGTTGCCAACCTGTGCATTATTTATGAAATGACCCTCGTATTTGGACTGAAGCAATATATAAATAAAAAATATGTATCTTTAGGTCGTCCTAAACTGTTGTACAACAATCCATGTGAAGTAGGAACACCATTTACTGACGACATAACTGGTACACCTTTAGTTTGTGATAGCGAAAAAGAAAAATGTCCCTTGATGTCAACTTGTACTCCCATAAGTGGAACGAAAATTTCTGTTTGTTGTCCATCTACAAATATTTCAGGTATGTACTATCATTTATTATAATTTTCATTTATTTTTCTTGTTTTGTTTCTTCTCATTCTTCATATTAACTTTCAGAAATAATAAGCGATGCACTAGAAACAGGCGTTGAAGAAATAGATGTAATAATATTTAGCATAGAAGGTACACTTAAATAAAAATTGCTATTTTGGTTTAACCGTCCAAGCTTTAATTTTGTAGCACAGTGATATTTAAACTAATATGTGTTTTGTGTTTTCGTGATTTTGTTTTTTGATTAACCAATGATTAATGTAACTATAATTAATGATGAATGATGATTTATAGCGGAAGATAACAACAGTTCAATGGCCATGTTTCCGGAAAATCCTACAGACGCAACCACTGAACGGCAGCAAAGCAGTGAGTACATAATTTATATTTATTATTTAAAATCCATGAAATATGATATAAAACAATATAGGAAGTAGGATTTACCGGTCAAAATTAACAATGATATGTTATTGAGTATTCATTGTTGTGATCAATATTTTGTTCATACTCATTGTTAGTTAATTTTTATTAATGATATTTCATAACACCGAATTTGCTCGTAGTTTTTAAACTGTAAAAAAATAATACAAATAGTTATCATTTTTTGAAAGTACGTCCCGAAATATACTCGTATATAAAATGATATATTTCAGTCATTCTAATACAAAATAATTGTCTACATCAAATGTGACTGTTTGAAATATATTTTATCTGCAGATTCTTTTGTTTATAACAATTCAACGAGCAAAAATTACTTCAAATAGTAATCATAGTTATAATCTACGATATAGACTTAACAATTGACATTAATTTACAACAATTGTAATCTTTTTATTTACGAATAACAGAATATACTAGCCAAATTCTGTTCATTTATTCCAAGTTTTTTGCTTGTAGTTTTTAAACGGTAAAAAAATTAATACAAAGAGTTGTCATTTCTGCCAAGTACGTCCCCAAATCTACCATGTGTTAGGAAATCAGTTTTCTGCAATTCCTTGCTTGTCTAATTATTTTAAACAAAAACACGTTAAATAAAAGTTATAGGGCATAAAATTCTGCATCTAAATCAATAAACAGAATTACTTGTACATGCTTTGTAACGATAAAAATATCGACAGCCATGGAATTGAACAAAAAATAAATAAATGCTTGACGTTTTATCTGTCACAACGTAAGTTAACTTATTTGACGTTTCTGACAATTTGATTTGGACATAGTTAATTATGACAATAGAAATATTCGATTAATAAATAAAATTTAAAAAATCTGATGTGGCCAACACAATACCTCCCGCTATTTAATTTACCTATAGTCTCGCGGCCGCGTGTCTGAGAGTCTGTTCGCGAATCTGGGGAACCGAGTTTGGTCCCGGCCGACGCCAAATATTTCGAATTTTAAATGACACAAAATTGACCACTGTGGTCTATTCTCCATGCCAGCAATTAGTGCCCGTGAGTTGACTCCTGGTAATCGCCCATACGGTACAAATATTCCATCATTACCGATATCTGTGTACGAAGCAGCTTGGCACACCCAGCAATGGGTAATATGCCGTGATGAAATATTTATTTATTTATTTATTCCATTCATTTACTTGAAGTTTTTTGCTCGTACCTTTAAAAAATAAGAAAATAATAAAAATAGTAAACAATTTTGAAAAGTACGACCCCAAATCTATATAAATTGATATATTTCAAACTTTCTAATTCAAAATACATAAATGTCTTCATGTAATGACATATTTGAAATACATTGTATCTGCTGAATTATTTACGAATAATAGAATACAGTATTTCCTGCTCTTCTGTCCAATTTGTGACAAGAACTGTAGAGTACAAAAAAGCTACTAATTAACGGAAATTTTGATATTTCTTTTTAAACTATAATGAAACCAAAAATATGTGTAAACAATTTTGTATGTAACTTTTATGTATGAACAATTATAGCAAAATTAATAGAAGAGCAGGAGCATTTTATTCTATGTTATAAATTACTATATTTTTCTACAACTACGATTGTGGTTTTCTTCCCTTAGTGTGCGAATATCTCCGTGACTTTTCCGACAGTATGGAAGGCACCCAAGAAGGCATGACCATGGCGTTAGTGACTCCAAAATGCAACAACTCTGACGGATCTTTCATGGCTGACCAATGCTATAAGGGAGATTGTTGGTGCGTCGATTATTTCGGCACTGAAATACCCAGGACTAGAGGAAAAGGCAAATCTATTGAAAACTGCACAGAATTGAGAAGTTCTTTAGATTGTCTCGACCTCACTTGTAGAATGGGCTGCGAGTATGGTTTCGAATTAGACGAAGAAACAAGATGTCCGAAGTGCCAGTGCAAGGATCCTTGTTCTTCTGTCAAATGCACAGAAAGTGAACAGTGTCAGTTGGTTGAAGTTAGTTGTAAGGATTATTATTGTCCTCCCGTACCTGCTTGTAAGTTTTTTGAAAGAATTATTTAGGATTTGTTTTTATTTTGTGGAAATTTGTTATTAAAGGTTTGCCGAGAAAAACTGGGCAATGTCCTTATTTAGTACCGGCAAGTTCTACATCATGTGATTTCGAATGTAATTCTGATTTGGCTTGTAATGGTACAGCTAAATGCTGTTCCAATGGATGTGGTACTCTGTGCACAGAACCTCTTCAGTTAACAGGTATTTTCCTACATTTTCATCATATTAAACCATGGTAAATTTGCAAAAACAACTTTAATTCATTTTTTTTTTAATTTATCAAAGAAACAATTTTCTAGCTTCCTTACTTTTATAGATTTCTTAAATTAATTCAGAACCACGTATAAATATTAAAAAATTATTGAGTGGGTGTTAAGAAATTTAAAAAATGACCATTGATAAGCAATTACATAATAAATAGACATTTTTATAGAACGTTTTTGTAGAAACGCTCAAACTTTGAAATGTAATATGTAACTCGTGACTAAAATACTTTTTGCAAAAAACAATTTTACTAAACTGTTTGGCATCCTAGAAAGTACAAGTCACTGTATGTAACTCATATGTAAGATATGATGCCTAAAATTTGAGACTAAACATGTTTCAAGACCAAATCTCTTAAGCATTAGAAACATTTGTTTTATTTGACATTTAGAAATACACTAATTTTACTTTTCATCATCCATGATTTGAGTTTTCTAAGTTGTTTGTATCAGAATTGTATCATCATGAATCGCGAACTATTTATTGAACGTATGTATGAGTTCTGTAAATTACATATTTCAAAAGGAAATAAATGTATGGGAGATATTTTTTTAAAAGAAAATGAACCAAAAACTATTATATGTCGCTACATTAAACGTTGAAAAGAAAGCCAGGATTCGATAGAAAAGCCACAAAAATGACGAAAACCAGCATCCGTCGACTAGATGAGGATTAAATACACAAAGAGGAATGCCATCCTCGACAGAATGGGGTATTCCAGTGTAGTAAAATTTTAAAGAAAAAACATTATAATGTTATTAATTAGGTTGAAAAACGACCGAATTCTGAAAAATAAACTCAAAATTGTTTTAATATGATTTTCCATGTGTTTTATTTTTGCGCGGAAAAGATTCACGTGATGTATGACGATCATTCGCTCTGTAACGTATGTAATGACGTACTTGTCTGCTTGTGGAAAAAGAAAAAGCAGTGCGTTCACCATTGATGCTTTCTCGTTTCTCAGCTGATCTTTGTTTGTGTTTCTTGCTAGTTTTGATATGACAGCAATCAAATTCTTAACTAATAATACTTTAATATAGTTACAACTTAAATCCACGGATAACAAAAACAAAACAAATGAAAGTCATCCAAAACAAAATAGCATCTGACACTGTGAACAAACCAATTCCCCTCCCCTTACTCGCTCCAAGCCAAGCGACTAACAGCTGTAATCTTTCCACAGATCACGTGATGAAGCGAATAGACGTCATACCATATAATTCAAATTTTTAAGCATAATTCAAAATTCATATCTCGCGGAAATGACACAATAAAAACTCAAATTTTCACATTTGTATTTCAAATTTATGGAAGTTACAGAAAAAAAAATAAAAAAAAATTACTGGAATACCCCAAGATGTTGGCAATTGTCGAATTTTTTTCCGGAAAATGTTTAATTTTGAATGATGAAAATTATTTTTACTTTTAAGAACTCTGATAAAAATGTAAATGCAGGGTTTTACATTGAGACTATTCCTGATGAAGTACAAGCAAAAACACAGAAGAAATTCGAATAGATATTCTTGTATGGCTGCCAATTTTACCTTTAGGGTTCTCCCAACCATTTTTTGTTCTTTAGTACTATAAATCAACCAGTATGCATTTTTAAATAAGTGCATTAAACAAAGGCTTTTCCCTTTTATTAAAAAATCCACCTTGTGTACCCGAATTGTGCCCAATGGGGAATTTTTGGCCAATACTTAAGAGAATGGTTTACATAAAAGGTTGACAAGCAGAAATTGAGACCGATCTTTAGAATCGCATTAAGTACTTTGATCATAATAGTTGTTCTTAGCCTTGTACAAAAGATAGTTGGAGGCGTACCAAAAAAATTGGATCTCATTCGGCGAACTGAAATTATATATACTTGCCATCAAATAAGTGTGGACTGGAGATTTCTACACTGTTACCAATTCATTGGACATGTTGAAAATGCTAAGTTATAAACAAGCGGCAACACCGCAAGGCAATAGACAGGGGGCGGTAAAAATCAGTCCATACTCATTTGACGACTAGTATAGTAATTGTGTTTATTTCTCATAATGAACCACAACTATAGGTTTAAATTTTTAGTTAAAATGGTTTGTATTTAACCACGTGTTTACTTTTTATGGCCATTCAAAACTAGTCTCAAATTTTAATCATTACCCCAATATTTACATTATGGTTGTTTTTACTATTTGTTCTCTTAATTTTGAGCCTAAAATCTATTTTTGTATTTGGTGTGAAATTATGGAAAATCTAGCGAGCACACAGCTTCCGTCTTTGAAAATAATTGTGAAATATGGTGTTGATCACTTTCAATGTTGATTATACGCCTACAAAATAGCAACGTTAGACTCAACATTAAGAGAATAGCTTTGTATATTTAAATTTAACACAAATCTATTATTTTTTGCTTGTACATTGGAGATTCGAATGGTATGCTATTCCAAATCACAATAAAAAATAAATTTTATTAAATGATGATTTATTGTGTTTTTAGCTTGCCAGCACCAAAAATCAGTAGCAGAACACCAATCCCACGAATCTGGCATACCAGCTGGCAAAGTCTACATCCCTCAGTGTCTACCAGATGGCAGTTTCAACGCTCAACAATGCAATCCTGGTACAAAAGAATGTTGGTGCGTCGATTACCGCGGTTTTGAAATATCCTCTACGCGAACATCTAATAAAACTATTGACTGTCTCAATCCACCAAAATCCAACTGCCCTCTCTTGAAATGTAAAGAAGACTGCGAACACGGTTTTGAAATGGACGACACCGGTTGCAGAACGTGCAAATGTGTTGAACCTTGCGAAAAGATAACCTGTAAAGGTGAAGGAGAAACTTGCCGGATGGTTCAAGTTGATTGTGTTACACTTCCTTGTCCTCCAGTACCAATGTGTTTGCCCAAAAAAGAAAATCCTTGTCAACACGGCAGTCCTTTATTAGCAGGTGAAGAACAAGTTTCTTGCGGCCCAGATTTCGATACTTGCCCTTCATCGCACAAATGCCAACTAAGTCCATTAGGAGAATATGCTGTCTGCTGTCCAAAACCACGCGATGTATGTTTCGAACCAAAAGATGAAGGATCTTGTTCAGAAACAGAATCCAACCGAAATCTAACTCGATGGTCCTTCAACCCTCGGAGTAATGTTTGCGAAAGCTTTACCTACTCTGGTTGTCAAGGAAATCATAATAATTTTCATACAGAGTCACTCTGCAACCAAGTTTGTCCAGTGTTAAGTCAGTGCGAACGCCTAAGAGAAAAAAATCAAAGAGTGTCTGAAAGATATAATAAACCGACGTTTACGCCAAGATGTGACCCTGACACTGGTGCATGGAGTGCGGTGCAATGTTTAGAACATGTGGCTGTTTGTTGGTGTGTTAGTCCTCAAGGTGAGCCACTAAAGGGGACGTTAACAAGAGGAGCAGAACCTGATTGTAACTTCAGGAAAGCCAGAAGGAAGAATATGGATGTCAACGATGATTCCGACATCGGTGAGTGAATTTGTTATTATGTCACAGAAAAATATTAAGAATAACAACCGGACCTCCTTATTCAAATTGCTATTATTATTAATTTGATATTTTGATTTTATTTATAAGCGTTTAATAGTTATTATTGCCACAGTTTAGTGTATTTAATAGTTATTATTGCCACAGTTTAGTGTAGTATCATCGGCAGAAATCTCTTTATTTTGTAGTCTCCTTTTTATTTCTTTCGTTTTCTTTTATTAGTTTGTTGTTACCCTCTACCCATCTTTCACGTTTTTCCAGCACTCTTGCAGAATTAAGTTTTCTATTTTTCGTATCCTTTTTCCAATGCAACAGCTCTTTAGACTCTCTTCATTTTGTAGTCTCCTTTTTATTTCTTTTGTCAAGTAGCTGTTACTTTTGTAGTAATTTTTTCTTGATTTTCTCCATTTTATTATTTTGTTGTTGCCTTTTTTCAACTGATGTTTTCTCAGAACTCTTGCAGAATATTTTTTCTATTCTTCGTATCCTTTTTCAAATGCAATAGCTCTTTACACTCTTTATTTTGTAGTCTCCTTCTTATTTCTTTTGTTGTTGCTTTCTTCGTCTTTGATGTTTTTCCAGCACTTAAGAGTTTTCTATTTTTCTTTAGTTTTGTGTCTCAATCTTTGTCTACTATTCAATTATTATATGTAGACTCATTTTTACAGTTTTCGAAGAAATCATCATGCAAATAGGCACCATAGAAGAACCAGACATAACTTCATCTGGTAGTGGTATTGTGTACTGGGAACAACCTGTCAAAACACGATGCCAAGCTTTGGGAGCCCAATGTGACTCTCAAGGTCGTTTCAACCCTAAACAATGCGACGGAAATACGTGTTGGTGTGTGGACGAAGCAGGCAACCAACTTCCAACCACGAATACATTCACAGATGGAGAGCAAATATGCCGTAATAAACAGAAAAACAACACATAGCCTTCAAAACTAACTTTTATATATTTTAGTTCCTACACCGATTGATCTAGTCGAAGTAACGATAGGTTTTCGCGGAGAATTCGACAGCAAGACAATAGAAGAAGCTATTCGTCAAGTTCGAGCAATAATCACAACATTAAAAGGAACTATTGTCAAAGATGAAATAACAGCAGAACCAACTTCAGACGCTTTGTATATTCGGTTTGCCCTTGAAGGCAACAACAAGGTCGATGTTGCTTTTAGGTTAGAAGAAATGGTTACAGAGCAAAACATGGAAAATTTAGTACCAGATATTACGAGATCACAATTTATTCATAAATTGGAAGACGGTGAATCGACAGTTGGAAATAGAGTTATAGCTTTGGAACATAGAGAAATTGTGGCGCAAAGTCCAGTATCAGTTGTGGCGCCGTATCATACCGCCTTGATTGTTATTGCTGCAGGATCCGCATTCATAATTTCAATCCTAACCTTACTTGTTCTACTTTATAGAAGAAAGGTACAAGTTTGTTTGTTTTATACGGTCGGCATAATATTTGAACTTATGACATTTCATATATTACAAAAAACTATAAATATTTTATTCTTGCAAAAATTATATTATTACCGTAAAATATACAATTTCAGCTTAATTTAACAACAAAAAGAAACTAGTTTCGATAACAATTAGGTTTTAAATTAAATTAACTTCAACACGCGAATCAGAATAGTTCGGCCACTATATTTTAATATTGCGTTACGCCTTCTTTATTGACTATAACGGCTTTAATTCTGCTAGGCATTTTATCAACTAACTGCCCATTCCGCAGGTTCAATACTATCACATACTTGTTGCAATTTTACTTTTAATTCGTTTACTGTGCGTGCCGGATTCTTACGCAGTACCTTTTTCACTTTATGCCAAAGGGACTTAATTGGCGACAAATCCGGACTACTTCAAATCCACTTTAGAGTAGGAATATTATAATTTTTAAGCGAGGTTTTAACGGTTTTTGCAGAATGACACGGGGCACTGTCCTGTTGAAAAACGTAGCTCCCTTCGATGGCCTGGCATAAAGGAATCGATGGTAAAAAAACATGTTTAAGTGTATCTTTATATTCATCAGCCCTAACAGTGCCATTTATAAAATGTAGCTTCCAGACATAAAACCTCAAACCATAACGTCTGCGTATTTCACTTTTTTAACCAAACAGTCCGTCTGGTATGTCTCAGAAAAAGCGTTTTCTATAATATCCTAGGCAAACTTTAAATTTGGACTCATTGTTCTTGAGTCCAATTTTGTGATCCTTAGCCCATTTCAAGCGATTACGCTGTTGCAACTTTGTAAGCAAAGGCTTTTCTCTGGCATAGTGAAACATACAATATCCTAATAATCCTTTTTGCCAGAGAAATCGCAAAAATAAATTACCGTATAAAACTTGTATCGTATTTGTTTAATTTTTCTTGTTGTGATAGATACCGATATTTGTTTTCCGATTATTTCACGCCATTGTACGGTAATATATCGAGCATTTGATCGGTGATTTTGTTTCACAATTTTACTCGATGATCAACATTAGAAGTTGAAGATGAACGGCCAGTTTTATTCTTTCCATAACATTTCTGTTTTCTTTAAACAAATTAGTAATACCTTGCAGGAATCTGAAACTGAACCCGAACCTGAACCGAAAACCCCAATTAACTAGAATTTTTGATGAACTTTTTATTTGCCAAGGTCAATAAATCTGGACCGAATTTAAATCGTTTTAAATTCAGATTCGGTTCAGAGGTCAATTAAAAATAATTTTTTAATGTGATTTTAAAATTAATAAATATAATCATCTTCTTGTTTTTGTAATCATTTATTATTCTAAACCGAAATTCGAACCCAAAACCAATGAACCGTTATAATTTTTAATGTCGTGATCCGAAACTGAACCTGAATCGACATTTATTTCCTGAACTTGAACCAAACTTGAACCATAAATATATTTCGGTTCAGGTCCTTGATACCTTGTACTCTCCACGCCAGGAATGAGTGTCCGTGATGTGCCACCTGGTAAACGCCCGCACGGTACAAATATGTCATCATCATTAAAATAGTGGCCGATCTATTCTGGTTTGTGTGTTCAAGTTAATTTAATTTAGTTTAAAACCTTATTGTTATCGAAACCATTGTCTTTTTGTTGCAAAAATAAGCTGAAATTGTATATTTTACCTACGGTAATAATATAATTTTTGTAAGAATAAAATATTTATTGAGTTTTTTGTAATAAAATGAAATGTCATTAAGGTAAAAAATTGTGCCGGCCAAACTAATATGATTTTGGGCTCATATTGTAAATATTCAACTAATTATTTGTTTTGTAGGCATCGGGAATGCGAACAGCCGAAAATGCGAAAGAGATCGACAATAAGGAACATTTTCTAGTCTACAGTCAACCAGTTTACATTGAACTACCCAAGGAAAAAGCGGACAACGGTTTGAACGGGAATGTAAAAACAGGGGACATGAATAAAGTGTAGAACACTTTATTATATTTTGCACTAAGTACTTAATCATGTGTGTACATAATACAGTAATAAGAATAATTAAGAAAATAAGTTGTGTTCACCGTACTATCGAAGGTAAGAGAGTTGTATTTATATGTTACAATTGTTGAGATTTGTAGCAATACATGTAATAAATACCATAATATAATTAATATATTATAAAATAAATGTTGATTATGTACGTTTGCCATCTTGCGCTACTAGTGAACTTAAATCATTTCATTGTATCATGCTGTGTAGTTTTATTTATTTTATATTTATACTTCATAAGACTCATTAAATAAATAGTAAGATTACAGCTCATTTATCTTTTGGTGCCCCCATACTAGCTAGGAACATGAAGTACGAGTAACCAGTTTTAACGATCTATAAAGTAGTTTTATTAGTAATTACCGTAATTTTAATATTTAACTTACATTGTAATAAGTTTCTAGCGAAGCACTTGTGGAGCCCAAAAACTTCATGCGTAAAGGATATTGGCATCTCATTATTATCATTTTTAAATCTTTGCCAATTTTAGGGGAGCAATTGTACCATTTGTTACTATATGCTACATATCCCAACATTTCGCTCTAAATTATTTCAAAAGTAAGAAATGTTTTTTCAAAAACGTAATGAAAATAAAAAAATCTCCAACAATAGTTCCAATCTATTTTGGAAAAGATAACGTTCTAAGAACTAATTTATTTATTTAAACACAATTTTTATAAAGTCTCCGTACGATAACCAAAATATTAAAATTATAAAGCAATTCTATATTTTTTAAAAGAAATATATTTTGTTGCCTTGCCTTAGACCAGTGATTATCAAAGTGGGCGATATCAAACCGCCATTTTTATTAACTATCAAAATTTACAGGATAAAATCATAATCTGATTTTCCGCCAATTTTAATAAATTTAAACTCATAAGAGTTTTAAGGTATTTACGAAGTGTCATAAGTATATGCTGTTGCCAAAGTACCTCAAAAAGAGGGAAAATATTCAAACTTCGTATTTTGTACAAATCTTACAGGCATTAAGCAATTTTTGGTAAGCGTGCTAAAAGATTTCCTCGTAGTTTTATAGTATGTCTGTCATCGTTTTGTGTTGATCCCTGGAGATTATGTATATTAGAGTAAATTTTCTGAAAAATATTTTCGATAAGGGGCGGTGAGCCTAATAAGTTTGAGAATCACTGCCTTAGATTATTCTAAGTGTTTACCTACTATCACAGATCAGTACATTATTAATTTGTGCTCTGTGCTACTATCTGATTGTATATACATATGTATGTGTTAAACTTACGTTGCTAGAAAAAAAAATTCACAGTTAAAAGAAAATTTTAAAGCAATAACAATATTATACGAGGTAGCGGGAGATTATGGCGCCAATAATGTTCTCGCTATTGTCGGTTTGCTGATAGCTCTGAGGCACGCCGCACGCCATTAGAAAAGTTACCTGAAAAGTTTGGTGTAAAGAATGATTGCACAAAAGAAAAAAAAGTACTATTCACATGTAAATTTGTTGAATAAACTGAGATTCATGTAGAAAGATTGACATAGGCGCCGACTAGTGGCGGAGGGGAGGCAAAAGGAGCATTGTCCTCCCCCTGACAAAATATAGAAGGGGCGAAACTATGTTTTGACCCCCCTTTTTTAAATATTTCAATCATGGCATTTACATTATTGGCCAAGTTTCATTTGGAACGTATTCATTCGATAGATGGCCACTAAATTCACAATTTTCATTTTAGTTTCACATTTAATTGTCATGCAAAATTTTTAAAAAAGTGCTCGATTTAAATATAATTTCAAATAACTTTTTTTAAAAATTTTAAGCGTAACATGTTTAAAATAATATAAAAAGACATGATTCGTCGGTACTTAAACTAAACTGTATTTTTTTTTAATTTTGCTGTAATTATTATTAATAAGACATAAATTTCATGAAATAAAAAAAAATATATGAAAATAAATTTATTTTTATTAAAACAAAATTACCCCCGCACCTGGGCAATAGAAATGTCGGCTCCTATGAAGATTGACATAATTAGAATAGTTGACAATGGTTGACTACACACTACATCGCCTCAAGGGCGGAAAAAACAATCGTACATACGCTCCAGCCAACCTAAGAGATAGCTTCGCCCTCCGGCGAACGAACAGATATTCGATTCATGCAGAAAGGGTGTACTTTGAGGGATATTAATGTAAAAATATTGTACCTTTTTTGAATAAAATTTTATTGATCAATTCCGGGACCATTTTGACATGACATTTTGTTCCGGCAGTAGCAAATTGGTAGATTCAATGGCTCGTCGTTGTGCTGTTGTTATAAAAGTCTAACAAAACCCAACAAAAATATTCCTTTAAAAGAAATATAACGGGTGGTGACCGGCACAGCCGAACATAAGGACTTTAATATGTAAAATCAGACTTTCCTAATTTTCCTGTTTCTCTAATTATTTTAGGTAAAAAGCTTTAAGTAAAAGTTGTAGCCCATAAAATTCTTCATCTGAATCAATAAGCAAAATTAATTTTGTATGCCTTGTAACCGCAGAAATTAGTTATGAAAATGTCGAAAATCACTTCAAAAATAGTAATACCCAAAAAATTGAAAAAAAATAATAAATGTCTAATGGTTTATCTGTCATGTTAGGGTAATTTATTTTTATAAAGTATTATTTCTAATATCTGTTCCAGTTATCAATTATCTATTAATTTAAATTGATACTTGTTCACTTGAACAAAAATTACAAATAATAATAAAAATAAATTGACCTAGCTTGACAGATAAGTCGTTAATATTTGTTAATTTTTTGTTTCAAATCCATAGCTGTGATATTTTTGGGGCGATTTTCGACATTTTCATACCTAATTTTTGCCGTTACAAGGCACACTAAATTAATTTTGTATATTGATTCAGATACAGAATATGAAAGTCACTGTCACTTCCGGTTAAAATTTGAGAGCCCCTAAGCCTAGTTTACAAATATATGAAGAAAATTAAAAAATAATTATAAATAAAAAAGTTATTTGATTGGCTCGTCTGTACACACATATTATAAATATATTCAATATTTCTATATAAAATAAAATTAAACTTTTTCTTTTGGATTTAAAAAATAATTATCAAATATATTTTGATTATTATCTTTTCAAGAATAGACTGAAACTATTGTCGTGCATTAGACTGTTTTATACGTACCTGATCGATAATATGCTGCCCGTAATAGCAATACACAAAACACTCTGCTAAAATATAATTTACTGTTGAAATATATGGCAGAAATTTTATATCTATTACATTCATCTAAAAATCATCTTTAAATTAAAAATCACAATTAAATTTATTTACTTTTATTTTATACCAGTGACGCTTGATATCCTACCACACTTATAACTATAGATGGAGAATAATTATGAATAGATAATATAGTTGAAAATGCCTTTTGCATAGTTTCTGTAAAACTAAAAAATATTTATAGTTAAAATAATCATTTCTTTTTCATACTTACTGAATTAGTATATGGTGATGTCGTATACATTTTTTTAACATTATTTCTTGAATTTCTTGATCTGATTCACATACTTCCATTAGACATTCTTGTAAATAAAATAATTGAGCTCTTAAGTGAATTAACAAGGCAGCAAAAAACATTGCGATAGGAATTGTAATATGTATTACACTAATAATTGTTGATATTTGCACTACAATATTAATTATAAAATTATAAAATTTACTTAAATCGCCAGGATAGTAAGTTCTAGCAGGTGCTCCGTTTCTTTTCGAATCGTGAATATTTCCTGGTTCTCTTTCTAAATATGATTGAATAAATAATAAAATATAAACAAAGAACACGAAATATAAATATATTTGAGAATATTTCACTAGTCGGATGCCCATTATTTCAGCTTTAATTGAATAAGAATGCAATACGAAATCATTTCTTAATATTTTAACAAGTTTGTGTATAGTACGTCTGTTTGATATAAAGCAAAACAAGAATGCAATTGTTGCAATACTAGGTAATAAAGTTGTTATATTCTCAATATAAGTTTCGAGTGTGTCACAATTAAAAATTAAATCTAAAACGCCCATTACAATATATAAAAATATGAAAAATATTGTTAGTTTTAAACGAAGTGATTTATACGTATCTTTATTATACATTCCGCATATATTTAGTTGGTCTATACTTTTTTGCAACCATAATTCTGGTTCTGCCATTTTTACTATTACAAATTTACATGAAAAAATGAAATTTATAATATATTACCATTTATATTTATTTAAAAGTTATTACATATTCCAATTCCGTTTAATAGAAATTACAATTAATTGTAATTGAAGTTATTTGCTTTGAACAAGTATTAATTAACTTCAATATTATGTATGTAAATTCCTCATTACGGTCATTTTTTTGCTGATTCTTTTTATTCTTTTAAGACATAATGCGGCTGGTTTTAATTGTAGTTATAATCTATTGAATGTGAATTTATTATTAATTACTTCTAAGAACAAATTTAACTAAATATAGAGCAAATATTACAAAATCATATTATATTAATTACCTGCCGAGAAAGTAGAAAATATTTGAAACTAAGGTTTAAAAACAATGAATCAAAATACAGTATGGATCATTTTATTGTTTCGTGTACCATGCATTTATATTTGTATTCAGTATATTAACAAATTATATTTATTTTCAGATTATGTTCATCGTGCTGTCAAAGGTAAGAAAAATTTGTCTATACATATTATGAAATATTTTGTAGCTACATGAAATACGAGACCACCTACCTTAAAACGTTGCTTCCTTAACATGTACCTACCTTAATATACTTGTAACTAATAATATACATATTAAAAAGTATCTACATATTAATTAGGATGAGGCCATGTGCACATACAGTATGTACGAATAATGTTATTTATTTATTTAAATTACTCAACAGTGCAAATGTCCTAATTACTGAGTGAGAATAGAGCATGATACATAAAATACGATTAAGTACATACGCCGAAATACTTGTAATGAATCACAAAAAATGTCAATATTATTTATATTGTAATATATTTTATTATACAGGAAACAAATATGAGTTACAGGATTTAATAGGTCATAGTTTGTTTTCGCTGTAGGTACACTAAATATTTGTTTCTGTCTAGAGTTACAACTTCTTGGTACTTGCATTTATGGCTGTATTACATTTAACGATATATCAACCGATTTATTGATCAACTTGTGACCTTCAATTATCAGTACGTGTAAAACAGAAAAATCGATCAATTTATTTACGAAAATAAATTGATAAAAGAGAACGAGTTCTATTTACTTACACATATTACTTAATATCTCAACTGTTTTCACAGCTTGCCTGATTAATTATGCATCATTTTCTCTTACGTTTTTGTAATTTATTTCAATATAAATGCGCTTCAAGCATATCGTTGAATTCGTAATTTTACGTAGATTCCAAATATATAGGCTGTCCCATTTGAAATATGAAAGTTAATGTCACTTTTAGTCACACCGGAAGCGCTATCATCATGCCGAATACCATGATTTGTGTGCCCCTAAGTCTAGTTTATAAAAATTTAAAGAGAATAAAAAAATAATCATAAATAAAAAAGTTATATTGAGTAGCTCGTTTTCAGTGTTACCTGTATATTGCTATAATCACTTATTTTAATATTACAGTTATTCATTTAAATAGTTAGATAATTTTTCTTATTAAATAAAATAAATTATTACAATTTTAATCCTACAGCTACTCTTACTAGTACATCTAATTAAAATCTAGATTATTTACTTTATAAGTATCAATTAAACTCAATATTCTGTAAGTATCTTCTTCATTAATTTCGTTATAAATTGTTGATCTCCTTTTCCGACCTGTAGTTGTTGCTGTTGTGGTGGTAGTACTGGAGTTTGTTTTTGCTTTAATTGCAGCTATAATTTGCTGAAAATTAATTTATTTATTATTAAGTAGTTTAATTTCTTTTGCATCATCTGTTTTGTCGTCGTATTTGCATTTTATACCATATTTTTTTACCACTTTTTAAAATTATGTTTAATCAGACACCATAAGTGTAAATTTAAAATTTTGGGTCTTTACCTACGTTCTTACCTCTCGCTAAGAGAGGTATTGGATTCATGCTAAAATTCGCATATCCAGATTTGTATGTGTATGGATGTATTTGTGTACAGTAAAAAAAATTAAAGATGTCCGATCAATGTCATCTGTATCATAAACGAATTAACATACATTTCTCTCTGCCATTTGCAAAAACTACAAGCGTATGCAATAAGGATGAATATAACACGCTTGTCTTTCAAAAATTCATATTGTTTCGACTAAGTTATTTATTAATTCAGATATATTACCTCGATTCATAGCCGTACGAATAATATTATTTTTTATTTTTCACTTATTTAGCCTTACATTTGCTAATAAAATTTCCAGTTGACTTATTTTTGAATTTTCAATGCTTTTACTGTATCATATATTTTTATACTAATCGAATAACAGTAATATGTTATGTACCCTCATAAAAACTAAGTAAATGCCACTACTGTAGACAGAATGGGCGGAGCTAAAATATTATTTCATACGATTCAAAGATGACCTTGATCGGACATTTAAAAAATAATACTGTATAAGTGTGTGTGTGCGAGTGTTGGAAGGACGATTTCTCAAAAACTATGAGACTTAATATCTGTTTAACTACATATTTCTCAATCGGGCATTAATGGAAATAGTTGAAAAGGTTTTGGTAACAATTGGACAACCGGGAGAAGCAAATTCTTAAAAAAATCTTCTAAATATTATTCTTTGAAAATTATTGTTCTTGCAAATATTGAAGAAGATTAAATTCTCTATCTCATTCATTTAAATATTTTATTATATATTCTATAGATTTAGAACAAAAAAATATAATATATAAAATAAATCTCACAGCCCACATAACGCCATGGAAACCAATTGACAAATTAAAATGTTTGTAATTGGCAGATATGTTAGTGTCAAACATCTAGAGATATTAGTGAAGAGTGAAGACTTTTTCTGGGAAGTACATACATATATTATTTCTTATTGTATTAACAGTTAAATAATATTTGGTATACTACATATACCCTTCAGAAATACTATCAATCCCGACAATGAATTGGAAACATCTCGAAAAATTAAAAGAGTAAGACAAAACTTCTTCATAGAATGAATTTAAAATTAAAAAGCTAAATACAAAGAATAGGTATAAGTAGAATTTTTAGTATAGAGTGCTGGCCATAACAGATATTTCTTTTTGTGATGTTACTTACTAGAACAAGTTTAACTAAAAATGTAGCTAATGTTAAAAATCCTATGGTTATTAGCGCTGCTTCGTTGGATGGCCATTTCATCTCATAGTCTCCTTTATGCTCACGACTTGTAGGCTCATCATTGGCCCATAGCCTTTTTATTCTTTGATCTAAAATATTATTACATTTATTGTTATCACATTACTTTAGATAGTGGCAGCACGCATTTTAGAATTCTATCATAGAAAACGGGCGAATGCGATTTTACTTTTACGGATCTTGGTAGCATGCACTTTAGAATTCTATATTAGGTTTTCGTTTCGGGAATTTTCGGGTTTTATACTATTAACATAAAAAATATTATGACAATTGTATATAATAAATTTATAAATTATATCTAAATTGTCTTTGAATTGAATTGGGACGTTAGTTTAATACTTTCGCCTCGAATCGTACGCTTGCAGGCGAATATTTTGAGACACGCATGCTACCAAATTTTCGCTTTGCGGCGAAAAGCGAAAACAAATGCATCATTTGATAGAATTCTAAAGTGCGTAATGTCACTAGATTCTCAAAGTGGGCAATACCGCCCCCTTTTGGGCGCTGGATAGATCCAACGGGGCGATGGTGGCCTTAAGGTTAACAGAGGGGCATTGAAGCGCACTAAATGGGCGCGAGAGCTAAAAAGAGCAATAAGATCACGCTCTTGAATGTGGAATTATACAGCAATGCATCGTTACATTAGTTTCAAATTTTCAAACCCAAAGTGATTTATTTATTCGACGCCAAAAATTACATCGAATTTTAATGGCACAAAATTGACCCCTGTGGTGCACTCTCCACGCCATCTATGAGTGCCCGTGAGGTGACGCCTGGTAAGCGCCCACACGGTACAAATATTCCATCATTACCGAAATCTGTATACAAAACAGATTGGCACACTCAGCAATGGGTAATATGCCGTGATGAAATATTTATTTTGTTTATTTAAGTGATTTATTTCGAAACAAGATTTTTGGAATTAAAATATAACAGTATTTTTTTTTAATACTTGAAGGATCGACATAGAACGATAAAACTCTCCTCATTTACAAATATAAAGACTTAAAATTATAATCATACCATAATTCAAAATAAAACCATTGTCTCTGGTTTCATGAATGCTGCACACAGTTGGACTTCTTCATTATGAATATACATTTTATTTGATTTTCATCGCAGGAAATATTAATGGACTTTCAGCGAATATAAAATCAAAAATTCTTTTGGAGATATAACATCGCCGTTGGACAGTACTAATTTATCTCTATTTATTAAATTATGAATTTATTTTTTATTAACTATCGAAATTTACAGAAAAAAATCAATCTGATTTTCTTTACGCCGACAAATTTATAAACCTATACATATAGGTACCTACCAATGACACTTCGTAAATACCTTAAGAGTTCAAATTTTATTTATTTATTTAATTAATTGTTTTCGGAGCGGTCCCCTATACATTTTATAAATTTGCCGGGTTAAAGAAAATCAGATTATGATTTTTTCTGTAAATTTTGATAGTTAATAAAAAAGAAATTGATAATTTAAGAAATAGAGATAAATTAGTATTGTCCAACGGCGATGTAATATTTCCAAAAGAATTTTGTATTTATCTATGAGCTACTATGATAATAAAATAATTGTTTATTTTGCACATTATTTTTAATAGTAATTTGGTTTCAACGCACACTTTATTTTGAGAAGAAACCTTTAAATATTTTCATTAATATCTCAAAAACTATCAAGTTTAGAAGATAAGAACCCTTAATTTTTTTTAAAGCAAAAATTATTTTCTATTAGTGCAATAATATATATGGTATTCCATTTTAAAAAAGTACAAATATGGCATTATCTACGAAAATTAAACTTTGTTTTATCAAATTTATACAGATTTAGTTAGCTTATTAAAAGTACTAAAAACTTTATTTAAACAATTTTTCGGTATCTATAATAACTTCCGAGAAAAAAAGTGTTTCCAATTTCGCATTCCACCCTGTATGCTGTTGTCAAAGTGTCATAAATAGATGGAAAACATTCAAACCACGTATTTTGTACAAATCTTACAGCCAATTTTTGGTAATAGTATTAGAGAGTACTAGTGAGTGTCATAGTTTTATGCTGATCTTTTGAGATTACCTATGTAGATTAGAGTCTTTTTTTTGAGAGACTATTGAAAAAATATATTTTGCAAAAAGGGGCGGTAAGTCCAATAAGTTTGAGAATCACTGCTTTAGACTAAATGTCATTTTGTACTTCTATAAGTACTAAATTGTTTTTTTTTGAACAATAAATTAAATATTTAAACACTTACCAATATCATAAAGTAAATTGTCCCTTAAATTTTTCAAAATTTGTATTTTGCTTTTAACAGTTTTATGAGCCCTTTGCAACAAATTACTCTGTACCGATTTAACAAAAGGCATAAATCCAGAATATCCACTAAAACCTTGGGGTCCTTCTCTACTTTCTTTCATTTCTTCTACTACCTCTATTTCTACTCCATCTGATTCATTATCTATCTTATTTTTCTTTCGTTTATTCTTTCTTTGGTTTCTTGAATGTCCTTTTGTGGTCGGTACAGGAGTAGTTACCGAATTGGTCATTGGTATATTGATAGAACTCATTAAAGGGGTGAATTCTGTAGTACTTGAGCTAGTGAATACTTCCATTATTGAAGATTTGGCGGGCTTTGTCGTAATACGATTATTTTGTGGTAGTACATCTTCAAGATCAATTCTTTTGTTAGTGTTTGCAGTACTGTTGTGTGATTCTAAGTTTTCTATTTGTTCTGAATGGAAGATAATATCCATAGGAGTTTTTGCATCGGATAAAACTGTAGCTAAATAAAAAATAATAATAAGGTATATATTGAGAAAAAATATGAAAATTTACTCTCACCTCCATTTTTTGTTGGTCCTGCTAAGGGTATTTCTACCCAATCCGCATTGTTTCTTGCAAACACAAAAATACTAAGAATGAAAAACTACAAATAATAATAAATAAATAATTATAACATCTAATAGGTATCCAAAATTTACCTGTACAAAATACATTTTATGATATGTGTGAACTATGAAATATGTCAACTCTAACTGCTTAAACGAAATAAATTTACCAGAAATTGTCAAGCAAAAGAATATAACAGTTTTAAAGATGCTGGAACTAATGTATTTTTACCGGTGCAACAATCCAGATCTTTTCAAAATGTAAGATAATATTTTAATAGGTTTTTTTGTTCATAGTGAAATAATTAATATATTTTTTTAAGTAAAAATAAACAATTATTTATTTTTATAGTAAATTAAAAACAATAATTTATTTGGTATAAATTACAGACGAAATATTTCTTTTACATTTGGGACTTCTGTTTTAAGATTCAGTAAAGAATTAATAAGCGTAAAAATGAAATAAAAGTCTTTAATTATACATTATGTCATGCATGTTGCACGATATTGTCGAGTTTTGTGACTTTTGCAACAATCAATGCATTCATTGCAATGCAATTAAAACATAGTGAATGAACTATTATTTCATAATTTATTTCCTTACACGTAATTTATTTGTTCATTTTACAATTAGACATTATTGTTACGTATTCACTAGGTAACACTAAAGTATATTTTTTATTATTGTGAGGTCTCGTGGCCGTGTGCCTGAGTGTGGCCGTATGCCTGAGTGTCTGGTCGCGAATCTGGGCACCCGGGTTCGATACCGACACTAAATTTGCCCCTGTGGTGCACTCTCCACGCCAGCATTGATAGCTTGTGAGGTGACGCCTGATAAGTGCCCGCACGGTACAAATATTTCATCATTACCGATATCTGTGCACAAAGCAGATTGGCATACCCAACAATGGTTAATATGTCGTGATGATTTTTTTTATTTATTAACGTACATAATGACAAATAAAAATTGAAACTAATTACAATAAGTAAATAAACAAAATAAACTTATATCATACATACATAAAGTTTTTTTTTTTTAAATATCCGATCAAGGTCATTTATATCATGAACGAATTAACAAATTGGCATACATATATCTCTTTCCTTTGCAAAGGCTATAAGCGTGTGCGATAAGGATGGATATAACACGCTTGTATTTCAAAAATTCATATTGTTTCGACTAAGTTAAGACATTCCACTTTAAAACGATGCTCGTTGTTGATAATACTTTCGCTGGAACGTAAGTTTATTTATTAATTCAGATACATTACCTTGATTCATAGCCCTACGAATAACGTTATTTTCTGTCAGTGTCACTGACACTGACGTGTCAGTATCTTATTTTTCACATATTTGGTTTTACATTTGCTAATAGACTTACCAGTTGACTTTTTTTAATTTTGAATGCTTTTATTGTATAACATATATTCTTATAATAATAAAATAACTGTAGTATCATATGTACCCTAGAATAATCGTCACAGGATTTAGATACAGAATTTAAATCTTTGTAACTTTTATTTGAAGTATTTTTGCATAAATTAAATAGGTAATGGCTCAAATTTCGATTTACACCCTGCACAAGATTTTATGGTTGTAATACTGTTTTATTAATTCTGATAAAGATATGTATACTGGTGTTATATTTTAGTGAACCCAGCAAATATCTAAAAAGTGCCCGCCATTTTACTTTTTAATAATGTAACAAACGGATTATTTTACATGATTGTAAAACAAATTTGATGTACTTTTCAAATTTGTAAAAAAACATAGATGTTCCATTTGTAATTTCAAAGTTGACATTAATTACTAATAACCCTGAAGTGGTATCATGAATATACATCCGTTTTCAAGTAGCTTATATGTTGCTGTATAAATCATGTTATATGAAAGAAATTACTAACTTAATAAATAAGCAAGATATTTGCTGGGTATACATATCTTTATCAGAATTAATAAGACAGTATTACAACCATAAAATCTTGTGCAGGGTGTAAATCGAAATTTGAGCCATTACCTAATTAATTTATGCAAAAATACTTCAAATAAAAGTTACAAAGATTTAAATTCTGTATCTAAATCCTGTGAAACGATTATTCTAGCTTTTCAGGTAAGCGAAAAAAATAATTACAAAGTTACTGCTGTTATGAATTTTAATCTAGGATTATGCCAAAAAATTAACAATTGCGTTGTTTCTAATTGTTAGTTAATACAGTTTACTCATTGTGTTTTCTGATTTTACTACTAGAATCTAAATTTATTTCTAACTGAAAACTGAACAACGCAATATTCAAGCTAATGCTAGGCTATGATTATTGTACGAAACATTTCTTTTGTACATCATCTCAAACCTTATTTTGGATAAATATATTTATTTACATGTAAATAAAACTATATATATGACAGTATTATACAATATTTAGCTATTAAATTATTAAATTTTGTATATTATTGAAGATATAAACTTGAAATGTGTACTTTGACCTCCTGACCAATGGCATGACATCAACACCTGTAGAACCCGCTTTGCGGGTTAGTAGAGGTGAACCAAAAATAGTTCAAAACATAAAATATTAATATAATAGTAGGTAAGAGTATACACTGCTTAAAAAAAATAAGTAGGAAGATATCCGACTCAAAAATATTGCCTGTGGGTGTCTAAAACAAATTTGTTACGCCACTGGTAATAGAAACAGACGACCAACGCGGAGCGGCCATGATTGTTTCATTCGGCGTTTAGTAGCGTTGAATTCACGTCGCTCCGTCGTAAAAAAAATCATAATCTACTTTCATTTTAAATACTATAAAGCCGTAATAGTTATATTACAATAATATACTAGTCAATAATGTCTTTTGTGTAAAAAATATGGTCATTAAGTACTTTGTACGACCAATATCGTTTATTGAACTTGTAAAAATTTTGCTCGGCCATTTTACGTAATCGTGCTGGCGTTGTTACAAGTTCTATTGTCATCAAAGCCGAATGAAAGGTAAAATGGATAAATTATGTCTAGTTTCTTGTAAAATCATAGCTTTCAACAACTTATTTGATAGTTTACTGTAATTTTATGATGAAATCTGTAGGTTTTTATATATTTATTTCTCTTTACAGAGACATCGAAATTGCTGGTTCTTCATTTCCTGATGTGCTGTTTGCTGAAATGGAAGGGCTGCCGACTGTGGACATTACATCGAGATTTCCAGCAAATGTAAGTGATTAAAAAATATATATTATGAATTATATAACCCAAGAATAGGATATTATATTTTTATTTATACATATAAAATTAAAATTTCTAATTGTTTAGCTGACAACAATGCACAATAATTTAATTGTTCATAGTAAATAAATATTCTTTTGTTATTTAATAATTTGATTGAAAAATAATTTTCCTATTCCTATTATTTTAAAACGATGCCCCTTGTTGAAAATATTTTCGCTGTAACGTAAGTTTATTTATTAATTCAGATACATTAACTTGATTCATAATCGTATGAATAACGTTAATTTTTATTTTTCACATATTTGGTTTTATATTTGCTAATAAACGTACTATAGTTGACTTATTTTCTAATTTTGAATGATTATACTGTAACATATTTTTATAATCTTAATTCAAATAATTCGTAGCAGATCTTGATGGGACATCTTTAAAAACAAAATGTGTAACTGTTTTAATAAACATTATATTATATATAATAAATATTTCCAATTGTTAAAAACCAGATGCGCCCTTAAAATTATCCAAAATAAACAAGGGGCATCCTTTTTATATTGTTGTCTTTGAAGTGCACTCGTACCCGTATCTTAGAATAAGAATATTAGGGACAAAGCCCTGCAAATTAGTTGCGCCTTAGTTTTAAGTTAGATTTTCGATTCGTTTTATATTCGGTCGTCGGTAGGCATTAAGGTTCCGCGTGGCCGGGCGGTCTCTACTATTGGCGCCCTAGAGCCAGACTATTAATTTGTTCTGGCACTGGGGTACAACTTTACGTCGGTGGCAATATCGAATCACTCGGAATTTTGTTTTTTATTCTCGTGATTTTTACGAAATCAGGAATAAATTTACTTTTATTGGGTTCAATTCCCAAAGAGGTAAATATAATAACAATATAAATATTAGGTAGTTATAAATGTATAATTTCAGCAATAAAATAAATTTACCATTTATTAGGTTCAATTTTGAAACAGAGAAATTTGGTAGTTTATAAGTGAGGTTAAGGATAATGGTTAGATAAATTATAAGCTAAATGTCCAAATATTCAATTTATAATTCGGCTAGTCCTTTTGAGAAAGCGTGGGCGTTTTATAAAAAAGACTAATTTTAGAATCTGTCTACAGTATACGAGCCCAACCCCAAATGTATTCGTACCCTCTGAAAAAAATATGTTAACAGCAAGAAGAAATATTTTTTTAGATTACAAAAGTTTTAATAAAGTCCCTTGGATTTTAATATAATGTTATTACCTAAATTTATCATTTTAAGAATAATCTACGGGAAAATATATGACAACAAACACGTGCTAATTTTTTGTAGTTCCAACAGTAAATAATACAATATTTATGTTAGTATTATTTATAAAACTGAAGGTAAAGGAAACTGACAATATATTCAAGTAATTACTATATTAATTATTTTTTTTAGTAAAATAATTTGCAAAGTGATATTTATTTATTAAAGTACCACCTACAATTATATTAAAAACAAGAATAAATAAACTTCTGGATGCTATGATTATTACTCCAATTCAACAAATTTTGCTATGGTGTATTAATAGTGTATAGAACTTGAATATATTGCTTATAATAAAATTTCTTAGGTTTAATTAATAGTTTATTTGCAAATAAACCATTGTCTGCATGTGACAAATGTTTTCGTCTTTACTAATTCGCGAATAATTTTTATTAAAGTAATAAAATTTAAGATGGCAATTAATTGAGTATATTGTCAGTTACCTTTATCCTCAGTTTTATAGATAATACTAACAATAAATATTGTATTATTGGTGGAACGAAAAATTTTGGGTCTTATCTGTTGTCATATATTTGCCGGTAGATTATTCTTTAAATAAGAAATTTAGTTAATAACGTATTTAAATCCAGTACACTTTATTAATACATAAAATAAAAAATGCCCAAATATAGTCTGAACTATTGTAACCTAAAAAAAATTTTTTTATTGCTGTTAATATTTCAGAGGGTACGAATACATTTGGGGTTGGGCTCGTATACAAAGTGTTCATGATAATTTGTGACAGACGTTTAACACGGGATAAGTGTTTTCCATGTTTAACGCCGATTTGGCGGTTTCTCGTGTTCACTCTGTATGGTAGGGGCGTAAGTGCAAAATAAGGAGCCAAGACATCTGCGCCTGACAATTCACTGTTGGGCCCTTTCTTTAGTTTTAAGTTGCGCTTTTACAGGTACAGGTATTTATATTTATGTGTGCGCCTTGCCATCCCTGGACGCTAGTTTCTATGGGGTGGCCCATTATAAGTTTCAGCTCATTAAAAGTTCTCGCCTAGAAGTCTTCCTAACGTGAGGCAAACTTAAAGCCCTCCTAACGTGAGGCAACCTAAAGCCCTCCTAACGTAAGGCAATTTTTAAACTTTCAGACTTTGAAAATTGTGCCATTATATTGCAATACGGATAAATAAATAAATATTTGATAGAGAGAAATAAATAAACACACACACCCACATACACAACATTTATTTATAGTTAGAAAATAGAAGAACCACTCGGACACTGAAAATATATGAAGTAAATATCTATCTACCTCCAAAAAACAAAGGTATAAATTAAAATATTTCTCCCCAAAAATAATATAATACAACACAGGAAGAAATACTCCAAACCCTCTACTGTGGCGAAATGAGTCAACCATTTATCCTTGTTATAAGTATGTATATGTTTATATATTGCCATATCTTGATGTAACGGCACCTCACAAAAAAAATCTGATGTGGCCAGCACATAACCTCTCGCCGTATATTTTACCTGGGCTGTATGCATAAAGCAAAGATTATTTTTATAAATACAAATAACATAATCACATAAATCTATGACGTATAAACTTCTTTATTATTCAATAATAGCAGGTCTCAACATGAAGATATTTTACCATAAATTATGTTACAATAAATTACAAAGTAGAGTTTACCATATATAAATATTAGGCTGGTAACAGCAATTTTCAATTCGAACAACTTTGTTTACTTTCTCTTCATATTCTTCTAGTAAAAACATTAATTTTGGGCGGTCTAAAATGTATATATCTGGATTGTGCATCTATTCTTATATATCTTCTTTTACATTTTATTTTTTCATACTTGTTATATCTAAATAACCTTAATTCCCTTTAATAAAGTGACGGATAGATTGCACTCCGATTTTGTCAATATTTACAACTTACTTGAGAAGAATTTGATAGCTTTTTCGCAATTCAAAGTTACTCTAGTCTACAGTACTGGTTTACATTGTCCCATAATGTTTGAAACAAATTTAAGTCCTTCAACCTAGACTTGTCATCTCCATAATAGTCACAGATCAAGAACTAAGGGATTCTCCAAGTACATTTTTAATTCATTACTCATTATTTCTGACACTGACATTTATCTGTCAGTTACAAATAATTTAAATTATCAACTAGTTTTCATGGCATTCTTTCGGCTGTCAAATTTATTACAACAGATTATTTTATATATTATACTTCTTTTATCTCTAAATCTATGGAATATATAATAAAATATTTAAATGTATCAGATAGAGAATTTAATTTTCTTTAATATTACCACGAAAAATTTTCAAAAAATAATATTTAGAAGATTTTTTTTCAAGAATCTTCTACTTCCGGTTGTCCAATTATTACCAAAACCTTTTCAGATCTTCCCATGAATGTCCGATTGGGAAATACGTTGTTAAACAAATTTTAAGTCTTATAGTTTTTGAGTAACCGTCCTTCCAACATCCCACACACACACACACACAGACATCATCGTAAAAATGTTAAAATCGGATTGTAGGGACCTTAAAACGTGCTTATTCAATAAAATCTGGATATGCGATTTTTAGCATGAATCCAATACCTCTCTTAGCGAGAGGTAATAAAAATACACAATACAATCACAAAATAATAATAAATTATAATAATAGCATGGTTTTCAAAGTCTGCGCCCAAAATTGGTTCGCGATTACGTAATAAATAATATTGGGTAGTTAACAATTAATTAAATTACTTTTTCGTATGAATTAATAACAGTAAAATTATTAAATAATAAATGATGCCCTCCATTATAGTAACACATAATTTGTATTAAAAATAGACCTTAAAAGGTTTTGATAGTACATAGGGACTGTATAATAGGGACTACCAAATTTTAAATAAAAAGTAAACTAAATGAGACCTCATTGCATTTATGAAGCTTCGCCAGATAAAAACCACGTGCGTTTGTATGAAAATGAAAGAAATGTTGAATGACATAAGGTACCATTGGCAATCAAACTTAGACGAAATGAGATTAACATCTATGTCATAACGAATAACAATTATTAAGACTTTATAGAGCTATAGATGGCTTTCAAATTAATGGAATGAACTTTTATTTCATAATTTATTTCCTTATACGTAATTTATTTGTTCATTTTACAATTAGACATTGTTACGTATTCACAAACACTAAAGTATATTTTTTATTATTGTGAGGTCTCGTGGCCGTGTGCCTGAGTGTCTGGTCGCGAATCTGGGAACCCGGGTTCGATCCCGACCGACGCCAAAAATTACTTCGAATTTTAGTGGCACTGAATTGACCCCTGTGGTGTACTCTCCACGCCAGCATTGAGTGCCTGTGAGGTGACACCTGATAAGCGCCCGCACGGTACAAATATTTCATCATTACTGATATCTGTGCACAAAGCAGATTGGCACACCCAGCAATGATTAATATTTCGTGATGATTTTATTTATTTATTAAGGTACATAATGACAACTAAAAATTGGAACTAATTACAATAAGTAAATAAACAAAGTAAACTTATCATACATACATACAGTAATTTTCTTTAAAGATATCCGATCAAGGTCATTTGTACCATGAACGAATTAACAAACTGGCATACATTTATCTCATTCCTTTGCAAAGGCTATAAGCGTGTGCGATAAGGATGGATATCACGCGCTTGTCTTTCAAAAATTCATATTGTTTCGACTAAGTTAAGACATTCCATTTTCGCTGTAATGTAAGTTTATTTATTAATTCAGACGCATTACCTTGATTCATAGCCGTACGAATAACTTTATTTTCTGTCAGTGTCACTGACACTGACGTGTCAGTATCTTATTTTTCACATATTTGGTTTTACATTTGCTAATAAACTTACCAGTTGACTTTTTTTGAATTTTGAATGCTTTTATTGTATAACATATATTCGTATAATAATAAAATAACTGTAGTATCATATGTATCCTAGAATAATCGTTTCACAGGATTTAGATACAGAATTTAAATCTTTGTAACTTTTATTTGAAGTATTTTTGCATAAATTAATTAGGTAATGGCTCAAATTTCGATTTACACCCTGCACAAGATTTTATGGTTGTAGTACTGTTTTATTAATTCTGATAAAGATATGTATACAGGTGTTATATTTTAGTGAACCCAGCAAATATCTCGCTTATTTATTAAGTTAGTAATTCCTTTCATATAACATGATTTATACAGCAACATGTAAGCTTCCTTTTGCGGATGTGCATTCATGATACCCCTTCCGGTTTATTAGTAATTAATATCAACTTTGAAATTTCAAATGGAACACACTTTTTTTTTAAATTTGAAAAGTACATCAAATTTGCTTTACAATTATGTAAAATAATCCATATGTTACATTATTAAAAAGTAAAATGGCGGGCACTTTTTTATACACCTAGCCGAAAAGAGAATAGTGAGTCATGACTGTGGCTTGAAATAAAACAATTGTAACTATTATTATTAATCGAAATAATATTTTTGTGTCATAATAATACAGAAAATAAGAATAAGGAACACTTAATAACAACAAAATGATTTTACAACAAATATTCAAAATGACTCCCAGCATATCAACTTTTTCTGAGTTAGATAAATTAATTTTATATTAAATTAATAAGGTACTACAATGAAACTTGCTAATAATAAAGGTTAGAACAATAATTATTACTGAGTATTTACAGGTTGACATTTACCTTGGTACAATTGTTTTATTTCAAGCCATAATCATGGCAAATTTGATGTACTTTTCAAATTTGTAAAAAAATATAGTATGTTCTATTTGAAATTTCAAAGTTGATATTAATTACTAATAAACTGGAAGTGGTGTCATGAATGTACATCCGTTATCAAGTAGCTTACATGTTGCTGTATAAATCATGTTATATGAAAGAAATTACTAACTTAATAAATAAGCGAGATATTTGCTGGGCCCACTAAAATATAACACCTGTATACATATCTTTATCAGAATTAATAAAACAGTACATATTACAACCATAAAATCTTGTGCAGGGTGTAAATTGAAATTTGAGCCATTACCTAAATAATTTATGCAAAAATACTTCAAATAAAAGTTACAAAGATTTAAATTCTGTATCTAAATCCTGTGAAACGATTATTGTAGCTTTACAGGTAAGGGAAAACAATAATTATAAAGTTACTGCTTTTATGAGTTTTAATCTAGGATTATGCCAAAAAATTAACAATTGCGTTGTTTCTAATTATTAGTTTATACAGTTTACTCATTGTATTTTCTGATTTTACTACTAGAATCTAAACTTATTTCTAACTGAAAACTGAACAACGCAATATTCAAACTAATGCTAGGCTTATTTTGGATAAATATTTTTATTTACATGTAAATAAAACTATATATATGACAGTATTATACAATATTTACTTATTAAATTTTGTATATTATTGAAGATAAAAATTTGAAATGTGTACTTTGACCTCCTGACCAGTGGCATGACATCAATACCTGTAGAACCCGCTTTGCGGGTGAGTAGAGGTGAACCAAAAATAGTTCAAAACATAAAATATTAATATAATAGTAGGTAAGAGTATACACTGCTTAAAAAAAAATAAGTAGGAAGATATCCGACTCAATAATATTGCCTGTGGGTGTCTAAAACAAATTTGTTACGCCACTGGTAATAGAAACAGACGACCAACGCGGAGCGGCCATGATTGTTTCATTCGGCGTTTAGTAGCGTTGAATTCACGTCGCTCCGTCGTAAAAAAATCATAATCTACTTTCATTTTAAATACTATAAAGCCGTAATAGTTATATTACAATAATATACTAGTCAATAATGTCTTTTGTGTAAAAAATATCGTCATTAAGTACTTTGTACGACCAATATCGTTTATTGAACTTGTAAAAATTTTGCTCGGCCATTTTACGTAATCGTGCTGGCGTTGTTACAAGTTCTCTTGTCATCAAAGCCGAATGAAAGGTAAAATGGATAAATTATGTCTAGTTTCTTGTAAAATCATAGCTTTCAACAACTTATTTGATAGTTTACTGTAATTTTATGATGAAATCTGTAGGTTTTTATATATTTATTTCTCTTTACAGGGACATCGAAATTGGTTCTTCATTTCCTGATGTGCTGTTTGCTGAGATGGAAAGGCTGCCGACTGCGGACATTACATCGAGATTTCCAGCAAATGTAAGTGATTAAAAAATATATATTATGAATTATATAAGCCAAGAATAGGATATATTTTTATTTATACATATAAAATTAAAATTTCTAATTGTTTAGCTGACAACAATGCACAATAATTTAATTGTTCATAGTAAATAAATATTCTTTTGTTATTTAATAATATGATCGAAAAATAATTTTCCTATTCCTATTATTTTAAAACGATGCTCTTTGTTGACAATACTTTCGCTATAACATAAGTTTATTTATTAATTCAGATACATTAACTTGATTCATAGTCGTACGAATAACGTTAATTTTTATTTTTCACATATTTGGTTTTACATTTGCTAATAAACGTACTATAGTTGACTTATTTTTTAATTTTGAATGATTTTACTGTAACATATTTTTATAATCTTAATTCAAATAATTCGTAGCAGACCTTGATGGGACATCTTTAAAAACAAAATGTGTAACTGTTTTAATAAACATTAAAATTGTTTTTAACCAAGGAAATATTAAATTTTGATTGTATATTTGATAACACTTTGACTTTTCATATTGTTGTACTGTACACGCAAGTGTATAGATTTTGCTACTAGTACGTGATTAACATTTAACATCTTTAAATATATTGGACGTCGAACAATGAATAATTTAATAGTTTATATTATTTTATCAATATTTCCAATTGTTAAAAACCAGATGCGCCCTTAAAATTATCCAAAATAAACAAGGGGCATCCTTTTTATATTGTTGTCTTTGAAGTGCACTCGTACCCGTATCTTAGAATAAGAATATTAGGGACAAAGCTCTGCAAATTAGTTGCGCCTTAGTTTTAAGTTAGATTTTCGATTCGTTTTATGTTCGGTCGTCGGCAGGCATTAAGGTTCCGCGTGGCCGGGCGGTCTCTTCTATTGCCGCCCTAGAGCCAGACTATTAATTTGTTGTGGCACTGGGGTACAACTTTACGTCGGTGGCAATATAGAATGACTCGGAATTTTGTTTTTGTTCTCGTGATTTTTACGAAATCAGGAATAAATTTACTCTTATTGGGTTCAATTCCCAAAGAGGTAAATATAATAACAATATAAATATTAGGTAGTTATAAATGTATAATTTCAGCAATAAAATAAATTTACCATTTATTAGGTTCAATTTTGAAATAGAAAAATTTGGTAGTTTATAAGTGAGGTTAAGGATAATGGTTAGATAAATTATAAGCTAAATGTCCAAATATTCAATGTACAATTCGCCTAGTCCTTTCTAGAAAGTGTGGGCGTTTTATAAAAAGACTAATTTTAGAATCTGTCTACAGTATACGAGCCCAACCCCAAATGTATTCGTACCCTCTGAAAAAAATATGTTAACAGCAAGAAGAAATATTTTTTTAGATTACAAAAGTTTTAATAAAGTCCCTTGGATTTCAATATAATGTTATTACCTAAATTTATCATTTTAAGAATAATCTACGGGAAAATATATGACAACAGACACGTGCTAATTTTTTGTAGTTCCAACAGTAAATAATACAATATTTGTTATTATTATTTATAAAACTGAAGGTAAAGGAAACTGACAATATATTCAAGTAATTACTATATTAATTATTTTTTTTAGTAAAATTATTTGCAAAGTGAAATTTATTAAAGTATCACCTACAATTATATTAAAAACAAGAATAAATAAACTTCTGGATGCTATGATTATTACTCCAATTCAACAAATTTTGATATGGTGTATTAATAGAGTGTATAGAACTTGAATATAGTGCTTATAATAAAATTTCTTAGGTTTAATTAATAATTTATTTGCAAATAAACCATTGTCTGCATGTGACAAATGTTTTCGTCTTTAATAATTCGCAAATAATTTTTATTAAAGTAATAAAATTTAAGATGGCAATTAATTGAGTATATTGTCAGTTACCTTTATCCTCAGTTTTATAGATAATACTAACAATAAATATTGTATTATTGGTGGAACGAAAAATTTTGGGATTGTCTGTTGTCATATATTTGCCGGTAGATTATTCTTTAAATAAGAAATTTAGTTAATAACGTATTTAAATCCAGTACACTTTATTAATACATAAAATAAAAAATGCCCAAATATAGTCTGAACTATTGTAACCTAAAAAAAAATTTTTTTATTGCTGTTAATATCTCAGAGGGTACGAATACATTTGGGGTTGGGCTCGTATACAAAGTGTTCATGATAATAATTTGTGACAGACGTTTAACACGGGATAAGTGTTTTCCATGTTTAACGCCTATTTGGCGGTTTCTCGTGTTCACTCTGTATGGTAGGGGCGTAAGTGCAAAATAAGGAGACAAGTTTTAAGTTGCGCTTTTACAGGTACGGGCCAAGCACTATATTTATATTTATGTGTGCGCCTTGCCATCCCTGGACGCTAGTTTCTATGGGGTGGCCCATTATAAGTTTCAGCTCATTAAAAGTTCTCGCCTAGAAGTCTTCCTAGCGTGAGGCAAACTTAAAGCCCTCCTAACGTGAGGCAACCTAAAGCCCTCCTAACGTGAGGCAATTTTTAAACTTTCGGACTTTGAAAATTGTGCCATTATATTGCAATACGGATAAATAAATATATATTTGATAGAGAGAAATAAATAAACACACACACCCACATACACAACATTTATTTATAGTTAGAAAATAGAAGAACCACTCGGACACTGAAAATATATGAAGTAAATATCTATCTACCTCCAAAAAACAAAGGTATAAAATAAAATATTTCTCCCCAAAAATAATATAATACAACACAGGAAGAAATACTTCAAACCCTCTACTGTGACGAAATGAGTCTACCATTTATCCTTGTTATAAGTATGTTTATGTTTATATATTGCCATATCTTGATGTAACGGCACCTCACATGAATAAAAATACATTAAAATAATGGCATGGTTTTCAAAGTCTGCGCCCAAAACTGGTTCGCAATTACGTAATAAATATTATTGGGTAGTTAACAATTAATTAAATTAGTTTTTCGTATGAATTAATAACAGTAAAATTATTAAATAATAAATGATGCCCTCCATTATAGTAACAAATAATTTGTATTAAAAATAGACCTTAAAACGTTTTGATAGTACATAGGGACTGTATTATAATAGGGACTATCAAACTTTAAATAAAAAATAAACTAAATGAGACTTACAATAATAGGAGGAGTCTAAGGTTAAATTATAAATAAAACTAAAACAATTACCTCTTAACCTTAAAATAATAATATAAGCTATAAGCTATATACGTATTTCGAGAACTAAGTTCTCATCATCAGTAGAACAAAAACAAAAGTTTAAGCAGAGAAGTTAAGATTACTCAACATGTACACCATGTCAGAGGTCTAACAACTCTGAACAAACAAGGGAGAGAACTGGGATTATATAGGGATAGGAGTCACAGGTGAATGAATACCAATTATAAACTAAGATTTAGCGTCCAATGAAATTTAAGATTTAAAATGTCCTATAATGAACGCAGATCTCGGTCCCATACCAAATTCTAAATTATTCGATTTAATGTTCAGTATAGAGTAAGGCCTTGGTGATCCAGATTTTTAATATTCTTTATTTATTTCAGAACATCGGACGTTTCGAACCAAAGTGGTTCATCTTCAGCATTAATAAAATTTGTATGGAAAAATCCAACGTCGGTTAACATTTTGTCATAACTATTAGAAGTTATAAATATAATCTAATAGTTATGACAAAATGTTAACCGACGTTGGATTTTTCCATACAAATTTTATTAATGTTGAAGATGAACCACTTTGGTTCGAAACGTCCGATGTTCTGAAATAAATAAAGAATATTAAAAATCTGGATCACCAAGGCCTTACTCTATACTCAACGAAATTTCCAACTGATCCTTCTCGACTCAACCTATTCGATTTAATATAAACTTAAATTTTATAGGACATTTTAAATCTTAAATTTCATTGGACGCTAAATCTTAGTTTATAATTGGTATTCATTCACCTGTGACTCTTATCCCTATATAATCCCAGTTGTCTCCCTTGTTTGTTCAGCGTTGTTAGACCTCTGACATGGTGTACATGTTGAGTAATCTTAACTTCTCTGCTTAAACTTTTGTTTTTGTTCTACTGATGATGAGAACTAGTTCTCGAAATACGTATATAGCTTATAGCTTATATTATTATTTTAAGGTTAAGGGGTAATTGTTTTAGTTTTATTTAAATGAAACTTCATGCATTTATGAAGCTTTGCCAGATAAAAACCACGTGCGTTTGTATCAAAATGAAAGAAATGTTGAATGACATAAGGTACCATTGGCAAACAAACTTAGACGAAATGAGATTACCATCTATGTCATAACGAATAACAATTAAGACTTTATAGAGCTATAGATCGCTTTCAAATTAATGGAATGAACTTTTATTTCATAATCTATTTCCTTATACGTAATTTATTTGTTCATTTTACAATTAGACATTGTTACGTATTCACAAACACTAAAGTATATTTTTTATTATTGTGAGGTCTCGTGGCCGTATGCCTGAGTGTCTGGTCGCGAATCTGGGAACCTGGGTTCGATCCCGACCGACGCCAAAAATTACTTAGAATTTTAGTGGCACTAAATTGACCCCTGTGGTGTACTCTCCACGCCAGCATTGAGTGCCTGTGAGGTGACACCTGATAAGCGCCCGCACGGTACAAATATTTTATCATTACTGATATCTGTGCACAAAGCAGATTAGCACACCCAGCAATGATTAATATTTCGTGATGATTTTATTTATTTATTAAGGTACATAATGACAACTAAAAATTGGAACTAATTACAATAAGTAAATAAACTTATCATACATACATACAGTAATTTTCTTTAAAGATATCCGATCAAGGTCATTTGTATCATGAACGAATTAACAAACTGGCATACATTTATCTCTTTCCTTTGCAAAGGCTATAAGCGTGTGCGATAAGGATGGATATAACGCGCTTGTCTTTGAAAAATTCATATTGTTTCGACTAAGTTAAGACATTCCACTTTAAAACGATGCTCGTTGTTGATAATATTTTCGCTGTAACGTAAGTTTATTTATTAATTCAGACGCATTACCTTGATTCATAGCCGTACGAATAACGTTATTTTCTGTCAGTGTCACTGACACTGACGTGTCAGTATCTTATTTTTCACATATTTGGTTTTATATTTGATAATAAACTTACCAGTTGACTTTTTTTGAATTTTAAATGCTTTTATTGTATAACATATATTCGTATAATAATAAAATAACTGTAGTATCATATGTATCCTAGAATAATCGTTTCACAGGATTTAGATACAGAATTTAAATCTTTGTAACTTTTATTTGAAGTATGTTTGCATAAATTAATTAGGTAATGGCTCAAATTTCGATTTACATCCTGTACAAGATTTTATGGTTGTAATACTGTCTTATTAATTCTGATAAAGATATGTATACAGGTGTTATATTTTAGTGAACCCAGCAAATATCTCGCTTATTTATTAAGTTAGTAATTTCTTTCATATAACATGATTTATACAGCAACATGTAAGCTTCCTTTTGCGGATGTGCATTCATGATACCCCTTCCGGTTTATTAGTAATTAATATCAACTTTGAAATTTCAAATGGAATACACTTTTTTTTCAAATGTGAAAAGTACATCAAATTTGCTTTACAATAATTATGTAAAATAATCCATATGTTACATTATTAAAAAGTAAAATGGCGGGCACTTTTTTATACACCTAGCCGAAAAGAGAATAGTGAGTCATGACTGTGGCTTGAAATAAAACAATTGTAACTATTATTATTAATCGAAATAATATTTTTGTGTCATAATAATACAGAAAATAAGAATAAGGAACACTTAATAACAACAAAATGATTTTACAACAAATATTCAAAATGACTCCCAGCATATCAACTTTTTCTGAGTTAGATAAATTAATTTTATATTAAATTAATAAGGTACTACAATGAAACTTGCTAATAATAAAGGTTAGAACAATAATTATTACTGAGTATTTACAGGTTGACATTTACCGTGGTACAATTGTTTTATTTCAAGCCATAATCATGGCAAATTTGATGTACTTTTCAAATTTGTAAAAAAATATAGTATGTTCTATTTGAAATTTCAAAGTTGATATTAATTACTAATAAACTGGAAGTGGTGTCATGAATGTACATCCGTTATTATTAGAATTAGAATTAGAATTAGAATTAGAACATTTATTTGTTTCTAGATTTTACAAATCTTATACAAATTGGTTAGCAAAGTAAATAAATTTACAATACATATATAATATAATTGTGAAACAGTGAATATAAAATGTATATAATATATAATAAGTGAGTATAATTTTAATTTTTTTTTTATGAATATTAATAATATATATTTAAGAAAGGTACAATAATACAATTTAAAGAAGAAAAATACATAGGTATATAATTATATTATGAGTACCCATTAATCATATAAGCAGTGGCTTACATGGTATATAAAAAATCTATTAGATATAAAAATTAATAGTATATAAGAAAAATAAATATGTATGTAGTACGTATGTACTACATGTACATACGGTGAGGGAAGAATTTTGAAAAAAATATTCATATTTAATCAATTATAGAAGCAAAAGCTTGCGAATCAAATAATAACGCAATATACAAACATTAGCAGGTGGTACAAAATGGAATGTAGTGAGAAGAGAAAAAAAAAAGATGTATATTTTTTTTTTATTATTATTCACTCGTATAAGCAAAAACTTCTAGTTTTCAAAGCAGTGATTGTAAAAAAATATAATTTGTTAATTTTATTTTTGGTAAGGTCTAACATTAATGTGTGATAATTTGTTTCATTTAAATTCGCTACATTATATTCCTGAAGATAATGTTTACGAAATGGTTCAAATAAGGGACATATAACTAGAAAATGGTAGAGGTCTTCAGCCTTATGTAAATTACAAAGAGTGCAATTTGCAGATGTATCTATTACATATTTTATATTCTTAACATATAATGTGATAAGTTTTTTGCTGGATAGTCTTAGCTGCGCAACTAGACGTATTTTAGAAATGGCTATGTTGAAAGTTAAATAATTCGATAAATAAAATTCTTGCTTAAGAAATTTGTAGAAGGTATTGTATTTGGAGGTAGTTGTGTTATCTATAGTAGATTGTATAAGAGTATTTTTGAATTTCTCAATTATTTCATTTATTAAGCCTATATTTATAGACTGTTTATCCCAAATATGTGAAAGATTTAAGTTTGTTAAAAAAGTTTTTATGCTGCTGACCCAATTGTATTCTGCTTTATTAAATTCAGAGCGGTTTAGATGAAGTAGACGATTATACAGGATCTTGGGCAGTCGGTTGACTTCCATGCACAGTATTTTTTGCCACCATTTCAGTACTCTTTTCCAAACCTCAACCTGAATGTGGATTACTCCGGTTTCCATTCTAACCATACAATTCGGAGTTGTCCTAGGGCATTGCATAATCGACTTTATAAACCGTAGCTGGCATTTTTCGAGTAAGTCCAGTTTGGTTAGCGCCCATATCTCCGCACAGTACAACGTAGTTGCGTGAATTACTGATGTTAACAATTTCATTTTCTGATTCCAATTATTCGATTTTGCTTTTACTAATAAATTATATACTTTTTGGCTCGCGATAATACCTTTTTTGTAATTATTTTCGGCGGCAAGACCGAATTTACCCGAAGTTGAGAATACAATGCCTAAATAACAGTATTGACTAACAGATTCTAGGGGAGTATTATTAAAAATGAAAGAGTGCTTTGCTGAACGGCCGCGGTGGAAATTTAATACTTTGCTTTTATCCGTATTTACAGTAAGATAATTTTCTTTACAATAATTTTCCAGAATAATTAATTTTCTATTAATATCTACAGGGGAGTTTCCTAATATTACAATGTCGTCTGCGTACGCAAGTAAAATAATGTCATTTACTCCATCTATATTTAAACCTCTTACATTAGATTTACGAAAAAAATCCTCTAAATCATTAACAAAAATTGCGAATAAGAGAGGGCTTATAATTTCGCCCTGAAGGACACCCTCTGTGATGTTAATTGGATTTGAGGAGTTTTTACCAATTTTTATTTCGAGAGTGGCGTTATTATATAGTGATAGTATTATTCTTATAAATCTAGATGAAACTCCTATGTTGAATAGCTTACTCCAGAGAAGGGAGTGATTTACTGTGTCAAACGCTTTGCGGAAATCTATGAATGCAGCGTATGCTGAGTTTTTTTTCAATCTTAGGCTGAGGTGTGAAATTGCCATCAATGAAAATACATTATCCCTGGCCCCTCTATCTCGTCTGAAGCCTGCTTGAAATTCTGCTAATATGTTGTTTGCTTCGCACCATACTTGCAGCCTTTGATACATTATTTGTGTGAAAATTTTACAGATGCAATTCAAGAGGGCTATACCTCTATAATTTAAAGGATCTTGTGTGTTGCCCTTTTTGTGTATCCGTTATCAAGTAGCTTACATGTTGCTGTATAAATCATGTTATATGAAAGAAATTACTAACTTAATAAATAAGCGAGATATTTGCAGGGTCCACTAAAATATAACACCTGTATACATATCTTTATCAGAATTAATAAAACAGTACATATTACAACCATAAAAATCTTGTGCAGGGTGTAAATTGAAATTTGAGCCATTACCTAATTAATTTATGCAAAAATACTTCAAATAAAAGTTACAAAGATTTAAATTCTGTATCTAAATCCTGTGAGACGATTATTGTAGCTTTACATGTAAGGGAAAACAATAATTATAAAGTTACTGCTTTTATGAGTTTTAATCTAGGATTATGCCAAAAAATTAACAATTGCGTTGTTTCTAATTATTAGTTTATACAGTTTACTCATTGTATTTTCTGATTTTACTACTAGAATCTAAACTTATTTCTAACTGAAAACTGAACAACGCAATATTCAAGCTAATGCTAGGCTTATTTTGGATAAATATTTTTATTTACATGTAAATAAAACTATATATATGACAGTATTATACAATATTTACTTATTAAATTTTGTATATTATTGAAGATATAAATTTGAAATGTGTACTTTGACCTCCTGACCAGTGGCATGACATCAATACCTGTAGAACCCGCTTTGCGGGTGAGTAGAGGTGAACCAAAAATAGTTCAAAACATAAAATATTAATATAATAGTAGGTAAGAGTATACACTGCTTAAAAAAAATAAGTAGGAAGATATCCGACTCAATAATATTGCCTGTGGGTGTCTAAAACAAATTTGTTACGCCACTGGTAATAGAAACAGACGACCAACGCGGAGCGGCCATGATTGTTTCATTCGGCGTTTAGTAGCGTTGAATTCACGTCGCTCCGTCGTAAAAAAATCATAATCTGCTTTCATTTTAAATACTATAAAGCCGTAATAGGAATATTACAATAATATACTAGTCAATAATGTCTTTTGTGTAAAAAATATGGTCATTAAGTACTTTGTACGACCAATATCGTTTATTGAATTTATAAAAATTTTGCTCGGCCATTTTACGTAATCGTGCTGGCGTTGTTACAAGTTCTCTTGTCATCAAAGCCGAATGAAAGGTAAAATGGATAAATTATGTCTAGTTTCTTGTAAAATCATAGCTTTCAACAACTTATTTGATATTTTACTGTAATTTTATGATGAAATCTGTAGGTTTTTATATATTTATTTCTCTTTACAGAGACATCGAAATTGCTGGTTCTTCATTTCCTGTTGTGCTGTTTGCTGAAATGGAAGGGCTGCCGACTGCGGACATTACATCGAGATTTCCAGCAAATGTAAGTGATTAAAAAATATATATTATGAATTATATAAGCCAAGAATAGGATATATTTTTATTTATACATATAAAATTAAAATTTCTAATTGTTTAGCTGACAACAATGCACAATAATTTAATTGTTCATAGTAAATAAATATTCTTTTGTTATTTAATAATTTGATTGAAAAATAATTTTCCTATTCCTATTATTTTAAAACGATGCTCCTTGTTGAAAATATTTTCGCTGTAACGTAAGTTTATTTATTAATTCAGATACATTAACTTGATTCATAGTCGTACGAATAACGTTAATTTTTATTTTTCACATATTTGGTTTTACATTTGCTAATAAACGTACTATAGTTGACTTATTTTTTAATTTTGAATGATTTTACTGTAACATATTTTTATAATCTTAATTCAAATAATTCGTAGCAGACCTTGATGGGACATCTTTAAAAACAAAATGTGTAACTGTTTTAATAAACATTAAAATTGTTTTTAACCAAGGAAATATTAAATTTTGATTGTATATTTGATAACACTTTGACATTTCATATTGTTGTACTGTACACGCAAGTGTATAGATTTTGCTACTAGTACGTGGTTAACATTTAACATCTTTAAATATATTGGACGTCGAACAATGAATAATTTAATAGTTTATATTATTTTATCAATATTTCCAATTGTTAAAAATCAGATACGCCCTTAAAATTATCCAAAATAAACAAGGGGGCATCCTTTTTTATATTGTTGTCTTTGAAGTGCACTCGTACCCGTATCTTAGAATAAGAGTATTAGGGACAAAGCCCTGCAATTTAGTTGCGCCTTAGTTTTAAGATAGATTTTCGATTCGTTTTATGTTCGGTCGTCGGCAGGCATTAAGGTTCCGCGTGGCCGGGCGGTCTCTTCTATTGCCGCCGTAGAGCCAGACTATTAATTTGTTCTGCACTGGGGTACACCTTTACGTCGGTGGTAATATCGAATGACTCGGAATTTGGTTTTTGTTCTCGCGATTTTTACGAAATCAGGAATAAATTTACTCTTATTGGGTTCAATTCCCAAAGAGGTAAATATAATAATAATATAAATATTAGGTAGTTATAAATGTATAATTTCAGCAATAAAATAAATTTACCATTTATTAGGTTCAATTTCGAAACAGAAAAATTTGGTAGTTTGTAAGTGCAGTTAAAGATAATGGTTAGATAAATTATAAGCTAAATGTCCAAATATTCAATTTACAATTCGCCTAGTCCTTTTGAGAAAGCGTGGGCGTTTTATAAAGAAGACTAATTTTAGAATCTGTCTACAGTATACGAGCCCAACCCCAAATGTATTCGTACCCTCTAAAAAAAATATGTTAACATCAAGAAGAAATATTTTTTTAGATTACAAAAGTTTTAATAAAGTCCCTTGGATTTTAATATAATGTTATTACCTAAATTTATCATTTTAAGAATAATCTACGGGAAAATATATGACAACAGACACTTGCTAATTTTTTTTAGTTCCAACAGTAAATAATACAATATTTATGTTAGTATTATTTATAAAACTGAAGGTAAAGGAAACTGACAATATATTCAAGTAATTACTATATTAAATTTTTTTTTAGTAAAATTATTTGCAAAGTGATATTTATTTATTAAAGTATCACCTACAATTATATTAAAAACAAGAATAAATAAACTTCTGGATGCTATGATTATTATTCTAATTCAACATATTTTGATATGGTGTATTAATAGAGTGTATAGAACTTGAATATATTGCTTATAATAAAATTTCTTAGGTTTAATTAATAATTATTTGCAAATAAACCATTGTCTGCAAGTGACAAATGTTTTTGTCTTTAATAATTCGCAAATATTTTTTATTAAAGTAATAAAATTTAAGATGGCAATTAATTGAGTATATTGTGTTACCTTTATCCTCAGTTTTGTAGATAATACTAACATAAATATTGTATTATTGGTGGAACGAAAAATTTTGGGACTTGTCTGTTGTCATATATTTGCCGGTAGATTATTGTTTAAATAAGAAATTTAGTTAATAACATTGTATTTAAATCTAGTACACTTTATTAATACATAAAATAAAAAATGCCCAAATATAGTCTGAATTATTGTAACCTAAAAAAATATATTTTATTGCTGTTAATATTTCAGAGGGTACGAATACATTTGGGGTTGGGCTCGTATACAAGATGTTCATGATAATTTGTGACAGACGTTTAACACGGGATAAGTGTTTTCCATGTTTAACGCCTATGTGGAGGTTCACTCTGTATGGTAGGGGCGTAAGTGCAAAATAAGGAGCCAAGATATATAGTCAAATTTTTTGACTCTGTCGGGTACAGTAATAAAACTATAAATGAACTATAAATATCGCAATTATGCTAAAGCGGCATATCCTTTACTTTCTGTATTATAATACTGTTCGGCTTCGGCCCATATTTTTGATCCGCTCTATACATTTATGTTAAAGGACTGTAAGGCTATTTTCCTCTACATACCTAGTAGACGTTTGATTCAATGCATGAATAGAGCGGCTCAAAAATATGGGCCGATGCCAAACAGTAGTATACTACAGAAAGTAAAGGATATGCCGCTTTATCATAATTGCGATATTTATAGTTCATTTATAGTTTTATTACTGTACCCGACAGAGTCAAAAAATTTGACTATATCTGCGCCTGACAATTCACTGTTGGGACCTTTCTTTAGTTTTAAGTTGCGCGTTTACGGGTACGGGCCGTGCACTATATTTATATTTATGTGTGCGCCTTGCCATCCCTGGACGCTAGTTTCTATGGGGTGGCCCATTATAAGTTTCAGCTCATTAAAAGTACTCGCGTAGAAGTCCTCCTAAAGTGAGGCAAACTTAAAGCCCTCCTAACGTGAGGCAACCTAAAGGCCTTCTAACGTGAGGCAATTTTTAAACTTTCAGACTTTGAAAATTGTGCCATTTTATTGCAATACGGATAAATAAATAAATATTTGATAGAGAGAAATAAATACACATACACACTCACATAAACAACATTAACACACAACATTAAATATCTATCTACCTCCAAAAAACAAAGGTATAAAATAAAATATTTCTCCCCAAAAATAATATAATACAACACAGGAAGAAATACTCCAAACCCTCTACTGTGACGAAATAAGTCTACCATTTATCCTTGTTATAAGTATGTTTGTATATTGCCATATCTTGATGTAACGGCACCTCACATAAATAAAAATACACAACACACAATCACAAAATAATAATAATAAATTAAAATAATGGCATGGTTTTCAAAGTCTGCGCCCAAAATTGGTTCGCGATTACGTAATAAATAATATTGGGTAGTTAACAATTAATTAAGTTAGTTATTCGTATGAATTAATAACAGTAAAATTATTAAATAATAAATGATGCCCTCCATTATAGTAACAAATGATTTGTATTAAAAATAGACCTTAAAACGTTTTGATAGTACATAGGGACTGTATAATAGGGACTATCAAACTTTAAATAAAAAATAAACTAAATGAGACTTCATTGCATTTATGAAGCTTCGCCAGATAAAAACCGCGTTTGTATGAAAATGAAAGAAATGTTGAATGACATAAGGTACCATTGGCAATCATACTTAGGCGAAATGAGATTAACATCTATGTCATAACGAATAACAATTAAGACTTTATAGAGCTATAGATCGCTTTCAAATTACCGGAGGATCTGTTAAATATATAGATATAGTTGGAGGAAGAAATATTTGGAACTCATTATAGATTCTGCCAATTGGTCGTTATAAAGTTTTATGGACTTTGCGGTAATGCTACTCGGAGCCAGGTAGAGTTTTCTGTCCTGGGCCGTACCCGAAATTTGCATTCAAGATGTACTTTTAAATCTGTATTAAAATAATAATTCATTTTAAGTGTATATCTTCTAACGTCAATTTGTAAAGTGAAAAGAGATTAAAATATTATAAGATGTTTCCTAATTATATACTTTTAACTCTGTATTCAAATAACAATTTATACAAATATTGAGTATAATTTTTTGTAATACTGCCCATTTCTTACCCTAAAATTGATGCCTTCAAATTCGAATAATTTATGAGTCCTTACCGCAAACAAACCCAACCGTCCATAAAAGATTGTAAACCCTGCATAAGTCAGTTCCAAATATTTGTTCCTCCAACTATATCTTTGGAGGATTTCAGGTATTATTTTTATATGTTGGCCTCCTAAGTTGTCTATGATTAGAAATTGTAGATAATAGATCACCTTTAAAGGATTTCAGGTGTTATTGTTTTATTTATATATTGGCCTCTTAAGATAGATGTCTATTATTTACCAGATATTATAGATAATCTTTTGAGGATTTCAGGTGTTACTGTATTATTTATTTATATGTATGTGTCGGTCTCTATAAGATATCTATAGTAAACTATTGGATACTTTACGGTATTTCGGCCAATATTACAGTAAAAATACTGTATTCGTTACAACTAAAATAAATATTTTTAATATTGCGCCTATAAATAAGTACATAGATATTTCCAAAAATAAAAAAATCTGATGTGGCCAGCACAATACCTTCTGTCAATTATGTACTATATGTATAAATTTATACATAAATATTCTTGCAAAAGATTCTAAATTTCTCTTATTTAGTTTTTCCCATTCGTTAGGGGTCGCTATTTTTCATTTTCTTCCACTCATTCTGTTTTGTGCTGGTCACATCAGTTTTTTTTTTTTTAATGTGTTAGTACAGTAAAATGATATGCAATGCCCCCGAGATGAGATTTTTTTAAATCAACAATTGTAACTTTAAAACTATGCTTCAGAGGACATAATCGTGTCACATGTCAGTTTAAATTATTTTTTAAATGTAGATACAGAAACAATCACTTTCAAAATATGAATAATGCATGGCCGCCTGGAAGTCTTATTAATATAAAATTTTATATATTTATCAAAAAAACCGTTATGAGGATACAAAAATATATTATTGATTCAGAATTAAAAAAAAGACTATTTTTTTTCTGTTCATTGCAATACTTAGTAAAATATACATAGTTTGTCCATTAACGTTCTTTGTAGTTCTTATAGTCCTCGTGATAACAATGGTGGCCCATTTAAAATTAACAACTTGTGGTACAGACTCCTTTAATATAATTTTAACTCAATATAAGAAAATAGTCTAATTATGGTCCTCGAAAAATACGCACTGATTTTTATTTGTCAGCATAAGTCGACTATATTTGCCTCCCCTAAATAAGGGTAAGAGATGTATTGGTAAATGGGGAAACATAATTGTAAAAAAATATATACTTAAATTTATAAAATTCCATAGGTACCTACATTCATACATTGTATAGGTAAATATGTAATAAAAAATAATTTGAATTTTACACTATTTGTATTTTCTTAAAGAATATTTTACACTTTATACATTTATATATTATTTTTATAAATCTTTAAAAAATATAATTTTATTTTACATTAATTTGTGTCGCCGTTAGCCGTCCGTAACTTGTAAAGTGGCAGACTGGTACGCCTTGACACACCTTAGAGTCTTAGCTAATGGACTTATATATCTGTGCAGTAAATATTAATATTTAAACTAATATTTAAAGTGAAATATGAACATTTATACAAATACGGGTGTATTTAGAATTTAGACCAAGGCACCTGTGTTGAAAATATGTTACCAAACGGTGAGTTACATAATTTTTTCCAAGGGAAAATGCGTTTTATAAATGAGATGCTTATGAGGTTTTGCTATTTTAATACCTTGTTGAATATATTGTTCCTCTGTATGTATAATGTATACATACAATGTATAAGTATATTTTAACACCCTTGCGTAATCAAATTATAATATTTGGTGTTAAATATTTAAAAGCCGGGTTCACATTAAAACGAACATTGTTAGCGAACAAATGTTCAACAACATTGTTCGGGAATAATTGTTAATATTAGAACATAGGACTTTAACATTTACATAATTTCCTGCTTCCCTAACTATTTTAAGTAAAAAGCTTCAAATAAAAGGTAGAGCATAAAATTCTGCATTTGATTCAATAAGCAAAATTAATTTTGTATGCCTTGTAACGGCAGAAATTAGGTATGGAAATATTGAAAATCACCTCAAAAATATTAATAGCCATGGAATTGAGACAAAATAAATAACTATGTCTAACGGTTTATCTATCATTTTAGGGTAATATTATTATTATTATTTCTAATTTCTGTTGCAGTTAATTATTTGTTAATTTAAATTGATATTTGTTCACATGAACAGGATTTACAAATAATAATAAAAATAAATTAACCTAGCTTAACAAATAAATTGTTAACATTTGTTAATTTTTGGGATGATTTTCGACATTTTCATACCTAATTTCTGTCGTAACAAGGCACACAAAATTAATTTTGTTTATTGATTAAGATGCAGAATTTTATGCCCTACAACTTTTATTTGGAGCTTTTTTACCTAAATAATTAGGGAAGCAGGAAATTATAATTACCCTATATATAATGTCAATATTACAATAACAAAATACGTTCGCCACAGTTTTCAGAAAAGAAAGAGATGTTTTCCTTTTGTTAAATTTGTAAAGCGAAGACGACAGTGGCTGTAAAGTTTTTATATGAATGTCACCATCAAATTTTTGATATTTAATAAGTTTAATTGGGTCCAAACTTTCTCGTCAGGACATTAATTTCCTGAAAAATTATTCACTACTTACTTTTATATACAAAATATACATTTTATGTTCACAAGACCTGCATCAATTTTTGTTAGCGAGCATTGTTATTACGTCGCAAATTGTTAGTACGAACATTCTACAACTACTTAAGAAATTTGTTAGCAAATACTTTTAGTTCGTTTGAGTGTGGATCCTGCTTAAAATATAATTTTTTTTGCTCATTTAACCTTCTTTGAGCTCTTATAGTTCTTGAGATAGCAATGGTGACCCATTTAAAATAAACATTTTTTTTAAGTAGTAATATTATTTTAACCCTATATATAACAAGTTTATTTGCGTTTTAATTTATAGTTTTAAATAGTTACAATTAGTTCAGTTAACAGTTTCAATTTGGGCTTTTAACTTATTATATTGTAGTTTACTTGCATTTTAAAGTATAGTTTGCAGTTTTAACTTATTAAATTAAATAAAATTAAATATGGTATTAAGTGTCTGTGGTCATTAGTATTTTGGGTTGCAAACAAACGGACTTTCAAAATAACTTTCCTGGGACTAACCCTGTATGTATTTTATTACTCAAAATGATACAGGGTGTTTCTCGAATACGGAAAACTTCGATTATTTTATTTATTATTGGATATACAAGAAAATTAATCAAATAAATGTTGTAATAAATCAAAGGGGACATTCACTTCTTGAAGAAAAACTTTTTTTTTAACCAGTGGTTCTCAAATTATAATAACAGTTATATTTTTTTAAATGGGATGGTATATATTTTTTAGGCTCATTCGATAGAGTATTTTTTTCTGAATTCAACCATGTAATCACTTTATACCCTTACATAACAAAAATATTGAGAAAAAATCAAAACAAATTTAAATAAATTTTATGATAATTATTTTTCAGCAGGCTATGTGTATGAAAAATAAAAACACTGCTATCTCTCAATTCGAATTTAGTGCCTAATTTCAATTGTTATTTATGAAGTTATTAACAAATATTTGTTTCATTTTAATTTAAATTCAATTTTTTTTTTCATACACTGAAAACTAAAAACAAAATTTATTTAAATTTTAATTGATTTCTTTTTATATTTTTGTTATGTAAGAATATAAAATCATTACATGGTGGTTGAATTCAGAAAAAAATACTCTATCGAATGGACCTAATAAATATATACATGCATCCTATTTAAAAAATCTAATGTGCCTAGCACATGACCTCCCTCTAATTTCATGTTTAAAATAGCAATAAGCTTTAAATAAAGTATCACTTCCCGTTTATTAAGTTTAGTCAAAATTAAATATGTTGTTCCCTTTGATATAAATGTCTTTAATACTAAAATTGAAAAGTTTTGGATTATATTTACATATAATTGTTAATAAAAAAACTGTTATAGGCTTCGAGTAAAGTATCACTTCCGGTTTATCAATTTTAGTCAAAATTTAATATGTTGTTTCCCTTGATATAAAATTCATAAATACTGAAATTGAAAAGTTTTGGATTATATTTAAATATAGTTGGTCATAAAAAACTGTTATAGGCTTCAAGTAAAGTATCACTTCCGGTTTATCAATTTTAGTCAAAATTTAATATGTTATTTCCCTTGATATAAAATTCATAAATACTGAAATTGAAAAGTTTTGGATTATATTTAAATATAGTTCTTCGTAAAAAACTGTCATAGGCTTCAAGTAAAGTATCACTTCCGGTGTATCAATTTTAGTCAGAATCCACTATGTTGTTTCCCTTGATATAAAAGTCTTACATAGTAAAATTGAAAAGTTTTGGATTATATTTAAATATAGCTGTTCATAAAAAACTGTTATAGGCTCCAAGTAAAGTATCACTTCCGGTTTATCAATTTTAGTCAAAATCTAATATGTTGTTTCCCTTGATATAAAAGTCTTAAATACTAAAATTGAAAAGTTTTGGATTATATTTAAATATAGCTGTTCATAAAAAACTGTTATAGGCTTCAAGTAAAGTATCATTTCCGGTTTATCAATTATAGTCAAAATGTAATATGTTGTTTCCTTTGATATAAAAGTCTTAAATACTAAAATTGAAAAGTTTTGGATCATATTTAAATATAGTTTTTCATAAAAAACTGTTATAGGCTTCAAGTAAAGTATCACTTCCGGTTTATCAATTTTAGTCAGAATCCACTATGTTGTTTCCCTTGATATAAAAGTCTTAAATACTAAAATTGAAAGGTTTTGAATTATATTTAAATATAGTTTTTCATGAAAAACTGTTATAGGCTTCAAGTAAAGTATCACTTCCGGTTTATCAATTTTAGTCAGAATCTAATATGTTGTCTCCCTTGATATAAAAGTCTTAAATACTAAAATTGAAAGGTTTTGAATTATATTTAAATATAGTTTTTCATGAAAAACTGTTATAGGCTTCAAGTAAAGTATCACTTCCGGTTATCCAATATTACCCAAAATATTTATATGAATTCAGAAATCTTAAATACATACATACATACATACATACATACATACATACATACATACATACATACATACATACATAAAATCACGCGTGTCCCACGTAGTGGGTTCGCACAAACCCAATAACAATAAGAATAACATCAACATCATACAACAAATCCTTACTCTTAAACATATTAAAGTGACCGATTTTCAGTAGCGAAATACCGCATCCGGATCACAATCAGTTAGGAAACAATCATCCTTCGCCGTACATTCCTATCTAAGCAGACTTCTTTCGCCTCGGCCACACTCATAATCGCATTCATACATGCTCTTCTTCTCTTCACACTTGGAAACGCTCTCTCTTTAAGCACCCTACCAATCACATCCATCCACTTACACACTGGTCGGCCACGCAATCGAAAACCCTCAACTTCACCAAGATATATACGCTTAACAAGCCGTTCACTCGCATTCTCTCCACATGCCCAAACCATCTCAACTGACTCACATCAACTCTCTTAATCACATTGTTCCTAACCATACATTCTTCATACACCAAATTATTCCTCACGCGATCCCGTCTGACATACCCACATACACCACGTAAATACTTCATTTCCACGGCAGTCACTCTCTTTTTATGCTTCCCCGTCCATGCCCAGCATTCGCTTCCATATATCAAAGCAGGCACTAGCACTCCATTATATACACTCAACCGAGCATCCCTTGATACGTTAACATTTCGTGCAAACGTACCCAGAGCATCCATTACCTTACATCCCGCACTCACTCTCCTTTCTATCTCTCGATCAATTCGACCATCTCTTGACATCATGCTACCCAAATATACAAACTCATTTACCTGCTCCAGTTTCACTCCATCCACCAACACATTGCACTCAGTCACCAATTTACTTCTTTCAAATACTAACACTTTGGATTTATCAACATTCAACATCAGATTCATACTTCTTCCAACTTCATGTATTCTCTCTATCATTCTCCTGAGTTGCTCTTCATTTTCTCCTAAAACAACTACATCATCAGCATACGCTAACGCAGGCACTACACTTTCACCAATATGTACACCATCCATTTCATTCAAAGCTCTCCGCAATAACACATCCATATACAAGTTGAACAACCACGGAGACCATACCACAGCCCTGTTTCACACCAACATTTATACGAAACCAATCACTCAGCCTCCATCTATTCTCACAGCAGCCTCACTACCCTCATACAACGCTCGAATCGCTCCCAACCAGTTTCCATTCACACCGTACTCTCTGAGTACATCCCACAAAGTATCTCGAAGAACGCTATCATACGCCTTCTTTAAATCGAGAAAGCCACAGAACACCTTCTTGTTCTTGTCAAGTGACTTCTCAACAATCATACGAAGAGCAAACAATTGATCGACACATCCCCTCTTAGGCAAAAAACCACCCTGAACGTCACTTATTTTTGAAATAGTTAAGGTTCGCACCTTATGAATTAAAACCTTACCAAAAAGTTTCCCTACTACACTCAACAAACTTATCGCGCGAAACTTCGTACATTCACTCGAACTGCCTTTGCCTTTGAATAATGGTCAAATAACAGCTTTTTTCCAATCTTCAGGAACCACACTACGTTTCAAACAAAATCTAAAATAAATTAACCATTTAAAAACTTTCTCTCCTCCATACTCTTTAACATCTCATTTGTAATCCCATCCAAACCCGCAGCCTTACCATTCCTTACACGCGCCAATGCATCACATACATCACTTTCATCTATATCATAATCATCTTCATTATCATTTTCACTGCCAGTTTTGTTACCATCATCCCTCTCAATCTCACCTCCATACAAACCTTTAAAATACTCGCACCATCTATTCCTCACATCTGATTCATAAATACAAAAAATAGAAATCTTTGGAAGACATTGTAAAAATAGTAAAAACGTATTGTGGGAGCCCTAATTCGTGCTTATTCACTGAAAACTACGGTATGGCGAGAGGTAAATAGAGAATACTGGTACCGTTCCCAAAGTTCGTTTATTTTTTAAGCAACTACTTAACCATTTTTCTACATATACAAATATGGTTAACCTTGCTGTGTTTATATTTAAAAAAATCTGTTGTGGCCAGCACAATACCTTCCGTCATTCTCGTGTATAATGTATAAATTCCATAATTTTTCTTACAAAAGATTCTAAATTTCCAGTAAAATTATATCATAAACAAACTATTCAAATTGCACTTGACACTGGCATCTTCTTCTTCTTTAGCTTTTCCCATTAGTTAGGGGTCGCTATTTTTGCATGTCGTTCTCATTCAGTTCCTTTTCTCTCAAATCTTCCGCAATACAGTCCTTCCATCTTATCTTTGGTCTTCCTCTGTTTCTTTAACGTCCTATTACTAAACTTTTCATTCTTGTTCCAATATAATTCTTCATTTCTCCTCATGACATGTTCAAACCAATGTAATCGTCTTTCTTGTATCTTTCTAAAAACTTGTAACACTAGAGTTATTTTCTTACCGTATCTTTCCGTGTATTCCCCAATATCTACTTCAACATCCTCATATCTGCCACATTAATTTACTTTTTATTGATACTGACATCTGTCAATTTAAATTATATGAATATATTACTAGTTCCCAAGTTTGGCATAGCTGGCTGAATTATAAAATTTAATTTCTTTAAAATTCTTTAACTCTGTATCTATTGAATATGAAGTATAAATTGTAATCAAATCGTATAGAGAATAATATATTCTTTAAGTTATAATAACGTTAAATGTCAATAAATCAAATTTAACTGTTAAATCTTCAAATGAGACTACTTCCGGTTGACCAATTATAACCAAAATCTAATCAGTTGTTCTTCTGGATGTAAACTTGAGGAATACGAAAAAATTATATTTTTTGGAATCGTGGTATTGAAGTTATGGGATCCGGAACTTTTGTCACACACACACAGACACACATACATACAGACATCATCGTAAAAATGGTAAAATTGTATTATATGGACGCTAAAACGTGCTTATTCAGTAAAAACTCATCATTGAATTTTTTGACCAAAGACAATACCTTCCTTACCTAAAGGTGACGGAAGGTAAAAAACGTTCCCGAGATATTATTTTTTCTTCAAGCGTCATAAAAGTAGCACCTGTTGTGACTTGATTCACAAGGCAGAAGTTTAATTTCTACGCCGGCGGCGTAGAAATTAGAATAAATAAATATCCATAGAAACTATACAGAATCAACGAATAAGAAGTAGTCTCAATAAAAGAAACCTGTAATATCGCCCTAAATGTCACTATAACACGCTAGGTAACCTAAGAATAAAGTTACTAAATACGATTCATAACTGTCAAATTTAAATATATAACCTGTGAATTGAAATATAAACAGAGTTTACTTTTGAGGAAATAACATTATTAAAGAATAGCAGACTTACAGATTACAATTACAGGGACGGTAATGAGCATAAGAATACTTAGAATTAAAGTGATAAAAAAGATTATATTGATTTGCAGTGATTCGTGGACATATCTTTCAGCCACAATATTAGATTTCCATCCAATTGAACTTCAGGCGACTTACATTACATTATAAGCCTTCAAATTCCGACATAATTGCACATAAGGAGGATATAAAATTGCACAGTTTTTATTTAAACGTCAAAACGTGAAAAAATTCATTTCAATGTTTATAACCAAAAGGGAACAAATAAGTATCCATAGCTACAGGGCAATTGAAATCGCAAACGTAATTTACATAAAATGTAACGTCAGTAGTAGATATTTTTCTTTAAATATCTACGTTTGAAGAAAAAATATAATGTGTCATTCGGAGTAAAAGTGTCTTTGTGTGCCTCGCGTGCATTTATCCGTCTCGCTTCGCTCGTCGTTTAAACTACCACGCTCGTCACACAAAATCTCACTTTACTCCTAATAACACAATATACTATTTTTTATAGTTTTCCTACAAAAATACACTACCTGTATCCCTGACTACAAGTTATCACTGAGATATGCTGCGGACTTTACACCATGTTTCCCAAAAAAAAAAATACAGTAAAAAAGAAGAGTCCATTAGTCCATAAGTGTACAATCCTGTCGTTGTTATTCTATGTCATGCTATCTCTGTCTTACAATATATTTATCTCACACAAAAATCAATATCCAGATAATGCACCCGCCATTTAGTGATTGACGTGGAGGAACACATAGGTAAAAATTGAGAATTATAATTTTATTGATTTTTTGTTACGAATCAATGCCTCCCGTAAAACGTACATGTAGGATATGTATACTTTTAAAATAAAATAAAAACTAATTAATCAAACGATTTTTAAAGATGTACCAACGATAATATGTAATACACGAACAAAATGAAAGCCGCAAAAGCATAACTAAAGTAACTCATTTCTATGTCAGATTGCATGCATGAGGCCTTCGGAAACATGGAAGTGGGAGCCGAATGCAGAGCACCTTTAGGAGAAACAGGAGACAACGGAGTTACTGCATTGGGGCCCCGCAACTCAAAAATTCAAACGTGCTGTCAGCATGTAAAAGGTAAGAATCTTACTAGATTTCATACTATTTGCTTTACAATTCTGTGGCTTTGAGGCAAAATCAGTTATGCCCTATTTAGAATATCTGCAAATTTTGTATAGTGATTATAATCATTTTACTTTGTAAGGCGCTTAAATTAACAGGGTGGTGCAAAATGAATTTCTCTGCACTATTTTTTATCAAATGTGCTTTCGAAATATCAAATTGAAGCAAATTTTAAATACTTTTGAAACCATGTAAAAACTGTTGGATAAAAAATCACATGATACATTCATCATATAAATCAAGTGTCTTGTGTAATGAAGATATGTTTGCCGTACGAAATTTTATCCAACAGTTTTTGAAATGGTTTAAAGAACACCACAAACTAATAATTATTATTTAATAGGCAGACCTTTGGCTGGTCTGAAATGTCAAGAAACTTGGAGTATTTGGATGCAGCTTTCGATTTCAAACCGCAAATCTTCCAAATCAGCTTTTCTGAAAGATACCTGAGCTCCAGATGAATCTTCTACGGCGTAGTCGACCATCGATGGACGAACTGGTAGGAATTTTAAATTTTTATAAAATATTTTGTTCTCTTACTCAATCATGAGAACTTATAGTCAAATGATTATGACTATATGCCTAATTATTAACTTGTTCTCATGTTCAACCATGAGAACTTAGTCAATGAAATATGACTATTATAAATGTCTAAATATTATCTTGTACTCAGATTCGATTTTGAGTACTACATTGAAAGAAATATAACTTTCATGAATGTCTGTATAATATTCAAACAATTGAAATGTCGACTGTTTATCAATATAATCAATATCTGGAAACATATGATTAACATATATCTTTCAGGAATCGGACATCAAGAAGACTAGATTAATATAGTATAGGATTCTTCACGTAAGAATAACATTGCGCAATGTAGAAAAAATAGTTTTTTTAGTCATCAGCTTATAGAGCGAATTAAACTACTTCTAAACGAAACATTATTAAACAATGCCATTCATACGTGAAGAATAATATAGAATATAAATTAGTTTTAAGTTCTTTGAAATGTATTTTCAGATCTTAATTAAACTTTGGCTCATCGCGCCGTTGAGCAAACACGCGTTTTCTTTAAATATTAAAAATAAATTGATATAGTTGAAGTGCATTCCCTACCGATAATTCATCATAAAATCGTGCGTTTTGATTGCCCAGACGGCATCTAGGGAGAGTGAATGTGAAAAAAAAAATTGAATGAATTGGTGTGTCGGGGCATGCTTGCTGTCGAATGGTGAGAGAATCAGGAAGTAGGGGGTGTGAGATTCGAAACTTGTTTGTGGGTTCGGGTTTCCTTATTTTTTTATTATTGTTAACATCACGGTTAGTGGGATGGTTAGGTAGGGTTCGTGCGCGATTTCCATAATTGAGTGGACTGATATGTATAGTAATTCACAACGCCATGTGAAACCAGTTGTTTATTCTGGTGGATCGCTTCGCACTTGTGTGAATGTTTCTAGGGACAGTTTAATTCTTTTGTACCAGTGCTGACCGCCGTTCGTATCGGCCTCTGCTCTAGATTGGACGCTATAACCGCTAGACTCAAATGAGAAAAGTTTTAAACAAACCTGAATGCTTACACAGGAAGCTCTTTTATGGCGTTATGTGCTCTCCTCATCCGGAGGCAACGTAATCATCGTTTAATTTTAATGGCAACGAATTATTAAAGACAAAGTAAAGTTTTTGTTTGATTTAACTTTGTTTGAGCACACGGGTTCACCGCGTTCGGTGTTAGGTGTATCGGGAATGGCCGGGCGATGCCATCGGGAGTAGCTCTTTATTGCATCCAAGCCGAGGAATAATCATAATTGCTTCCCTTGTCCTTAATTAGCTCGCGTTGTAGGCTGTAAACCCTCGGGGTCGCGACTGGGGTCGGCCAAGCCCCCACGTAAACAACTGTGAGAATCACCCCGGCATTCTCACTTTTTGTCTTAGATCGTATATCTCTCTCTCACTTCAACTTAGCTTAGCATAGTCTAGATATAAGATAGCTTGCGTAGACATAAGATAGCTTAGATTATAAGATAGGCAGGGGTTGTTTTTGCTTTTTGAGAGAGAGAAAATTAACGTAACTTACCATTTTTAGATTTGCTTTTGTTTGAAAAAGATATTAACGTAAGATAGGATTTTTTGTGCACTTCATAAACTTAATTTGGGGGGAAATACAATAGTTTAAATTAGATTATAAGGTATTATTGTATAAGGAATTGTATTTATTTAATAAATGGTATATATAGGGAGCGTGGGTGGCATTGAGGGTGGTGTCTCCCTATATATACCATTTATTAAATAAAGCGTTTCATTTATAGTTTTAAGATAGTTATAAGTTAAAAGAATTCCCCTCCGCCGCTGTTGCCGAAATTGCAGTGCCGATTGCAATGCGTCTCCAAGGATTCTTCTGCATAACGACTTCTTCAAAATGTATGTACAATAAAACAATCTTTTAATTTTGTTTATTTTTATTTAAACCCATCACATTAGTTTTAAAGTTAGGTAGTTTTAGTAAAAATTGTAATTATTATTAAGTATTTTGACGCGATCAGGGCAATGTTAGTTTTTAAATGTTTATTGTAAACGAAACTTTATATTAATAAGTATTATATATTTTGGTGAGTGGGCGGTTGAGGCGGTAACACCAAAAAATATATATAATATAATTAATATAAAGGTTTGCAAACGGTCTTAAACCGAATAAGAAATCTTGTACCTTTAACAATGGGAACAAGGAATCTTATTTGGGGATGCCAAGTTTTAGTTTGTTAAATTAGTCCATAAGTATTGTAAACGGAACTTTAATAAATTATATATTTGGGCGGTTTTAGTCTGAAAATATATAATATTAACTTAGAGTTTTGTATCAGTTGTAAAACTAAAATGTTTGTTACCAAATAAAATTATTATGATTATTTTATTTGTTGTTAGTTATTTTTCATCTTTACTGTAAATAAAAGTTAAATATCCAGATAAACTTTTATTTGCAGAATAAAGATGCAAAATAATTAACAACAAATAAAATAACCATAGTAATGACAATTGTAACAAATGTTTTAGTTTTATAACTAAACCCTATGTGACACTGTTATAAATTGTTAATATATTTGTTAACAAATTTAGTACGAAATAATTATGAACAGAATTTTTAAACTCTAAATCTTTTACGATTCATTTGCTATAATTGTTACTGAATTTGTTAACAAATCTATTAACAATATATGACTGTCAAGCAGACCTTTGTAATAATGCTAATAAACTTTATTTTTTATAAGATAATAGTAATAAATTTTAATTTTTGTAAAATAAAGTCTTGTAATTTCTTATAATACAAATATATGTTTATATTAAGAAATTGGTTTTTTTCGAAGTCCGTATACGTATGTAGTTTTTAAAACGGCCACCAGTTGGCAGCACCGGTCGTAATCTTGCATTAAAACCGACCAAAAAATATTTTTTTTGTGTACATAACGACGTACATACATAATTTTTAATAGCCTTTAGTGTTTAGACTAATTAAATATGGGGTGTTATGTCTATTTTGAATTAGGGCTTACCAGATATCTGCTTCTGCTACCTGCAAAACATATTTTTTCTAAGTCCCTGTACGTATATAGTTTTTAAAACGACCACGTTGCAATTGTTCATACATCAAAATAACTGAAAATTGTCAAAAAAATTAAATGCCCTCTGACGGCCGTTTGAAGAACTATATACGTATAGGGATTTAAAACTTTACAAAATTCATCCCCTAAGTAGAAGGAATAACAAAAAATAGACAAATTATATTTTAATTTATATTTTATTGTATAAAATATTGTAGATTAGGATATGTTACATGAAATACAATAATGTAAGATACAAATAAACAATAAATACAAGTAAAAATTATACAAACTATAATTTGAACATCCCTATTTCTAATTTTTCAGGACAAGGTTAAGTATATTTATATATAAAATACAAAAAATAAGAAATACAATTAAAGCTATGAACAAAATAAAGACAACAATGTATTACAAATAAACAATAAAAATTATTTAAACTAATACACGTTTTCATTTAACAACCCCTTATTTATTCCAGAGAAAAATACCACAACAAAGAGACAGGGAAGTATGAGAACTCTATTACGCATATTAATAAATGTTATTTTAAAACTAAAGGAATATTACAGAAAAAACTAGGCTGAAACGATTTGCAAACTACCATTAAAACAGCTAATTTTATTTGAAATAACATCTACGATTTACGACATCTATTCTGTACAACAAAAACATGAAAAAAAATGAGAATTTGTTCAGATTTTTGATACAACGAAGCTGTCAAATTTCAATTACGCGATTTTTAAACCCTTGGCCCTACGCCGTTGAAACTTAAATATGTTGTTCTACGACCCCGACATTTCATGGGATGCTAAGGGAACGCGAAATTTCAAGGAAATCGCTGAAAACCCAGCTGTTTCCGAGATACGAGCCCTTAAAGTTTTAAAAGGGTTTACTACTTAAATACTTTAATTAAAAGAGCTAAAAGGACGGAAAATAGCGTATCGGGAGGATTTTATCTCGCCCTTTCCATTGGCTTGCACAGAATTGATTAAAACCCTTTGGTTTACAATATATTTGCCCTTCAAGTTTGTAACGCAGGGCCTGCGCTAACTACGGAACTAAAAAAGATAGAAGGGTACAATTTTTTTAAAACTTACCTGGACCAATAAGCCCTTAGTAGTATGAATTAATGAATTTTTATAAAATTTAAATGATACATTAACGAAAACATGACAAAAAAAAATTTGTTCAGATTTTTGAAAGAACGAAGCTGTCAAATTTCAATTAGGCGATTTTTAAACCCTTGGCCCTACGTCCTTGAAACTTAAATGTTATTCTACGACCCCGACATTTCAGTGGATGCTAAGAGAACGCGAAATTTCTAGGAAATCTCTAAAAACCCAGCCGTTTCCGAGATACGAGCCCTTAAAGTTTTCCAAGGGTTTAACGATTAAATTCGTTAATTAAAGGGCTAAAATTCCGAAAAAAAAGTATACCAAGAAGATTTGAACCCGCCCTTTCCATTGGTTCGCACAAAATTGATGAAAACCCTTCGGTTTATTGTATATTTGCCCTTCAAGTTTGTGGCGAGCTAATTCCTGAACTAAAAGGGCTAGAAAAGCCGGACAAGTTTTATTACGCTTCCTTGGACCTGTATAATAATATATTTGCCCTTCAAGTCCATGGCGAAGGGCCTGCGCTAATTCCTGAAGATAAAGGGCTAGGAAGGCCGGACAAGTTTTATTAAGCTTCCTTGGACCTGCAAAATAATATATTTGATCTTTAAGTTCATGGTGAAGGGCCCGGTTCTAATTCCGGAACTAAAAGGGCTAGAAGGGCCGGACAGGCTTTTTAAACTTACCTGGACCTGCATAATTGAAATCCGTGGTCATATATTTTCCAAGTGCTCAAATAAGCCCTAAGCCGTTGAAAAAGGGCAAACTCCTATCGGATGGTTGTTTTCGTACCTAGAGAGCTTAATGCTAAAGGATAGGATAGGAAAATACGGAAAAATCCATAAATATTAGGATATTTCTCTGTCCCTTTTGTTATTACATAGGAAAGGTATAAAAACAACTCTTTAATGTATTTAATCTTATAAAAAATATCTATTATTTTCGTCCAATGTCGTAGTTACCGTATCTTAACGCTGGATGTAGTGTGGCCCTTCGCGGAACCTAAAACAAATATAAACAGTGTTTATTTTGAGCGGCAAAGTATAAAAGATGTAATAAATAAACACTTAATTACAGTTGATGTATTACATGATAATATTAATATTATATTTTTAAAATAAAGACTTCAGTTCCTTTCAGGCTTTGGTGAAGGGAACATGGTGTGTGCTGTGAATAATCGTGTAGTAATAGTGTATATAGCAAACGAAAAACTTAGAATTTTTTATTGCAATCGTTCTCTACTACAACTTATAGTTCGCGATATATTTTGAAAATGTTAGATTTACCCTTTAATTATCTGAAAATTATTTAAATTATTTTCAATTTGTTTAAATTTTGTAAAAACAGTCTAAATTAATAAGTTAATATTAAACTATATTTAAATGTTTACAATACAATCTAAATATTCAAAATTCAATTTTAACTTATAAAACGTATTTCTGATTGTTATAATTTTAATTATTATTTAAAAATGTTTATTATTTAATCGTAAGTAAAAAAATTATTGTCATGAATGTAGGTTTACTATACAGTTTGCTATATATTTAAAAAAAAACGTGTTATTATTAAAATAAGTATAATTGTTCGTAAAAGTGTGGTTTATTGTTTTATTAATCTCAAGTGTTATACATGTTATTCAAATTGGTGTGAGTGTTAGTGTTACTGCAAAGTGTATTTAATCTGATAAATATATGATGATAATATATTACAGTAATGACATCATTGCGGATGATATATTAAGAAAATTCGCCGTCTTTACAAATATATGTAAGTAGGAACCTTTTGGTATTACATTTCCCTTTCTTCTCTAAATAGTTTAACTCAAAACTATGTGTCTACCGTATCCTAATCTAAATTTTTACGTCCCTATTTACAATTTTTATTCGTGCAGGATTAATAATTGAAAATATGAAACAAGTGCACATGAATAAGTTTAGAGAAATTTTGATTAAAACACATTTTATTTTAACCCCCTGTAACTCCTAAACCAATCGAAGTTAAAAATTATAATTAAAAATATCTTATAGAGAATTTTATGTAGATTCCAAATTTTCATCGTGCAAATTGCTATATGTAACCATATAAGAGTAATAAATAAAATTGTAGCATAACAACGAATGACAAAGTTTAGTGAAATACGAGAATACAGATTAACTTTAACACCTTTATTTTTTATAGACTTTAAGTCTGGAGATCACGCGAACCGGTTTACGACTTCACGATACGGCAAGAGATGGTTTCCTGATGCTGGCAACGAAATGAAGTCTACCAGGTGCGGAGAGAAGCCCCAGATACTATAGACGCACGAACGGGTTCTCAAAGTCACGATGTCTTCATTTCTTACCACTGGAACGTCGAAAACGTGATCATCTGTAAAAATAATTATAAATGTAATAACATATTGTATCTGAAATTTGTATTTATCAGTACTACTAATACTATATTTTTAGAAGTACTTGTCTATAAACAAGTCTAGATGAAATTTTTTTCATTTCATCAACTTTGAAAATTGGTTTAATTTACAAATTTCAGAGATATTGAGCCCTATATTTGAAATTTTCTATAGAAAAACATACAGGGTCGGACTGAACCCACCGAGATGCCGAGAAATTTCTCGATGGGCCCTAGCATTCTTTTGGGCCCTTAGGCGAGATGATGTTTTTACCTTCCGTTTCCTTTAGGTAAGGAAGGTATTGTCTTTGGTCAAAAAATTCAATGATGAGTTTTGAGTGTATAAGCATGTTTTAGGGTTCCTATAATACGATTTTACCATTTTTACGATGATGTCTGTATGTATGTGGGTTTGTGTGTGTGTGTGTGTGTGACAAAAGTTCCGGATCCCATAACTTCAATACAACGATTCCAAAAATTATAATTTTTTCGTATTCCTCAAGTTTACATCCAGAAGAACAACTGATTAGATTTTGGTTATAATTGGTCAACCGGAAGTAGTCTCATTTGAAGATTTAACAGTTACATTTGATTTATTGACATTTAACGTTATTATAACTTAAAGAATATATTATTCTCTATACGATTTGATTACATTTTATCTTCATATTCAATAGATACAGAGTTAAAGAATTTTAAAGAAATTAAATTTTATAATTCAGCCAGCTATGCTAAACATGGAAACTATTAATATATTCATATAATTCAAATTGACAGATGTCAGTATCAATAGAAAGTAAATTAATGTGGCAGAGATGAGGATGTTGAAGTAGATGTTGGGGAAAACACGGAAAGATACGGTAAGAAAATAACTCTAGTATTACAACATTCTAGAAAGAAACAAGAAATATGATTACATTGGTTTGAAAATGTCATGAGGAGAAATGAAGAATTATATTGGAACAAGAATGAATAGTTTAGTAATAGGATGTTGAAGAAACAGTGGAAGACCAAAGATAAGATGGAAGGACTGTATTGCGGAAGACTTGAGAGAAAAGGAACTGAATGATAACGACACGCAAAAATAGCGACCCCCCGACAAGTGTAATTTGAATAGTTTTTTTATGAAATAATTTTACTGGAAATTTAGAATCTTTTGCAAGAAAAATTATATATGGAATTTATACATTATACACAGGATTGACGGAAGGTATTGTGCTGGCCACAACAGATTTTTTTTAAAATTAAATTTCATTTAAAACAATTCAATATTAAATTATAAATGTCATTCTTTTGTTTTTGTTTTTTTGTATTTTTGTAGACTTGATGGCTGACGAAGGGGAAGATCGTAGTTATAGTTTACATTTAAAAAAGTTATTAAGAAATATTGTTGCACTCGGAGAGTTCTATCACTGATTAAATTTAATGTACTTATTTCTGTTACACCTTGTATATTTAACAAAAAAAAGAATAATTATATATATTTTTTTATTTATACCTTATTTAAATTATTCATTTGTTGATTTCGTGTGATGTTATTATAAACTATAAATTACAATAAAAAGTTACCAGTAAAATGATCTAAATTAATTATTTTTGCAGTATGAGTAAAGTCACCGTTTCAAGTAGAGAATAGGGCCCTTAACTCTATTTTTCTTGGTGAGCCTTTTTTCTTCAGTCCGATCCTGAAAACATAGGCTTGAACAATCATAACTGAAATTTATTTCAGCATTTCAGCAATTTTAAAAATATGCTTATTTATAAAGTAGTACATGCTGCGAATTCATATTTTAAACGTATAAGTTGCTATTTTTCTTAGTTTTAGGAATATTATGCCCTAAATTTGAAGTTTTCTACATACAATCATAACAGAAAATTATTTCAGTATTTAAGCAATTTTAAAAATATGCTTATTTATAAAGTAGTACAAGCTGCGAATTCATATTTGAAACGTATAAGTTGCTATCTTTCTTAGTTTTAGGGATATTGTGCCCTAAATTTGAAGTTTTCTACATACACTCATAAATGAAAATTATTTCAGCATTTCAGCAATTTTAAAAATATACTTATTTATAAAGTAGTACAAGCTGCGAAATCATATTTGAAACGTACAAGTTGTCATCTTTCTTGGTTTTAGAGATATTGTTCCCTAGATTTGAAATTTTCTACAGAAAAATATAGTCTTGTGCAATCATAACTGAAATTTATTTCAGCATTTCAGCAATTTTAAAAATGTGCTTATTTATAAAGCTGTACCGAGAGCTGTACCATGCTAAATTCATATTTGAAATGTACAACTTGCTATTTTTCTTAGTTTTAGAGATAATGCCTAAAATTTGAACTTTTGTATAGAAAAACATAGCAAACAAACATTTCAGCTTTTCAGCAATTTTAAAAATATGCTTATTTATAGAGAAATGCATGCTGAATTCAAATTTGATACGTACAAGTCTCTATCGTTTTTAGTTTCACAGATACAATGAATTCCTAAAGTTGAAATTTCTCTTGGAAAAAGTATTTCACGTTGAACATTTTTTTCAGCAATGAATATCACCCTTTCCATCAACCCTAAAGTTCACAAATTATATTTTGGGGGTAGTCCATGGTCCTTGTTTACAAATACAAATTTCAAAAATCGTATAAGATGATCTATAAGTTATATAATACATACACATCAATTATAATAATTTTTGTCAATCATGTTTTTTAATTGTTGACTACAATTTTTTAATTATTATCTAATGCTTAACTGTTACATAGATTATTTTTTTCACTTTTTTTGTTACAGTGCTATTGAACAGACGTGTGTGTGGTATGCTCGTGTGTTATGACTTGGAGGACGATTTCCTAGTTCTTGGAGAAGATATATGAACACCTTCAGGACATGGTGTTATACTTCAGAAAATAATTTAATCATAGTAAGTTTTTTTTTTATTTTTGAATTAATTTCTAGTTGTGCGTTGTATCCATTATTGAGTATATCACCCATTTTCGCTAAAGAATATTTCTGGTGTTGCAATACAATTTTATATTTTAATAATTGTTGAAATTGTATAGAAAATAGTTTAAATTAATTTAGAATTATTTACTGTTACTACTGTATACAAATATTATATATTGTACGTACTTTATATTTTAATACATATATTTTATTATATATTTATTAATAAACTGTTGGTTTAAATGTACGCGTAATACAATCAATGTTTCACAGATTAAATGAAATTTTCAACATTGACTTTCTCGCTCTTTATTTCATATTAAGGTTATTTTACCTCTCGCTAAGAGAGGTATTGGATACATGTTAAAAATCTCATCTTCAGATTTTAGTAAAAGCACGTTTTAATGTCCCTCGAATCCGATTATAACATTTTATCGTGATGTCCGTGTGTGTGTAATTTTTTTATTATATCTCCTATAGATTTAGATATATGATGTATAATAATATAGAATAATCTGTTGTAATAAATTTCGCTGCTCAAATAACTCCATGGAAACCAGTTCAGATATTTAATGTTTGTAATTGGCAGATAACTTCAAAATGTCAGTATCAAAAATCAGCAGTTACTGACATTACTGAAAGATTTTTCTGGTTGGTAGTGTACATTTAAAACATCTTATTTCTTATTTTATTATTAATTAAATAAATATGTATTTAAAATTCTAGGTATATTTATATTACATATACCGCTAATGCCGTCAATGAATTTGAAGATCTTGAACTTATTAGAAGAGTAGGACAAAATTTCTCATAGAACGATAGAATAGGTACAATTTGAATTATTTGTGTGTACAATAATGCTAAATTCCTTTATGTAACATAAAATAGAAATGGCGAGAGGTATTGTGCTGGCCACATCAATAATTTTTTTTAATAATTACAAATGATTAAAAAGTTTCTAAGTTTATATTATCTATAACTACTAATTCAAATGTTAATTTCGAGTATATTTTCATTGTTACAGAACAATGTAATAGAGAAATGAACAATAGTCCTGGACGAGCCAAGCCACAGAAGGATGTGAACGAGTTGCAGGACATGAATCCTGATTTCAGCGTTGGAGAAAGTCCCATTGTTGCAGAGCATCGCACTGAAGACATCGCAACATGTATTGGTGCCCCTCAAGATTTATTTAAAAGATTTATGTAAATAAATAAATAAAACTTATCCTCCTAAATATGAAGAAATCTTATATAAAATTAATAAGAAGAATCGGTACATAAACAATTCATATCATTATGCAACACATATAGATATCTTCATTTTCATATATATATTACAGTTTAGGTTAACATTCATATTACATAATAAAATAACACCATACAAACAAACATACATATATATTATAAAGGATATCCAAAATAGACATTTAGCTATCTTGAAACAAACATGACTGAATTTTTTTTCAGCAATTCGTATTCCTGAATCATAGCGAACGTATACAGCCGTATTCATAGTAATTCTGACCTGTTTTTCCTTATTTATAGTAACGGTTTAAAGTTAGACCTAATTTAAACCTAGTCTAAAATTTAAACCCAGTGTACACCTAGGTCTAAGTCCTGTAAGTGTAAAGAATAGTGTGTTTAAAAAAAAAACAACCCCCGAATCCAAATTTGAAAACTGCAAGTCTCTATCTCACTTAGTTTTTTTAATGATTACATTTTACACTTGGCATTCACAATAGACACTTATCTTGAAACAAACATGTAACAATTTTTTTCAGTAAATCGAATTCCTGAAACATAGCGAACATAGAGAAAACAACCCCATGCGACCAAATTTGAAAACTGCAAGTCTCTGTCTCACTTATTTTTTTAATTATTACATTTTACACTTGGCATTTACAATAGACACTTTAGCCATCTTGAAACATATTTTTTCAGTAATTCGAATTTCTAAAACAGCGTACAGATAGAAAATAACCCCCTGAATCCAAATTTAAAAATCGCAAGTCGCTATCTCATTTAATTTTTTAATTATTACATTTTACACTTGGTAATCACAATAAACACTTAGTTATCTTGAAACAAACATGACTGATTTTTTTTTTAGCAATTCGAATTCCTGAAACTTATCGTACAAATAGAAAACAACCCCCTGAATCCATATTTGAAAATCGCTATCCCTATCTTACTTAGTTTTGAGAAATTTCGTACAAATGGAAAACAACCCCCTGAATCCATATTTGAAAATCGCTATCCCCTATCTTACTTAGTTTTGAGAAATTTCGTCTAAATGGAAAACAACCCCTTGAATCCATATTTGAAAACCGCTATCGCTATCACACTTAGTTTTGAGAAATTTCATTTTCAATGTAGCTAAATGTCTGTTGAATATATTATCTTGAAACAAGTGTGAATGAAATATTTTTCCGAAATTCGAATTCCTGAAACTTAGCATACATAGAAAAAACAACCCCCTGAAGCCAAATATGTAAACTGCTAGTAGCTATATCATTTTGTTTTTAAGTAATTAATTATAAACTTAGAAACTATAAATTTGTGATTTAGTTCTGTTTTTTTTTTCTGTACCATCAGTTAATCCCCACAGTAACATACATATACACATACTGACTTGTAATCTAATATTATAAGAAACTATGTTCATTACAAATCCTGCATAATTAATGGTAATGAGAAGTAGTATTTTCTTAATCATAAGTAAAAAGAATTATATACTTTTACGCTGATATATTTATTTCATTCAATATGTATATCATAATATACTTATATGGTAAATGTAAATGTCGAAATAAAATTATCTTTATCAAAAACTGCACTATATCTTCTATATCATTCCTAATGCATATATTTTTTTTCAATGTCTAATTTGACGTATTTAGAGCACATGCCATTATCTTTGTACTTGTGAAACTGCGACCGTTTTGTAATGTATCACAAATATAAAGATCAACATATTTAATTATATATTTCATGTATATTATATATTGTAATATCATTATTATGTAATATATCGATCAATAAATCCTTGTTAAAATAATTATATCTTTCATTCCGAAAATCGCATCTCAAAGATCCAGGTTCATATTCCGGTAGCTAGCAATGCTCCTGTAGCCCGTCAATCTGAAACCAGAGCGACGAGCTACAAGACCTTGCAATCCAAAAATCCAGGTTCGATTCTCGCCTAGCTAGCTACTAGCATCCACCAACCAGCCAAGCATCCCAGCAACCAGCCCAGCCTCCCAGCCACCAGGGCGTACCCCAGCCTACGGTCTGGAGGTACGAATCCTGGTGGCCAGCTAGAAATCAGCTAAAAACCTGTATATAGCGCGAATAGCTGCTAGAGCCCAAATTCATGAAGCAGAGTGTCCGGATCGATACCATCGCTCACGCTGAATGGCTGTAAATTCAACAAACAGCCAATATATAGCTAGAAATTCTTGATAGAAGGGGTATAATCGACGATTCGGCGTACAAGTCTTGCTATAGGCTTGTGATCGGTTGAAAATTTTATTTTTATGAATAAATGCTGTGTACTGCCTTCCACGTCTATGGCGTTTCGATTTATTTTTTGTTAATAGCCTATTGATCGGCTGTATATACGTCTGGCAGCTCGAAAATTTGTCAACAGTGAGTAAAATACTATTTTTCGTTTGCCACAGACTGTAAATCGCCAATTCAGAACGATTTTTGAATTTTTATGGCTAGAATCCTTGCTGCAGGCTGCAGGTCGGCGATTATGCATTCGAATTTTTATTTTTTGTGGGTAGTAGCCTTGCAATCGGCTGAATTCGCGTCTGAGAGCTCCAAAATGCTTGCAGCGGCCGTAAAAAGCTACTTTTCTGCTGCTAAAAGCTAAAATTCCCGATTTTACACGATTTTTGGATTTTGTCGGCCAGGAGCCTTGCTGTAGGCTGTACATCGGCGATTACGTAATCGTGCTGGCGAGGATCGCTTGCCGTTGCTCTCGGCAGGCAGGAGAATCGAACCTGGATCTTTAGTTTGCAAGATTGCTGCTGATCGCAAATCGATGCTCTAGTTGTTCTAGTTCGTATTTTGCTGAATTGCAGGTTGCCTGAATATTTTTAATATTAAGGATGGAAGAATTGGGTTTTTTAATTAATAGATTGTATTCATTTTGCTGTGTTTATTGGTCATTTCTAGAATACATTTATGTCCCTATTAACATAACTATATCACTTAGAAATAAATAAAATGAAAAATGTATCATTAAATGTATATTAAACTATGTAATTACACAATAATTACATTTTTGCGTATTTCAACATTTTTTTCTAAGACTTATCGAGATGTAGATATTTTGGATATTACAAATATATAACGAGACACAATTGAAAATAGATCAGTATTTTAGTACATTAGAATTTATTAAATATGTATATTTAATTTTATAAAAACTACAATTTATTTATAAGTCTTGGAAAAAAACTGCATCATTTCGATAGCAAATTATGCAGAGCAAATATATTATGATACAGGAATGATTATAAAAGTATATCACATAATATGTGCAATCACATATTAAATTGTATTTTCTTAGTATTTACAAGCATATGCATATATAAATATTTGTGAGACGAGAAATAATGGATTTGAGAAAAATCTTATAAGCATTTCAACGAAGAAAACAAATCAATGATCAAATATGATTTACTTTATTAGCCGTTTTTTTGTACAAATACAGTAGACACCCTTTAATCCGAAATGCTACATGTAAGGGGCTATTCGGAGCAAGGATTTGTTCTGATTTTTTAATTTGTATGGATAAGTGTAAATAACGTCAATTTAGAAAGTGTTTAAATATTTATTACAGTACTTCAGAGAACAAAAAACGCTGAAATTAAGAAATAGAAATAAAAACATAATTACTATCTTATCTTTTGTTTTAATTTTTTTCTTTTATATATGTATATTTACATTATCTGTTCATATTGCTATGTAATATTGTTCTGTAATTGGGATCTAAGCGTTATATTGAATTAAAAATAAATAAATATTAATTCTAAAAAGAAAAACAGATTTTTGTATATGGTTATTACATCCCGCCACTTCAGAGGTGAAAACTAAAGCAAAATTTGTTAGATTTTTCTAAGAATCACGTCTTAATAGTTGCGTTCGGAGAAAAATTATAACACATTTCGGATTATACGGCCCTTGTTCGGATTATCTTATTTTCACCCAATGTTCGGATTAAAGAGTCTATACTGTAATCTATATATGTAACTTTCATTAGACACTTCTTAGTTTTCAAGCGTTTTCAATCGCGATACAGTCAATTTTATCATGTATTTATGTATATCAAGTTAATTAATGAGAGTTTCAACTCCTTGAAAAGTATTACAAATAATGACATATTGGCATTTATGTACCTCATTAAAGATAAATAATAAAATACGCAATAGATCGATGTATAACATTCGATTTGTCTCTATTTAAAATTAATATTATTTGTTAAATATACTTTATAACAGTTAAGGAAGATTTGTAAATCAAATAAATACAAAAGAAAACAGCATGATTTTCAGCAAAAATGATTCACTATTACACGCTAAATTTACCTACATTTCACATGGGATAAAAGAATATCAGAGTATCTACGTTCTCATTTATGTACGTTTAAACAATAATATAAAACATGTTTAGTGTTTAAAAATGCATAACTTCTAAGGAATGGTTTATGATATATATTTAGTATAAAAATAAGCAATTTACCTTGTAAATATCAGCTGGACTTTTACTTCTATTGGTCCATCGTCATTTGAAATTATTTAAAACACATCACAAAGTTAATGAAACAATGAAATTCACTAATAAACACAAAACAAATATCACACGTTAAATAAGTGACACTACGCTTAGCCATTTTGTGAACAATTGCACAATCAGAACTCTGTTCAGCTACTTGCATGCCTTGTATGTCACGTGACTGAATGCGTTCAGACATTGAAAAAAGTTCAGCCGATATTTGAATTTATATTCTAAAATAAATTGTAAATGATATTATTAAATTTGTACTGTATTTATCATAAAAAAAGCCTTCTGCTTTTTTTTTAATGTGGTACACGAATTATTTTGGGAATTACGGAACAATGTTTTCCCCTATATTTAAAAGTATGTGATTTTTCTCTAATTGTTGTATTATATCTATGCATGTCGTATAATACAAAACAATATGTAGTATAACTACTAAAATATGAATCATAAAATATGAACTTATATGTATAATGAGTGCTTTTACTATAATGGAAAATATAATGAGAAAATGAAAATAAATGTTATATGTTTGGGAAGGATGTTTTTTATTTATTTTCATAAATCTTATAGCTAATGGTTTAATGGCTATAAAATACATATATTGGGGTTGTTTGAGGGGATGGTTATGAGAGTCTTTTCTGGAAATCCTCTCCATGTCCTAGAAACTCGCTCAGAACTGCCAGTCTGGGTAAGGAAAAACTGCAAAACAATATAACATATCGGTAAAAATATTATGTAACATCGTATGCATACGAAATTATATAAATTGAAAATACTTAAAACAATGTATATAGTAAAAAATAATAATAATATGCAAAGTACATTATTCTATATAGCAGTACTAATTTTTTAAACATTGTAAATATGAATATTATATTCAATGTTTCATACATTCAATAATGAATACATATGATATTCTAAAATGCAGTGGAAATATGATAAAATACAATCTTACCTTAAATAAATAAAATCTGCCGGAGAACTGCAAATCCTGCAGGTGTCCAAAAGTCGTCTCCAATCACCAGAAAGTTATCGTCACAGTACAGGAGCACAGCATACACAAGTCTATTCACTAGGATTACAACAATGAAATTGATCAAATTTACCCTTGTAATAGTTAGGCATTAGGTAATTTTTATTTAAATTTTTAAATAGACAAATTAATAAACAAAATAATAATTAATTGATGCCTACCTATGTGTTATATTTTTTTTTTTATTGTTCACATTAATTTTAAAGAAAAATTGTTGAAAATTTATGGGAATTTAAAACTCACTGAATACCAAACCAATAAACGGAAAAGTTATTAGTATACAACACACAATAGAATAGTGTTATATTATTTGTATAAAATAACAGCAATGTTTATGTCAATTGTTAACTGGAGTATACTGTAATAATGAGAATATAATTGACATGTTTTCCACCAATCAACATGCAGAATCTCCTTACAAGTCCATTACAGCAATGATAAAAACAAAGAAATTATCACCGTATTTATAGTCGTTACTAAGGGATTTATTTTCTTTATTTACGACATTGACAGTTAATTTGAGTAGAAAAAATAAGTAATAACAATAATTTAAACTCCGAAATATTACATAAAACTCGTAAGTTCCATGTTTTAATACATTATGAATATGTACATCAAAAGTTAGATTAGGAGCACACAACAATGTGTTACAAAAATTCATTATATTCTCTCATATAAACTCTTGATGTGATTAATAATCAAAGATAATCATCACTTGTTACATTACATTATGAAAATAACAGTAATGCTTATTACTATTGTGATTTACGGCTTAATGCTTATGTCTATTGAGAATTAGGGCTTCATACGTATGTCCATTGTGAATTAGGGCTGATGCTTATGTCCTAAGGGATGCATAGTGAGTTCAATAAAAAACTAATTCGAAGTACGCTATGAACAGCTGAACAGCGAATTGTATGTCTGATCATTATCCAACCACAAAAAACAAGTTGTCAAAATTGATCTTGAAATGTAATTTTAAGGAGAAAAGATAATAAAGAAGGATACATTCGCCGTTTTCTAATTCGTTTCCATTTCTTAAATAAGATTCAAGAAGAAAAGCTTTGATTTCTTTAGATAACATTTTGAACAATATCTCGTGTTAAATTGACATTTAATTATATATTTTTAAATTGACATATGTACGTTTCTTTGTTCATAATCTGCTCCGAGTTAGCTTTTTTTTAACACACTGTACTATACTTCATTTCACGTAAGAAAATAATAGATGGCGCTTGAGAGCCGACCGTTTGCCAATAACAAATATTTTTATTTGTAAAAAAACTTCATTATTTCCAAAAATGTGCAAGACCTGAATATTAAAAATTACAACAAAACATGGTTAAATATCCCTTAATTCTGAAATTTTATTTGATAACTGACAATTGACAGGTGATATTTTCTGTGTTTTTGTGAACTATGTTTGCATTCTGACCAATCAAAGGACAGAATTTATATCCCTATCTAAACCAACGCTATTTTCATACGTGAAATGAAGTATAGAATAATTATAATAATAAAAATAACAGTTATGTTTATGTCCATTGGGAATTAGGGCTATGGTGTATTATGTATATTTATAATAATGAAAAGAGGATAAGGGTATTGTTATTAAAATATTTGTATTTATAAATCTTCAGGAAAACATTAAAATATCAATAATTTACCAGCCTAATGCTGGTCACAAATAATATACAGTTTTGTAAAATAATTTTCATGGTGAAGAAAATGAGTACATTCAGAAAACTTTTGATCACTGACCATGTTCATCATTTTTTGCCAAATACAACTTCACTACACACCGTTCACTGAACGGTCACCCAACAGCTCACCGTAAAGAAAGGTCACCTGTTTGCACGCGCAATATTTAAATTCACTGGATTTTCTTCTGCTGGTAGAAATAATCTAATAATTGTCATCAAACTATTTATTTACATGTAATATATTATTAATGATGTTTAACAAAAATAATAAAATTGCAATAACAAGAATTTTTTTCAAAAATTATAAGTTGTAGTTATTTAACTTTTCAATTTATATACTTATTTATTAATTGATATACGAAATAATGATAAAAGTTATTACTTGTAAATAAAATTGAACCACGAGATTTCAGATTGATGTGCCACATGCATTCAGCAGAATTATCCTTGTTCGGTCAGATGTTCAGTGAACACAGAAATCTGCAGAATGCGCCCAATGTAGTGGACAACCTGTCAACTTCACAAGTTCACTGTGTCATCCTACTTGTCTGTCGTGACGTTTGTAAATATAAAATTTGCCAGTCACAGCTTACATTTGATTAAAAGTAATTAAACTTAGAATGGCCGTACGAGTTATCAACGATGAAGCTCATTTCCAAACGGAAATAGCAAACGCATCAAATAAACTAGTTGTTGTTGATTTCACTGCGAGTTGGTAAGAATAACCTCAAATTATGATTTCACAATTCCTGAATCTGTTCTTTCAAGGTGTGGTCCTTGCCAGAGGATAGCGCCCATATTCCAGCAATTATCCACGAAATATCCTCGCGCAGTTTTCCTTAAAGTTGATGTAGATAAATGCCAGGAAACTGCCGCTGCGCAAGGAGTTTCAGCCATGCCTACGTTTGTTTTCTACCGTAATAGAGTACGAACACATATTTTGTTATTATTAGACAATAAATAATTGTATCATTGTAGACTAAAGTTGATAGATTACAAGGGGCTGACCCTACGGGCCTTGAAAATAAAATACAGCAATATTACGGATCGGACGATGCAGATGAGGGTGAGAGCGCCGTCGCCGGACATGTAAGAATTTCTCTTTGTGTTCCACAAATTTTTAAACCTTTTTAAATATTTTTAGATGGATTTATCCACATTTATAATGAAAGGACAATGTGAAAGTTTAAATGAAAGTGATGAACATCCTTTGGCGCATTGTCTTACAGCGGGAGGGGGATTTCTGCAATCCGATTGCGATGAACAGGTAAACAAAAAATGAAACCTATTTCTCTGCCGAACTAGGCTGTGGTATGTCTCCATGGTTGTTTAACTTGTATATGGATGTGTTGTTGCGGAGAGCGTTGAGTGAAATTGATGGTGTACATATAAATAAATGTATCATCAGATTACGGTAATGATGACATGTTTGTACCGTGCGGGCGTTTACCAGGCGTCACGAATTTTGTGCCATTTAAAATTCTAAATATTTGACTTCAGTTGGGATCGAACTCGGTTTCGCAGATTCGCTACCAGACATTCTGGCACACTGCCACGAGAAAAATTTAGTTGGAAGAATTATGAATTTGGTGTTGAATGTTGATAAATCCAAGGTATTTGAAAGAAATAAATTGGTGACTGAGTGCAATGTATTGGTGGATGGAGTGAAAATGGAGCAGATGAATAAGTTAGTATATTTGGGTAGCGTAATTTCGCGAGATGGTCGAATTGATCGAGATTGAAAGGAGAGTGAGTGCGGGATGTAATGTAATGGGTGCTCGAAATGTTAACGTATTTAGAGATGCTTGGGTAAGTGTATATAATGGAGTGCTAGTACCTGCTTTGATGTATGGAAGCGAATGTTGAGCGTGGACGGGAAAGCATAAAAAGAGAATGACTACCGTGGAAATGAGGTATTTACGTAGTGTATATAAGACGGGAACGCTTGAGGATTAATTTAGTGTATGAAGCATATATGGTTAGGAACAGTGCATCGAACGTGAACCTAAACCGTAACATTTTAGCGAACCCAATCCGAGAACCGAACCTCAAATATATTTTTCAATTAAATCCAAGTTGAAACCGAATCGGGTATTAAAATTGGGGTTCAGGGTGCAGCTCCGGTTCAGATTCATTTTCAGTTTGAAATGTAAATATAATCGTAAAACTTACAGCTTATCATCGATACCTTCTGCGTTTGCGTTAATGTCTGTGTTAATTGTTCGTGAAAATTGTGTTGCGTTACACTCTGGCTCGCATTTTAAATTATTTCTATACATTTTTATTCAAACATTAATTTAATTTTCATTTGGGTTGAACCGAACCAGAACCCGGAACAAAACCGCAAATTTTATTAATGTTTGAACCAAAACTGCAAACGAACCCACTTTTCAAAAAAAAAAAAATTAACCTCAACCGAACCCATTTGGTTAAGAACAATGATATAAAGAGAGTCGATGTGAGTCAGTTGAAATGGTTTGGTCATGTGGAGAGAATGACAAGTGAATGTAAAGCGTATATATCTTGGTGAAGTTGAGGATATACGATTGCGTGGCCGACCAGTGTGTAAGTACAAGGATATGGTTGGTAGGGTGCTAAAAGAAAGTTTCCAAGTGGGAAGAGAAGAAATGCGATTATGAGTGTGGCCGAGGCGAAAGCAGTGTCGCGAAGGATGGTTGTTTCGTAACTATTATTGTGATATTTGTGATCCGGATGCGGTATTTCGCTACCAAAAATCGGTCACTTTAATATGTAAAGAGTGAGGAATTGTTGTATGATGTTATTGTTTTCGGGTTTGTGCTAACCCACTAAGTGGGACATGCGTGATTTTATGTATGTAGCTTGTTTTTCTTATTTACAGTTAATTATATCTCTAACATTTTCGCAAGCGGTGAAAATCCACAGCGTGAAAATAAAAGGCCCATCTGATAAGGGCCCAAAAAACATAAAATTATTTATTAATCAACCACGCACATTGGATTTCGATTTAGCCGATAGCTATACTTCTGTTCAAGATTTAGAGTGAGTATTAATTTCAATTAAACAAAAAATATTTTAACATATTTTTTCAGATTAAAACCGGAAGATCTGGAAGGAAATCCAGTCAATCTCCGCTACGTAAAATTCCAGAACGTTCAAAACATTCAGCTATTCATTAAGGATAATCAGAGTGGAGGGGAATTAACTCAGATTGACCATTTGGCTATGATTGGATCTCCAATTAGTACGACTAATATGAGCGATTTTAAAAGAGTAGCAGGGAAAAAAGGAGAGAGTCACTAATATTTGTAAATATTGGGAATGATTAATATAATTTTTAAATGATAATAAATAAAATATTAATTAATCATGTTTCTTACCTGTATATTAAATATTACAATATTTTACAGCGTAAAACAAATTAAAATTATTTTAGTTTTCGTTATCTGCGCCTACTTGCCGACCGTCTTTTCGGCTTCTCTTTATCTAATTCTTGTATCCTTTCTTCATTTTCTCTTCTAATATTTTCTACTTGTTTTTTAACATCCACATTTTTAAATTTCATTCTTCGTACATCCATTTCGGTTAAGTCAGGATTTTGTTGCTCTTCAAATAATTTCTTAACTTCCATCATTCGTCCATGTCTAACGGGTGCGTAAAAATTTCTCTGCGGTTTATTATTTGTTGTAAATATAGACAAAATGCCCCATGTTCCAGATTTACGATCTTGGGATTCCAAAATCCAAGCAGCGTTACGTAATTCTATTTTTAACCGTTCTAGCTCTTCTAAACTTACGTTTTTACTAACGTTTAAACCTCGTTCTAAAGGATTTACAATGTACAAAGCGCTGTGTTCTGGTTTTGTTATAATAGCTGCTTCATTTAAAGAAATTGCTTTTGTTGTGAAATCAAAGCTTGAATAATATTCAAAAAATTGAAATAAAAGTTCTTCTAATGATTCAGTGTTGTTACTTTTAAATTCGGTTAAGTCGTGAACAATTGTAAAACTTAAATCATCTTCATTTTTACCTATATTTTAATATCAAATATATCACTGAATTAAATTGTAATATTAATCTTACCTTTTACTTTCATTAAATTATTCAAAGGCGGTAAAACAGGGTCAGAAGTTCGTTGTAAAAATGCTAGTACTAATAATGTCAGAGAAAAATTTGTTATCCATCGACCAGGTGACGAATTAGTAAGCCCTATTTCAGACGCCCATCGACGAATCGTGAATACTAAAGGGCGTACTCGCGAATCAAGTGAGCCAAGTACGTATAATAATTCAGACATATGCAAGGCAGTCCTACAATGAATATATGAGTTAGAATTTTTACATTTTTATGCAAATTTGTTAATAGATCAACAAATTTTAACTAAACTAAATATACAGATGTAATAGCTATAAGAGCTACCTCATATAATTTCTATATTATTAAAGATACAATAAAGTACTTCATGGCAATCAGATAGAAGACCAAGGGGGACATTTAATTAGGGAAGAAAATATTTTTTAACCAGAGGTTCTCAAGTTACAATACAATGTTACATTTTTTTTTAAATATATGCACGGGCATCTGAGATATCGGAAATGGAATTTAAAATCTGCAATATATTTTTTTTTCAAAATTATTTCATTTACTTCTCATTGGAACATCCAAAACAAAAATAATTTATTTACAATTAAAAGTAATATTTCCTTATATTTATTTAAAATAGTCACTATAATTTAATAGTTATCAAAAGTGAAATCATTAAATAAAAGTTTTAATTTTGAAATTCCCACTATAGCCATATTCTTTCGCTGGGTTAGATTAGGTCACGTGGACGCAGATAAATGTATTCGAAAGTACACAAAGTATCTGTCAAAAGCAGTCGGAAAAATGAATTTCAATTTTCTATATTTACCATTGTTTATTATTCTTTAAATTTCTTAAAAAAACCTTAAACCTGATTGACTTATAAAATATGACAGATTCTTCCGCCATTTTTCAATCTTAAGTGATATGATCTTTCTAATCCAAGTTTTTGTTGGAGTAGATGACACTGATCTCGATTACTTGGTCTTGGGGTGGGGATACTGATCGGAATTCGAAAGAAAATGCAATTTACTGATCCATGTAACATGGATCTGATCCAACGCAGCGAAAGAATACGGCTTATAAAACGCTCTTGTCTGTTCTTTTTACAAATACTCTGAACAATCTACACCTACACCATCTGATGACGTCATCAGACAAATCCTGTCAGAGATAATAAACGAAAAGTCTATAGTAAAAATTAATAGGCAGGCAGAAGACGCACGTCGTCAACCTGAAAAAAGCTTATAAAATATAACTTGTAGAAATTATTGGGGGTTATTAAAAAAAAGAAAAGAATACTAGAATTAAGATATGTATATATTACTCCTATTTATAATTATTTCTAAGTCAATCCTTATTCCTTTTACGGAATATAAAATTATATGAAATAACATTGGATGGTAGCATGAACGGAGATTAAAAAATTCTATGAGTTTTTAGTGAATAAGCACGTTTTAGGATCCATATAATACGATTATACCATTTTTACTATGATGTCTGCATGTGTGTCTGTGACGAATGTTTCCGCTCACATAACTTCAATACCATGATTTCAAAAATTATAATTTTTTCGCATTCCTCAAGTTTACATCCAAAAAAAGTTCAGTTTATACTTTATATACAACAGATATAGAGTTAAAGAATTATAAAGATATTAAATTTCATAAATCAGCCAGCTATGCTAACCATGGAAACTATGTGGCAGAGATGAGGATGTTGGGGAAGACACGGAAAGATACGATAAGGAATAAAAGAATAAGGGAAATAACTCTAGTGTTATAAGTTTCTAGAAAGATACAAGAAAGACGATTACATTGGTTTCAACATGTCACGAGGAGAGATGAAGAATATATTGGAAGAATAAATATCTTAATAATAGAAGGTTGAAGAAGACTAAATATAAGATGGAAGGACTTTAATTGCGGGAGATTAGAGAAAACGAACTGATTGACGCAAAACAAAAATGAGCGGAAGAAAATAAAAAATAGCGACCCCTAACGAATGGGAAAAGCTAAAGAGAAGATGTTAGTGTCACGTGCAATTTGTATAGTTTGTTTATGAAATAATTTTACAGGAAATACAAGATCTTTTGTAAGAAATTTTATGTATAGGGTGCGTGCAGTGACGTGAATTTGGCAAGCATATATGGGGGCCCGTGTCAAAATGACAGCTATTAATTACGTCAACTGACAAATGTCATCATTTCATGATTTTCTTATTTCATGTGGTTTATTTGTTATCAGGAGTGTGGAATTCAGTTGCCGAGAAAAGGAATTATAAAATACCAAAAAATGATATTTTTAATGAAAAACTATGACATTTGTCAGTTAAAATAAATAACATCCAACAATTTTTTCAGTCTGATGACGTACGTCTTTTGCCTATTCATTTCTAGCATATTAATGTTTGTTAGTCTTCCGCATTTCCAATATGTTTAAAACTTTGTCAAATTATGATTAAAATGTTTTATTAACATAAATAGAAAAAAATTGTTATTAAACAAATATGGCTTACATGTTCGTCATGGAAAGATCGCACTCAATATCAGTGAACTGTTGATTATATTTTAAAATAGGCACCCTGGCTTGTAAAATCCGTCTAACTTGTGAACACCCAGGTAAAAATAAATGAAGCAAATCTCCTATTGCTTCCATATGTCTTTGCGATTGGGATCTTTCATTTCCTAAACCGGCTTTACATTGATAAACTAATCGACTATCTTGTAATTCCTACAAATTTCAACATAATAACAACAATAAATAAAATTAATAGTTGTTTTGAACCTTATTGTTTCCATTTAATTTCAAAATTAAATCTAAATCGCACCCAAGTTTTCCATACCCATTGATGGAAGACCCAAATGGATAAGCTACAGCTTCTGGGAACATTCCAGAAATTGCTAATTCCACTTGTCTAGCCGTTAAAAACCTCAACCTGAATCCTAAATCATTCAATTTTGTTAATTCATACAAAACTCGCATTTGGTCTGAAAGCTAAGAAAAAAATAATACATATTTCTACTCCAGATTATAATTTTTCTTACATTTTCTGAACTTCGTATAAGTTCTGTGATACTTTCATTAGCCGGTAATTTCGTCCCATTTTCTGAATCTAATTTAAATGTTTTTGATAATTTAAATTTAGTTTTACTTGTGCCAGATATCCTAAACCATAAAAAAGATGATTTTACTGGGACAGCCTGATTATCATTAACATGGGAACTAGATGTTAATATATTATGGACATCGTCTTCGCATGCGAATTCGACCAGAATAAAATGCTAAATAATGAATTAAAATTTGTTCAAAAAGGAATATGTTTTAACTTACAAATGGTTCTATTCCACAGGTATAGTGGAACATGCGATTTACTGTACCAATTTGGTTGCAATAAGCGTGTAATTCTTTATAAGACTGGGCTGATTGGACTTGAACTACTATACTTTTTTTGGCTTGTTCGTTACGAAAATTAATCAAATCAATAAACGGCATATACTTTTTACTTATATCTGAACCTGTAATACAATAATTTAATAATAACAATAATAAATAACCTCAAATCATGATTACTTTTTTCGGTAAAATGTCTGCACGATATCTTTCCTGCAACGTTTTTCCATTGTTTAACAAACATATGTTTCTGTCTTAATATATTTAAAACAGCATTATTACTCCTATAATGATTAATTTGTAATATATAACCACATATTAAGGATCGATACATCCTGTATTTCCCACCATAACCTCATATAAGTCTAATAACCTAAAATGCCAAATAAAACTGTCGTATGTTGATTACAGAATGTCAACTCCTAAATCATCAAAACATACAATATCTCCGAACGGTATTTTTTCGCCAGTAGTCCGTAAGATTTATAATCATTTTAATGACATCCAAAATAAAATTTTAATAGTTCCAGAAAGTCCAGCTGCATCATCACAAAGAAATTTAACAGGCCTCCCTCGAATTGCAAGAGATTGCGCGGCTGATATTTACAATAATATACAACAATGGAATTCGGTACATATTCGAGGCGCAACCATCATCAAAGAAATAGCTTTATTAAAATCAGACAGTAAAATATTATACCCAGAAGGATTAGAGCCTCTTTCTAATTCAATGTACGAAGCTGTTAACGCGCTTAAAATAATAATAAATAATCTTGAAATATGTGCACAACAATTAAAATCTCTTGCACATTTACATAAAACATCCTCACCTTTGTTTATTTCTTGGTCGGTTGAAAAAATGACATCTGTAGGCGACAATATCTATGAAGCATATAAGCAAGAAATACAGGTAAATTATAAATTAGGGATCAAAAACGTACATAAATAAATTAAAAATTGTATTTCAGCTGAAGGAGTTTATAGTGGATAATATATGCCATGTACAAGGAAAGGATAAGCTGATGTTCTATGCTGCTAGTTGGACTTACCAACCGTATATTACTCCTCAAATAAAATTGCAAATAGAAAGTTTACTAACTGAAACTGGTCACAGAAATAAAACTTAGTTCTGTATTATTATTGCAATATATTTTTGAAATTGTATATTTAATTATATTAATAAATATTTACGTACAAAATAATAATGTATTTCTTACATTTCCTAACGGAATACTATACTTAAGATAAAACATACCTATCTAATATCATTTATTCATCAGTTCAAATGAAAAAAAAGTGGCAGTGTCCGCCTTAAAAATAAAAGGCACATAATACAAAATATTTTAAAATTCGATAATAGGTCCATCAAATGAATATCATGTACGTTTTTGACTAATGGTAGGTAACTATAAATGAATACATTTGAAAAGTAAAACAAATAATTAGCAAGAATACATTTAGTAAGTTTTAAAATTTAAATGCAATGGCAGATTTTATCAGAAAACAGCAAGATTTTATTTATTAATTGTAAAATAGTCTGATTTAGACCCGTCGCAAGTTTTCAGGCAACTTAGGCAAAGAAACTCCGACATTCTATCAGCGATCATAGATTATTGATTTCTTAAAATTATGGATCCCTCAGAGATCTTTGAAAGATCTCTAACAGCGGTAATAATAAATAAGGGTTAAATTCAGAATAGCATCATTTTAACACAGATATAGTTTATTACAAGCTTAACCCACCAATGTAATAATATATTACATCCGAGGTGGAATATGTTTCATTACAGCGCGAGGCTGTAATGAAACTCCCACCGAGGTAGGTATACTAATTTTATTCACAATCATATCTTTAAATCAATAATTTTCAAAATAAATCAACGAGTTATAACCTATAATTTTATTAATATTTTTGACAGCTCTACTAATATTTGTTTAGCCTACTTTATTGTAGGGATCTATGACAATGTTGTTAGGCAACCCCAACATAAACATTGCCAACCCGTGGGGTGGAAGTGAAATTTGTTATTTTCTACCAAAGATATTGTCAGTGTTAGGAATGACATATTTGCCTACCTCTAAAAGGTAAGGAATCAACATATTACTATAATGATTGTGAATAAAGTAATAAATATGGAATAAAACATCTCTAAAATAAACGTCATTTTAACGCAGGGTTACGAGATATTCTCGGAATACCTAATCCAGAAATAGGAAATTATGTAATTACCGCTGTTAGAAATATAGATCCTTCAAAGATTATAAATCTCTCAAGGATCATAAAATCTGTTCATTATTGATTTTTCAAAGATCATTGATCCCTTGGTGATCGTACATTTCTTAAAGATCATAAATCTAAGAGATCATATTGATCCCTTGGAGATCGTAAATCCCTTAGAGACAGATCCATCAGAGATCATAGATCTCTCAGAGATCATTGATCCCTTGGAGACCGTAGATCTCTTAAAAATAATAGATCCCTTGGAGATCGTAGATCTTCAGAGATCATAAACCCCTGAGTTATCTTTCAGAAATCATTGATACTTCAGTGATCATAGATCCCTTAAAGATTCATCGATTTCCTCAGGGATCATAAATCTGTGAGAGATTATAAATCCCTTAGAGATCCATGAATTTCTCAGAGATCATAAACCCCTGAGTTATCTTTCAGAAATCATTGATACTTCAGTGATCATAGATCCCTTAAAGATTCATCGATTTCCTCAGAGATCATAAATCTGTGAGAGATTATAAATCCCTTAGAGATCCATGAATCTCTCAAAGATCATGATCCCTTAAAGATCTTAAATCCCTCAGATATCATAAAGCCTCAAAGGTCATGAATCCTTCAGAGATCATAATAGAACCCTTCAGAAATCATACATCTCTTTAGAACACTCTAAAGAAAGTATTATTGATCCATGCTCCACCTACAAATTAGGGTAAGTATGGATACCAACATTAATAGCTTAGACAGCTATATAAACCTCAACGATGGTATTCAGACAGTAGAGATAACAACATAATGAGATTTTTAGATGCAAATGTCTCAAAAACTATTAACAATTTATAGTGTTAAAGATTTCGTTTAAGAGAAGTATAAAACATTTTTCAAATTTATTTTTGCATAAACAATTGAATAACAATAAGAAGAAATTTGGAATCTCATGGGAGATATAGGGATTTTTTGTGTTTTATGTTATATCTTACTGTAACAAGTACATTTAATTGTTTTATAATTACTATGCGTAATATGGTTGAACAAATTTATTTAGGAGACATTTAAAAATAGAAAGCACCTACAACTAATTAATAATAATATAAACAATAAAGGAAAATTTGTTGACTAGGACGGCCATTTTCTCGCGACGGGCCTGTGACTTTGAAATTGCTATTAATGATTCCAAAATAGTAAGATTTGGAAAAAGATTTGTAGATACACACAATTTATATTATTTTTAAAATATTTTCCTATCAAGTGCGCAACAGTCATAGATAAATTGTTGTATTAAAAATAGTTATTTACTAAATTTTAAGTTATGGTAAATGTAGGCCGTACATCGAAACATAACTGAGATCTTTTATACTACACTATTTGCAAATAAATAAATTTAGTCTGCAAAATATACATCACAGTTTTTAGAAAGTATCTATGCTGTTACTTTGCGTTATTACTTTTATCATTCCGATAAAAAATAAGCTGTGGCACCTGGTTTTCGATACCTTACTATGTATATTTCTCGAGAAAATATACACTAAGTACGATTATAATACAACACACAATATTCTTGCTAATGGATAATACATTACTCAATGTAATCTTTGATAATCTCACAACGGAAACTGTCATACCTGACTGGTTAATTTCTCTTACTGTTCGACTATCCTGAGCGCTTTGGAAATCTGGCAGGAGTCTTTTCTACCGTTTCAAAATCCCCTTTAAAGATGGGTCTGTAAGGTTAAATAAAAAATGAACTAAAATTTCAGCGTTAGGACAGGTAAATTATTAAAAATAGGATACAAGCTACTAACATGCAGGATGTCAAAAAAGTATGTTTGATACTTTTTTGAAAAATTGTTAATAATTTGATTGCTAATAACAGGCTTCATTAATTTATTATAAATACAATTTTGCTGAACTTAAACTAAACATGCGTAACACATGCTTATATTTATGTCGTAGCCATTTTGTAAAATCCGCTATTTTATAAAACGCCTAAACATTTTATAAAACATAGCCAGTTAAATAAACAAAACTAAAACGAAATGAACTGTTCAATGATAAACTTTAGGCCCGGTATTTTCATCTCTGGTTAAAATATAACTGTCAGTTAAAATGAAAAATATAAGGCGTTTTTAATTCAGGTAACCGGGTAACTAATTATGGTTAATCGCTCAGTAAGCTTGGTAACTGGTACGAATAAAATATGACCGGTTACTACTATTATTACTACAATTTTGTCAATTATTTGTCTTGTAACACAAAATACGTTGACAAAAAATGTCAAGATTCCATTTTTACTGTTACTGAAAAGTGCTTAAATGCCAAAATATTAAAACGCCAGAAATGGATAATATTACGCCTAGACAACGTCGTATTCTCCTTATACTTGACGAATGGCTACAAATTATGTCGATAGAGAAATAGAGAACTATAGCTAACAACTTGTCATTCTGTATTTTGCTGTATGTTGTACCTGTGTTTAGGCTGTTGAATTTAGTGTTTGCGATAGTGAGTCTATATTATATTTTCTAAAATGGATAGAATGTCTGTCATGAATTCACGCTTGTTAGATTAGTACATGCTTACAATAATTTATCTGGTGGTATAAATACAGTATGAAAAAAATTGAACTGTTACAAAAAGGTGTAATGGTTGTAGCAAGTTTTTAAGGTTATGATTTATATCTTTCTTGTTTTTATACATTTTGTATATGCGCATAAAATATTTTAATGGAATGTATTTATTCCGAAAAAGTGTACCACGAAACTAACTATATTATCAATATTAAAAAATTAGACAATTTTTGTTTTACTTGTATGGAACATAAAAATCATCGTATTTTCATTGCACACGAATATATTATTACGAGAGTACGACAGTATTATCATGCAAACAAAAAAATATATAATTTCTAAATCTAAAAAATACAAGAAAAAATCAGAATTACTTTCCAAATAATTGTTTTGAAATCGCCAAATAATTTTTTGTACATATGTCCGTATAAGGTGGTGGCAGGCACAGTCGAACATAGGACTTTAACATGTAAAATCAGTCTTTCTTAATTTCCTGCTTCCCTAATTATTTTAGGTAAAAAAGTTCAATAAGCAAAATTAATTTTATATCCTTTGTAACGGCAGAAATTATTTATGAAAATGTAGAAAATCACCCAAAAAAATAGGTATAGCCATGGAATTGAAACAAAAAATTAACAAAAATTCACGATTTATTTGTTTCATTATTATTTGTAATTTCTGTTCAAGTGAACAAATCAATTTAAAATAACAGATAATTATTAACTGGAACAAAAATTAGAAATAATACCTAATAAAAATAAATTACCCTAATAGGACAGATAAACCGTTAAACATGTGTTATTTATTTTATTTTAATTCCATGGCTATTTTTTGAGGTAATTTTCTATATTTTCATATCTAATTTCTGCCTTTACAAGGCAAACAAAATTAATTTTGCTTATTGCTTCAGATGCAGAATTTTATGCTCCACAACTTTTATTTGAAGGTTGTTTTTATCTATAATAATTAGGGAAGCAGGAAATTAGCAAAGTCTGGTTTTACATGTTAAAGTTCTTTATTCAGCTGTGCCGGTCACCACCCTGTATGATTTAATAGGTATTTTTTTCTGTATAAAAATATATTATTATTATATTAAATAAATAGTTTATTTGTGAATTATTTGTATTTATATATCCAAAATATTACAATGATATAGACATCCTGTATTTATAGTCTATTTTTGTCTAGCCATATTTTATAGCCATGTTTGAGTACGAGTATCTTCTCCTTCTATATACTATTTCGTGATGGCTATAGTAACCTGGCATGTAACCGTTCTACATAACGTAGTTACATAAGTTTGATGTAACCGCAAGTAACCGGAAAGCTCAATAAAATCCGGTTACCATGTCAATGTCAGTCAGCGCTCTAAATAAAAAAAAAACAGTTAAGACAGTTGAACCAGTCTAGAAAATACCAGGCCTTATCTGGGTACTCGTTTTATAAAATGTCAGATTACTTAGCTTCTATAATTCACTAAATATAATTTAATATAACCTAACACACAAAACTCTGCCCGAGTTTTCCAAGCGTGAGTTTTGTGCGTTGTTGAGCTGTATTTATACTTAGAGAAATTACAAGCAAAAATGTTCAAATTTAGCGGAAAACTCTTCGCCGTTTTATAAAACGTCTAGACAGTATCTAGGCGTTTTATAACGTGTCTAGGTGTTTTATAAAACGACCTGGCTACGACATCTATAACATATCAATAAAATAGTGATGGTGAACAATATAAAAATTCATTAGTCTTGATTAGTAACATGCGCATAAGATACAAAATAAAATATAAAATCAACTAACTAAAAACTAAAATCTCACCAAATGAGGAAAGGTATTATAGATTGTGAAATACTAATATTCAAAATTGTTTTTATATTTTAAAGCAATTCCAGATAACCTTTCTACAGCAGAACTTGCTGTATTGACAATAACTAACAGTTGCTAACAGATTATTCAATATCAAAATTCTAAAGTCTTTGAATCTGATTCTCTTTTCAGCGATGACCAATGATAATAAATATGATATATGTATAATACTGCAAACAGAAAATGCTTGTAGCATTCCAATAAACAGTTATATGGTCAGTGCTGAAAGAGTTCTTATTACCACAGGCTTACAAAATGCATTTGTTCACAAAGTTTTAACCTGAGTTGTTCTTCACAACGATATATAAAACTATAAGCAGAATACGTTTTGCAAATTATAAAAATAAATACAGCTGATGTATGCAATATATAAATTACAAACTAAACTACATAGATAATATGCGATTCATTTTCAATTTACATTTTACATACAAACGTAATGTACACTCAATAAAAAATTACTTAATCTTTTTTTGCTTTTTATAATATTTATCAACAATGCAGTATAAAATTCCTAAGTTATGCGTCGAAAGTTACTTAAATAAAATATATTTAGCTGCCTATTAAAACTTACTACATACTATATGAAGTCAATAATTAAAAATTAATAATAAAATTAAAAAATACCGCTATAAGTTTAAAATTAATTGGAAGTCATAGTTATTCATTATACAAGGCGATAAAGAGATACTTTACCGACAAGTAAAAGGTGTTAATTCATCAGCGCAAGCGAGTGAACTATTTTTCACGAGTCGATAAAGACTCGTCGTGTATAATATATTATTTTATTTTGTACCTGACGTTTTCAATATTAAAATGTCAAGCCGCAATTTTGTTCCTAAACTTACTATCAGTAACTTTACGCGGGTTTGTCAAAATTATAAATTACAACTTGTCTTTACATTACGCATTATTATATTATTTTTATAAAGTGTAGAGAAAAATTCAAATTGTAAATAAAAAGTCAAAGTGTAGATAAAAAATTACTTTATCTATTATGGATGTTAAATTGTTACTTTATCTAAAACTTCACGCACAAAGTCTACTTTTAACATCAGGTACAAAATACAAATTATATAGTTTATTTTTTGAAAGATGTCTGATCAAGGTCATTGTTGAATGGGTCACGGGTTCGCACGTGACCTTTAGTCTGTAGCCAATTTCGCCAATCTGTTTGGGGTGTTGGCGGGAATTTGAATGTTAATGTTCTTATATTCGCTTGAAGTTTTGTAGTTTTTTCGCTTTTCTGCATTTTTTTTATTCTTTTAGTGTGTTTTGTTTATTGTTCTTCAATTTTTATTGCTACTTTGAACTTATTTAATATTAGAATGTTTGTGTTGTATTATAGTATTTGTATTTTGTTAGATTGACTTTTTAAGTAAACCATGCCCCGTGGCCGTGTAGTAGGAGTTTGTTATGTTGTGGCATGTGTAGCATCCAAAAAGGAGAAGTTGTCATTTTTATGCATATCTTCTGCAACAGACACACGAATCGTGACTCGATGTACCAAGTGTAAATGTCTATTAATAGTATAAACTAAAGTTCTGCTTCAAAATAATATTTGAAAAAATCGTTCTTTAAATATAAGGGTGAAATTAAATACTGAAATATGGAATTTTCAAAATAAGGCTTGTAATACCAGCCATTGTTTTACTATAAATTACTACTGTAATTCTTTTAGACATCCTTACAATTTAAATTCGTTTATTTTTTTCAGTATATCTTGAATGGGGTATTCCAGTGTAGTAAAATTTAAAAGAAAAAACATTATAATGTTATTAATTAGATTGAAACACGACCGAATTCTGAAAAATAAACTCAAAATTGTTTTATTTAATATGATTTTCCATGTGTTTTATTTTAGCGCGGAAAAGATTCACGTGACGTATGACGTTCATTCGCTCTATAACGTATGTAATGACGTACTTGTCTGCTTGTGGAAAAAGAAAAAGCAGTGCGTTCACCATTGATGCTTTCTCGTTTCTCAGCTGATCTTTGTTTGTGTTTCTTGCTAGTTTTGATATGACAGCAACCAAATTCTTAAATAATAATACTTTAATATAGTTACAAGTAAAATCCACGGATAACAAAACAAATAAAACAAATGAAAGTCATCCAAAACAAAATAGCATCTGACACTGTGAACAAACCAATTCCCCTCCCCTTGCTCGCTCCAAGCCAAGCGACTAACAGCTGTAGTCTTTCCACAGATCACGTGATGAAGCGCATAGACGTCATACCATATAATTCAAATTTTTAAGCATAATTCAAAAATTCATATCTCGCGGAAATGACACAATAAAAAACTCAAATTTTCACATTTGTATTTCAAATTTATAGAAGTTTCAGAAAAAAAATAAAAAGAAATTACTGGAATACCCCATAAACGATAAAATATTTTAGAAAACATATCTCTCTATGTGTCATTAGAACGACAAAATGTCCGTAATATTAATAAAAATTGACGATAATTTATAGGAGTATTAGTTATTATTTGTATCATAAATTAACTAAATAAAATGAAATTAAAGCGGGTTGGCCAACTGATGTGGGTTGGGGCTCGTAATATATCAGAAATAATATATGAACTTACTTTACAGCGACAGTATTGTCAGCAATGAGTACAGTTTTAAAATTGAATGTAACAGTCAAAATAATATGAATTTTTGGACAGACAAGCGTGTTATATCCATCCTTATTGCACGCCCTTCTCAATACCAATATGAGAGAGATAACATATGCCAACTTATTTATTTGTTCATGATACAGATGATCTTTACCGGACATCTTTGAAGAATTAAACTGTAAGGAAGGGAATTAGACTATTAAATAATTTTTAAATATTGTAAAAATACAATAAATAATATAATTTTGAATTTGGTATGATACCCGAATCAGAATTTAAAAGTATTCAAATACTTTCTTATCTAGATAATTAGTAATTTTTAATTTTATTATCCATTATATTAGCTTGAAGCCCGGTATTTCATCTACGGTTAAACCGAGGGTTAAACTGACAGTTAAATAACAGACAGTTTAACCAAAGATGAAAATACCGTGCTTAGACTCTCAGTTAAAAAAAATTAAGTAATTGCAAATCAGTAAAAGGGAAGACTAGAAGTTTAGATAAATAGTTAAAATTATATACAATAATACATAACTTAGGATTAACAATCGTATCTTATCAAGCAATTTGAAATTAATTAACATTTACTTTATATACGTGAAGCTACACAGAATAGTAAATCTTATAAGTACTACACCTCTAAAATTACACATATAAAATTAGATTCAACATGGAATACTGTAAAGAAATTATTCGCAATGATATTACACTGAAATGCAATCCTTGGCACTTCAAACCATTCAGAAAGCTACAAGTCTTTTTGTGGACCCTTCTATTTTAATCCTGTGTTCATAAGTGTGACTTTTTGGTCCATGGTATACTTAGAAATTATTTACACAAAAGTGGAGTTTAATAGAGTAATATTATTGCGAAATCGTTCCATCATATAAAGCATTATGAATATGTGACACTGGATAAAAAATAAATTAACGTTAGGAGACTATGGAAGCCCGCTTGTAACAATAACGCAAAGACCGATAGTATGAACAACTGAATAAGTGTGATTAGCGAGCAGTTTTACTACTATTGTTGTTACTCTGTCCAATTAGAGAAAAATACTTCAAATAAAAAATATGTACAATTAATTTTTCTATAATTTGTATTTGAAGTACAGGTTGGCCAATCTTGGAACTCATCTGGATTGCGCAAAACATAACATGCGATAGCACGATGAAGAGATAATAATACAGTTAAATGATTATTTGTACAGTTCGTGCAACAAATTGAATGAACGGTCGGCAACCTCCGCTCCTCTTCGTTCGAATTCGTGCTTACGAAAGATATTGGCAGGTATAGTAAAGTAAAAATACAAAATAGCCTTCAATGCTGTTATCGCAAACTGCTGCTATGTTTGAGTTTGACAGAATACTTCCAATGCCCAAAGTCGGATTCAAGAAGAAAAAATATCTTTTTTTAAGAATACAAGGTTTTTTAAAATTTTAACATTGATGTTATTTGTACATACTGTACTTACATTAAACATTTCAATAACATTGTATATTTCGGGTTAAATAAATACAGATTACGTAAATATTATAGATATTTATTATCCTTGTATTATTATAGTTCGAATGTTAAGAATTCATCCCAGATTAAAATTACCAATTTGACCCACACAATTTCCAGCATAAAAATACTGGAAAAATTAATCCGGAATAAAGCACTTCGTTAGTAATTCATATATTGCCCATATATAAAAGGGATGTATTATCAAAATCATAATTTGTGCTTCACCGTACGCTGTTTTTGGCGATCCCTCGAGTTCTGGTGGCTTTTACTATACTATGCCTGAGACTCTACAATATAATTTCCCTTTCACTTTTCTACTGCGCATGCACCCTTGAAATGAGTTGCTATACTGGGTCTACTGTATGTGTGAATACAATGATGAAAGAAATGTGCTGAGACAGGAAGATGTGGCGAAAGATAATTGGTTCGTCCGGATGCGGTATTTCGCTACCGAAAATCGGGCATTTTAATATGTTAAGAGTGAGGATTATTCGCTGTATGCAGATATACAATTAGTAAGAATGTTGTTAAAAAAGTTGTGAGCTAGCTGAATTCAGACCAGAAAAGTGTAATGGTCAAACATAGGCGCTAAATTCAAACTCAGTTCATAACGCTGAGAACATAATTTTGAACCCCGTGTATTTCTTACGGAAGAATGTTTGCTCAACTTTAAAGGCCAAGAAATCTCATAAAATTAAATCTCTTACGCAGAGAATCCTTTAGTTCCAGTTTATAATTATTTAAGCAAAGTACAACACTACTTTGATCCTACAACTTCGGTACGCCGCATAGCACTTGACCTATCAACGACATACGTTATCTCGGCTGGCACTTACCATTAATTTCTAATCATTTTCATACTGTACCTTTTCTAGGGGTTTAAACTGTTGCAATCTATTACTAAATAAACAAAGTATCAAATTATTAACAAGAGCTTGTTAATTTCTTTTTTGTTTGTAAAATCGAAGTCCCATATAAAACCTATGCTAGGGAATTCAAATTATGAACTCGCGCCAAAGGCAAATTCTAACCTCACTTTTCTGATCTACTGTTGTTATTATTGTTTTCGGCTTTGTGCTAACCCACGATGTTAGATACGACAGAAAAGACTATGCTAGTCAACTGCTCGCTAGTCACCCGTAATGAGTTCATATTCTGGCCATTAAAATTAAAATTGTTATATTTTTCGATGTATCGCTTAAATTAAATTAGTTTTACGGATGGTCCAGTGTCAAATATTAATATTATTACATAGTTATAATGACTGTTCTTCTTTTTTAATGAATTATCCTTTGATATAACCGGTCTGAAGTTGATACTTTATGTACAATGACGTACGATTCTCGAATGTCCTGGAGAAGATATATTTAATTACAAATTTTATTAATTTGTTTAAAATCATTTTAAAAACGAACAAAAAAAATATACTAAACTGTTTTTAAAATTTAAACAGTGTATTACTGTAACCTAGTTACTGTACATTATTTTAAAATATAAATAACGAAAAAATGATTTGTCAAAATATGAGGGTCTCGGGTTCAAATTCCAGGAAGATCCATGAATTTTTCACAAATCCTTTCTCCGTATTAAAATATTGTTTGCAAATTAATAAATTATAAGTTTTATCAAACATTTTTACTATTTATTCGTTTTTCAAATGAATTAAAGTCATAAAAAATGTTATTGTTAAGTATTTCATTCTACTACTTGTAGTAGTTGTAGTCATATTGTTAATACTGTTAATACTAATCAGCCATTACAACTATGTTAAACTATTTTTTAGTACACTGCACTATACGATTAAATTTAGAAGCCTCATTTGAACACACTGGTACATACAATAATATCTTACAACTTTACAATATTGTAGTATCATTCTATTAGCATTATTTAACATAAGTTAATGTAAAAAGTAATAAATTAATAATAAATAATGATTTCATCATGCTATTAGAACAATATTATTCGAAAATTTATGAAAAATTTATGTTATACACATTTTGTAGCGACACATAATTGTAAGAACACTTTTAACATGTGATAAAATTTGTTATCCCCGAAAAAGATGCTACAATTTTCTAAGTCTGTGATTGCAATACTAGATGATTATGTACAAATTATACAGAAAAAGTTTTATGACCTCAAAATTGTAGCTCTTCTTCAGGGGGAATGTTAGTGAAACATTTGCTTCACACAATACGAGATTTTTAATTTTTTTATAATTTTGAACATTTAAGATTTAAATTTAGGGATCATCCACTATTTTTCATATAAAATGAAAGCGCCCTGCAATCCTACAAATGGGGTCATTTCACATTTTCTGATTTATTTTTTTCTTGAAAGGTCAAATTAAATATGTAGACGTGGCATGTCCACAATGATGTTTAAATGTAGTGGTAATCCAACTCCACTACGTGACACAAAACTGTATACTCCAAAGAGAGATACATTAGCGGTTAAAGTGGAAGATAATGTTACCAATTGGATAGTTCGGCCATATCACAGTGGGTAGAGCGTTACTCCGGCAAAATAAAGGTCCTTGGTTCAAATTCAGGTGCCTGACATCTTTTCACACTTTCATAATTTATTTCGTAAATATGTAGGTGTATGTTTTACTTCTTACAAGTCTTTAGAATCAGAGATATGATTTTTAATAGTTGCCTTTAATTTCAACGCTGACGTCACAGTTTCACGCATACGACAGTCGAGCTCTACCGGTTTAGATTGGAACTATGATTGTTTGGTTTGGTATTTATTTAAATAAATGTTTTATTTACATACCTTATACTGCACTAGTACTTTTAAACTCTGTTGTCACCTGTCACAATTTAGGTGAGATTGCTCTTTTGTGTTTACAACGGCTAAAACGGAAATCAAAGCGAGCATAAATGTGTGTGCGTGTGTGAGGAGAAATGTCTTCATGTGAGTATGAAGCCGTGACGTCACAAATTTAGTCTATGTGTACACAAGTTTGTTTGCAAATTTAAGGGGTAATGCCTAAAATTTGAGACTAGACATTTTCCAATACCAAATATATTAAGCGTTAGAACATTGGTTTTTATTTGACATTTAGAAACACGCAGTAATGTTACTTTTCATCATTCATGATTTGAGTTTTCTAAGTTGTTTGTATCAGAATTGTATCGCAAACTATTAATTGAACGTATGTATGAGTTATTTCAAAAGGAAATAAATTTATTGCAGATTATTTTTTAACATGTACAAAAAATTACTATATATCGCTACATTATACGTTGAGAAGAAAACATTTTTTTTAAAACACAAATCAGGGTTTGGTAGAAAAGCCACAAAAATGACAAAAGCCAACAACCGTCGACTGGATGAGCAAGTTAACAAGTCTGGAATCTCAACGAGAATGCTGGCTAAAATATTTAAATGGACATATTGCCAGGACACTAAGAAATAAATGCAACATTAGATACACAAATAAGATTGCCATCCTCGAGAGAATTGAGGATCAAATGCAAAAAATATGTTCCAGATGTTGGTGATTCCCGGAAAAAAATTCCGGAAAATGTTTCATTTTTAATGATGAGTTATTTTCCTTTTGAGAACTCTAATAAAAATGCAAATGTAGGGTTTTACAATGGGACTATTCCTGATGAAGTTCAAGTAAAAACCAAGAAGAAATTCGAAAAGATATTTTCGAATTGTTGGCAATTTCGCCTTTAGGGATTTCCAAACCATTTTTTATCCTTCACTCCTGGAAATCAATTAGTATGCATTTTTAAATAAATGCACTAAGGCTTGTCCCTTTTTATTAAAAAATATGTTAGCAACAATTATTTAAATTTAGCCAGAGTTAAGTTCATCATATTAAGCCAAAACCGTGGCAAGTGTATTTGTCGTTCAAAACGTCATTTTTATTGCAAACAACTGTAATCCATCTTGTGTACCCGAATTGTGCCCAATGGGAATTTTTTGGTCAATAGAGAATGGTTTACATAAAAGGTTGACAAGCAAAAATTGAGACCGAGCTTCAGAATCGCATTAAATACTTTATCATAAAAGTTGATCTTAACCTTGTACAAAAGGTGGTTGAAGGCGTATTAAAAAAATTGAACCTCGTTTGGCGTACTGGAATTATTTAGTTATTCTGTTTATTTCTCATAATGAACCACAAATATAGGTTTTAAAAAATAGTTAAAATGGTTTGTATTTTACTACGTGTTTACTTTTTATGTTCATTCAAAACTAGTCTCAAATTTTATGCATCACCCCTTATGAATGAAAAGTCACATATTAAAAATTATTTTATATTACTACATTTATTAAATGACATGGATTTCACTTTATCGTCAATTTTTTTTAAAATAACCCCATCTTTAGACTTTAATTTCATTTTGCTCTCAGACAGTGGAGTTGGCTATTTCAACTCTTGTACATATTATTAGAGTTACTGAAGTACATATTGCTGTATATACTCAGAAAAAAAAATATTAATCTCCCTCGTATTGTGTGAAGTTGAATTCAGACTAATGTAAGTTACAATAATAGGGTGAGCCCGGCCCGAGCCATAACCTCCAGCGTGTTATTACACTGCTTAGTGGTTAGCTGGCGTCATCATCATCATCATCATCAATTCATCACTCGTAATCACTTTCCACCCGGTTCTTCAACTCCTCCTGCCATTTGCCAATGCCAGACATCGAAAGCATCACAAAACAGATATCTCAGATGAGTTAAATCAGCTATTGCTGTACTTACTTTTGATTTGTCGTCTGTGTACACAGCATGCAAGAAAATAAGCGCCGTTAAGGGTTCGCATTCGCATGCCAAAATAATCCGAGGAATGCTTTTCCGATCTTCTAATCAGTTGTAAAGTAGTAAATATACATTAGATAGATTCAAATTTATTAAATATGCCTTTACACTTTTTCAATTTTCAGATAAATAATTATTAAAATAAATGAGCATTCCCTCAATTTAGGAATATTTTTTTCTTAAATCATATCAAATAAATATATTTTAACGTAGTTTTGCTAGTATTACGTGAAAAATATATCATGGTATTTCAAATACTGTTAAAAAAATAATATTTTAGATTCTAGGTATTCTGTATGGGATCTGCATAAAATGACACACAGAGTAGTGACCTGCACAGCCGAACATAGGATTTTAACATGTAAAATCAGACTTTCCTAATTTCCTGCTTCCTTAATTATTTTAGGTAAAAAAGCTTCAAATAAAAATTGTAGAGCATAAAATTCTACACCTGAATCAATAAGCAAAATTAATTTTGTAGACTTTTGTAACGGCAGAAATGAGGTATGAAAATATGAAAAATCACTTCAAAAATAGCAATAGTCCTGGAATTGAGACAAAATAAATAACAAATGTTTAACGGTTCATCTGTCCTGTTAGGGTAATATATTTTTATTAGGTATAATTACTAATTTCTGTTCCAATTAACAATTATCTGTTAATTTAAATTGATATTTGTTTACTTGAACAGAAATTACAAATAATAATAAAAATAAATTGACCTAGCTTGACAGACAAATCGTTAGCATTTGTTAATTTTTTGTTTCAATTCCATGGCTATAGCTATTTTTGGGGTGATTTTCGATATTTTCATACCTAATTTCTGCCGTCACAGACTATACAAAATTAATTTTGCTTATTGATTCAGATGCAGAATTTTATGTCATACAACTTTGAAACTTTTTTACGTAAAATAATTAAGGAAGCAGGAAATTACGTGAGTCTTATTTTACATGTTAAAATCCTATGTTCGGCTGTGGCGATCACCAGCCTGTATATATGCAATGGTAAATTTTATCTATCAAAAATTATCCATGCCATTTAGTCAACTAACAATTTTTAATTTCGTCAGCCGCTTAAAATGGGGGCGGTGGTTGCTGGTATACCGTTTCATATTTTAGAGGCACTTTAAATTACTATTTGAAAGAAAAATTCACAAATGCCATACATATATGTTTTATATTGGGGGTATTAGAACAGTTGAAAGTTGCGCCATTTGCAGTGGTGCCATCTTTATTATGGTATTTTGTCTGGATCCAGTTTTATTTAAATATTTATTGAAAATTACATGGAAATATGTAATCCCCTTATGAAAAAATTGTTGTAACGGCGATGTAAATGTTTAAAACATTGAACCATGCACCATGCACCCCTATCATATCATCTGGCACTTACGATTATTTCATAGTAATTTGCATACTAAATTATACGTAAATTTGCAACTTTGTAACCAACGATTGGCTATAAATGTGGTTTGATAGCAAATGGGGTCTTACCAAAAAAAAGTTTCATATGTAAAATTCACAGCAATAAAAGGCTTTAGCGCCCCCTGTATCGATTGAAAACGTCTGGCATTTATTATCGGCTACCATTTACATACACATAATGGCATTTTATGCAGGTCCCATACAGAATACCTAGATTCCAAAATATCAATTTTTTAAAGTTTTGGATCAGTACCCACAGCTGGGTAGATGGTTTTTTTCCGGGGAAGACAGCAAATCGTTCTCCAGGGTATTTTAAGTGAGCACTAAAAGTGAGTATTTGGAATACCATGATACATTTTTTACGTAGCACTAGCCCCTGTTTACTCTAAATACAGCCTGACCAGCGACTCGTGACCGAATAGCTTAGATGCGCAGTAGTCTGGCCTTAAAATTGTGATGGGGATTTCATTTGATTGCTAACAGCCGTAGAGTAAACATCGAGAAAGTACATTTTGAGGCAGAAACATGGAGTTAAATCCAAGTTGGATGAACGCGCAATTTTAAGCCAAAGTCGGGAAACTTTTGTCTCGTAGCATACTCTCCCGAGTAACTATATAGCCATCTCTTTCCCGCCTAATACGTTCACTCTCTGCGCAGTACCCATCCCCACAAATTCGAGTGGCTGTTCAGACTGTAGTATATGAGAGATTTTATTTCTAATAGATATGTATTCCTTTATTGATAAATATAAATGCTCAAACTTAAAAAGAGCAGAAAATTTGCAATTATTTGAAATTGAAAAAGCATACTACATAATATTTTTGTCTTCGTTCGATAAGCATCTAACAGTCAGGTTAATAAACAGAAAATAAATTAAGACCCTACGTACCAACTCAAGTATATATACGTCATATCAGTATAATAAAAAAATTATGGTTCATATTCAATATGTCTATAACAACAAAATATAAAACATATTAAATATTGTACATAGTATAAAAATATAAATTAATACAAATAGTGCAAATAATAACTAATACTACACACAAAATATTATGATATAAATAAATAATAATAAATTAATGAATTACGCTGCAAATATTATTAGCAAGCAAATGCACACATCACCACCAGAAATAAGTAAGAAATACTAAAACTAACTAACTACTATACTGTGTACACTGACGAAGAAATTTTATAGCGAAATTTTAGTGGGTATGAAATTACAAACATTCAGAACTTGTTTTCAGTTTAAAAACTTTATTATTTAGTTTGTAATTTCATGGTACGTCATCAGTGTAATAACACCCCGTTTTCATAATTGATACAATTTATGAAACGAGCTAATTGTGATGTGTGGTGACTATATCAACGAGAGATTCAATTACCTACTACATATTTTCATAATGATATATTTATAATTTAGAAAACACTCAGTTTATATTAATTACTAAGCGCCATTTTTTATTTATTAATATACATGTACAGTATTAGCTATAAAGATAGCAACAAATAAAAATTAAATTACTCTCAAGTAAGAAGGGGAGTTTTAGAAGTAAATTACAGGATTAATTTTTATAAAATTTTGTCAGGACAAAAATAGTAACTACTTAAAATACTGTACTATATATATTCGAGTTAAAAATGGACATGGTAGCGATAGCACGTCGGAGCAAGCCCGCTTTACACACATAAAATTTATGAATTAGTTTTGTTTCGTGCAAGACAGCTCGAAACATCAAAATTTGATCATTTTTAATACTTTAGTAAATAAACAAGTCACATAAAGGAGTACAATAGTATAGTATATAATAATATAAAAATCACAGCTTAGACTTCTGTACTGACTACAACTCTGAACTTCATTTCACGTAAGAAAATAGTGTTGATTTAGATAGGGATATAAATTCTGCTGTTTGATAGGTCAGAATGCAAACCTAACACAAAAACGAAAAAAAAAATCACCTGTCAGTTTTCAGTTATCAAATAAAATCTACAGAATTAAATGATGTTTAACCACCTTTTGTTGTAATTTTTAATATTCAGGTCTTGTACATTTTTACAGATAAAAAATTATTATTGACTAAGTTTGGCTTCACGAATTTAAATTATTTATTTGATGCATGTAAAAACGTTCGGGGCTCAAGCGCCATCTACTATTTTCTTGCGTGAAATGAAGTATAGCTCTTACGACATTCAACAGCTGCTGAAACGTTTTGTTACATATTTTTTCGCTATTGTAAACTTGGTTTCCATTTAGACCAACCAAAAAGCTGGAATAGTAAACCCTATCGTAGTCCATTTTTCACTGGAATAGACTATAGTGGTTACAAATCATGGGTGGTATAGTTTGATTCACGAAAGATGACCGCCTGATATAATATATTGCTTGCAGATAACTTCACTGTATTTCGTATGTATAGGCGTGCAACATGAAACATTTATGGATATATTTTAACTGAAAAAATAAGTATAATTTATTTGAAAATGATTAAATAATGCCTTTCTCAAAAATCAATGTTTTTTTGCAAAACACAAAAACATAGACTTGGCATAAACCATGAAATAATAATTTGATTTAAAAGTCATCGACACTGGGTAAACATCAACAGTGTAGTGTAGTAGATAAATCGTTATTCCTTTTACGGAATATAAAATTATTTGAAATAATTGTAGTTTATTTTCGTACCATCCTTTGGCAGTACTGAGAAGAACCATGTTATGTCAAATAATTTTATATTCCGTAAAAGGAATAAGGATTGACTTAGAAATAATTCTAAATTCATTAACATACACATTTCTTAACCAGTATAGATTTTTCTTCCTTTTTAAAAAATAAATAACACCCAATAATTTCTACAAGTTATATTTCACTTTATAAGTTTTTTTCAGGTTGATGACGTACGTCTATATCTGTAACTCTATAACATACGTCATTATTATTTGTAGTGTGATAGAAAGAAATGTCACCATTTACGTATATCTGTCACACAACATAAATTACAAAGATATACGTCAAATAATCTTTCTCTTTTTGACATGAAATGTTGCTAAGCTACTGCTGTATAAAGTGCTATGTATTTTTTCTTCGAACAAGTGACCTTGAATAGTCAATGATTATTATACTTGCCGTCAAATAAATATGGACTGGAGAATTCTACACTGTTGCCAATTCACTGGACATGTTGAAAATGTTATGAAGAAACGGCAACACCGCATGGCAAAGTACAGGGTGCGGAGAAGGGAAATAATTGAGCATCAAATCCATATTCATTTGACGGCGAGTATAATCATCTTTCGTGAATCCAACTATAATAAGACTGGATTCAGTGAGATTAGAAAAATAATAATGCGATTGTATTAAAATGATGTTTCACAAAATGATACTGTGAAAACATTTAATTTATCCAATTGCAGTTTTTGAAGTAAAAATACTATTGAACCTTCTCAATTTATGCCTATTTTATTTGTCAAGTTATAATATTTTGTATATATTTTTAATTTAAATTATTGCGAAGCATATTTGTGTAATTGAATCTCTTGTTGTATTATATTGAGGGTGAACTTTATTTTCTGTGACTCACCATCTCGGACGTGAGGCAGTTGAGGGCTCGCTCCACAGCTTGCTTGTGATGGCCTTGACTTGCCGCCACGGCAGAATGGCGAACGGGGGTCGTTGGACAGCCTGCACAATGTCCACATATCTCTTCTGCTTTCTGGGCTTTCTGCCTACCACCCCTCTCATACACCCAACCCCTCACCAAGACTCACAAACTCACGGAAAAACTTTTACTTTATATTAAATAAATACCAAATGTTAGAGGTACATTCACAATCACTTTAGACTTTATACCCTGCCTAATATGCACTTTAGTTGTTCCTGAAATTAATACTAATGTAGATAGAACTTCAAATGCAACCCTTCGAAAACAAATAAATAACGAATTTTTATGACTTCTAAGTACTTCATTTTAAAAAAATATTGTTCTTTAAAGTCTCTCCAATTTTACAATGATTATTATGTTTTAAATATAATGCTATATATGTTTTTATTTTCTTCTTCTTATTTAAAAAAAAAACATTCTTTTTACGAGTAGTTCAGTTCTATTCAGTACAAGGTAAGATCAGTTCATTTCTCACAATAGCAATTTAAAAGTATACTATGTTTGAATGGGCGTCGAATTACACTACCTGTGACGGAACTGGAAAGATATATTTTTTTGACTATTATTATTTCTATTTGGGCACACTAGCACAAAACTCTTTTCTACAATTATATTTGGGTCTTTACAAAATATAAATATTAGTAATATGGATAGAACTAGTAGCTAGTATATAATTGTAAGCCACTCTCTCATTGGTATGTAGTTTTCTGACGTCATCAGGCGAAAGCAATTTCAAAATTGTATATTTATGTAATTTTCTCATAAATAAAGAATAATATGTAAGAAAATAAAACATATGGGTAAAATATTTTCTTATTCTTTTGACTAAAGCAAAGAAAAAAAAATCGTGCAACACCTCATTAATTATTGAAATTTGTGTAATATTGTAAAAAAGTCACGCGATCTGTAACAGAATGTGACGTCAGAGTACATACACTTTAACATGTGACAAACTATCACCTATTTTGATAACGTAGGTGATTTATTTATTTACAAAAGTGACCATACAACAGGACAAGGTTCTAATAACAGTACAGCACAGTTATAATAAATAACACAAAAAAAAACTTGTTACAGACAACAAATACGGGGCAAATTAGCTGGTGGACAAACTGTTTTCTTATTGGCTGAATGACATGTTGTATATGTACTCCGACGTCACAGGAACGGTGGGGGGGGGGGTTGTTTTTCATTAGTATTTTTCGCGCCAAATTTTTTTAGTTAATTATTACTATGAAAAATAATGCAAAAACATTTGAAATACTTTTTAAAAAATGTAAAACCGCCTCATTATCAAAGCATTGTTTACAGCGCCTCTCTTGGGATAAATACGCGATTACAATGCGCATGCGAATTCATTCCCGACTTAAAATGGAAGCTTGGACCTTGCAAAATTTTCGTTGTAAATGGTTACATGAAAATGCTTAGCTAAATTTTTTAAGCTATAGTATTCTTCACGTGAGATGGCATTCCTTTATACAGGGTGTCGACGGTCAGGTGTGAAGATATGGATTTTACATGGGATTTTAATTTTATGCGATTTCCTGCTCTCCTATCATATTACGACAAAGTGTAGAGTACAAAGTTGTATAGAATTAAAGGTTTCATATAAAAATGTTTTTACATTTTTATTATGTTTCTGGTTTCGTCACAAATTTAAAAAGTAATTTCAAAATTTCTGTTATTTCGTAGCAATTTTTCTTTTTTCTGGTTTTCGGAAATTATTAATAAACGTCAAACATCAATCTGACTTATGGAAAATAAATCCCGTTTCTTCGATAATTATTTACACCACAATAATTCTTTATAATAATGACATGTTTCATATTTAATTTTTATAAAAATATTTTTGACAGAATATGAATAAAATAATATTGTTTTCTAAATTGCCATAAGTCACGGCTATTGCTTCTAATTAACGGAACTTTTGAAATTTATTTTTAAAATTAAGAAGATACTAACACCATAATAACAGGTTTGTGTATAACTTTTCTGTATAACTTTGCACTCTACAGTTTTTGCCGTAAAATGAACAGGAGAGCAGGAAATTGCATAAAACAAAAATCCCATGTTAAATTCCTGTTAGCACCTGATCGTCAACACCTTGAATGTAGTCCAAATCGCTCTATAACCCGTGGTGCCACCTAATAGGAAACTACTTTTTTTGAATCAAGAAACGCACACATGCACACTAGGCCATTATTCTAGCTCTTTCGATAGTTTTTTTATAGTATTATTAATAAATCATGTAAAACAAAACACAAGACACAGAAATGCTAAAATATACGGCAATATAACCAATGTGACAATAATATACTCCTTCCATTACGTATGTATTCAATAATCATATACCTTTTATTGCTCAAAGCCATTCTCACGTAAAGATTTACTATAGTATGAAATTTGATTGTGAATGTACCTAAAATTTTCTAGCTTTCTTAAGTCTGGTTTTATCCGTAAACTTGTCAATCTTTCCTTACTATAGTTTGACTTTTTCTTATCTATTTTTATTAGTTCAGTTTTAATATTTTGAATTTAGTTCAATCAAATAATAATAAAAACAAAACTATTATAAAGAAGTATAAATAGTAGAGCTACTAATCAAGCTTTTATAAGAAATTAATAATTAAATTCATGCTCAACAATTATAGAAAATTTATTACCTATAAAAGCATTGTACTTTTCTTTAGTTTACGGGTCACTAAAATATTGTTCAGTTAGAATAACACTAAGAAAATATAACCTAATTCTATATACAATAATATATTCAAATATTATCTGTACCATATATCCAATATATTCTTTATAAATATTATTTATTTGTTCCTAATCTATAACAAATAACCAATATCAACATTTCGTAATTTTAGGAATTAATAATTCAACCAATTTATTATTCTTCTTTGCAGAAATTGTAGATTCTTCTAAACAAAATCAAAACGAAACGTCTGATACCATCTAGTAATCATTTCTGAACTAATATTGTTAAAAATTCCAGCAAAGACTCGTTTCCTAGCTCAATTATTAACATGAAAGAAAATAGTAGTTCGCATCGCGTAGTAATTTTTGTACATAAATATGTTCAACGCTCAAACAAGTAGATCTATATATTTCAATTTCAAACAAGAATTATAAGCAACAATCTAAAAATAGAACTTTGGTTTGTGCAAGTATGTTACATCCTAATGTTAACGCGCGCTGGAAATCATAAATGCAGATTTTATTGATATTTAATTTTGTTGAATATTATTTATAAAAATTATGAATTGGGGATGGTGCTGCCATATAGCGACAAAAAAAGAACTACATATATTTTTTCTAAAAATGTAAAAATGTACATAATATACTTAGCTCATAAAATGTTTAAATGGTTTAATTTATAAAACGTCCATTATTAGTCCAAATAAATCAGTTGATTAATACAATAACCAATGCCAATACATTGTATATTATTTTTATAAAAATGAACTTTTAATATATGATATATTTGATATTTGTGTACATTTTTTTATGTAATATCGGTTATTAGTCCAAATAAATCCGTCGATTAATGCAAGGACAACCAATGTCATCACTTCGTACTATGTTATTAGTTTTTGAACTATTAATATTATAGATAAAATATATTTGATATTGTATATGTCATTTTTTTATGAAAGGTCAGTTATTAGTCCAAATAAATCAGTGGATTAATGCACAATAACCAAGGTCAATACATTGTATATTATTTTAATGCAAATTAGCAACGAAATTTTAATATTATATTTCATATAGTGTTCATTAAATTCTTTTTTATGAAATGTCGGTTATTGTACTTCATTTCACCTAAGAAAATAGTAGATGGCGCTTGATAGCCGACCGTTTTTTTTACATGCATTAAATAAATAATTTAAATTCGTGAAACCAAACTTTGTCAATAATAATAAATATTTTTATCTGTAAAAATGGTACAAGACCTGAATATTAAAAATTACAACAAAACTTAGTTCAACATCACTTAGTTCTGTAGCTTTTATTTCATAACTGACATCTGACAGGTGATATTTTTTGTATTCTGACCAATCAAAGGGCAGAATTCATATCCCTATCTAAACCAACGCTATTTTCTTACGTGAAATGAAGTATAGTCTAAATAAATCTGTGGATTACTGTAAGAACAATCAATGTCAATACTACGTACAGTGGTGGACAGAAAAAAATAGGACAAGTCGAAAAATCAAGTAAACTTTCTTCTATAAGATTTAGTTGCTTGAATTTGGCTTTACAGTTATGACATTTGTCACTTTGATTGTCAAAAATTGAATTGTCAAATCGAAGTAAAAAAAATGTCTCAAATTAGTGATATTGTGAAGTGTTCGGTCATTTTTAAAACGAAAGAAGGAATGCCGACCAGACAAATTGACCAGCGCTATAATATTAATAAAAATTCTGTCACTAAAATTTTAAATAAGTGGGGTTGTCAAGGATCAGTTTACACTAGAAAAAAATACTGTCCTATTTTTTTCTGTCCACCACTGTACCTATGTTATTTTTTTATGACAATTAGTTTTTTGAGATAAAATATATTTGATATTGTAATGTATGAATCAATTTTGTTTAAGAAATATCTGTTATTAGTCCAAATAAATCTGTAGGTTATTGCAAGAATAACCAATGTCAACACTAAGTATGTACCTATATTATTTTACGACAATTAATTTGTGAACTATTAATATTATAGATAAAATATATTTGATATTGTATCGTATACATCATTTTTTTTATGAAATATCGGTTATTAGTCCAAATAAATCTATGGCTTAATATAAGAACAACCAATTTTAACATATCTATAAACTTTTAATATTATAGATATATTTGATATTGCACGAATCTTATTTTGAAAATATTGTTAACTAGCAATACCTATTTTTTTTAGATTCTTTATATTATTACTTCATGTCTTTGTATTCTTACCGATTATAGGATACAGATAATATGTACTACGTCTTATAAAACTGTAATGTTTGAAAAGTACAATAAAGTGTTTTTTTTATCTAAGTGTGAATGCATGTAGCTTAGCTATAGGGAATTGTGGTGAAGTGACAAGACAGTATCATGCATCTAACTCACCCATATCCCCACTACTGGACGATTCGGTAAAGGATGGCGTACCCTCTGTCCAGGTGGGCGTGGAGCCCTCCACGGACGCGGGAGGTGTCCACGCCATGCCCCGAGAATGACCCGCACCCGAACTGCCGCTTTCCACACTCAGGGAGGACTTGTTTTCTGCGCGGGACTCCAGGCGCACGTCCGTTATACTAAAAAGAATTTATTCTCAATAAATGACAGTCAATGAGTCTATAACTTTTAATAAATCCTAAATATTTTCATTCTCATTAAAACGTAATTAGGACGAACGATTATTACGATGGACTCATAGAAATATAAATAAATCGTGGCATTCCTATTGTATACGAGATCTGTTCAGAAAATAACCTAACATTTTAAATTATGAGCCAACGGAGATATTTAGTGATATGTGATTGGCAGAATTGCATTGCGCATAATCTCCTCTGTAACCACATGGTCTTGGATTGTTGATATATCGTTTAGTTTTCGTGATATTGTTATTTGAGTGCAACGTGTCTAAGTGTTAGTAGCGATTTTCTGGAGCAACGACGCAACGTAAAATTTTGCGCAAAACTAGGGAAAACTTCTGGGTCGTACGCAATGTTACGAATGGTTTTCACGATTTAAAAGTGGTCCTCAGTCAATTGAAGATTATCCTCGACCAGGAAGGCCTTCGACTTCAACTGATGACTCCCATATTCAAAAAATCAACAATTTGGTGTGTGAAAATCACAGATTGACTGTCAGAGACATTGCGGAAGAAGTTAGCATCTCAACTAGGTCATGCCATGAAATTTTGACTGAAAAATTAAACACGCATCGAGTTGCAGCAAAAATTGTTCCTCATTTGATGACCGAACACCAGAAAGAAAATCGGCAACTCCTTGAACATGCCAATGACGATGAAACATTCATGCAAAGGATCATAACGGGAGGCGAATTAAAATCAACGCTGAAAGGACGCCGTTTTCAGATTATTGATGACATCAAAGCAAATTCGTCACAGATCTAATGGTCATTTCAAATGAAGCTATCCAGGACTGCCTCGCGAAATACCGCTGGGAAAAGTGTGTGAATTGGGGAGGGGAGTACTTTGAAGGAGACAAGGACTAATAATCTATAAATTTAATAATACAGTATTTTCTGAACAAACCTGGTACATACGTTTTAAAACTTATAAAACACGAAAGATATTTAGTCTCATATATCTGAGACGCATCCCGCAACTTTCGAAGGGTTAAATGCCCTTTTTTTTTTTTTCGAAGAGTATTTTGCAAATATATTATTATTATTTATTGTTGTATGAGTAGAATAAATTTCTCACCTAACAGCATCTTCTCGATGGTATTTGTTGACCGATACATGCGCGACTCTCTGTCGAATGGGCGTAGTTCCCGGTACTGACATAGTGGTCGCCGCTCTTTGTTCTAATACCTCTTCAAATGTGGGAGGCGGAGTGCTACAGCAAGATGGCGCTAGACCTGCGAAAATTTTGGGGCTTAGCGCTACGGAAAAGCCGGGGATAAGGGCACTCCTTCGTACAAAATAATAATATGATTTTTAGTATTATATAAATAAACAATGAGAAATTTTGAAATTATTTAATATATACTATATAGTTTGCAGCAAAATTTTTGAAAGATGTCCGATCAAGGTCATCTACGACTTGTATGAATTAAGATTTTTGCTCCGCCCATTCTGACAAATTCAATAGTGTCGTTTGCTTAATTTTTACGAGGGTACATAAGATACTACTTATGTTACAGTAAAAGCATTCAAAATTCAAAAATAAGTCAACTGGTAAGTTTATTAGCAAATGTAAAACCAAATATGTGAAAAATAAGGTACTGATTAGATTACTGTCAATGTCAGTGACACTGACAGAAAATAACGTTATTCATACGGTTATGAATCAAGGTAATGTATCTGAATTAATAAATAAACTTACATTACAGCGAAAGTATTATCAACAACGAGCATCGTTTTAAAATGAAATGTCGTATCTTTGTAAAGAAGAGAGATAAATGTATGGCAATTTGTTAATTCGTTCATGATACAAATGACCTTGATCGGACATCTGTATCATGAACGAATTAACATATTGGCATACATTTATCCCTTTCCTTTGCAAAGGCTATAAGCGTGTGCGATAAGGATATATATATATATATAACACCCTTGTCTTTCAAAAATTTATATTGTTTCCACTAAGCTAGGACATTCCACTTTAAAACGATGCTCGTTGTTGATAATACTTTCGCTGTAACGTAAATTTATTAATTCAGATACATTACCTTAATTCATAGCCGTACGAATAACGTTATTTTCTGTCAGTCATTGACATTGTGTCAGTATCTTATTTTTCACATATTTGGTTTTACATTTGCTAATAAACATACGTTAACTTATTTTTGAATTTTGAATGCTTTTATTGTTAACATGTATTTTTATAATAATAAAATAACAGTAGTATCTTACGTACCCTCATAAAAACTAAGCAAACGACACTACTGAATTTGTCATAATGCGCGGAGCAAAAATCTAAATTCATAAAATTCGTAGACGACCTTGATCGGACATCTTTCAAAATTTTTACTGTACATATTTTATTTATGTAGAAGTTTCAGTATTTAGTATAATAACATATTAGAACCAAACAAAAATTGGGAGTGTATATTTTGAGGTAAATTAATATTTTTGACGTAACCGCAAATAGCCAACGACATAAAAATTGATCTGTCTATAGAACGTTGAAACTCTTATATTTATAGTCTGACTTTCTAATGAGAGGATTAACCGCATCCCAGCAGAGGGATAGTTGGTGCGCGTAAGTTGAGACCGACCTTTACGACACTGATGTATGTGTTCGTGCGAGTGGTACAGTTAAAAAAAAAACTTTTCTACGGAAAAATAAAGAAAATTCATGTGTTACAGTGTTTGATATTAGCTTTTAAGTATTTTGATGCAATCTGTGTATATAATATAATGTTAAAAAATATAAGTTATTGCAAATATAAACTGCATTAGCTTAATTTTTATTTTGAATATAGAACAAGTTTTTGAATAGGTAGACTCGAGTGACAACTACCTTAATATCAAAATACATTTAAATTCAGCGCATACAATTCTGTATCAGCCATGTTTGTGACTTGATGGACACTGGTACATGCTATTGGCTAAACGGCTGTTCGAACGCGCAAGCCACGCTTCCGCCATGTTCAGCTCTAGAAACGTATGTTCTCGGTGTAGATGACGTCACACGCGTCGTCGTCTTTCTCAAACCTCATTAACCTTAAATATTTTTTTTCTGGCGTATTAGAAATTTTTCGGCGAAAATATGGGTCTAATAATTTTATGTACAGATTAACGTACCTATTAAAAAATGAAAAAAAAAACAAACTAGGAAACCCCTATTGAGTCTATGTTTTCAACTCTGAACTAATCGCGTGGCCGTTATACCTGTTACCCAAAGCCGGAATTTTCTGTATATAAATTAGTTTTGATCAACTCTTATGCTGGCGATTATATTAAAAATTATCGCTAATATATGTACGGTGCAATTGTACAAAAACATTTACATTTTCTCCTGTAAGAAACAAAACCATGCGAACAAAAACATCACGAACTACAACATAAACTAAAAACGGAAAAATGGTCACAAAAGCATGATGATGAGGAAAAGTCTAAACAAGATCTCCCAAATATTTGCTGCAACTAGGCTCATCTTCTCTGAATTTTGTCGTCTTCATTTCCTTTTTTAAACTCAGTTTCGAATTATAAACTTCATATCCATATTTGCGATTCAAATTTTTCGTTTCTATTCTTAATAAATCATCCACTTGTTCCACTGTTGGTGATGAAGAATTTATAACAATTTTTGGAACTTTTCTTTCGGAATATGCAAAAGTTCCTTTGAAATTTGCGTTAGGTGGGAACTTAAATTTGAACTTTTCTTGCAAAGTTGTTGTAGGTTGTTGTTTTTCATGATCAAATATGGTTTTAAGATGCTTTACTTTTGAGCCATAAGATGGCGGTATGTGTTTTTTGAATCGCAAGGAAAAACTTTTAACAAATTGTTTTGATTTTGAGTATTTGTCTGCTTCTGATTTGGATCTTTTGGTTTTACAAGATATTTCCTGGATCTGGGGAGATTGTTGCTGGATCTGGGGATTTTTTTGCTGAATTTTAGGCGATTCTTCTTCGATGTTTAGTTGTATATTGCTACATCTTTCCAGCGGTTTAGCGGTTTCCTGATGTATTATAGCAACAGAAGGCAATGATTCACAATTAAAGAAGCCATGCTTTTCGTTATTAAATATGGCGCTATCGCTCAAATATAATAGATCATGCAATAAATGTCCATTAGTGGCTACCAAGTGTGTGAACACATCCACCCCACCTTTCCCGTTAATGCCACCGCGTTTGACCTTGGGGGTGCCTCTGGGGGGTACCGGGGGAGGTACCTTGGGCTTGTCGGCTGCAGCGCTAGGCCGCCCAACAAGCACGGCGGGGTACGACGACGGTGGGGAAGTCACCGCGGGTGGTGACGAGGCCACTGTGGTGTTAGAAATCGTATAGGCTGGTGGAGAACCTGATTTAGGGTCTTCTGGACTTGCTAACAAGGAAAGGGTCCACACAAAGCAGCATGAAAGATAACAGATGATAAGCTCACATCAATGACTTTAATTGTGATGGAAAATTTCTCAACTAGATATTTTGAAAGAATTTACTATTTTTCTGTACTTCATATGTAAATAAATATATAATCAAATGCGATGATGAATGTGGACGAGGCGAAAGAAACGTTTACACAGGAATGTGTGGCGAAGGATGACTGTTGCTTGAGATTGTGGTCCGAATGCCGTATTTCGCTTAATAGACGATGTGCACATTTTGAACGTCAGCGCCTCTAACGGCTACTTTATTACTTTTAGATACCCAATAAATTTTAACATTTCGAGATGATAAATTTACAACTTTATTTTGAGTTTTGCCTTTATGTATTTATATTATACATCATAATATATTGAAATGAATAAATAAATTAGTTAAAATGCTATATGTGATGTGACTAATTCAAAAAAGTTAAAATTATCATATTTAGTTTTATATTACATTTTATAATATTAGTTAAATATTACAAAATGCACCGCACACAGAAATTGCAATTAAAGCGCTGGAGAACTTGGATGATGTAAACATATTTATCTAATATATTCGCAATAACGGAAGAAGATTCTTCATTAAAAATATACCAGGTTCTAAATGGAATCAGTGGCACAAGCTCGGAAAGGAAAATAACACGATAAATACGAACCCTGTGAATTTCTACATTCTACCTGACCATTAACATTACATGGTACATAATCTAAAATAAATAGACGAATTATGTCAAAAATAGACTTCTATTTTATACAACTGCAAATATTATACAATTTTAAGACATTTTTCTGCCTCTTGTATTACATCTTGTTCAAATATTATCTTAAAAAACACATTTTTGTACAATTCATTGTTTTAATCATATGATCAGTGTTTGAATTTTAGTATCTTTTGAAATGAGAAAATATGTAAACCTAAATGAATTTTTCATGTTAGCAAAAGATATCTCTTGAAAAGTTATTTTATTAAGCATCTATTCCTCATATAATAATAGTCCTATTATTCACATACAATGCAAATATTTAATAAAATAGAAATTGCAAAATTATTCTAACAAAACATAACCTTGTTAAATTAACAAAACGATCCAAAACTTTCATTTTGTCTGATGTCGGCGCTGACTACTTTTATGCACACCGCCTACATACCGGATGTCTATTTTTTATGGAATTTTCATATGGCTATAATTCCTGCCCTAGTATTTTTAGTACAAAAGTGGAGACATAAAAGATTCAGAATTAAAAAAAAATTAAATAAACAAGGGACTTATGTAATTTGTCTCTTTCAAAATAACTAGTGTCTAAGTAAGTCATGAAATTCTTATCCAACATTATTGTCCTTAAAATGGTAACACTCATCCACATGTGCTTCGTGAAAACCTAAAAGCACAAAGCGATGCCAAAGCTTCAAAAAGCAATGATCCATTTTTCTATTCTTGATGTTACACAAGATTAATAATATTAAATACATGATAAGCAATGGACTCACCTACTTTACTGCCATTTTGTTGGCCTGTTGATGGTTGCGCAGCTAGAATGAACCATCACCGTATTAGCGAAGCAACTAGATTATTAATCTGACGTTAAGATACATTCACAATTATTCTAGACCCGGCTTAATATGCACTTATGCCATTTATTTAGTCTTATTTATAAAAAATCACGTGAAGTAATTTTCTGTGTAAATCTGTTGTTTATTATATGAATTATAAAGAAAAAATCATCCCCGCGAGGTACTATGACAAGGGGATTGCAGAACAATAACCGTTTTATAAACGTTTCTAAATTATAGTTTCAATAATAATATTTCAACTATGTTTATCTTTGCAGGTTAAAATTATGTTTAGAAATAATTATCAATTTTCCTACATATCAGCGGTCTAGACATTTATAGAGTAGCCAATTAAGTCTATAAGTTATTGCAGGGTTCATAGTTGGTTATGGATGTCATTTTAATTTACGTAAAACCGGATCGTGTAATTATACTTGTAGTCACTTATAAAGACACTTTTCAAGGCACTTGAAAAGGAAAACTTCATCGTGTAATTCAGCCATTACAAATGGTAAACCTTTTTAAAATTTTGCGTACTTGTCAAATAAAAAATTACATTTAAATTTAATTTCCATCTTTTGTGAACAGGGAGTCGAACCGGACCCGAATCCGAAAACCCAAATTAACCAAACAAAAAATTCTAAAACCTGGACTCGAATCCAAACTTTAATTTTCAATTTTAAAAGAACTTAACCCGAATCCGAACCGATATTTCTTAACGGGTTACCCGAAATACATAAGGGTTCACACCATGGTAAATATTTACCTAACTCTTCAATTCTTTGTAAGATGAAAATCATAATATAGAAACATTTAACTTAAGAGCATTGGAAAAAATACATATGTAATATTGTACCTGAATTGCATACCTTAGTTCGGTTAACCGAAGCGTATTTTTTTTTTTTTTTGGTTTTGATAACCGCAGCGACAACACGAACCTAAAAACATAAAGGTCCGTCTCCCTGGTTGTAAATGCTTAACCTTAAATGGCTAGATGGCAATATATCTGCTTATTGAACAATAATTTGAAGCCAGGAAGCCACCATAAAATTGTATTGTGTTCAAATTTCATTGTGAATGTACCTTCATTGTAAGTAGTGTTATTTGTATGAATGCCAAGCATGATAAAATGTGAATACGTTGTATTATAATTAATAATATAAAATAAATGTATACATTATTGTTTATAATTGTATTTTTTTAATAGTGGGCTCCTACTGTATTTGCTGTGCTGCATTAGCCTAATTTTAATTGATTTTTAAACTGACTCACCACTAGATTCAATTTCTGAATCGTGTGCTCTAAGGGGCCTCGATAACGATTTTCGTTTTGATGGTGAATGTTTCAAAGCTGAAACAAATACAATTAATATTAATTCATAAAGTCTCTTAACCTATATTGTAAATGTATTATCAGCCAAATTGTAAAAAAGCTTTGTAAATTTTAAAATAATTTCATTATCACTAGTGTACAAACGGTGCACTGCTTGTGTTAGTAGTGCAGTAACTATTAATATGTTTAGTGACTGCTAACAAAATTTCAAGTTTTAGTTATTAAAAATTGCGTTCTATTTATTAGACAATCGTGCCACTAACTACAAGCTTTCTAGTCTATTTTTTGTATATTATATGTGATCTACTTATTAAATAAATATTATATATCATGTTAAAGTACAGTGGAGTCTCAATACAGTGAACTAATTAATGCCGGGCCATGTCACAATATTGATTTTATTCAGTTTTTTGAGTTCTTATGAAATAATTTGAGTATATATTTTGTTGTTTTAATTACTTTAATACAAGTTAAATAATCTCGAGAATTATAAGAGATACAATGTCGGTTAAATGGAACTTTTTGTACACCTATTTCCAAAAATTCTCATAGGGGACCAGGTAATGAAAAACTGAAATTAGTTGATTTTTTTCTTTTTCAAATAACTTCTAAACTATTAGTAACGAGAAAAATGTTTCTAATAAAGAAGTTAGATATTTTTTTTGCCTAACCAGTGGTGTACATTTTTTTTATATCGGTAAATTTCCGATATAAAACAAAGTTATATTTTTTTAAATGGAACACAAACTCAATGTTAGTGTCAAAGAAGTACTTATTTTTTCTCTTTTCAATGATATAAATATTTTTATGTTTTGTATTTCTTTTACTTAAAAATTTATTTATTTTTTCCCTTATTTTATAGAAAATTTAGTGTTATTTTGGAAATATTGGTAAGAATTACATTAACAAATATTCGTTTTATTTAAATAATTTATTTCGTTAGAAAAATTTGCTCAAAAATCAATCAAATTCAAATCAAAAAATATTTTTTATCAGGTCGCTCTTGACATGTTATAGTGCAAATTGTAAGTTGTGAGTTTAAAATAAAAATATTTGGCAAGACATAAAATGAATTATAGCAACCAAATAGAATATAATCAATAAAAATAATTATGTTTTTTGTGAAATAATTTATAAAATTCGGAAAAAATAATGTGGAAAATTAAATTTTGAGGGTTAAACAAATACGAAACTCAATAACTCTTACATTATTGAAAAGAGAAAGAAACTAGCATTTTTTGGGACTAAAATTTGAGTTGAGTTCCATTGAAAAAAAAACCAATTTTGTGTTATATCTCGGAAATTTACAAATATAAAAAATTATTTTGTACGCCACCAGCAGTTAGGCACAAAAATGTTTAATTTCTTTATTTGGAACATTTTTCTGAATTACAAATAGTTTAGAAGTTATTTAAAAAAATATTTAGTGCCCTATGAGATTTTTTGGAAAACAAAAGCACATCTGAGATCCCCCCCCCATACATGCACAAAAAGTTCCATTTAACCGACAATGTATCTCTTATACTTCTCGAGATCCCAATGGTGGCAGCTCTAAATGGGACACACTGTAGATGTCAATGAGTTATCCATTGCTAGCATGAAATAAAGTTTTATCGTAAAATTTTGTTTTAAAAACCACTTATAAAGAGCGTTTTCCATTTTTGGATATACTGCCGATTTTAATGTTTTCCTTTTTCCAAGTCCGGTGAAAGTGCAATCGACATTTTTCAAAATTAGTATCCCTTTGTTTTTTTTATTGAACGCCATAAAAATGTAGCTCCTCTACCTGCTTTTAAATGATCCAATATTTCCGCATTTTTCAATTTCAAATGTTTTCTTTAAGGTGGCATTATAAATTACAGTAATTTGTATTCAAACAACAAAACATTAAACAAAGGGAAAAATGCCTAAGAATATATTCTGATCAACTAAGCTGCGCGTTGCTCAAAAGACTATCAGCGAAACTGACGCATTGCGCAGGACTGCTGTATGTTCACTATATTGAGACATTAATTGTTTACTATATGGAGTTCAATATGAAGTCAATGTATTTATTTTTGTGTTCATTATATTGGATAGTCCATTATACAGTGTGTTCACTATTTCACGACTCTACTGATGTTTTAAATTAAACTGTATTCTTTAACATGAAGCAATAAGATTAACTATTTAAAATAAAATGTGCATGTAATACAATTTGTATTTCTAATGTTCATTCAAAAATTGTATATTTTATAAAGACAAAAATGTATAATAAATAGAACGAATATTAAAACGTAATAATATAAACATCAAACAGAAAACAAACAATGAGAATATGTAGTAAAGGAAGCACACTAAGAAAATACAAAACCATTCAAGTTTAGAAAGAAATAACACCAACCAAAGGACAAAAGCAATCAACAAATCTAACAAAACGGACAAACTGACACTCAAACAACACATGTTACAAAGACGACGTGAAATCGGTGGCCACTTTACCTATGTAGCTGGTAACCAATGTGCGGAATTTGCGATGGTTGCCCTTAATCTCGGGCAAATCCACTACACGAAGCGTTAAACACATACACAGAGATCAGAGCTCTCCACTTTATTTACGTTTACATCAACAGTTCACCAATGAAATATATACAACGAACTACGAGCCCAAACTCATCATAGTTCGGCCGGTTTACATTTCTCACAAATTATATCACCTACGCAAATTGTGAGAAATTTCGACTAGTTTAAAATAAAGATTTTGTGACAAGGTGTGAAACAAATGAACGAAATTAACAATTAATAAGCAAATTATGGTCTTCCGAAGTTTGAAAATATAGATGTGACGTCACGAATATAAGTTTGATATAATCAAACTGTTTTCTTCGTTGACCTAAATGTTCTTGAAATATATGCTATTTACAAAAAATAAATGAATATTATGACAATGTGCGCAAGTCTACATGCTTTATAATTGCAAGTGTATTTAAATTATTAAGTTTATGCAAGATATTTATATTAAAATAAAAACAGCTTGAAAACTGTAGTAATGGACCAATAGTCACGTCTCCGTTATTTGAATTTCTCTAATTCCATTGATAGTAGGCTCCTAACTCGGTATTAGTTACATATTTATAGGCGGTCTATGAGTCGCCAATCAAAATAGTATTTGAGTTCAAAAAAGTGACAAGTTGCTATAAGAAAATCGCCCTTAGTTCTGAAATATTTCAATTATATCATTTTATTTCTTTATTATTATTCATTATTAAGCATATACTTTCACTATTTTTTACTAATTTCTCTTAATTCGAGTGAGCTGTAATCCCCAATTTGTTTGTTACATTTGCAGCAATCGCCATCGTTACAATTTTAAACTTACAAATACTGAATATGTTATTCAAGTATCCCGCCATTTAACAATGGGTTACATCGCCTTTATAAGTAATTCCAGCTTTATTTATTAGGAATTGTATCCATAAACTCTGCAGTCTTCCGTTACAGATACGTTTTAATGCACGCCAGTGACGGCTTGTGCCTTTTCAACCAAAGGGGCGAAGCAATTAAAAAGAATAAGAGTCATTTTTTACCTAAACTAAAACTGTCAAGTGTTATAGTCAGCACATTAAAAATGGATCATATAGAAATAAAAAAAGTGTTCTTGGTAACATCAAGTATGTTTTTATGTAACATTTTCTTTGTTTTCAAAAGTATGGAGGGTCATTTGCATGATTTTGAAAGAAAATCATATTTCCTTTGATGCAACAAACCCCACATTGATAAATTTCTACGCTCGAAAACTTATTGCTGTTTTAGCCATTTTTAAATTTGCTCTGAAATGAATCCGTGTGATCACTTAAAAAGGATGATTCAGAAGGGAAAGGTTGTCTAGTGATCACGAAATGAGAAAGTGGGGATAACGAATAGGAAACGAAAAAACATACTTCTTAATCATGATCATTTTGATTATTTAGATTGCGAATCACAGCCCGAAGGAACATGGCTTAAGCCTAGTTTATAAATAATATAATATAAAAGAAAATTAAAAAATTATTATCAATAAAAGTTATTTTGAGTGGCCCGTTTTTCAGTGTAATCCTGTATATTTGAAGTAGAAAGAATTTTATAGAAATTTCTACAATTTGTGTAGGTTTTATAATTTGTTGAAAATATAAGTTGGCTGAACTAGCATTCGCCAGGGCCGTCTTATTAAGTGCGCTGGTAATACGGCAAATAAAATTTATTTATTAACTGTCCAATTTAAATTCGTGAACTGTTGATAATGACTACGCTTACTGCTAAAATATTCTATTAAGTTGTAGAATAAATAGTGAATTACCCAGCTCATAATAAGCAAACCAAAGTTATTTCCGAATAACCGAATTTATAAAATACCAGTTTTAAATTAATATATTTTGTGTTTTGATATCAATAAATTTATTTTGTAGAATATTTTAAAATAAAATATATTTTAAATATTTTGTCGTCAGTATTAATATAAGAATGCTTATTTTAAGCGAGGTACTTGTCTTGTTAGTAAGTGTAAACGTAGTCAGACAGTGAATATACAGTAAAATACTAGCATCAACAATGAATAAATTACTGATGCAGTCATTCTCAGTGATCTACAGGAGTTACAAAGAGTTTATCCTCTACCCATAGTGTGCTCCAACCTGCCAACAATTTACTCTTAGTACATGTTGTGACACAATAACATACAGTACGGTACATCGACATTTATGTCTACGGCGAGAAATGCCTCGCCTAGTAGATATATCAAACTCTGTACAGGAATCAAACAAAGTGACGGAATCCGTGATCCCAATCCTGTACGTGGAAAACAACCAGACGGATTTTCTACGACACCGGGAAGAAGAGAAGTCGAAGATAGAATATAGGACAATACTTACGTGATGGAATTTTCTTAAAAACAGTCTTTGCCATGAAATCTTGGAAACGCTGGGCGTAGAAGCCGGGCCTGTGCACAGACACTGTGTCCTACAATATAAAATAAAAAGCTCACATAAAACTAAAGAGATTAATATTAATTTTGAATCTGAGATAATCAACGAAACAACTTTCTAGCTTCCTTACTTTTATAGATTTCTGTAAATTAATTTAATTCAGGATCATGTTAAAATATTTACTGGATGGTAATAGAAAAATCAACATTGATAACAATTAGACATTTTTATATGACGTTTTTATAGAAACTCTTAAAAATGTAAAAATAAAGATAATTTTAGCGAGAAACAGTTTTATCAAACTAATTGGCATCCTTGAACGTACATGTCGCTATTGGCGATTCAAATTAACTTTTCCCGCCGTTATATAACCTTGTTGTGACGTCAAAACTAGGATGTACGAACTGTCAATTTGTCACTGATACTGCATTTTACATTTTTTAGAGAAATTTAAAAACATGAAACTTGTGTTAAAGGATATTTTAAATTATTATATGGCCTTCAAACTCCAGCAAATTTCTATGAAAGGAAGGAAATACTATATTTTGGACATGTTTTTAGTTCAAAACTTAGTATCCAGATAGAATTTGCTTAACTTGAATCGCGAATTCAGTAAAAATCAGGGCATCGAACCCGCCAAAAACTGGGTTCGGTTCAGGTTCAGATTAATTTATTTTTTGATTGATGGGTTTGGGTACGGTTCTGGTTCAAACATTAATAAAATTTGCGGTTTTGTTCCGGGTTCAGGTATTAGGTTCAGGTTTGGTTTGACCTAATGAAAATTGAATTAATGTTTTTTGAATAACAATCTTTGTATAGAAATAATTTAAAATGCGAGCCAAAATTTACGCAAGAAAAGAAAACGAACACAATTTTCACAAACAAACACAGGCGTCGATAATTGGCTGTATTACGATTACGTTTCGTACTCAAAATGATCCTGAACCGGAGCTTAATCCTGAACCCGAATTTTAATACCCGGTTCGGTTCCGATTCGGGTTCAATTGAAAAATATATTTGAGGTTAAGTTCCAGGTTTGGGTTCGCCAAAATGTTACGGTTTGGTTCCGGTTTTGGTTCGGGTTCGAAGCCTTGGTAAAAATTTATGCATTATAAATAAAATAAATAAATATATCATCACGGCATATTACCCATTGCTGGGTGTGCCAATCTGCTTTGTATACAGATTTCGGTAATGATGATGACATATTTGTACCGTGCGGGCGTTTATCAGGCGTCATCGCACGGGCATTCATTGCTGGCGTGGAGAGTGCACCACAGGGATAAATTTTTATGCATTATAAATATTATTTTATGTGGTTTAATAATGCAAGAACAATTGTCTCGATTTTGGGAATTAATAATTCAACTACATTATATTCTTAATAGCAGAAATTGTACAGATACTTCTTAATAAAATAAAAACGAAACTTCTGATACCATCTAGTATCAATTATTAGTCTAAACAAGTTTGTGGCGTAATGCAACAACAAACAGCAAAAGGTGTTTTCATTCATTATCTCTGAAAAAGTAGCCAAATTTAGGTGATGACGTCACCAGATGGTTTAGAATATTCAGAGGTCTATAAAAAGTTATAGGCGTTCAAAAAAGTGTTCCCCTAATTTTGTTGATCAAAAAAATAATAATTGAAGAAAGTAATTGACTTACACCATCGTGAATCATGGATTTCCACGTATGCTCCAATTTTTTCTTCAGCCTATAACTCTGTAGAATATCTATAATACCTATAAATAACAACAGTCTTTCTCCTTTCGCATTTCGAGCCGGAATTCCGCCAGGACTGGAAAGAAATTCAACATCAAGAGAAATAATTTAAAAGAACTAAAACATTGCTGCCGTACGAACCAAAAATTTAAACACTACTAACAGGACACATGTAAAAATAATGAATTATTTAATCACATAACTGAAGTTGAATAGCACATAATTAAATTAATTATAAATTTATTAAAATCATAGTTGTGTTGTAAGCATGCGCACTGTAAACTGTCTGTTTGCTGTCTCTCTCACTCTACATATATGTTTTTCCACCGTTTCCACATAGATTTTTAACGAAAAACTTTTATAGAAAAACTGGAACATGCGCTACTTTTTCTTAAAAGTCCCTATAAGTTTTGACTGTGAAATGTTATTTTTGTTTATATTAAACTGAAAAATTACAAAATGGAATAGAGTAATAATTAAAATTTTGACGGATATGTACGAAAAACTCAAGTGATGTAAATTCAATGACATTTACATACAGGATGATGGTGACCGGCACAGCCGAACAGGACTTTAACATGTAAAACTAGACTTTCGTAATTTCCTATTTCCCTAATTATTTTGGTAAAAGTTTCAAATAAAAGTTGTAGGGAATAAAATTCTGCATCTGAATTAATAAACAGAATTATTTATGTGTACCTTATAATGGCAGAAATTAGGTATGAAAATGTCGAAAATAATAGCTATAGCCATGGAATTGAAACAAAAAAATAATTGATGTTAACGATTTATCTGTCAAGCTAGGTTAATTTATTTTTATTATTATTTCTAATTTCTGTTTAAGTTAACAAATATAAATTTAAATTAACTGATAATTATTAACTGGAACAGAAATTACAAATAATAACTAATAAAAATTAATTACCCTAACATGACAGATAAATCGTTAGACATTTGTTATGTATTTTGTCTGAATTCCACGGGCATTGCTATTTTTGTGGTGATTTTTCGACATTTTCATACCTAATTTCTGCCGTTACAAGATACACAAAATTAATTTTGCTTATTAATTCAGACGCAGAATTTTATGCTCTGCCAATTTTATTTGGAGCTTTTTTACCTAAAATCATTAGGGAAACAAGAAATTAGGAAAGTCTGATTTTACATGTTAAAATCCTATGTTCGGTTGTGCCGGTCACCACCCTGTTATTCCGCCTTACCAATTCAGTATTATAGAGAATAGGGCATAGTTTTAAACACTCTGATTGGATGAAAATGGAGCAAAGTTTATGCGGTGCAATTTCAGACTAGTGTCAGTGTATATGACATGTGACATCTCGTATCATTTTTATGTACAATGTTAAGTATCATCTTTATCCGATTTGGAAAGCAGATAGATAATACTTTATATTCCATACTTACTGACTATAATATACAAAGTTTCGATGGTATTATGGTACAATTTTAATATTTTAATAAAATATCATATGACAGTACTAGAATACCATAATTTTTTAATTTCGGCTATTTGAAACTGGTGTTGATGTGAATGCAATCTACTGAATTGGTTAAGTGGAACAGAGTATAGGTATAAATTAATTTTTTCTTCAAGTGTACAATAATATTCATATTATGCTATTGTACACACACTGTAGAAGATATTCATTTTATTACTAGTACAACAATGTTGTTCATTATTGTACTAGTAAAAAAATGTTAGCTTCTTAATTAACCGCTGCCGGCAGCAGTCCTCACAGCAACACAGACCATATTGAAAATTGTTTTTTGACAGTTGTATCGTTTGTGTTTTGTAGTGTACACAGCCAACTATAGCTAAAATTGCAAACGCTACTATTAAAACAATTCCAGAAAAATATAAAAAATCCCCAATTTTCTTTGAAACACTTGAAGAAAAAATAGTATATGTTATTCGGAGCAGAACGTCCTTTTTGTGTTTTAGCCAGCTTGCCTGGCCTCGGCCGCAATAGCTGGGTTCAACACAAAAAGACCGCTTTCTACTCCTAATAACATAATATACTATTTTACACTTGAGTATTTTATTTTTCATAAAACTTGATCGTGCAAATATACTTGTAAAGCCACTTAAAGTGACTTGAAAAGAAAAACTTCATCATTTAATGCACGCTTTTAGGCGGAGAAGTAATATTTATTATTATTTATGACGTCACAAGCCTTGTTCAAAATCTTTATTATTATTTTTATCAATGTACCTTTCGCATTTTTATATTACATATAAAATATTTTATTTTCGGAACGGGACACTAATAAATAATAAATATGGGAAAAAACTAACAATACTAACATAAAATAAAAAGAAAAATATTGGTTACAATCAAATAAACTCACGGTACATCATCTTCCTCGTCGATGGGTTCCGATTCAGCCTGAATACTTTCCATGGCTGTACTATGCGCCACCAGTCTTTGTTTATTAATAGACCTGGACCTATTTAGAGCCGCAGCCCCAATTCGATCATCCCGTTCTCGATCCCGCTCCTTATCCAGGATTAATTGAGTAGGATCCGTTATTGAATCGCCGGCTTCATGATCTTCTGGGACGTCTTCCAAATTCATTTGAGATCGTTTCTCCTACAGAATATAATACAACATATTTTTGTATAAATATAATAAAAAAAAAATCTTACTAATTTTTCCCTCTGTGCCTGGTCCAAATTGTGTATTCCAACCAGCAAACTATAGTCCATAATTTTGAAACTTTCTAATACTCTACAATCTCTCTGAATGGTTTTAATGAGAGCATTATATGTATCTGCTTCTAATAAAATTCCTTCTTGATGGTGTTCCATAAAATCTAAATCTTTGTAAGTTGGGGATCGTTTTTGTCGCTCAGATTTCGAAGCTTTTCTTTTGTAAGTGCTCCCCTTTAAATCGTATTTTTGGTGTAACGTTACAGCGCTAGGTAACAAGTTATTCATAATGACCAGACGGACATTTTTACTATTACATTGGTAACAATATAATCCGAAAAATTTCGGAAGTAAAGTTCTAGGATTTTGATTTAGATTCATATAATAACCTGAAAGATTAAAAATATTTTCAAAATATGTTAACTGAAATTTTCCCTAATTTTCACATACCAGGGAGCAATTTTTGTAAAAATTCTCCCTCTTTATGTTGCACAGTTTTGATGATGAATTCATCATCGTCTGTTAAATAAAATATAGAACCACTCGCTCCAGGATTTGATAATTCTCTTAAGGACGCACTACACATTGACATCTAAAATTTATATACAAATTTCTATTTTATTTACAAATTAAACCATTAATACTAACTAGAAAATCATCAGGTTGAATTCCAAATAGATCTCTGAAATATCTAAATGCAATAGGAGCATAATTTTTATATTTAAATTCTGAATAATGGTGAGCTGGTGTATGATTTGAACCTTCGCTAGGGAAATTTGTGGTTTCTACGGTCATGAAGTCCTGCATTAATAAGTCGCGTTCTGGTTTTGATGCTAAGCCGCCGACTGCGTGCTGGATCCCTAAAAGAATAATAAGTTTCAACCTCTATTATGTCAAATAAAATAAAATATTAAATCTGTATGTACAGTTCATGATCATAAAATGTATTTAAATAAAAATAAAATTAAAAATTACCCCATACCTTGAAATTAAATGAAAACTAAACCTAGTTTTATACAATTTCCCGTGCTCCTGATCATCTTTCAAGAAAAACTGTAGTGTGTAAAGTTGTTCAGAATTAAAGTTGCATGCAAAACTGGTTTTGAATTTGTTAGTATGTTTCTAGTTTCTTCACAATTTTAAAAAGAAATTTAAAAATTTCTTTGAATTCGTATAGTCAGAAAAATTGACTATCAGATCAGCAATAAAACTATAATTAACGTAATTATGATAAAGTGGCATACAAAAAATAGCATTTAGGTTAAAGGAATAGCCTGACTGGTGGTATCTCTGTCTCTCTCTAACATTTGTGTATAGCTGGGCCAAGCAGATTTGGTTACATTTTATCCATGTATCTAATGCGTATTTAAATATAAATCGAATGGGCGTAAAATTGAATCACCGAGCACGTTGCACAAATGGAAATGACAAATAATGTCAAGCCAAGAGGATGCCAAGCTTAACAGGATGTAATTTTTTCTTCTTCATCGTCAATTTGTCAAACTGGTACTAGCTGACGCATACCTACTTGTCACTATTAGAAAGAGATACCGATCCCACCATGACAGTTAAGAGGATACAGCCTCTGCCATTGTAAAGATATAGGAGTCGCCTGTCCATTTTGTATATAGAGGTCAATAGGTAGAAGTATTCTTGAGATACCATTCAATGCATGTCTTCATTTCAGCAGAGTGGCGCATATAATGGCCCGTTGGCATCCAATGGTACGTTATAATGCAAGAAGTAAGCAATATGCCGCTTTGTTATGATTACGATATTTATAGTTATATTGCTGAATCCGACAGTCAATTTTTCTGACTATATCAATAGCCGTTACACTTGTTTTCTTTATTTCCGCACTAAGTGTACGGCGTCACTAGTGCGCAAGCGCCAATATCTTTGATTCGTGATTCTATTGGCCAAAAAAATTTAGAGAGGATTTTTCTTGCATTATTTACTAATATTACAAATTAATATAGTGTAGGTACTGATTTTTATAAATGCAGGTAAACAATAATTTTGGACTTACTAGATGCAATTTTTTATTCTGAAAAATTTACAATTGATCCGTAAAAAATGAGACACGGGTACAAAAGTCAGTACCTGCACTATATTAATAATATCGGATATCAGACTCAATAAAAAAATGTGTACGGAATTGAATATAATTCTACTGAATACGCCCCTTACTGACAGATAGTGACATCCTACGATGAGTAAGACGAGGTATATGAAAAAATATTTAATCATGATATGCACTTTAAATTTTTATGCAGTCGTTTTTACAGTGGTATTTTCCAATTACACACAAGGTATGGATTCAGCGATATATAATTTTAAACGTATATTTAAATAACAAATAAATATACAGGTGTAACAGCTAAACGAGCTACCTCAAATAATTTCTATATTATTAAAGATACAATAAAATACCATAAAGCAATCTTAAAGAAGACTAGGGGGACATCCGAATAGAGAAGAAACTATTACTTTTAAATGGGATGATATATATTTTTAGGCTCATTCGATAGTGTTTTTTACTAAATTCAACCATGTAATCATTTTATATTTTTACTTCAAAAATATTCAGATATATTCAATTGAAATTTAAATAAAATTGATTTTTATAGTCATATTTCAGTATGTATGAAAAACAAAAACTTACTATTTGTCAATTTGAATTGTTTAGGATACAAATCTAATAGAACACTGTTTATAATATTATTAACAAATATTTGTTTCATTTTAAATTAAGCTCAATTGTTTTTCATTCATAGCCTACTGAAAAATAACTATAAACATCAAATTTATAATTTCAATTGAATTTTCCTCAATATTTTTATATTGTAAGGATATAAATTAATCACATGGTAGAATTCAGAAAAAAACTCTATAGAATATGCCTAATGTAGGCCTAATATATAACTTTATATTGTAACTTGAAAACGACTGGTTAAAAAAATATTTTCTTCTCTAGTCGGACGTCCTCCTGGTCTTCTATGAGATTATCTGATAGTATTTTATTGTATCTTTAGTAATATAGAAATTATTTGAGGTAGCTCGTTTAGTGTTTCTGTGTATCAGATTCAATAATGAGATGAATAAAATTCTACTGAATACTCCCCTTACTAACGGGTAGTGACATCCTATGACCAGATAAGTAAACATAGCACATTATAGAGTTAAGTCAGTACACTGTATTTATATTAAATTTTCAGCAGTCGTATTTACAGTGCGCGTACGCATTCTTGAGAAACCCTTTATTTTGATGAGAACACATTCAATTTACGCGAGAGATGGGGTTCAGCGGTATATGTATAGTTTTATAGGTATATTTAAATAATAAATCATTTTTCATTATAAACTGGTACTTTTATAACTCATAAATAAAATTTTATTTTCTACGTCATATTTGGTGCAAAAAAATTGAACTGATAAATAGTGAATAAAATTATGTAATTATGAATTTTGCACTTGTTTCATAAACAAACAACACATCATCGTTATAAAAGCAAACAATCATGAATCAAACTACGTCATAAGTACGTCATTTGTTTATACTGTAAAACATTTTTAAAAATAATATGCTGTACTCATATAAAAGCTAAAAAACTATATTGATTATTTTTTAAGTACATTTTGACAATGATTTATGTAAAAAGTATTACACGCGAATTTTACGCGCTGATAAAGAGTATTTTAATTTTTCAAACGAACCTAGGTCATCGAGGTGATAAAATTATCATATTTGTTATCATAAATCTAGAAAATATAACAAGAATAATGCATTAATTGTTCAATTTGAATTTGATAAATATAATGGTTTCATTAAAATTCCATCTGTTCCGGAACAAGGTTCACTTTTATTTTATTAAACAGGTTGACAAACTATATAAATACAGTAACTACATACATACAGGGTGGTGACCAGCACAGCCGAACTTCAAAATGTAAAATCAGACTTTCCTAGTTTTCTGCTTCCCTAATTATTTTAGGTAAAAAAGCTTCAAATAAAAATTGTAGAGCATAAAATTCTGCATCTGAATCAAGAAGCAAAATTAATTTTGTTACCTCAAAAATATCAAATGCCATGAATTGAGACAATATAAATAACAAATGTCTTAACGGTTTATCTGTCAGGTTATGGTAATTTATTTTTATTAAGTATTATTTCTAATTTCTGTTCAATTTAAATTGATATTTGTTCACTTGAACAGAAATTACAAATAATAATAATAATAAATTAACCTAGTTTAACAAATAAATCATCAACATTTCTTAATTTTTTATTTCAATTCCATGGCTATAGCTATTTTTGGGGTGATTTTCGGCATTTTCATAACTAAGTTCTGCCGTTACAGGTACACAAAATTAATTTTGTTTATTGATTCACATGCAGGGAATTACGAAAGTCTGATTTTACATGTTAAAGTCCTATGTTCGGCTGTGCCGGTCACCACCCTGTATACAGATGATTAATATACCACACTCAATAAAAAATAAGTTTTTAATGTATAATTCGGAGATAAATCCTATTAAATACACCCCTCAGTATAACAGGTAGTGTCCTCCTCTTACGGGGGTGGTTAAAACCACAGATTATACAGTTAAGTCGGTCATCTAAACAGAAGTGGCCCAAATTATTTAAAAGATAAACTTACCAAGTTGAATGGACCCCATAATTTGCGAAGTTTGAATTTTTTTATACGTAATTTCCCCCCCAACTCCCACTCTTCTGTGGCCAATTTTTCGCTCTTTGTCCGACTTGCTTCTGGCCACATTTGCGGACATTTTTGCATCGCCAATCGTACCGGATACCTAAAATAAAAATTAAAGATATAGATTATCTCTTCTCTGGTAAAATCTTTTGGCTAAGTTTAACAAAAAAAGATTTACGCGGTAGATATAAATTACAGATTTTGTGTCTACCCTATTTTATCGCACAAAAAGGTCATAACATGAAAGAATTATGACACACCCTTGACTTTCTAAATAATGTATTTATGTGCATACAATTATTTAATTCGGTATTTCGCATGCAAAATATAATTGTATACTTACATCATGTGATATTGTCTTGTCGACAAATTTATCTTTATCTAAAAGAAAAACATACAATTAATGAAAATACATTTACATTATATCTGCTTCATTCATGGAAAATGATTCATTTAACAAATTATATTCCTATGTGTCACAATAACGATAAATATAAGATCAAACCTATAAATATTGAATGAAAATTATTACAATAAAATTTATTTATTATGATTCATGAGTACTTTTATATCATAAACTGACCTAAAAACATTTAAGGAATAAATGTGAATAACTGTATCAATATATTAATACTTAATTGAAAAGAAAACATATTTTATTCTGTAATAAATAAATCAAAGCAATAGTTTTCAAATAAAAATTATAACATGTCCTATTTTTACATAAAATGAAAATCTTGACACTGTTTCTGTATCGAAGGTTACTTCAAATCTATGTATGTACATAACTACACATAAAATAATTTATAATATATATTTACCATCATCTTCCCCATCAGATAACTTAATTCCAGAAGGATCTCCAGTATGCTTTTTGCTAAAAGGAGTTTCAACAACTTCTATAGTGTCTATGCTGTCACCAGAAGCCATTTTGCTTCCACACACACTTCACGTTCGAATATAAACTATTTAACGTATTTACAAAGCAGTATTTTAGACTATGCACAAATAAAAACCGATGGATTTAATTCCGCGCACCCACAATGTGTAAAATGATACATTTTATGTGATATTTCTGGTGTTTTCTAATCTGACAACTACGTCCTCCATTGACATAATTACTATCCCCTCCTAAATTTATTCTATTGATGCGTGCAGGGCCGGATTTGTGTCGCTTTCGAAATAGACCCATTACTCATACCGGGCAAATACTAATTTTAAGAATAACACTAATATATACTAATAAACATATCTAACAATGTGTGAAATAATTTATTTTTCAGAAGCATTGTCTGTTAATTGATTCTTTTTTTTTCAATGGGGTAATATACTATAGTCATATTTTAACTATCTTAGATAAGAATGCGAAAATATACGTAAATTAATAAGTATTAGTGAAAGAATTGTTTAAATATTAATTAGTTCGTAAAATACAAGTGATTGTGAATCGATTAATAATCAGGATGACGTATCAGGTCTTTGCAATTTTATTGGTTGTCTGATTTTAAAAGCATGATTCGCGCGCGTGTTTCGTTCGCCTACCGTGAAACACTAATATTAATGGAAAAACACTAGCGCCATCCGCCGCCATAGTTTGCATCCCAACTTGTCAAATAATGGTCACACTGTTCTATTAGGACAAAATGCATTTTATTTATGTTATTTATGCTTAATAATAATTTTTGCATAAATATAACGTATAAGTTTATATATAAAGAATATTTCAGCTATGTGAATATGATACATTTGTACTCTCTCAACCACTAGTGAAGATATGCTACGTCACGCACCAAATTCTTAACTTTAATAATTCATTTCTCACTTATTACGTATTTTTTTTAAGTCGCGTTTATACTAAAGTTTATCCTGTTCTTCCAGATAAAATTAAAAAAAATGGTATAGGACCCCATTTGGATAGTTTTATAAAAATAATAATGGAGGACCGCATTGGATTATAATTTGTTTGAACCCAAAAAAATGGGAAGGGATCATAGATCTTTCAAAGATCATTGGTCTCTTGGAAATCGTAGATCCCTTAAAAATCATAGATTCTTCAGAGATCATTGATTCCTTGGAGATCATAGAACCTTCAGAGACTATTGATCCCTTGAAGATCATTGATAGCTTGAAGATCATAGATCCCTTGAAGATCATTAATCCCTACAATATCATAAATCCGTTAGAGATAATAGATCCTTCAGAGATCATTGATTCCTTGGAGATTGAAGATCCCGTAGAGATCACATCTTCAAAGATCCCTCAAAGATCACAAATCCCTTAGAGATCATAAATCTCTGACAGATCGTTCAGAAATCATTGATACCTCAGTGATCATAAATCCCTTCAAGATTCAAATATTTCCTCAGAGATCATAAATCCCTGAGAAATTATAAATCCCTTAGAGATCCATGAATCTCTCAGAGATCATAGATCCTGCAGAGATCATGATCCCTTAGAGACCATAAATCTCTTAGAGATCATTCAGAAATCGTTGATGCCTCAGTGACCAAAAATCCCTTAAAGATCCATAGATTTCCTCAGAGATCATAAATCCCTGAGAGATTATAAATCCCTTAGAGATCCATTTCTAAGAGATCATAAATCTCAGAGATCATTAATAAATTACTGATCCCTCAGTGATCATAAATCCCTGAAAGATCCATAGTTTTCCTCAGAGTTCAAAAATCGCTTAGAGATCCATGAATCTCTCAGAGATCATAGATCAGAAATCCCTTACAGATCCATAGATTTCCTCAAAGATCATAAATCCCTGAGAGATTATAATCCGTTAGAGATCCATGAATCTCTCAAAGATCATAGATCCTCAAGAGATCAAAATGCCTCAAAGATCATACATCCTTCAGTGATCATTGTTCCCTTGGAGATCGTAGATCCTTCAGAATCATAAATCCCTTAGAGATCATAGATCCTTCAGAAATCATTAATCCCTTGGAGATCGTAAATCCTTCAGAGATCATAAATCCCTGAGTGATCTTTTAGAAATCATTGATCCTTCAGTGATCTTATTGTAACTCTAGTTAGTATTTAATTGTTTTATAGTTACAATCTGTAATAATAATAAAAAAAAAAAAAATGGAGGACCTCATTGGACGATAAAATGTTTGAACCCCTAAAAAATGGGAAGGGAATAATATAAACTATGAAATATATTGGTATATTATTTATATTTTGCAACAAGCAACGATACATTAAAAATGGCACAATACTTTGCACACAACACTTAGAATATAGAATATTTGAATTGTGCTTGAACGCAACAATTTTGAATTTATTTCAATGCTGATGGTTTTAAAATTTTACCAAATTAGATAAAGCTAATAAATATTAGGCCATATTTAGACTAGACAAGGCATAAACATGTCATTGTCAATATACTAATTCCATACATCAATTTCTTTATATAAAAAATGTATATATAAAAACTTTGTATAAATGTAAACATGACGATTTCAAGACTACTTTTTTTGTAAATATCAGTAATTAATCTAAATTAATAACGTTTCGTAAAATTTATATTTCAAAGAGTAGAGCACAACAGTAATAAAATTTAAAAGTTTTAAGGTTCATTCACAATCACTTTTGATCCTGTTTAATTTACACTTGAACTGTGCTTAAAATTTATGCTATAACCACCATATTATTGGTTGTATACAGATGACGCCCCCCCCCCCTTAACTTTTTAATTATAAGTGATGGAAAAATATGGTTCATATAAAAGGTTTTTTTATTTTAAATATACTATTAATGGCAAATGTAGATATTTTTTTTATAAAGTCAGGTTTGCAAGATATAACTATCAATTTTTATTTTTAAAAACTTTTTTGTCTTTTCAACGATGTATTAGTTTTTATTTTTTTGAAAAAAAAATCGAGAATTGAGATATATGAGAAATATTTGTTATTCAAATGTTCTAGATGGCATTTAAAATAATAAAACTATTGTATAAGCTATTTTTTTTCTATTTCTTATAATAAAAAAATTAAAAAGGGGGGCGTCGTCCCAGACTCAGCCCGTGTACAGGCTGTAAGATAAACAAGCTACCTCAAATAAGTTTTATATTATTAAAGATACAATGAAATAGTATAAGACAATCTTACAGAAGACCAAGGGGGACATCGGCATAGAGAAGAAAATATTTTTTTAAACCAGTGGTTCTCAAGTTACACAACTTAGTTATATTTTTTTAAATGGGATGATATTTATTTTTTAAATGCATTCGATAGAGTATTTTTCTGAATTCAACCATGTAATTATTTTATATCCTAACATAACCATTTTTTTTAGAAAAAGTCAATTGAATTTTAAATAAATTTTGGTTTTATAGTTATTTTCAGTACGCTATGTATGTAAAATAATTGAGCTTAAATTTAAACGAAATATTGATATTTGTTAAGAATTTTATAAATCGTATTCTATTTGATCCTAAATAATTCAAATTGACAGATTTTTCATACATAGATTACTAAAAATTAACTATAAAAATAATTTCAATTGATTTTTTCTTAATATTTTTGTTAACACCATACCATTTAAAAAAATATAAACGTGTTGTATCTTGAAAACCACTGGTTTAAAAAAATATTTTCTTCTCTATTCGGATGCCCCCTTGGTTTTCTATAAGATTGTCTTCTAGTATTTTATTGTATCCTTAATAATACAGAAATTATTTGAGGTAGCTCGTTTAGCTGTTACACCCTGTATTTATATTGAACTAATACTGTATTCCGAAATTGAATCACGCTAACCACGGTTACTTTTTCAGTAACCAGCTGTATTTTCCGAATGCGGTTACTGAAAAATCTGGTAACTTTTCCGTAACTAACCGCGCTAGATCGGCGATTATGGTGCGGTTACTGCGCATGACTGATGAGTACTTCCGTGCACGTACCACATAGAAAAGGTAATAAATAATTACTTTATCTATGATGTACCACGTGTTTAGATTTAGTTTGTCTAATTTTTCAACTTAAATTAGAGAAGTTGAGGATAGCTGTTAGTTGGTTACCAAACGTTTCCGTTTTTCAGCCTGCTGGGTCCAAATTTGATTGTGAAAGTACCTTACAAGTTTTAGATAGTTTTCCATTTAAAAATGGTTTTAAAATTAAATATATCAAATGCCCTTTATATATTTTTAAATAGAATAACCTATACGTTTAAAAATTCGTTATATAAGATATAATTCTTTTGAGAGTAAACTGTTGCAACCGTAAAAACGATTAAAGAGATTGGAAGGCAAACGTGCAGTCTTAAATTTAATTATAATGACAGGTTTGGAAATAAAAATTATCAGAACCCGTCACAATGTTAGAAGACATACATATATTAATCTATGTATATTATATCATGCTCAAAATGATTATATGTAGAAAAGGTTTAGAATATTTTGCAGATATATAACGCAATTTTTTTTTTGTAGTTTTGGGAGTTTTTGGTATTAAATAATGTGCAATTTATACAAAGATTCTAAAGTAGAACACATTTAAAATGGTCAAAAGCTAGCTAAATAAAATGTATTCTTATTTAGAATCGATGTATATTATTCGAATAAAACTGTAGTAAATCGTCAATATGTATATATGTAGATATAATATCACACAATATTATAATTGTACTAGAGAAATGTAGAAAAATGGGATTCATTAACATTTCTAATTCGATTCTTAGGCTGTGTCCGAAGTTGCACTAATATCTAAATATTAAATTTGTGTCGAAGCCTTATTGTAAATCTGTCTTTTAACAAATAACGTTATTTATTTTTAGAAAGTTAACAAGATTTTTGCCGTTATCCTAATTTTCAGATAGTATATTATTTCGTGTTATATAATATATAGATGCCATTAGTGTGGCATACTGCATGTCAAATTCAAATTCTTCACTTCTTTTTATTTCTAGAATAAGATTAGTATAAGTTTTTTTAATACCATATTGTTTCTAATATTAATTTTTATTACAAATTTAAGAAAAAAACAATTATTTTAACATTATAATAATGAAACAAAAATAACGTTATTATAACGTTTTGTTTTTTCTTAAGTTATTTATAACAGTATAAAACGAATTATTATTTTTATAACGTTATTCCATCCCTGGTTATTCATTTAAAATTAAAAACAATGTCTTAAAAAAACTTACACACTTATCTTATTCAAGAAATAAAATAAAGTGCTCAACATTTGAATTTTACTACTAATGACATCTATTCATTATAAAACATGAAATAAATTATCAGAAAATTATACTTTCAAACGGCAATTTTTTTGTAAAGTTTGTAAAATTGGATAGCGTTATAGTAAACGTTATTTGTAATGTTACGGTTATATAACATTATTTTGTAATTATAACATTAAAAAAAAAATGAAATATAACGTTATGGGGTATCGTTACGGTTTTCCATCCTTCTTAAAAACTTTAATTAAAATTACTTTATAACTTTATTTTAAAGTAATGCTACAGTGCTAGTTATATTTTGAAAACGAACATCTTTAATTTTTATAACGAACAACATAGCAACATCAAAAAATTACGTAGAAGGTAGAAACCACGACATACTTAAAATTCACAGCGCCATCACGACGATAAGGAATATACAAATACCTACTGCATCCTTAAATTTCGAGAACCAAATTCAAATAAAACGTTTATATTACGGGCATAAACAAGATTATAGCATTCAGGAAAATTAAAGCTCTCTGCTACGTGTCAAGCTTTAAACATTACCCCGTGTTATAATCTTTTAATTATGTCGTTGATAAATAAATAACTATTATCTTAAACATTAGATTGAATTGATTAATGTTCCTATGCCAATGAAAAGATGTCACTAGTGCACTACTCGCCGTTGTAGTATTTATGCTAAATCCTAAATTCGTGCGAAATACTAAATGCTAAAATGCCACAACGGACACAGCCTTAGAAATGTTTAAATCAATACATCATATACAAATTATTTTTGTATTTCCTTTGTTGATATAGTATCAACAATGTTAACATATTACATAATAATAAATATATCATAAATATTTGAGAATTAGAAAAAAGAACAAAGTAATCTTCGAAAAATGTGAAAAAATCTGAGAAAAATATTTTCGAAAATTACTTGTTTTTTGTGCGTACATTATTATAAAATTTACATTCACAAATTCCCTGGAGTCAAGGTATTAAATAGTTCTTACAATTCTTTTGGATATATGTATAATTTCGAATGAAAGTGTTTACGTTATTTAAAAAAAATACTGTATATGTATAATAGTGTAATAAATAGAAGCTGTCCTTTTGGTATATTTAATATTTTTAATTAAATAAGTTTCATGCATAAAAAGTGACTAGAATACACGACATCTATATGTGCAAATTAAGTGTAAATTTCGAAATTTGATATATAAAATGTCTAAAAAGAGATGCGAATATCACAAGAATAATAACACTAGAAATTCGGGAAAACCTCAACAATTATTCGGACGCAAAACCTTGCTAGACTGCTTGAAAGACAAATATAATTTACCGATTTTAAGTAGACACCAAAAATATTTTCCATATAAATTTAGACCCCGGAAAAACCGTAAAATTTATTTTAAATTCAAACAATCAAGCATTTTTCCTTATCTATGACAAACGAATACAAAAAAACAAATATTGATTAGTAAATTTTTATCCGATGTTCATTTGTAAACCTGAGCGTGTTTTACGTTTTATATAAATTATTACTGTTTAATATATGTATATTCGTTTGCCATAGGTATATAATTTAACCAACCGCGCTTCATAAGAGCACAAAGACAAATTGAGTGTTTACCACAAATCCAACTATGTCGCTGGTTTGTAAAAACGCTGAACGAACTGAGTGAGGTTTAAGACTTGGCCTGGACCTTTACTGCTGTCCATCTGGATGTATTCGTCTAAGTTGTGCTCGCAAGCTATAAGAAAATATTCATTTTAAAGTATTTCCAGAAATAAGCAGAATAAAATGTCAGTATGCCCAAGATATTATATTCAAAGCTTGGAATATATAGTAAAACGATAATGCTATTAGTGAAGATAAAATGAAACAACCACATTTCAACCCAGATTTAGACCCAACTCATCACAATATTTTTATTTTTCAGCACCGCGAGAGCCACCTTATGTTAAAATATAATATTAATTTCCAGCTGTGCAGTGTTAATGTAATCGGAATGAAGTAGGTCGATTGTCCATTTTGTCGCTTAAGCGCCACTATCGGCATATATAGTAAATAAAAATAATAACAAACACGATTGTATAAAGTACTTCTATAAATGATTGTCACCGTATACTTAGGACTTCAACATGTAAAATCATATTTTTATAATTTCCTGCTTCCCTAATTATTTTAGGTAAAAATGCTTCAAATAAAAGTTGTAGAGCTTGAAATTCTACATCTGAATCAATTAATTTTAATGAAAATGTCGAAAATCTTCCCAAAGATAGCAATAGCCATGGAATTGAAACAGATAAACTAACAAATGTTTGACGTTTTACTTGTCAAGTTAGGTTAATATATATTCATGTGAACAACTATCTATTAATTTAGATAAATAATTTTTCACTTTAATAGAAATTACAAATAATAATAAAAATAAATTAACCTTGCTTTACAAATAAATCGCTAACGTTTGTTAATTTTTAGTTTCAATTCCACGGCTATCGCTATTTTTGGTTAATTTCGACATTTTTATACCTAATTTCTGTTGGTATAGAACATGATAAATTAATTTTGCTTATTAATTCAGATGCAGAATTTTAAGCTCTACAGCTTTTATTTGAAGCTTTTTTACCTAAAATAATTATGTATATGTATAGATAAACTCGAGTAAATAGTATGTCATAAGTTCTTAATTTTATAAAAATATAGATTCACGACATTGTCTCCCACTATTGAATAAAATTGGAACTACAATTGATGTTGTGTTGCTCTGCCTTATGGTATATTTGTATTTTACTTATAATTTGTAATTTTTAATAAAAAAAAACACCTGTTGCAAGCTTAGCGTCACTTTCCAAATTTTGATTTATAAAAAAGAAAACAATACATATTTAAATGCCATTATAGTGCATATATTATATTTTCATATTAATAAAAAATGTATATCTACCTGAAGTACAGATGGGCGGATATGGCGGTGGAGGTTTAATCCACGACCCATCGGGTCTTTTCATATGCCGTCGATCGGACGCGAAATCGCGTACAAAATCCGAAGCTGGTATAACTCGAAAATATCTGAAGTAATCTGCCTTCAGAATATGATCAGTTCTAAAAGTTTCTGTTATATATTTATGAACGTAAGTAGGAAAGGGCAACTCGGAATCTAAATCGAAAACTAGACAACGTTCGGGTTCGGGATGATATAAAAATATCACATGGTAATCCTACAACATCAATAAATTAAAAATATCGATTTTAATATTTATAATTTGTTGCATTACCCATATTACTAAACGATCTTCGTCTCTACCAGCTCGTTGTCTCCAGAGTGGCACCGTACGACTTGGATTCGAAATAAATACTGCGTAACAATGCTGTATTTCAGATGGATGTCTTTGCAAAACATCTTTACACAAATACCATACATTTTCCTCACTAAAAGTTACACTATATTACATTTTATTCAAACAAATAATACTTTAACATACCAATAACAAGATACGTAAGAACAATCGTTTTGTTTAGGGAACAAATTGATCAATATTTTTTTCAGAGAATCAGGTCGTATGATATCTGATTTTGAATCAGAAGCCATGTTCTCGAATATGTAAACACATAAAATTAAAACGAATAGAAGAGTCAAATAACTGCACGTTATTGGTAACACAATAAAGGGACAGTACTTATTAAGTTTATACAAAATTTCAATATACGAGTTTGTTTTCAATGAGGCCAACACTGACAGCTGTCAATTGTTTTGCTTGTGCGCATGCGTACAGCATATTGCAGTGGTTATTCAATTTTTTACGGAAGAGGGTGCTGTGGTAGCACACACACACAAATTAAATTTTAGAATATATATTTCAATAAAAAATAGATATATAAGCGTACAATACTTGTTAATAATACATGTAAATAAAATATAGTTTCTTTAAAAACAAAATAATGTCATGATGATAAAAACAAAATACGTATTAAAAATTAGTCGAAATACACAACATATTCAGGATATTCTTCGGAATCTCTTGTTTTTGAATGTCCTAATCGTTGAACAACAACCACGCAAGAATCATGAACCGAATATAAAGAAGAAGTAATAGATGTTGCTCTTCTGTTATCCATATTATATTCCAACGCCTCCTTTATTTGATCACTGTTCACTCTATAAAATTTTCTAGTCTGAAACAATTGAACAATACATAAACTAGTTATTTATAAAATTTGCAATCATCAAACAAAATCACGTTTTCATAATGTATTCTGTACAATATTTTATCTAATTCCGCTAAAATAATTTAAAAAAACACAAATTTCTAGGTTTTTCTATGATAGCTCAATATATAGACTTCAAAATCATTCACCAAAGCGTTGTCAAGAAAATAAATGAAATTAATTTTTTAATTTAATGCTTATGTCAGTGCATGCGTTATATTATTGAAAATGAGTTCTTAGGAATTAAATGTGAGTCAATAATTCTTAAATTGATATTAAACAAATCATTATTGATATATTCTTGTTTGTTTTTTTATCAGTTGTATAATATTCTTTACGTAACTCAGTTATGTAATAGTATATTGAAAGACAAGTATTACAATGATCCTTATTGTATTACGAGGACATTGTAATACGTGTTTTTCATACTATTTCTCTTATTTCGCATTAATTTACTTTTATTTCAAATTTTTTATTAAGATCAAGATTGATAAACACTGACAGTTTTGAAATTAAATTTATTTTGACATTTTGACAATAAAGAGTTAAAATTTATAATTATCATGGTATAAACCTACAAATAAGTATTTTGAATTTTAATTTAAAAGAGTGTTTTACACTTTGATGTAAATATTTTACTATAAAAAATTTAATTGTAGTAATTTTCCATGAGTAATAAGAGGTAATGACAACTAAAATGAAAGATATTTATTTGACACAGACTAATTAAAAAAATCTTCAAAAACATTTCTACAAAATTGTTCAATATAACAAAAACAATTGTACAAAATTCATTTTGTGAACGCGAAATAGGAAATGATTTTTACAAAATTAATTTCATATCAATTATGTAAAAAATGACATTTCATAACGTCATAAGGTTAGATAAAATTCAACTTTTTAAAACGGAATTAGATAAATTATTTTTTTACTTTTTATCAGGGCATCGAACCCGCCAAAAACTGGGTTCGGTTTTTTTTTGAGATAGGTTCGTATGCGGTTCTGTTTCAAAATTAAATAAATGTTTTTTGAATAACAATCTTTATATAAAAATAATATAAAACACGAGCCGGAATTTACGCAAGATAAGAAATGAACACAATTGTCTCTAAAAATCAACACATGCAGTAACGCAGAAGCCGGAGGCGTCGATTATCAACTTTATTACGATTGTGCGTACGTTTCGAATTGAAAATGAACCTGAACCGGAATTGAACCCTGAACCCGAATTTTAATACCCGGTTCGGTTTTGGGTTCGATAAAATGTTACGGTTTTGATCCGGTTTTGGTTCGATGCCCTGCTTTCTATATCGTAACTAGACTATTTGTAAGGATATTTTACTGTCAAGGTATCTATTTCTATTGTCGACGGGATGTAAGTAATTCTCTTACATCCCTAATTTGTGAAATATCAAGAACTAGATACTTGTTTGAATATTCTTATGATTTTGAATATAAGTTCTTTCAAATTGTCCGCATTTCATAAATGTTTATATCCTTTGTTTCAATTTCAAAACATAAATCATCGGGTGTGGCATAAATATTAAAATAATAATGTATATTACCGGTTGAGTAGCGTCTCCATTCCGCTTTTCAAGTTGCTCCTTTCGAATTAAAAACCTTCCATACGCAAATGGGTGTTGCACCCGTTCAATTTTAGAAATAGTTGCAGTAATTCCCTGGCTACGAATATCACGCTTAACTTCTTCATATTCAGTGGACAAAATTTCTAATTCTTTGGTCACATAGTTCTTTCCAGAATATGAGGCACTTTCCCAAGTATTAGGTTTTACTTGTAATATAGAATCTAATGAAATAGGCATTGAATTGTTATACATCTACAAAATAATAATAAAACATTAATATATAGGTTATAAATTACGCTTATACCATGTCTTATACTTACTTTGATTTTTGCGTATTGTATATTGTTCACAACTTAATATGGTAGTATATAATGCTTCTACACCCCGGAAAACAATGTGCACAATAAATGCAATGTAAGAGTCATATAGAAACTGCGAAGTACCGGCTTAGGGCATATGAAGGGGAATTACACGACTATTAGACATTTGAAAAACATTATAGATAATGATATCTTTATAAACGATAACGAACAATGCATTTCAATGTTATTAATCTTATCTATATGATTAATTGTATAAATAAATGAATCGTCAACGTATTCTTATTTTTCAAATTTAAAGTCTAATTAAAAGTATATATAATTTTTATAATACCATTTATCAAAGTCGATAGCAAACGGCATGTTTGTTATTTTGGATATATTGATAGTTTTTATGAATAATTAATTATAAACGTAATAAAAGTTTTATAAAGTAATATTATACAGTTTAAATATGTGTATTGTAGTCAATAAAAAACAAAGAGATGATGTTTTTATGTTTAATAGTACATACACCAGTTCCTGCCACTGCAGCGTTCTCAAACTTTCAAACGCTTCAAATTGATATCATGTGCGACATCTATGTACGCAAAACATACATATTCACATTGCTTATAAACTTATAATAATGTTTATAAACTTATAATAATGTAAATAATTGTTCTCGTTTATCTAATTCATTACATTTGTATATAATTACTTGCAATATCAATTTGATAATAAATTATCTATATTAGAATAATGTGCAAGCAATAATAAAAATGTAGATATCAATAGATGGCGATCTGTTCAACTAATACTGGATTCATTTTTTATACAGGATGATTCAGTCGGTTCTTTTTAATAATTCGACTATTTTAAATATGACGAAAAATTTTTTCAAATAAAGTTTATTTTATATTAATATGTCTATAAACCTGCAGTATACGTTTTTCTACAGAAAATTCCATTTTTACGCAATGGTATGTAACTTTATATTTTCAAAAGGAACATTCTATATTTTTTTTTCAAATTTGAAAAGTACACGAAATTTGCTATCCAGTAGTACAAAAACATTAAATTTTTATTATATAAAAGGCTTTGCAATACTATTTTTTGAATTAGGCTTATCTGATAATATTAAATAAAATGTATAATGAAATGTCGGATTGAAATAGATGAAATATTTAATTAATTTATTTTCTTTAAATTTGAAAGGTTTAATGTAAAAATAATGACATGCAAAGTCTTCTGTGTTTAATAAAAATGTATGTTTTTATTCTGTTGGATAGCAAATTTCATGTATTTTTCAAATTTGAAAAAATATATAGTGTTGGATTTAAAAATATAAAGTTACATGCCATTCCATAAAAATGGAACATCCTGCAGAAAAACTTATACTGCAGATTTATGGACATTTCAATATAAAATAAACTTTGAAAAAGTTTTCCATAATATTTAAAACAATCGAGTTTTACAAAAGAACAGACTGATGAATCATCCTGTATACAGGTTGTTGAACACAACAACGGAATATAGAACTTTAATATGTAAAATAATCCTTTTGTAATTTCCTAGTTCCCTAATTATTTTAGGTAAAAAGTGCTTCAAATAAAAGTTGTAGAGCATAAAATTCTACACATTATAAATTAGAAAATTGAAACAAAAAATTAACAATTGTTAGCGATTTATCTGTCAAACTAGGTTAATTTACTAGTATTAGTATTATTTCTGTTAAATTGAAAAAATATTTATTTAAATTAATATATAATTGTTGACTTGAACAAATATTACAAATAATTTCTTGGGTAATTCCTTGACTGTTGGTATGTTGTAAAAGATTAAAGGTAAATAATTGGAGTTGCAGTCTGGTGAACAATGTTTATTAGGATTCTTTTAACATGCCGACGTTTCGGTTCCAATTGAACCTTCCAATTGAAGAAGGTTCAATTGGAACCGAAACGTCGGCATGTTAAAAGAATCCTAATAAACATTGTTCACCAGACTGCAACTCCAATTATTTACCTTTAATCTTTTATTACAAATAATATCTAATAAAAATATATTAATCTAACTTAACAGGTAAAACATCAAAAATTTGTTAATTTGTCTGTTTCAATTTCACGGCTATTGCTATTTTTGGGGTGATTTTCGATATTTATATTTAATTTCTGCTGTTATAGAGCATGCAAAATTAATTTTAAGCTCTACAATTTTTATTTGAAGCTTTATTACCTAAAATAATTGAGAGATCAGGTAATTATGAAAATTGTAAATAAAAAATACTACCAATAACTGAACCTATTCCTCAATTCCCATTCTATAAATAATTTTCATGTACAATTTGTACTCCGGAGTGTACTTTTTAAATTGTTAACGCGCGAATTTCATCTACGCCCCTTTCATGGTCATGGTTAGGAAACTGAATGAACAAGTAATGAACATCAAAGACAATGCGTGTGTTACTATTACCCATTACTGAGTGTGCCAATTTGCTTTGTACACAGATTTCAGTAATAATTATGCCATAATTGTACCGTGCGGGCGTTTACCGGACGTCATCTCACAGGCACTCATTGCTAGCCTGGAAAGTCATATACGTATTCTAATACGTAAATGTGGAAAGTACACTACTGGGGTCAATTTTGTGCCATTTAAAATTCGGAATATTTCTTTTGGGCCAGGCACGCGACCACTAGACCCCATTCTTTATAAGTATAAATAAATATATTAATCCCGACATATAAACCATTTGTGGGTGTGTCTAATTATATTCGCAGATTTTTGTACGATAACATATCTGTACCGTAAATTTGTAAATAATTAAACATATAGACAACAATTTCAAACATTTGAAATTTCCTGTGTGGATAAACAAGTACAAGTACTAAAATATTTTGACTCATACATCGAAGAGTGGTATTCTTAACTCCCCAAAGGAGTTAAAATGATAAAATACCTATTATTTATAGTTTAGGACTATAAGTTATAATAATTTATTAAACATATTTATATTTTTTAAAACCTCTCACAAGTATAGTATATTGTTCAATATTCATTATTTTATTTATATTATATATCATTCTTAATAATTATTCATTTATATCGACAAAAACAATAATTAATAAAATTTTCTTACCATGGTCGCCATAACTGCAACACTGCAAGCAAGATATTTTTTTTTCTTTCTTGAAAACATCCGATTTGTTTTTTTTGTTCAATACATGAATTATATACCAAAATTACCACGAAAGTGTAACGAATCGATTAATACATAAATTATTATTAGTATCAATGTTATAACTATAAAAATCTTGAAATAATTATGCAGCGAACAATGGTTGTGTTATTCGCGCATACGCAGCACAACACAAGTGACAGTAGAGCATAGGTAACTACGATCTGAATTTCGGTAATAAACTTAAACCGCTGCTACTACGATCTAAATTTCGCGATTTATATTTTCTTACATAGGTATTTTATTGATAGAAATGAATACATATTTACATAAAATTTATAGGATTTATTATTATTATAAAATAATAAATATTGGGGATCTGTGACATTTTATAACATATTTATTTTATTATATATTATTTGACAAATTTACATCAATTTTCTACATATTTATTGTCGATTCACAACAGTATCAATGTATTTAATAAAATACAAAACTCAATTTTTCTTAAATAACTAACATTATACCTATACATTGCTTTTGTACAGCTGAAATTTACATTTGGAAAAAAATACAAAAATCTACAACAGTTTAACGGATAAAGTATTGACTTTTAGTAGGAGCTGTTTACGAAATAAATACTACTTTTAAAAACTCTCTACTTTAAAATTTAATTAAGCGACCAACATAAAATAAAATTTATTAGTATTTACAGTTTTTGTTAATAAAAATTGGTCGTTATAACAATAAATAACAAATGTTTTCTACATTAAACTGGTTATAAAATATAAATAAATAGTTTTTTAATGAAAATTATTCAGGCAACCAGCTTAACACAAATATAACATAGATACTTCAAAGTATTGCATGAAGTATAAATATACATTCAAAATGTACAAATATATATTTTTACACAGTTTTTAGCTGATATGGTGATTCCATAGTATCATTATTACTTTCTACACGGAATAACGTTGAAAAAAAATATTGAAATTTCAAACAACTACGTTTTATTGAAAGCCAAATTAATAGGGTATTTTTCAAATTTTATATTATTTTTGATATTATTCTTTATAAATATAATAAACGCGTTTTTTTTTGCTGTTCCTAAAGTGACCCATTTCACTGAATTTTTTAAAGTTATAACTAGTTGCGCCACTAGAGGGCAACCAAGTAATAAACTCTAAAACAATATGAACACTTATGCCTGTCTATACTTCATTTCACGAAAATTGTAGATTGCGCTTGAGATCCGACCTTTTTGTAAATGCATTAAATAAATACTTTAAATTCGTGAAACCAAACTTTGCCAATAATAAATATTGTTATCTGTAAAAATGTACAAGACCTGAATATTAAAAATTTCAACAAAACATGGTTAAATATCACACATTTCTATACATTTTAGATTTTATTTGGTAACTAATTTAAGTTTGCATTCTGACCAATCAAAGGACAGAATTTGTATCCCTATCGAAACCAAAGCTATTTTCTTACGTGAAATGAAATGTAGTTCTCTAGTTGACATTTCTATTTTCTTGTTTAGAGGTTGTATTACTTTGACATCGTAAAGTTTTAGTGAGTTGTACTATCTATTGCTCCGGCATCTACCGGTATTTCATCGTAGGTTGTTCCCGCTGACGTCATTTTGCAGCGCCATTACACAGACAGTTTCAAAACGATTCAAACTTAAATTATAATTAAAAATTGTAAAATATAGGTATGTGAAATACCCTATTGTAATAATTTAAGTTCAGATTGAATTTCAAATTATTTGTAAATTCCAAGTATGTGAAGCTTTATACAAGCAAAAAAACTAAATATATCTTGTTTAAAATTTTTGTTTCTCAATATAGTTATTGCACAGAAGATATTTTAATCTAATGCAGTTAGGAAGACTTTGTGATCTTGTTGTATGATCAGAATTATGTACAGTACAAAATTAAAAACCATTTATATGTAAATACATTTAGAATATAAATTGGGATTTTTATGCTATTATAATTTTTTTGAGGCAGATAGGTATATATGCAGTTAAATAAATGAATACACAGCCATTTATAGGTTGAAATTTTACCACCCCAGTGAAAAAAATAGAACGCATTTTTGTTTATTTGTTGTTTAACACGAAAAAACAGTTTTTCCTTGCGCAAAAGTGTCCTATTCATTTTCGACAATAATGTTTCAAATAAATGTTATATAGAATTAAATCCTGTATTATTTTTTAACATTTTTTTACGTTTTAAAACCGAAAAAAATGAATTGAAATTTTTATAAATATTATAATAGATATTTATACACCAAGTTAGTTAAGATAATGTTTATTAATGAAAAGAAAGTTTAAGCCACCCGCTCTACAGGCTGTAGGAGAGTGGGTTAAATTCTTTCCTAACTCACGTGGTTTATACAATATTTTATTAAATTTTAACGAAATAATAACAAAAACTATTATAATATTTAATTTTGATATAATAAAAAACTAATCAATTAGTAGGTTGTGCATGAAAATCGTCGTTGATAGACGTCGTCGTTTATTCATAAATCATAAATAAGCTTTATTTTCTGTCATTTGCGTCGTGAAAAGTAATGTAAATGGCTGATCTGTCAAATAAAGACTGTGATAAGTTTTATTTTCATGCCTGATATTTTAAATGCATTATTTGTTGCAGAGTGAGTTAAAATTCTGTGAGAGTGACTTACTTTTTTTTAATTCACTAGCAAATAAATAGTTACTTATAGTTGCTGCTATGGTACAGTTTAAAACGTCAAAATTGAATAAATATATTTTTATTTTACTAGTGTGTGCTTTGCAAAAATGTCGGTAATAACGAATATTTGTGTACCGCCAAACATAGATGATAAAATAAATAATAAAACATAATTATAAATATAATTGTTTCATTTATTTAGTTTTTTATGAGGTGGTAACTTCTGTCCAATAAATAACACATAAATCACAACATTTAACATAACTTGCCACCTATATAACATAACCTAACTTCTTACTTATTTAGCGAAAAGGGCAAGATGTCGCAATTACAAGCCGATCCTCCTTCTCCAATCTTGCACATATCTGTGCACCATTTCTCCCAATCGATTCTATTGTTTCCCATTGCGTTAAAAGAGGTCCCCATCACCATCTTGGTTAAGGCGCCATCTTGTTTGACAAGCGCCAAGGGTTCCTGTTGCCTGGCAGCGGAGTTCTGGCAAGGACATCCGCGAAGCACCCACTTCTCATTCTCGCAATAGTGGAGACAGATAGCGTGGAAGTCGACGTGACGGTGGGTAGATGAGGTTACCGGGCACTGGCAAAGAGGGTGGCCGAGGTTGTTGGCGCATAAAACCGGGCAGGCTGATGTGCGCGTGTTGGAGTTGGAGGTTACCCTAGCCTATTTAGGGTAAAGATATATTGAAATAAATACACATTTTTTATGTGTATTTTAAATAAATAATAAATTTTAATGACAAGCATTGTTGTGAGTTTTTATTATATTGCTGATCTGATTCTGTGACGTCATAGATTCATACACACATGTGAAATGATAACGCAGAGCCTATACAATTTTAACATACAAAATTTGTTATTGTCAACCTTTCAAGATTGTACACAAAAGTAATTTTTCGATTTTTAAATGGCACAAAAGGCCCGCACGGAATAAATATGTCATCATCATTACCCAAATCTGTGTAAAAAGCAAATTGGCAGACCCAGCAATGAGTAATATGCCGTGATGATATATTTATTTAATTTTATATACATATACAAAATATAAATTACCTCAATAATAAATATAAAATATTCCACTATGGAATTGTACTAGAATATGTCCGATTCCGAACCGAAGAGGTCGGAAATTGTCGAGCGAATACAATAGGAATGGTTGAAAATATACAAAGCGTGCAGCGAGAATGATGGAGAAGATTCAAGAAATATTTATTATTGTCGTATTTGCTGTTAAAAATTGTTTTTGTAGCATTTTAATATTACAATAGTATTTAGTTCTACATTTTTAAACCGACACAATAAATAAGATTATTACTGTATATAATAATAAATGTACAATAAAGTACAATTACGATACCCGGTGAAACTGTTTTAATATATTATTTAAAAATCACACTTGACACGTTTCACAATATTTCAGTCTCTGAATTAACCTATCGGTCATTTATTAGAGACTAGTCACCCAATCATAAATGATCAAGAGGTTGTTGGTTCAGACTGAAATCTTGTGAAAGGTGCCAAGCATGATTTTTAAATATTATATTAAAATAGCTTCATCGAGTATCTTAATTGTACTTTATTGTACATTTATTACTATTATTTATTGTTGGCCAAGCTCACGGCTTTCTCGAAAGATGACTCTGCATGTGGTTAGTTACCTCCGCAGTCATCATATCATCTTTGGATGGTTATCATCCACTAAATCTAATCAGTGCCTTCTACAGGCTTCAGTGCACCACTCTGATGAGCTCCAATATGAGCGAAATGCGTCTGTGGTTCTGGTTGTGTGGGCAAGTTTGTGATAAATAACCGAACCGAGTGGTTGATTTAGAGACTGAAATCTTGTGAAACTTGTTAATGTTAAGGTAGTTGGATCTGGATCATGAGAGCAATGCCATCTATCGATTCCGTGCCGAACAATGCAGATAAACTGATGTTGCTTGCCTGCTTCAAGTCACATGGCTATTTGCATATTATGTTTATTGTTTATTCTGCTAGGTATCGCAACAGCTAATGGTTGTAATCGTGAGGTTAACAAAATGAAGAAAAATGTGAAAGTTAGAAATCATCGCGGATGTTTCTCAAAACGTGAAAGGCAGTGCTACCAACAATGCGCGTGAAAATATCTGATGAATGCCCAATTAAATTTGTTATATTTTTGAAACCAGATGGGTATGCATGTTTTTCTTTAACTAGTTTTTTCCCCCAGACCTTCATTTATATTCACCTAGTTTTTAGTTGAAAGTTTATGGGTTACCGCGATTTTAGAGGCATTTATGTCGATGATTTCTTGAGCTTCCCTATACTCGCCATGTTAAATCGTCCAAGTTTGGAGTTCAATAACTCCGATCGGATCTGGGCAAGTTGACTAAAATTCTGGATTTACATCGAGCAAAACTTAATCTAGCAGTACGCCAAATTTCACTTCATTCTTCAACTGCCTACGTATGATTTTTAAATATTATATGACTCGTAAAGTAATAATATTAAAAATATATACAATGTTTTCAAGCGGACACCCATCTGAACTGTAATTATATTTTCCCTTGCTTCAATATTGATTTCAAGAAAAAATATGGCCCAAATATTTTTTTGACAATAAATATAATCAATTGCAGTTGCGCAGGCATAGTACCGTTTGCCAAAACTTTTAAAACCCATTGCATTTTTGACTGTCCATTTCCAACACTCAATTAGTATTTACCACCAAATATTTACGTATATTAATCACAACAATAAACAATAATTAATAAATATAACAACCATTAAAACATCTATGCTTACCTCTGTGCTGTTACCACCCGACTGAAGCGGCAGCCCTCCTGGCATGAGGTCCAGGCAGACCTCACCACAGGGCTCGCCGCCTAGTCCATTCCGACACAACTCCGCGCAAATGCGACGCTCTTGCTCTGTGCTCATTGGCTGACGCACGCGTCGCGACGCTGCTGCAGCCAATAGCAAGCAAAAGAGGAGGTAACGGAACATCCTGGGGATTGGAATCCTACGGAGGATGAGAACTTAATACGGATTATATTGCACGGGAAATTAATAATTTGAACGAGGAATTTCTGTTTTTCATTTATGTGATAACTGTCAGTATTTTTTTTAAATATGGACATATGCATCTATAGCAATGGGGTCCTACTTATGTAGTACAACTTTAGGTAATGGCTTTAAATTTTCTTTTGATTTTGCAAGAATTTTAATTGAATTTCTTGGAGCATACGAACGGTGTAGATAAAAACTTAAACTTATAAAAAATGCTTCTACTATAAACTTAGGGGTACTTGTATTACTTTTTACTTATTTCTTTGTTAGATAAAATATTTAGGATAGTACTATACTATACTATACTCTGTTCACCGAATATATGCCAACGAACACGCGCTGATCGTGTGAATATTCCTAACAGTCCCGCCTTCGTTCCTTGCTATGTTTATACGTTGAAACATTTAAAAGTAAATATAAATTTAGGAGAATTGACAGTTTCAAAATAATTTATACTTAATACATATTTCAACATGCAAGCCTATCCATAAGGGAGTATAAAACAACAAATATGTATACAAAATGTTAAAACGGTTAACTTTTTTATTACTATTTTCATTAAAAAAAATTCTTCCGAGAAATTTTCTGGATACTCTTAAATTAGTACGATTTTCATTTTTTTTTTATTTTATAGCTGACTATTGGCCGTATTATGGCCAAAACTGTAAGTTTAAATCTGTAAAAAAACTAACAAAATCGCATCTATTTTTGTTGATTTATATAAAAATTATACATAAGAGTGGCAGGTTTCGTTGCGATTTTGTTCATTATTTACAGATTTAAAACTTACAGTACAGTTTTGACCTTAATGCGGCCATATAAATCGCAAAAATCATCTTAATATTTTGTATTAAAATGAAGAATTCTATACTAAACAAATATTGTAAATAAAAAATATCTAGCTTAAAAATTACAGGTACTCCTGTACAACTTTTAAATTTTTGCAAATTCCAGTCAGCTGTAAAATAAAAAAATAAAAAAAATTTTTTTATAGTTTGGATTTGGAATGATCCAGAGAATATATGTAAAGAATTTTTTAATCAGAATAATAGATAATAAAAAAGTTGGCCATTTTTTTTCAATAACTCTGAATAAATAATTTTATTGTTTTATAAGCATTAATGTTATTTTTATTATCTTAAAATTGTATTTAAAAAAACCACATGAAATATTTAGTACACTCAATTTAATAAAAAACCAGCGTGAATATTAAACCACTAATTTCTATCAATTTTACGTAATTACATCCCCTATTGAAGTAGCATACATATTATATTTTATATTATATTTTTCTAAATGGGATGGTATATATTTTTTAGGCTCATTAGAATGTAAATAAATAAAAATAAATATATCATCACGACATATAACCCATCGCTGGGTGTGCTAATCTACTTTGTACGGTAATGATAACATATTTGTACCGTGCGGGCGTTCACCATGCACGGTCACTCATTGATGGCGTGGAGAGTGTACCATAGGGATCAATTTTGTGCCATTTAAAATTCGAAATATTTGGCGTCGGTCGGGAACGAACCCGGATCCCCAGATTTGCGACCACACACTCAGGAACGCGGCCGCACGTAATCATTTTATTTAAATACATAATTAAAAATTTGGAAAACTTCGTTTGAAATTGAAATAAATTTGATTTTTATAGTTATTTTTCATTGGGATACGTATGAAAAATCAAATACAACACTTTATAACGTTATTAAGAATTTTTTTTTTTCATACATGGCCTACTAAAAATAAGTATAAACATGGGTTTTTGTAAATATTTTTATCATATAAGGATATAAAATAATTACATGGTTGAATTCACAAAAAAATCACTATCAATGGAGCCTAACAATTATATATCATCCCAGTTAAAAAATAGAATTTTGTGTTGTAACTTGAGAATCACTGGTTTAAAATATATTTTCTTCTCTAATGCGTTGACTCCGTTCGTCTTCTATACGATTGTTTTATGATATTTTATTGTATCTTTAATAATATAGAAATTGGCTGGAAAACTTCTTGACTGGATGGGGATGATGTGGAAATTATTTGAGGTAGCTCGTTTAGCTGTTACACCCTGGTATTTTAAGGCATTACAAAGGCAAAGAGTAATAAATATGAAATGCCTAGTAAATATAACTTAAGCAATTCAAAAGGAATATTTTTTGAAAACTCACAAATGTCATGAAAATGGAAAAACTTTTTTGATTTCAAACATTTTCTTGTCTGAAAATGTCACATATTTAATTTAATCAAATAATTTATTTCTATCTAATAAATACCCTAATAGAAATACAAGCTAAAATAAATAAAAAACTTTGTCAACATTTTTCAGCCCCATTTTTCCTATCGTCCCCTACGCCCTGGGTGAAACCGAGCGGAAAATGGCCGCCAGTCTGTTGGTGACATCTGACAAGCAATGCAGAGCTGCCTCTGACTTTAATTTATGATTTAGAGGGGGACATATAACATATTTGCAGATTGCAGGCATCATGACACTTATTACGGAATTTGAATCTGCTTTTAATACTCGACATCGAACAGATAGAGATGCTAATCTGATTATAGATTATAGGGGGGAGGGGGTATTTATTCAAATAAATTACAAAATAATTTGAATTTGTTTTTATTTCGAAAATAATAATGATTAAGGGTAAACCAAATCAAGAATGGAATTTTTAAAATGGTTAGATTAACCGGTTAAATAAACCAGTTTCAAACAGAGTTAATCAGGTAAGGAAGTTATTGTCTTTGGTCAAAAATTCGATGGTGTGTTTTCAATGAATAAGCACGTTTTGGGGTACCTAGAAAATACGAATTTACTATTTTTTACAATGATGTCTGTATATGTGAGTGTGCAAAAATTACATTTTTTTCGTATTCCTCATTCTTACATCCAAAGGAAGATTTGATTTTGGTTACAATTGGTCAACCAGAAGTACCTTAATTTGAAGCTCTTAACTATTTTTCAACACAGTTAAATATTATGTTTAACATTTTATCTTAAATAATAAAGAATATTTTATTCTCTATACGATTTGATTTCGTTATTTTCTTCATATTTAATATATTTGGAGATAAAAATTAATAAAGAAATTAATTCCATGAATTCTGCAATCTCTGCTGCGTCAGTATTATAGAATTCAATATTAGTAATTGATAGATGTCAGTACCAAGTACAATGTACATATATATTTGTGAAATAATTTTACCGAAAATACAACAATACTGTGTGGATTTTATATCGTAGAAATGACGAAAGGTATTGTGCTGCCTACAACAGATTTTTTTTAAATTGCGTTAAACCGGTTTCTTGAGTTGTTCGTAGTCATAGTAACGAATATTACTTCTTATAATAAAAATGAATGACATAAAACTTGTTTTTATAAGAAATAATATTTTTAATTAAAAGTATTATACTCACTGCGTTATCACAGTAGCTTTTAGTTTAAATATTGCAGCTTTTTAAGCTTAGCTTTCCTGACCGTCGGAATACAACTAAAATTCATTGTATTTTGTGGCGCTATATATAATATATTGCGATTGTTGATTGTTATCATACGAGTGCAGTTTAAACAGATAACAGTTTACATTATTACAACTCCTACACTTCAGTGATAAGCTTTAAGTGTGCCTTTTTGGAGAGCTTTTATGGGATACTTTGTTACTCAAAATGAAAGCACAAGCTCTAAATATAAAAATAAAATGTTTTGTTTTATTATATATAAGTATGTACAGCAGAAGAAATAAAAAATATTATATAATATTAATTATATAGTGTTTAATCTATTTTTTATTTAGGAAGTAAAAAATGCAGTTTATTGACACATAAATAACTATAAATAAAATTTAATGATAAGAATATCATCATTGACATAAATCTCTTATCAATAAGTAGGCAATATGTCAGGCAAATCCTTATTTTAATTTTAAGTGTGGTAAAAATCTCTGAAATTTTTTTGAAGTACTTATTAAGTACCACTACTCTTGTGAACCATTAATATTAAGTACTTGATGTATACATGTAAACATTATGACAGTATGTTCTTATCAATGATTATCACTGATAATAAAAAGCGTTTGTAAATATTCGGTAGCTACCCTCAAGGCTAAAAATGATACGCTAAATAATAGTCGATATTACTTAAATAAATAAACAAATTTCTATATTTATTATGATTTTCCTAATTCCATCTTGTCTGAATGTTAGAAGACCAATTTTTAAACAATAAAACTTACCGACATTGTTAAATAAAAACCGATAACTGTTAACACATTAAATCGGTTTGTAAATTGGTCTAAAAAGAAGTGGAATATGTAGTTTTTTTTTGTTTTCGGACAAATTTTGTTAACCGGTTTATGTAAACAGTGATTCTAATCGATTTAAAAAACTGGTTAATCTAACTGATTTAAAAACCAGTTAATCTAATCGATTTAATAACAGTTTTGAAAATTCCTTTCTCGATATCAGTTAATCATTAACAACAATGAATATTTTTTCTTTTAACTGGCAGTTAATTTAACAGAGACTAGTAAAATGTAGGTACATTAGAGACCTGCATCGGATCGGGTACCCGCGGAAACCCGCGGGTTACGTGCTTTGCGGGTCGGTTTGCGGTGCGGTTCCATGGTCTCTTTTGCGGGTTGCGGGTCGGGCGCGGGTAAGACTCGCGCGCCCGCGCGGATATCGGGTCGAGTCACTTTTTATTTCCTTTTTATTATAATCATTGTTCATATTTTCTGTTGGCATATTTGAAGATTCTAGTGACGAAAATGTTGAATTACAGACTGATGAGTTTGATATTTACTGTAAAATGAAAATAATGCAAAGTGAAGAGAATTTTGATTTATTAAATTGGTGGAAAATAAATGAAGCCCTTTTACCACTTAGCAGAAATAGCACGTTCAGTTTTATGCATTCCAGCCACTAGTGCACCTAGTGAAAGAGACTTTTCTACTGCTGGTTTCGTTGTTCAAGAAAGAAGAACAAAATTTAATCTAGGAACTGTGGATGATATACTATTTTTACATAGTAACTTGTAAAAAATATGACTATATTTTTTTGTATTTAAAAATTTATTACCTATATATCTAAAGAATAAATATTTTATTTTATATACTTTGTATAAATATGGAATAAAATGTTTTACATACATTTTTCTGATTTTTTTTTTGAGTAAAATTTTCCATCTTCATTTTAGATTGATGGTAATTATTTAGCGGGTATAGGGTTCGGGTATAACATTAGCGGGTACGGGTCGGGTTGCGGTTCAATTTAAAATTAACTGAGTCGGGTACGGATCGGGTGCGGGTTTTAATGTTGCGGGTACGGGTCGGGTGCGGGTCTGAAAAAGTATACCCGCGCAGGATAAGGTACATCTTCTACAATGTATACATACAGGATGTTGACTGCGACACCGGAACAGGACTTTAACATGTAAAATCATACTTTCTTAATTTCCTGATTCCCTAATTATTTTAGGTAAAAATGCTTCAAATAAAAGTTGTAGAGGTTAAATTCTGCATCTGAATCAATAGGCATAATAAACTTTACGCACTTTGTAACGGCAGAAATTAGGTATGAAAATGTCAAAAATCACCAGCCATGAAATTGAAACAAATTTGACGTTTTACCTGTCAAGTTAAGTTAATATATTTTTATTAGGTATTATTTGTAATATATATTCAAGTGACCAATTATCTATTAATTTAAATAAATAATTTTTCAGTTTAACATAAATTACAATTAATAATAAAAATAAAAATCAATTAACCTAGCTTGACAGATAAATCACTAACATTTGTTAATTTTTAGTCTAAATTCCATGGCTATCGCTATTTATAGGGTGATTTTCGACCTAATTTCTGCCGTTATAAAGCATGCAAAATTAATTTTTTCCACAATCGTGAGCAAAATTCATTGTTATTCAACTGAAAATAGTGAGCAAAGTAGCATATTGAATCACAAGTGAGCAAAGTAAATAATTTTCTTCACAAGTGAGCAAAGTAAATAACTTTCTTCACAAGTGAGCAAAATTTTGGTGGAGTTACAAATTGTACCATAAATATCTACCATTCTACATGATGAAATATATTTTTTTGTATTTATTTTTAGTTAATTAAATTCAATTGTAAATATAATGTACTTCTGAGTTTTTTATTAATAAGCAAAGTACAATGTTTTATTTTTTTGTGAAAATTGTATTTCAAGATTGTGGAAAAAATCATGTTTAGCACACGTGAGCATGTCTTTTTCTCACTTGTCCAGTTGCATACTTTGCTCACTTGTACTAAAAATAGCTATTGTTTATTTATTCTAATGTAAAATTTTATGTTCTACAGCATTTGAAGTTTCTGTACCTAAGGGCCAGTTTTACAATCTCCAGTTAGAATTTTAACTGTAAGTTAAATAAACAATATTGAATCGGATTATAGACAGCAATGATCAATTTGTCATTTGACAGTTCGTTTCGTTTCAATTTTGTTTATTTAACTGACAGTTAAATTTTTAACCAAAGATTGTAAAATTGGCCCTAAAACAATTAGGGCAGCAGGAAAGTACCAAAGTGTAATTTTACATGTTAGTCTTATGTTTCGGTGTCGCGGTGAGTACCTTTATATCTGTCTTGTTAATAATTATTGTACTACAAATAGGTGATTACTTTTTTGAGTTATACTATACATATATTTGGGTATAATCAGTAATAATCATATTTTATTGGTAGACACTAGTAAACAGATATTTCAAAATGATACAGTGTGTGATTCAGGATAAAATGAATTCATATGTATTTTTATTTTTGCACATTGATCGTTTAAAAATAGATAAACTAGTCGTATTATAAAATTTAAAATATATCATATACGACATATTGATAAGATTATTAAGATTAACTATTACGCAAAGCTATTGTAGATAGGATATTAATCTCATTTTATTTACCAAACAATGCGATCAGAAAAAGTTAATGGTTGTTTATTTGAAATCGTCACTAAAGTGCCCAAAAATCGTTATTAAAAGTTCAGAAAACGGCACTAAAGTAATCCATTATACGACGATTTCATACAAATGCAGTGTTGCCAACCTTATGACATATAATATATTTTGGGTAGGTGTATGATGTACAATAGTAAATTTGTAAGTAAAATGACAAAAAATATGTGCAAGAAGAACGAATTAAATAAATAAATTCCGATGAAGAAGTTCAGATAATAATTTTGAGTGTTCATTACGATAACTTCAATGTCCGGAGGTTCGCAACACTGAACATAAGTTCGTTTGTTTGTGTGACAGCAACTGACAGATTTGTCAATATAACCTATAATAGTTATTTATGCAACAAGAGTGTAAACTAGTGCTGTGAGGATCCGACAAAACTTGGATCCGAGAACCCGGATTTCAAAATATCCGGATCCTCGGATATCCGACGTTCGGATATTGAAGCGGATATCCGAAAATTTAATTCGAATTTGGATCCGGATCCTAATTCGGATCCGGATCCTGATATGGATCCGGACCCTAATATGGATCCGGATCCTAATATGGATCCGGATCCTAATATGGATCCGGATCCTGATATGGATCCGGATTCTGAATTGGATCCGGATCCGGATTCGAAATTTTGTTTACGGATCCGGATCCGAATTCGATGTTTTGTTTGCGGATCCGGATCCAAATTTTAATTCTGGATCCGATTCTTCGTTTTGAATGTGGTCTAACATCTGGAATTGTGTTCAAATTCAAACCGTTAAAATGGGCCTGTTTATCTTTACAGCGGTCTGTAAACACCAGTACACAAACAGTAATACATTTTATATACCCCTCTAAAATAACCCGGTAGTATGTGCAAATGTAAAGAAAAAAGAAAATTGAAAAACAATAGCCATAGGTTTGTTGCATGTAGCGAAATACCTATCGTGCACGTGTTTCACATAAAAGGGGTTGTTTCAGTTACTTATAGTTCTGTGGAATCGAAGAATTTCCTTTTTAGCGGATGCTAAAAGTTGTCCATCAGAAATTTATATCTGCCAACTATTAATTAACTACATCAAACAAAAATGTATTGTGGACTGTCATCAGATTTATTTGGTTATGATGAGACCCGATGCTAATATTGAAATGTAAGGTTCAATACTGAGAATATTCGAATCCGAGAGCCGATCCGGATACTGGAATTCCATATCTCAAACTCATATTCGAATCTAAGATCCGATACTCAAATCCGTTTCCAAGATTCGATATTCGGATCCGGATTCAAGATCCGATACTCAGATTCGGATCCAAACTCCAATACTCAGATTCGGATCCAAAATCCGATACTCAGATCCGGATCCAAAATCCGATACTGAGATTTGGATCCGAGATCCGGATAGTTCAATATTCAATTATCCAGATATCCGGATAATTTTGGATCCGAAACCGAAACTATCCGGATCCGGATCCCACCACTAGTGTAAACACAATCTTTATGACATTAGGTCAAGTATTTCATGATGAGGTTTGCCGAGTCATGAAAATTATTGACCGAATGTCATAAAGATTGTTTACACTTGAGTTGCGTACAATATTTTTTATATAACATTAAATAAAATTCCTAAAACAAATTAGAAATTTGACAGACGAGCAGACGACAATCTGAACACACCAAATACCGAGTTCACATTTAACAGATAACAGATCTGAAGTTGAATACTGCAGTTCTGTCAGTATTACCAACATGAATGTATAGAAAAAACTAAATTTAGGTAAGACAATTTAAATGCCAAACGTGTATTGATGGTGGTAGTTCTGTAATGTGTAAATAAAATAAAACACGAAAATCGTTACTTTATACATTGTATGCAGTGTGTAAAGTATCAACTTTACACATCGGAGTATAAAAAAACAATTATTGCTTTCATTTTCACAAATAAAAGTTACTATGCACCTCGGCACTGAAGTTTCTTTTTATTACTCATATGGTTTATTTTCCTCTCGGCCCTACGGCCTCGGCAACTAAATTCCATATTTGTGACAGAAGTAAAACTTCAATACATAATAACAATTTTTTTGAAAAAAAATTTGGAAAACTAATAAAAAATAAGTAGATTGAACATTTATGATTTTTTTTAATACTATGATTAAAGTACAATTATTATGATCCATAACGATACGTGGCACTGTTATGAAAATGAAACAAATTTTATCTTTACAAATTTTTAGCATTATAATTATAATAATAAATGGTACTGTTTTATATCAAAAATAACAATTTTAAATAAAATTAATAATCATATCTACGCGTAAAAATGGCCACATATTATGATTATACTTATTGAAATCATTGATATATCATTGCCAGTTAACTTTTTTTGAACATCAATAACCCAATTTTCGATAGAAAAAGGAATAAAAAATTAAAAATGTAGAGTAGCAAATTGTGTAGACGAGCCATTGTACATGACAAGTTTGCAAAATTCACAAATCGAGCTTCACTCAACGGTAAATGTAGGCGTTCAGTATTGATTTTACAACAAAAACAAATCGTAAACCCGTCGAGTTATAAACTACCGCCCACACACCGCCATTTCAAATTTCAACCCTGACGGAAATTGCACCACGCAGTTTCGTCAAATTTTCGTGGAGAATTAATTGATTTGGTACGAAATAGGAAGGGTTGAAATATAGTGAACGTGAATGGCCATAGCTGGCTTAGATGGATATTGAAGCAAATATCCGAAAATTTAATCCGAATTTGGATCCGGACTTCAAACCGTTAAAGTGGGCCTGTTTATCTTTACAGCGGTCTGTAAACACTAGTAAACAAACAGTAATACATTTTATAATACCCCTCTAAAATATCCTGGTAGTTTGTGAAAATGTGAAAAAAAGGGATTTATACTTTCACAGAGTCCTATTTAGTAAATTGTGAATAAAAAATTCTAATTTGTATTATATTTATTACACATCTAAGATCCGATACTCAAATCCATTTCCAAGATTCGATATTCGGATCCGGATTGAAGATCCGATACTCAGATTCGGATCCTAATTCCAATACTCAGATTGTGATCCAAAATCCGGACTCATAATCCGATACTCAGATCTGGATCCAAAATCTGATACTGAGATTTGGATCCGAGATCCGGATAGTTCAACATTCAATTATACGGATTTTTTTGGATCCGAAACCGAAACTATCAAAAATTATTTCAACCAAAAATAGCATTTATGTTAAAGGAAGAATAAGATTATTTACTATACAGGGTAGGCATTCAATGCATGTCTTCATTTCAACAGATCGGCACAAGTAATGCCACGTAAGTATTCAATATAAAAGCAAGCAGTGGCAATTATGTGCCGCCCTGTTATAATTACGATATTTATAGTTTTATTGTTAAACCTGACATAGTCAATATGTCTGACTACAGTCATGTACACTGCACACGCATAATATATGACATTTTCAATAAACAAATTACAAAATCTACGCGAATGGTGGGAAATTTCTGCAAATTGTTTTTGATTAGTTTAAAATAGAGATTTTAAACTTACAAAAACTGAATATGTTATTCAAGTATTCCGCCATTTAATATTGGGTTACATCGGCTTTGTTAGTAATACCAGCTTTAATTCTATTAGGCATTGTGTCTCGGTAGAAGCTAAATCTGGATTACAAGATTACCCTTAAAATGTCGGTTGAACTATTATCACCAGTCATTTGGCCCACAGTATTTCAAAATTTGAAGTCTATATTTAAAGTAGCCGAAAGAATATTGTAGAAATATCTATCTGTGAGCTGTCACTATGCGAGTAATAGCCAACAATTTTGACAGTACTGTTAAGCTTGTAACAGGAGGTTTTTGATTTATTATTATTTGACTTTAAATTATTATTATTATTATTACTATAATTATGTATGTAACTATCAATAACGAGGCATGAAGGACATAATCAGGGGAAAAGTTTCTTGTGTATATGTGTGGAAACAGCAGATGCTGATTCGGTTGCCATGGAGAAGAAGGCAAAGAAACCGTCTGCGAGGAAGTTCCATTAGCAAAGTTTGTTCCTTGTTCCTGATCCTGTGCGAAAGGCAAGCAAGCCTCTGAACACATGCCACAACTTTTCTGATGGAAAAACGATCATCAAATGTTTTATAATTAATGTTACCACGCAAATTTTTCTTTTTAATTTATTACAATTTAAATTATTTGCAAGATGGTGGTGCTGAATTATTCATTAAGAGAAGTTTTAGAACATTATGTATCAAATAATAATAATAACATTTATTGTTTCTAAGCAGTGCTTCATACAATGGATTGGTACAAAAGTCATATAAAATTATTTGTAGTCTATAGAGTACATGCATATATAATATAATTTTTTTAAATAATGTATACATATATAAAAAACAGCATATACCATTTATTACATATTAATAATGACAAATTTTAAATTTAAATGAATTTAAAGGAATTTTTGATTTTAAGCTATATAGCCCTATTTACATTTAAAAGTAGCTATCACATATACACATATTTTAATTATAATGGATTCAGTGACATTTTGAACTATATAATGACCCAAATAACATAACAAAAACAGATATAAATATCATTTATTAGCAATTAATAATTAATAACAAAATTCTATTTTATATGAATTTAAAGATAAATGAATTTAAAGGAACACTTTACACTATATGTTTATCCAACTTAAATTATCGAAGTTAACCTGATATGGTTAACTTAAATTAATGCGAGAAAGTAATGTATTTTTAATTGTAACTCTGGATGGATGTTTATTAATTTAAATAAAAGCTTCGGATTTTCAGGGCAGAAATTGTATAATAGAAGATATGGTCAATTTTGTCTTTTGATAAATTGGTAAATAAACTATAAAAATTTCTTTCAGTAAAGATTGGTGTGTTGTATCTATTCAGAAAGTGATCTCTAAGGTGTGCATACATAGGACACTCAAGGTAGAAATGATAGGCATTTTCAAATTTTTGTAAGTTACAAATTGTACATAATAACTCTGAATTTAGCTCGTATTTAATATTTTTGTAAAATATTTTAAGAGTTCTTTTTGAAGAAATGCGGATTTGTGAAATAATTTGTTGTTTAATTATTGGAATATTCATATTCAAATGTACTTCCATACCGGGACTACACTTTATGATCTTATAAAATAAACTATAGGTCGAGAGTTGGTTTCTGTCCAAGTCTTTTTTCTCTAGCGTATTCGTAAATTCATCTATAATTACATTAATTGATAGTTCGTTGATTGATTGATTTTCCCAGATATCATAAAAATTATTCTCGTATAAAAAGGTTTTCAGTTGGCTAACCCAATTTAGTTCCAATTTATTGTTTTCAAAAGACTGGTCGAGCTCAAGCAAACGGTTGTATATAATTTTTGGATACCTGTTATTAGGCATCATCAAAATTTTTTTCCATAGGCCGAGCGCTCTTTTCCATATATATTTTCCCATATGTATTAATCCTGTTTCCAATCGAACTATAAAATCCGGAGTATGAAGGGGGAATCGAAAAATAGATTTGACATATTTAATTTGGCATCTTTCTATTTCGTTTTCATATCTAAGACCCCATACTTCCGAAGCGTACAAAGCTGTGGCATGTATTATTGAATTTAATAATTTAGATTTTTCTTCCCAATTGTTTGATTTCCCTGTAGCCAAGATTTTCTTAACGTTTTGAATAGCTATATTTGCTTTTTTACGACAATTTTTTGTTTGTTCATAAAATTTTCCGGTGGGAGAGAAAAGAACATTATGTATCAAATTCTTTTATAATTTAATTCAATTAACTAGTTCAGGAATACATCAGAACTACTAAATACATAGTAAAGTTTGTTCGATTTAAGAGAGAATATAAAAGTGATTTTATATTTAAAACATTGAAAATGCATTAAATTCATAGAAGAAATTTGTTTTATTTGAAGAAAACTTTTATACGGGTTTTATATTTTTCTAATAACAAGCAGACAACTATTTCTTCTTATTCTTTTAAACTTTTTCATTCTTTCATTGTATGTCCTAGTGTTTTAAATATTTGAATCTCTCTTAAGTAGACAACACTGATCACCCATTATTTATCCGGTTAAAAGAGGGATAATGAAATTTAGTTAATTTTTTTTTATCAAAAAGCAGTGAAATGTTCATACTCTAAAGCCCGATTGCACCGCTGACACAAATTTTAAGTATTCCTTAAATAGACAATATCCTATCGAAACGAAACATCAAATGAGTAATTGGATATAGCTGTCAAAATTTCGATATGCATTTTTACTTCCTTGTACGTAAGTAAAGGAAGTATTGTAATCGCGAAAAATTTCGGTTTTCAGATTTCAGCGGAAATATCCATTTTGGTCATCCCTGAATCCATTTTGACTAATTTCGTCGTGACGTCTGTACGTACGTACGTACGTACGTACGTATCTCGCATAACTCAAAAACGGTAAGCCGTAGAAAGTTGAAATTTTGTATATAGGACTCCTATAACATCTAGTTGTGCACCTCCCTTTCTGGTTAGTACACAATTTCCAGAAGTGGCACTTTACATGAAGCCTATAATAGATTTTAATGAAAAACTGTTTTAAAATATAATCCAAAACTTTTCAAATTTGGTATACAAGACTTTTATGTCAATCGAAATAACATAATAGATTTTGGTTAAAATAGGCTAACCGGAAGTGGTACATTATTTGAAGTTGTTAACAGTTTTTCTTGAATAAAATGATTTTATTTTGATTTTAGAAATAAATGCTTCAAATAAAAGTTTTAGAGAATTAATTTCTGCGTCTAGCACATCAAGTATTATTAAATTAGCTCATTGTATAAGAGAGATATGTAAATTTAAAAATTATATACTTTTTTGTTTTTGTAATAAAGCTTGCTATGGATGACAAAAAAATAAAATAAAAATGTTCATTTCAAATTACGTTAAATACGTGCAATTTTATGATTCATACAGTAACAAATATTATATTTTTATTGTGAAATTAGGTAGTCATATTCATTGTTGCAATCAAATATTTCTTTGTTGTAATCAAAACTCTCTTTAAAAAGAACCGGGTTAGATTATGGTCGCTATATATCTTACTGTTTTGAAGTTAAAATTAATATTTTGTAATTTATTTATTAAAAAAATATGTATAGTTTAATAATCGTACAAGGAAGTCGTGTGGTGTCCACATCAGATTTTTATATCACTTGCTTGAAATTTCCCGATATTAAACCGGACTGCTAACTTACGTACTGTAACGTTTTATTTATATGGGTGAAGCGTAAACATAAGAGAGATATTAATAGTTAAAGTAATACGTTTATTAAACGATAAATAATTAGATTAAATATTAACAAGATGATAAAAGTAACTAACACTATGATTAAATAATTGTAAACACTAAGAATATTATTAAATGCTTAAACACTAATATTATTTATTTAACCAATATTTATATCACTACATTTATTTATGTTAACAAATCGTAGACTACTTATTTATATCACCAACTTCATTGCTCGTCGCTTCTATATCAGACTATCTCTCCGCTTTCTTTCGGCCGGTATTTATACAGCCCATTATCCTTCTAGAACTCTCTGACGCGACCATAATCGAACACAAAAGATTCACTTGACTGGATGTAATTGATCAGTCAGAACGCGTTGGGTTTTCCCCGGGGGATTACGTCATCGGGGTAATTCCGGGGAAGTGATTACGTCATCGTTCGCGAACATGTTATCAGTAGCGGCGCAAGCATTCGGCGCGTCGGGGCGGCGCGCGCTACAGTACACTCAGTTTTTCTGTCCGCATATGAGAGGCAGTGGCGGATTTAGAGGGGGGGCACTCGGGCACGTGCCTCCCCTTTTCCAAAAAATATTATTATTATCTTCATTCAGATCATAGATAAATAAAATAATAAAAATATTTACTAATAAAATAAAAATAAAAAAATACAGTATTCATGTAACGTGTAGATACAAATAATTTATGTGGCGCAATAAAACACGGCTTTGTAAATATTATTATTTGGGGCTGTATGTTTGCTGACAGGTTGGCGAATTTATGTTTTATTAATGAAAATATGAATAAATATAATTATTTATCAATTTTAAAAGAAAATTTGCAATCTTCTGCGGGTAAACTTGGTCTGAGAGGGGATTTTATATTCCAGCAAAATAATGATCCTAAACATACAGGAATTATTGTTAAGGAATGGCTATTCTACAACATACCGAAACAACTTCAAACACCTCTCCAGTCTCCTAATTTCAACCATATTGAGAATTTATGGTCGAAACGTTAAGATAGGCGACCCCGCAAAAATATTTTCCATTATTTAGCAACTTCGGCGGACGAATCTGATTGAAGCATGGGAAAAATTCCACATTCTAAATAATCTAATATCATAAAATCAATGTCTAGGTTACTAGAAGCTGTAATTAAAGCCAATAAGTATCCCATTAAATATTAAAATGTAGTACATATTATCATGTGTTAAATAATTTTCTGTATATAGATTCTAAAATATCGAAACATAACTAAATTATTTTTTTTAAATGAATTTATTTTTTGGAAACCCTTTTTATTTTACATTTTAATGATAAATGTAAAGTCTACGTATAATTTTATGAATCACTATTTGACAGCATATTTAAAATTTCAATTAAAGATGCTCGATGAAACATTTTATTTCTTATTATTTAAAATTTGTTTTTCCTAATTTCGTTCCGTTTCTTCTTAATACATAAATGAATAAATAAATATATCATCACGGCATATTTGTACTGTGCGGGCGCTTACCAGGCACCTCACGAGTACCCATAGCTGGCGTGGAGAGTGCACCACAGAGGTCAATTTTGTGCCATTAAAATTCGAAGTAATATTTGGCGTCGGTCGGGATCAAACCCAGGTCCCCAGATTCGCGACCAGACACTCAGACACACGGCCACGAGACCCCTCTTAATAGAGATGTGTATTAGGAAATATAAAAATGCCGGTTCCCGTGAAATTGTCCAGTTATTGGAGGTGTCCTTTAAGAGAGAATTTAGAGAATTTAGTGTACATCCTTCAGCTTCTCAGGTGTTTAATGTTACTGTAAACTCGAAACTGTGTTAAATTTAAGTGCCACCCACATTTGTATGTCCAAACCATTACCCCCTTCTCTCCCGCTTTTACGTAACGGTCGGTACGCTTGGTTGTGGACGCATCTGTGTTGACGCTGAAGGCATGACGTCACGCGATCGTTCGAGCGCGATGCCCGGGAAACAAGCGACGGTCGGCGTCGGCATCCATTTCAACGTTGGGTTTGACACGAAGGATAATATTCAAACATTATCAACAATTTATCTTGACATTTAGTAGACAACGGATATATACTAAAGTAGCAACATAAATTGATAATAATCTAATAATAACATAAATAAATTATGTTTTTGCATAAATGTAAAATAATATAATATGTATATATCGTATATATCACGAAATGACGTAACTCATAAAATGAGATACTTTTCCAAGCATTTGGATGAATTGACCAACATCACAAGTGGCGTCTCTCAATTCCCCAGTCTTCATAATACAGAGAGAGAACCAACCGTCGTACAAAATCATGTTGACCTAAATTAATGACCATTTAATAAAAAATCTGTAAAATATTCACATTGTCAAAAAGTATTTATGTGTTAAAATAATTTTTAAACCAAGTCAAATTACGTAATTGATCTAAGTAAACTTGGTCAAATTGTGGCATCAATTTCTGTACCAATAATCACATTAATATACTTACCTATTCTGTAAGTTATAACTATAACATTGCTAAACGAAAACCGTTCGTGAACGACTAGCCTTATTCTCTAACTTTTTGTCAAACGTACGAGAACGAAACATTCGTTCTCAAATTAAATTCGTTAGCATTGCTTAATTTCCTTATTCTGTAAAGTTATAACGAACGTTTATCAAAAACAATTTCGTTTAAACCATTCGTTTATTAACTAGTGCTCATATAGCTGTCGTTGGAACATAAACATATGATATATGATAACAATTTGTGGAAAATGGAAAAAATGACACTTTAAACATAATATTAAACGAATTACAAATATGGTAAGAAGTATAGCTCCCTCCAAGCTGCGTGGGTGCGCAGCCGCGCAATAATTTTAAAGGTATTACAATAAAATGCAAAAAAAATCCCGCGCACCTACAATCAGCTATTATAAATTCAGGAAACAATTTTGATATCGGAAAGTAAAATATTATAAAGTTTTCTCAGAAATATTCAGAATTTATGGCACATAAAAACGTTGATATAAATACAATATGAGAAAACTAAAAACTAAACTAGGATTGTTCGAGACATTTAGCGATACATTAACTTTTGTTTGCGCAGATTGCGAACGTGGATTTTCTGTTATGAATTCCATAAAAATATAACGTTAAACGTACGGCTATGAATCCAGGTAATGTATCTGTATTAATAAATAAACTTACGTTACAGCGAAAGTATTATCAACAACGAGCATGCTTTATAAATGGAATGTCCTAACTTAGTCGAAACAATATGAATTTTTTAAAGACAAGCGTGTTATATCCATCCTTATCACACACTCTTACAGCCTTTGCAAAAGAAAGACATAAATGTATGCATATTTGTTAATTCGTTCATGATACAGGTGCCCTTGATCTGACATCTTTCAAAATTTTTACTGTACATAACATGAATGTATTGTATATAAAAAAAATGCACAAATTGATTTTTGTATATTTTTTTTGGTCACAATTGATTTTTGTACGCGCAGCTCTGAAAAAAATTAGACGGACTTGGATAAGAAAGTATTTAATTTTTTAAAATAATAATGTATAAGTACATAGGTTACAATTTTTCATACATGGAAATAATCTTATGGTAATGAGTTAACTATCAGATACTAGTAATCCGTATTGTACCACACTGATGATACAATTTTCTAAATATTTTGCGCACGATTTATTTTTGAAAATTAACATACTTCTTTTTAATCATAATCACTTTGATGCTTCAGATTGCGAATCACAGCCCGAAGGAACACGGCTGATATCAGAAGCCCGGGCCACGAGATTGATGTCGGTACGTGTTCCATTAACTCCGGCATCAGTAAATGTAGGCTTGGGAAAAAGTTTTTGCTTTAATTCTTATATTATTTTTGCTGGGTTTTATAAACGACAGTTAAATATATTTCCAAAGTAAATAAAATTTATTCCTTCGAATAGCAGTCGAACTTTTGACTGTAATGTTATTAATGCCATAATAGTTACTTACATATAGAGGGTCAAAAAAAGGTTATTCTTTCGGCCTGAGGTATATTTATTTTTTATTTATTTATTTATTTATTTATTTACACCACTCTACAGGATTTAAAATCCCAATTACAGAGGGGGTATAAAAACAAACATATGATACTGACAAAATTATCAGAAAAAATATTCTTGCACTAGACTTTTGTAACATGTTTCATTTAAAAAATGCACTACACGCATGTTGTCACAACAACTATAGTAGCCGCCAAATAAGTATGAACTGAAAATTTCGACACTGTTGATAATTCATGGGATGTTGAAAATGTTATGTTATGGGATCTCTTGGCCGCGTATCGAATCTGGGGAACCGGATTCGATTCCTACCGACGCCAAATATTTTTAATTTTAAATGGCACAAAAGTGACATCCTGTGGTGCATTCTCTACGCCAGCAATGAGTGCCCGTGAGGTGACGCCTGATAAACGTTCGCACGATATATCATCATCATTACCTAAATCTGTGGGTGCGGAGTAGGGAAAAAGTTGAACATCAGTCCATACTTATTTGACGGCGAATATAGTATCGGACATGACGTCATTAGCTGCACTATGTGTAAAACTAAATATATAAACAAAAAACGCTATTAGTTATAATTGGTATTAATTGGAAAAAATAATAAAGAAGAATTCATATAAAACTTTACTGCTATCGTTTTTCTTAGGGAATTTCGTGCCTCTACTTTTTGCCTCCTTGCCAAATAATCTCTGGAAGTTTTCCCCAAATTTCCGTCACTTTAACACAGCGTTCTACTTTCTAAACAAATCTTAAAACTTCCATAAATTCCAAGACCTTATCCTTATTCTTAGCTCAACAACAAAGCCTGTTGTTATCTCATACGTCATCCGCACTTCGCTATGCCCAATCTTCAGAACATTACAAAACTTAATTCGGTAGGAATATTTCTCGCTTTCACAGCTTATCATCTGATGGAATTCTGATCCACCGAAAAAGACTGCGGAATAGAAAAATGGAGATTTTGTCTGGCATTCAAATAAGAAAAAATGAGTGAGGAATAAATCTTCATGAAGATATTAAATATATATTAAATTCTTTTTAGCTTAGGTAAAAGCTGATACATGAAATATGATATATATTTTTTACGATTAATAAGCAAAAAGCACGAGGAATTTTCTTTTTACGGCCTATACATATTAGTTCCAATGAAAGTATATTTTTGCCCTCAAAACAGTAAAGCGACTTAAAATTGAATTGATTATTTCATATTTCATCTAGTCTTTTTTTATATGAAGAATATACATCGTAATAAATTCATGAAAATTATATACAATTAAGTAATAAATTCATGAAAATTATATTTAATTCTGCAAAAAATTAAAATGACTGGACAAATATCCTATCAAAAACAAATGACAATTATGTGAAAAAATATATTTTTTTATTGGAAAACTAAAACAAAAAAAAAATCTGTCGTGGCCAGCACAATACCTCTCGCCACTGCCGTTTTTGGTTACATAAGTAGAGCGCGAGCAGTCATTTGATATTGTTGGCCTTGACAAGCAGATATGGGGGCCCGTGTCAGAATGACAGTTAGTAATTATGTACATAAATGTCAAATGTCATTATTTTTCTCATAGTTAATTTGTCACCAGGAATGTGGAATTTACTTGTCGAGGAAAATAAACCACATGGAATTGGATTATCATGAAATTTGGGATGGAAAATTGACATTTGACATCTATGTACATATTTACTAGCTGTTATTCTAACTCGGGCCCCCATATTTGTTTGTCAAGTCCAACAGTTACATGACTGCTTGCGCCCTTTAAATTTCTCATGTCTTTTCTTTATGTTTAGATTTTTTTATAATTTTAAATTTATTTTTTGAGGAAGTTTCCTCCTATACTTCTAAATGTTCGAATTTCTTCCAATTTCTTGATGGGATTTCTAATGGGTATATGTACCTATATACCTATAATTTTAAATATTTAATTGTTATTATTGTTATACAACAAGAAATAGTAAACTTATCAATATCACAGAAAAATTCTTCAATAATGTCAGTTAAACTTCTTCATTTAACGTAAAAGCGTAAATTGATGTTTTACTATGTTGCAAAAAAAAAGTTCTAAGATTTAGTTTCAGCTAAAATCTACATAAAACCATATTCGTACCATGACAAATTTTGAATTGGTTCTTATCCACTGTCATGTATTTAGTTAAAATAGACTTAAGATCAAGTTTTAGATTTGAGCTGCAAATACCGCCCAAATAGGTTTATGAACTACTGTTGGTTTTTGACACTGACATTTTTCTGTCATTTACAAATATCTGATGGTTTTTAGGCTCTGAAATTTATTACAATAGATTATTTTATATATTACTTTTTTATCTCAATATATAGAATGTATAATAAAATTTTAAAATGTATTGAATAGAGAATTGTACATTCTTTAATACTAAAAATATAATTTTCAAAAAAAATATTATTTAGAATTTTTTTTAAGATACTACTACTTTCGGTTTTACAATTGGTACCAAAACCTATTCAACTCTCCCCATTAATGTTAAATTGAGAAATCCGTAGTCAAACAGGTCTTTAGTCTTATAGAATTGCCTCCAACAACCTCACATACACACACACATTCGCATACACACACACACACACACACACGCCAATCCAGTTACTTGTACGAGCTATTTTGACTTCAAAATTATTAAATTAATGTTGTTTTTGAAACAAAATTCGACTATTTTTCAAAATTATTATGTGGAAGAGAGTTATGAGAGGGTGGAATTTCAAATGCAGGGATCACCTCATGGGTAAATATTCCTTTGGTTGAAGGATGCTTCAAAATTAGATTATTTTGACAAAATTAATATCCAGGGAGTGTATTTCGTTTATTGACAAATTTATAACTTGCCATTATGATCAGAAATACATGGTCGTTCACAAACATAGACACACGTACACTTATTATAAAGGAATAAATATTAAATGCAGATTTAATTTTCCAATACCCGTTATGCCAAGAACCATGACTTGAGAACTATTAACTGACAATGAACATAATTCACTTGTTATTGAAATGGTACCTATCCGCAAATGCGCTTGCTATTGAAAAAACCCGACGGCACGACTCCTGCACAAATGCTGTTTCTTGACTAAATGTTAACTTTTTGCTGTTCTTCACAGGTATATATTTACATGTGTGTCTTTTTATTACAAAACACGCGCTTAGGGACGTAGATGGCACTACCAACATTAATTCAATTTGATGATTTTGTGGACTAGTGCCCTTTTAATAATAATCAATTCAATTATTTGATATTTTAACCAATTTTTTTTCCATTCTAGAATTAAAATTTAAACTGTTGACTGCTTAACAGGAGGATTTTAATTCCCGTATTGATCCTTCAGGATAATATTGGCCCATTGCCAGGACTAAAGGATATGTCGATAACCTGAACGTTGGGGTCTGTGTCCTGGATATTGTTGGTCTGCCCATTATTGTTGCTGTCGCAGTTTTTTCCGGTATGAAATGTGTTTCTCGATAAATGTGAAAAACGACACAGTATTCTCTGTGCTATAAAACTCAAATACTTGTGATAAAGTGTTTATAAGAGTATAGATTGTACAGATGGTTTCCAAGTTGCAGTTTGAAAATAGGTTAATTGCAATTTTATACAAAGAATAGGTTTTTAATGTATTGAACTTTATGACAATTTCGGGTGTCACACTTCTGGAGTTATTAAGAATAAGTGACATGATTTATATTATGTAGCAAGTCAGTATGTTCTAATATTTGGAGTCTAAATTGAAAATAATGACCCATGAGAGCCTGATGGCACAAACATCAGTATTCAGAAAACAGCGAAAGTCTTCCATGTAATAAGGAATAAATATCAAAATTAAAATAACAGTATACGCATTTCAATATACAGATCCATTTTAACATATGGCTGCGAATATTGGGTATTATCTAGAGCAGTGGTTCTCAAACATTTTCAGTTATGGAACTCTTAAGAAACCGCCTGCGTGTCGATGAACCCCCAACTCCATTCTACATTTTTATTGGCCATTGTGAATCCAAAACTAGGGATGTCAACGATAACGATATATTGACGATATTGTCTTTTAACCGATGTATCAGAAATCGACGATATTTATTTGCCGATATATCAATACGTTTCGAATTTCACATTTTCAAAAAACCACGTAAACATGTCGAGCTCGAGTTTATAGTGCGTGGGGGAATCCCAACATTTCGTTTCGTTTGACCAACCTGACCCCTGACCCCTGATTCCTACGAAGTTGAGAGATATTTGAAAGCCCGTAATATTGTAAGAGAAGCGGATACGTTATTACCTCTCGGTAAGAGAAGTATTGGATTCATGCTAAAAATCGCATATCCAGATTTTAATGTATAAGCTCGTTTTAAGGTCCCTACAATCCGATTTTAATATTTTTACGATGATGTTTGTGTGTGTTTGTACGTGTGCATGTTGTGTGTGTGTGGATGTTGGAAGGACGATTTCTCAAAAACTATAATACGTAAAATCTGTTTAACAACGTATTTATCATTCGGACATTACTGGAAGAGCTGAGAAGGTTTTGTTAATAATTGGAAGTAGCAGATTCTTAAAAAAATCTTTTATATTTATATTTTTTTTTGAAAATTTTTGTTCTCGCTTCTATTAAAGAAGAGTAAATTCTCTATCTGATACATATAAATATTTTATTATCTTTTATAGATTTAGAGATAAAGGTATATAATAATCTGTAATAAATCTCACAACCCAAATAATGTCATGGAAACCAGATAAATGTCAGTATCAAAAATCCAGACACATTAATGAAGATTTTTTCTGGCAAGTACATACATTGTATTATTTCTTATTGTATTAATAGTTAAATATTTAAAATTATTGGTATATTACATATCCTCTCCAAAAATACTGTCAATCCCAACAAAGAATTGGAAACATTTCGAAAAATTAGAAGAGTAGGACAAAATTTCTTCATAGAATGAATTTAAAATTAAAAAATCTAAATATAAAGATTAGATATAAGTAGAATTTTTGGTGTTAGGGTAGGTATAAAAAAATGTTAAATACAATAGGGCACGAGCAGTCATGTGACTTTGTTGGCCTTGACAAGCAGATATTATGTACATAGATGTCAAATATCATAATTTTTTATTCTAAATTTCGTGATTTTCAAATTTCATGTTGTTTATTTTCTTCGGCAAGTAAATTCCACACTCCTGGTGCGACAAATTAACTACGTGAATTTAGAAATTCAACATTTGACATCTATATACATAATTACTAATTGTCATTCTGACACGGGCCCTCATATCTGCATGTCAAGACCAACAATGTCACATGACTGCTCACTCCCTATTCTTATGTACCCAAAAACGGAAGTGGCGAGAGGTATTGTGCTGGCCATAACATATTTTTTTTGTCGCGATGAAATTTTTTACAAAATTTGAAAAAAGTCGCGCAATAGTATGGCAGTTTCCAGATGAGTTCTATGTGGAATTTAAGAAATTGTTTTCAGCAGCAGGTCTCATTCAATCTTGCAAAATTGCTTGTCTCCACACAAATTAAGGATGCAATGTTCTTTAAATAAAAATATTTATAAAGCTAATTTTATTTACTAACGTTCCAAAAGGTATGAAAAAATTTGTGTTTCTTTGGTTTCACATGTAAATGTGCAGTATTCACCTTTCTTTTTCTTTTATTTCTACTTTCTTCTAAAATTTATTTGTTCGTATTGATATCGCCGATATTTTTCAACAATATCGATATCATATCGTCAGAACCTAACATCTTTGCATCCGTATAAAACAAAGTTTCTTGTACCAAAAGTTCTTTGCATAACATGTTTGGATTAAAAAGAAACAATAGTTTGGAAATAACAATTTTCATTGTGGCCCAAGAAAATATTGAGAAGTACCAAATCACGAAATTATAGTGTAAAACTATTTACTAATGTGACTTGATTTTAAGTACTCTTTAGAACGTATTGTTTATGTGGGATGTTTTTCATAATTTTATATTTCTAAATGTATTCTTTGTCGTACTAGAAGTACTAGAATCAGAAATTGAATGATTAGAGAACAACTAAAACGTAAGTTTGTATTGGACTTCATCGAGGAGAGACAGCTATAGCTTGTTGGGGCCACATGATCCGAATGACCATTATATCCTTCTATTTCTGGTGACAAAAAATAAAAAAATCTTATACTATTATTCTATTTACTATTTCACATGTTAATCCATTATTTCCGCAAATTGTAGTTGAGTCTGATGTTGTAAAAACAGTTGAATATAGTTGTTGTATATTGATTGTGGTTTGTTTGTTAGTCCTGATTGGCCAGCAGGACGAAGGAAACGAGCTAAAGCGCCTGCGCCGCAGGAAGACGCTGTCATTGGAAGGAACATTTATCCAATAATTTTCTGCTCCGTGAACATTTTTAACATCTAGATGGCTAAAGCCGCTTTGTGGCTATGAAAGCTTTCATTATTAATTAATAATTGGCGGAGAAAAGTTTTGGTTTGTGATTCCAAAAGTCAGAAGCAGAAATGAATAATTGTAAATGATATAAAATATGAATTACAGTTTACAGGAATGATATTTTACTTTTGTAAATGATTTGTATTTATTGTTACATAAAAATTCATATTAAATTGCGAATGGATTACTACCATACATGTCGAAAGGCAATCACTTGCCGGCATTAACTTGGAGTTAGGGTTTACTAGTACTAAAATTTTATTATGTTTATTTAATTTGTCTACACTACTCCACATATACGAGTACATTATTTTTTCCATGACCGGGACGTGGAAAACTTTAGTTTTACAAGAATAAATAATTTTGAAAATTTAATCATATTTAAGTAGCCTTTGAATCCTTGCAGAAGGTAACAGAAATTTGTTGGTCTTAACAAGCAGATATGGAGGCTCGTGTCAGAATAAAAATTGGTTACATAGATATCAAATGTCAAATTTTTTCAGTTCACGTGGTTAATTGTCACCAGGAGTGTGGAATTAACTTGTCTAGGAAAATAAACCACATGGAATTAGAAAATCACGAAATTTAGAATGAAAAATTATGATATTTGACATCTATGTACATAATTACTAGCTATCATTCTAACACGGGTCCCCATATTTGCTTGTCAATGCCAACAAACTCAAATGACTGCTCGCGCCCTACTGTATTTAACATTTCTTGTATACCTACACATTACACCAAAAATTCTATTTATATCTATTCTTTATATTTAGATTTTTTAATTTATTTTTTTTCTATGAAGTAATTTTGTTCTACACTATGTATGTGTAATATACCTATAATTTTAAATATTAACTATTAATACAATAAGAAAACGTCTTTAGTAATGTATCCGGATTTCTGACACTGACATTTATCTGTCAGTTACAATAGCTATTTGTGTATTAAGAGCGCAAAATAGGACATTGTCAATTGAGAGGTTCTCTCGAAATCGACAATGTCCATTTGCGCTCGAAACACACACAAGATCTTTTCTACATTGGCCACAGTGGGGTCCTCCACCGTAACGAAAAATAATAAAATGTACACTTTGTACTTACACTACTACTCAATTAATAAGGATTAATATAAAGAAAAAACGTCTTTTATATTTAATTTTAATTTATCGTTATTTCCATTCATCTTAACCTATTGCTTCAATCTAATCTAAACATTTTATATTTTCGTGTTTGTAAATGAATGCCCTATTGTATTTTCACAATAGTGCTTGTTTATTAAAATCTAGATATGCGATTTTTAGCATGAAGCCAATACCTCTCTTAGCGAGAGGTAAAAAATGTAAAATTGTACCATAATGGAAGTAGTTATTAAACATTGATATTGTGTTTAGCATCCATGACCGTCAGATTTTTGACGAAATTGTAACATTTTGTATCTGAAATATGTATTTCGTGTTACATCGAATTCATTTTTTTAACATTTTAAACAACTTTTTATTCTTGTAGTTTTGCTCTAAAAGTTACAGGAATACAAAATCTTAAGACTGGTCTCGCAAATGTTATCAGTCACAAAAATAAAATGAAGTTACCGTTCACAGTGGGTGCATTGCATCACCATTTTTTTTGCCCGTTGGGCACCTGAACCGATGCATCCACGTACTCGCCGCCCCTGGTCTGGAAGAGGTATTTCGCTACCGAAAATCTGTCACTTAATATGTAAGGAGAGAGGAATATTTTCTGTATGAAGATGTATAGTAAGAAAGTTGTTAAGAGCGTAGAATGAATAAGCTGAGATATTATTATTATTTATTACTATTGTCGGTTTTATACTAACCCATAAGTGGTATATGCGTGATATTTGCACTTAGTGCTCGTATAAACAAGCAATAATTCCCACATACTCTATGTGCAAATAGTCCCAAGCTACGTATATTTGTTTACGTATGTGGTTGCTAATGATCGTACCCCTCCCTTCTCTATAAATTTAGTACACACCACCCTGTAGCCACCCTGTTGTAAGCTCCTCCCGACATGATGACGTCACGGGGTGCTCGTGCGCCTTGGAAGTGGGTCACCGCTGTGACCTCCATGCTGTGAGGTCCACAGACAGAAGCCAGGCACCCAGAGACCCGACAGCAAGCAAGCATGACCAACAACCAGCAACCCCATCAGCTTAGCGCTGCCATCCAAGGCCTTCACTATAATGGTGAGTGAAAATCTTTTTATTTATTATTCGATCGATGATATTGAAAATTGTGTGTATTGTGATGTTTCAAACCTGTTCGAGACGGTCATAAAATCGTATCAGGTTTATTAATGAGTTTAGTAACAAATTTGGTAACAAATATGATAAATATGATGTTCTGTTGCATCACAAATTTCATATTAAATTCGCTACTATTGAAACACAAAATTATAAACCGATGTTTTTCAATTTTGCGTTTGGACTAAATTTGGTACCTGAAACGTTCAACTAGAACCTTTCAATCATATTTACGCACGCCCATAAGCTTGTTCTCAAACAAAATAATATACGCAATATACTCCAAATTTAATCTATACGCAATAATTGAAAAAATCGACTTATGATGGTTTGTTCAGTAGCAAATTATTTATGATATATTTTTAGTTTGACAAAATCACAGAATATTCGTTACAAATTTGGTAACAAAATATAACATTTTATAAATCCATAGGAACAATCATACTTTGACTTTTTTGACAAGATTTTTACTGCCGCTCCTAGAGTAATCTGTGGCTCACACCGGCATACAAAGTAAATTTTCTGATTTGGTGAACCAAATAATACATTCATATTACTGCTTTGAACGTTTATATAATATTAGGCATGATATTTCAGAGTCAAATATGACAAAAAAACTAATAAATACTACAATTTTTTATATAAAAAGTTTTTATTTGAATTATATGTTATAAAAATGTTTAATAATTACACACACGCCAAAAAAAAGCTATGTACTGTCTTCCATCTTTGTGTTGGTAATTCTACATCTACAACAAATAACAAATGACGATATAACACCTAAATATAGCCACCTACTAAAGATTGATTATCATTTATCGAGCTGATAATTTTTGCTTGGTCTTTAGATTTTTTAAATATGGGTGTTTAATTCGTGTTCACTATAGATCATGAGGTAACAATCATTTCTGCTTTTATTGTCGTTCCAATTCAAGTATTTGGAGAACACAAAATAATTTAAAAATTGGAAAATTATTATTTTGAAGTAATATTTAATAAAAAAATCCGTTTTTTAAATATTTTTTCTACTCTAAATACTTAGAATTAAAACAACAAAACCAAAAGTGATTGTTAATCCTTGATCTATAGAGAATACGAATTAAACACCCATATTAAATAAAACTGAAGATCGAACAAAATTTAATACCTCGATAAACGATAATCAATCGTTAGTAGGTAGCTATGTTCAGGTGTTATATCATTTGTTATTTGTTGTTGATGTAGAATTACCAACACAAATATGAAAGACAGAGGGTACATACTTTTTGAAATACATAGTTTTTTTTTGACATTCCCCTAATTTTGCCAGTGTGTAGATATACGTAATTATTTCAAGGTTTGATGAGAAACTAATAGGTACATTTTATGTGGAGCTAAAGTGATAGTTCTTGCGATCTATATATTCACCACAAAAGTATTACTTTAGCTCCTTCTAAAATTATATATTAATATTAGGTATGTGAAATGTAATACTTAAAATGAAATTTTTCATTTTTTTGAGCATCATAACTGTAACTCTGGATACAAAAATATACTAGAAACACAATTCAACAATTTCAAATTTAATTTTTTCTTTCAAAAATGTTTGTTACTTTTCGCACCATTATTTCTGATATTATATCATATATCAATAACCAAATTATATCTCTGTAATACATTACAAAATGGCTTCTTTTTCTGTTCGATTTAACTAGGAAAAATATAAAAATTCGCTTTGGTATCGATTGAAATCTTGTGGAGAATTCGACGCGCGAATGCGCAGAATCCATGACATTTCGTGACATTCGCAAAACGTTGGCGTGGTGCCCACACGAAGAACAAATGAAATTTGTTTGCTAAATTATATCCAATTCTCCACTTTACTAGTGAGCTGAATTTATAATGAATATGACACTGAAAATAAATAGAATTTGAGGAAAATTTAATTGAATGATACGAGAATTTTGGAATTATTTAAAATGGTTGACCGTTAGTATGAACTGATTAAAGGTGTTTAGTGAGCAGTTGACTAGCATTGTTTTTTTCTGTCAATTGTTTATGGATTACAATTTCTAAAAAAAAATATTACGTAGTCTTGCATTCAATGTTAATTCGATAAACTCATATCATCCAGACTATGATATAATTTTTATTGATAACACAAATCATTAACTTCTTGACACATTTACTTACTTAGCAAAATTATTTTCTATCACAATTAATCAAAATTTCAGTGGGTATTCTAGTGTAAATGAAAGTCAAATACTTTGGAATTGAAAAAGAAAGACCAAGAGCATCTGTGCTTTGTTTTTAATCTGACAAATGGAGAAGCGAACCGGAAGTAATAGTTGAACAAAGCTGCATAGATATGACATGCAGATTTCTTTTAAGAGAAACGAAAAGAGGAATTTTCTGTGTTCTTTGCACTTGACATTGGAGAGATATCAACATTTTAATATAAAAGATATAAACATACAAATAATTTATTTTTGTTCATAAATACAGCGTGTTTCATAACGGGTGTAACAAAATTAAACCATATATTGGGGGAGTCATTTTGAGTAAAAGAAGATATTTCCGGAAACGTTTCATTACTGAGTACTGCCCTTTGAATTAAAATTCACAATAACTTAGGGATATTACGGGGTGATGCTTAAAATTTGAGCCTAGTTTTAAATCGCCATAAACAATAAACACATAGTTATATGCAAACCATTTTATACCTTGCACGAGGTAAATAAAAATCATCTTTATTTCTTGTATTAACAGTATGAACCTCTGAAATACTCATAAAAGACTGTTTGTTCAGAAATATATATTTACATATTTCAAAAATATAAATATCAATAACTGTTAATAATTTATATTGTTTAAAAAGATTTCTACAAGAGAAGCAGCGCAGAATTTGTGTTATTCGTCTTACTATTTTCTTTTGACTAATGAAAACATTATGCAATGATGCATTATCCCGCCAAAAACAGATGCCGGACCTAAGAAAGAAGAAGAGTTCTAAAATTGGTAAACCGGAAGTAGTCTTATTTTATGTTCTTAAGTTTTTTTTTTCAAAAAACCGCAGTTAAATATCTTTTTTGACATTTTACGTTCTTATAAATATTAATAATTTTTTTATTCTGTTTTCGAATTAATTACATTTTTTTATTCATATTCAATGAATTTGAAAATAAAAAAAAATTATAAAGAAATTAATCTACAATGCTGCAAGCTCACTGGAAACCACAATGGAAATAGTAAATTAAGTGACAGATGTCAGTGTTAAGTACAATTTGCATAGTTCGTGAAATAATGTTACTGGAAATATATAAGCCCTTATTCCGAGCGCACTTTTATAATAAAAGCGCTTTTATGAAGTATACTCCTCATAAGTATATAAAGTAAAAACGCGCTCCATAAAATCTCTTTTATTATAAAAGTGCGCTAGTAATACGGGCCATAATCTTTTAGAAGAAACAGTTAAAGATCTGTGAGGAATTTAATTAATTTATATAAAATACATAGAATTCACGGAAGGTCATGTGTTGGCCACATCAGATTTTTGATATTATTTTCGCTTCACTACGGAGTAGTTAGCTAAGTAAAATGACCATTTCCCTAACACACTAATAGATGTCTCTGTCTGTACGTAGATTACTTCTACAGGACAAATACCTTTAGCAAAACATTGAAAAGGCGTTGAGAAAAATATTTGGGCAAGATCATACTTCACAGGATCATTTCTGTAGTATATCTTCACTTACTTAAACTCAATATTTGAGTTATTGTAACCACGATGATGAGAGATAGCGTGGTACTCTGAGCGTGAGACTTGCTTAATAATTAATTTTATCAATTGTTTGGTTCACGATGATCGTTCACTTTTTGGGCAACCAAGAAGCAATGGGTACTGCGCTTTCTGAGTGGCCTCAAATTTAATACAATCATAGACCTATTGTTAGTAACAATATTAAAAATTATATTCAGTTTTGACAATTTTTTAACTCCCGCTACCTTTAATTAAAGGAGATGTAGGGAACAAAATTTCAAATTAAAAATGGTAGTATTTTAAAAAAGAAATTATTAAAGTATGTATTTATAAAATATCTAATTAATAAAAAAAAATATATGATTGTAATTAAAAAGAAATTAAAGTCATTATCATAAAATAAAATTACGGTAAGATTCCGGAGAAGAAAATACGGATAATAAATAATAAATAGGAACAATAGTTGTATTACTATATCATGCAAAGGAACTTAATGCAGTAATCCAGTAGCCAGCATTAGTAAATACATAGGTATGTGGTTAGCAAAATGTTGGAGGTACGATTTCTCAAATTCTAGAAGACTGAAGACCTGTGTAACTACGGATTCTTCAATCTAACAGTAATGGAAAGAGTTGAATAGGTTCTGGTAACAATTGGATAACCGGAAGTAGTAGTATTTTAACGAAAATCTTGTCAATATTATTTTTTGAAAATTTATGTTATTACAAATTAAAAAACAAAAGTCTTTATCCGATTCATTTATTTTTTTTAAATCTTCTATAGATTTAATTATATAGAAATATAATATATAAAATAAATAATAAAATATATAAATAATCACAGCCCAAATATCTCCATGGTAACCAGTTGAGAAATGTCTGTAATTGACAGATAAATGTCGCTAATGTCAGTGTCAAAAATTCAGACGTAGTAGAGAAGGTTTTTTCTGGCAACGATATTTAATATTTCTTATTGTATTGCTAATTATATATTTAAAATTATAGGTATATTAAATAAACCCTTCAGAAATATCGTCAATCCTGTCCAAAGTATTCGAAGAATCTCGAAGATTTAGAAGAGTAGGAGAAAACTTGCACATAGAATGAGTTTAAAATTATAGGAAATATCTAAATATAAAGATTTGGTGTAATTAGATTTTTCTGTGTGTACAACAAGAAATGTTAAATACAATACTAATATATCCCACAATGGAAAGAACGAGTGGTATTGTGATGACCATAACAGATTTTATGCTTTTTATCCTCAATTCTCTCGAAGATGGCAATCTTCTTTGTTTATCTAATGTTGCATTTATTTCTTAGTGTCCTGGCAATATGAGACTCAAATATTTTAGCTAGCATTATCGTTGAGATGATTTGGTAACTTGCACATCCAGTCGACGGTTGTTGGCTTTCGTTATTTTTGTGGTTTTTTACCAAACCCTGGCTTGTTTTTTTGAAAAAATACTTTCTTCTCAACGTTTAATGTAGCGATATATAATAGTTTTTGGTACATTTTCTTTTAAAAAATGATCTGCCATACGTTAAATTAGTTGTTCGCGATTCATTGTGATACAATTCTGATATAAACAACTTAGAAAACTCTAATCATGAATGATAAAAAGTCTTACGCTTAATATATTTGGACTTGAAAAATGCCGTGCCAAATTTTAGACATCAATACTTATAATGAAATTTGGTAAAAGTAATTAATTTTGTGAAGATTAACCTGTTCTACTAACTATAAAATCGCCTAAAATTTATTTGATGCACAGGTGCGTCTAAAAATTCTTCTGATATTAAATGGTTTAAACAGTCAAATTAATCGTTTACCGCCCTCCCTAATTTCACTTTACTTTGAGGGTGATAGACTCGAATTAGGGTCCCAACCCTTGTGTACATTAAATTACTGCACCATATCCCATATCCCAAACAGATTTCTTCTTCAAATAATCCTCTACTTTCGGTTGTTCAATTGTTATCAAAAACTAATATGTTCTTGTCTTTTCGTGTTTGAATTTGAGAATGTCATGACTACAGCCATACAGACTAGGGATGTTCCGAATATTCGTAATAAACCAAGTAATTTTGGGCAGCAAAATAATCTAATTTAATAAGAAGAAAGTGATTAAATTTTTAAAAATTGTTTTATTTCTTTCAACAAAAATATTTTTTTATTAAAAATTTTAGCGTTCTATCTTTATTCAGAAATTAAATTCCAATTCAAAATCAAAATATCGCAAATTTATAGAAAATTTATTAAATAATATATAAATATATCATCACGGCATATTACCCATTGCTGGTTGTGCCATTTTGCTATGTACACAGATTTCGGTAATAATAATAATGACATATTGTATCGTGCAGGAGTTTACCAGGCGTCACCTCACGGGCACTCATTGTTAGCGTGGAGAGTGTACAATAGGGGTCAATTCTGTGCCATTTAAAATTTGAAATATATCTTTTGTCGTTAATCAGGATCGAAACCGTTTCCCCAGATTCGCGGCCAGACACTCAGCCAGCCACATGGAAAATTCATTAATATACATATTTATTTTGTGTAGTAATCTAGTAATATGAATCACGAAAAAATGATATTCAAAACAAATACATTTTCTAAGAAAAATTAGTGGCGTCTTTCCATTTTAGTATTGAGTATAGAAATGCCAGTACCTATAGGTATTCAAAATTTTCGGATTGGTTGAAAATGAAAGAGAATATATCGGATTCACTTAGACATACACACACATATTCATTTACAAACATTATCGTAAGAATATTAAAAAATTGATACTTGGGATCTTGATACGTTTTTATTTATCAAAATCTCAATATACAATTTTTAGCATCGTTCTTATTCCTCGCTTCCTTAGGGTTGCGAAAGGTAAAAATAGTATTTGTATTCGTATTCGCAAATATATTCGGAAGTTTCTTAATACATACATGCATACGGGTACCTACGCTAGAGCAAATAGAAGTTTCAAATCTAAACGAATTTTGTGAAATATAGGAACAAAGTTGAAACAAGGAAACGCAGAATCGATTTGTAGTGTTGTGATATGTTATCCAACTTCTGACACCGGAAATTACAAAGCAAACACACGGAAAACTAGATCGTTTATCACAAAGTAGCCGCTGGACCGCAGAAACAATATATAGGTATTACTTACGATATACACTGGTTGCAAATATGAAACAACACAAGTAATATTACATTGTATGAAAGCAAATTGGAATATTGCATGATGATGTTTGATATCAAATAAAAAGACATTGTTTTGGACCTAAAAAATTCTAATCTACCGATTGTCTTTGACTTCTTTAAAAGGCACTTGGAATAATTATACAGGTGTCTCTGAAATAGGGGGACATAGCTAGACCACAGATTCCTGGGCCCAAAATAAGACAATTTAACTAAACTTAGCTATATCCGAAACTGCAGCGTTTAGCCAATATTCTGCTTCAAAGTTCTTCTAAAAATATACGAGCCCAATCCCAAATGTATTCGTACCCCCTGAAAAAATATACTAACAGCAAGAAAAAATAAATTTTTAGATTACAATAGTTTAATAAAGTGTAATGAATTTAAATATAATGTTTTTACCTAAATGTATCATTTTAACAATAACCTACGGGCAAATATATGACAATAGACACGTGCTAATTTTTTTAATTTCAACAGTAAATAATACAATATTTATGTTAGTATTATTTATAAAACTGAAGGTAAATGAAACTAACAATATATTCAATGAATTATTATATTAAATTTTATTTTTTTAGTAAAATTATTTGCAAGGTAATATTTATTTATTAAAGTACCACTTACAATTATATTAAAAATAAATAAACTTCTGGATGCTATGATCATTACTCCAATTCAACAAATTTTAATATGGTGTATCAATAGAGTGTATAGAACTGGAATACATTGCATATAATAAAATTTCTTAGGTTTAATAATAATTAATTTGCAAATAAACCTTTGTCTGCATGTGACAAATGTTTTCGTCTTTAATAATTCGCAAATAATTTTCATTAAAGTAATAAAATTTAAGATTTAATAATTATTAACTTTCAAAAAGTTGTTAACTTTTTTCTTTTTTCCTACGTTCCAGCAAATAATATTGACTTGATATATACAGATATATTTAATTACAACTTGTTATACCCATGGGTCGTATGGGGGTTCCCCATGTTACCATCTATAATTGACAATTTCTAGCCCTGATGAAGATTGCAGTCAGTCGAAACGTAGGCCAGGAAATAAATAATTTTACACAGACTGCGTGTCCGATTATTTCCCAATTTTCAATAGGGATTTAACATGGGATTTTAGTTTTTTGCGATTGCCTGCTCTCCTATTCATTTTACGGCAAAATTTATACAGTGCAAAGCTGTACAGAATTAAAAGCTTAATATAAAACTGTTTTTATATCTTTTTATTATGTTTCTAGTTTCTTTACAATTTTAAAAAGAAATTTCGAAAGTTCCGTAAATTAGTAGCTATAGCCATGATTTTTTTTTCTGTTTCTCATAAATTTATAAACGTCAATCACCAACTTATTAGATAAAATCAAACAAAACATTTACATTAATAGAAAATTGATTTTTCACAATGTAATTGTTACAGAAGAGTAAGAGATTTATTATCCGTAAAATATGAAAACAAACGTATTCCTAGTATATCAACAATTTCAGAATTTCTTAAAAAAATTGAGTTTACATCTAATATAAGGTGAAAGATAGAATGAACACAGTAATAATTATTATTGTAACAAAATAATCTAGAAAATTATTTACAAATTACAATATATATTCGAATAAGCCACCATTCTCAGCAAGATCTATTGTAAAATGAAGCTCTTACATTAGCTAACTGTCTGTTAGTAATTAAATTACATTCTTGGATTATTGAATCTAAATTTCTGTCTCCAGGACCCCGATTCTAATTCAACTTTTCGACGTGAAATAATTTTAATCGTCGAAAAGCTACACGCAGCCATCTATGAGTTGAGTCAGATACTAAAACTAATTTACCGACATGGAATCGTTTGCGTCGAATTCTTTTCGACGCCAAATTTCGCGTCGAATTCTTTTTTCACGTCGAATAGTTTGACATTTCACATTTCAAGTTAGTTTTGTTCATGATTTTGATGCAGATTTGGAGGTTAATATTATTTTCAATAGCACTGTAGACAATTTGTAAATAAAATACTTTATTTTTTATGTATGATTTAGCTATAGCGTGGTTTTATATGCATCATTTATTAATTAGAACTAGAAGAAGAAGAGTGGCGAAATGCAGGCAGAATTTTTGCCACTTATATGTAGATTTTGTAGCACCGTCCAAATTATTTAAAATATTTGTTAATTCTTCCCACAAAATTTTGGCCATTTTGCGCCCATTTGCCCCCAAAAAATTCAATAATTGTATTTTTTTGTTGTTTTGTGACCCTTTCCAAATATGTTCGATCCATTATAAAAAATTAAAAACGCTTACACAAACAACACAACTTGTCTAGCTAAAGGCTGAAGGGAAAATGATTTCATCTTTAAGATTTCATGGCCATCTAAGGGTGAAGGGTGACCATAAAACTCGCTTTCGGTTCATCCAGGCTATTTCTAAGTAAGGATGGTTGGGATTTTCTAAGGAAATTTTAATGTGTAGACAACCGTTTCTCATTTTCGTCATATGAAACATTTTTACCTTTTTTACTGCATTTTAATGGTATTCAAAATAAATTTTCTCCCGTTAATTTGCAATTTTTTATTGAATCGAAGAATGCAACTTGATTTCAAACTTAATACTTACCCGGCAAAAGTAAATTTTATTGATACCAACAATAAATGACAAAAAATCCCTACAGTGAAGGTGATGAGAGCGTTAATTTCCCTAGATATATTTAATCGTCGAAAAGTTTAAAATTGGCGCTATGATTTTAGTTTCACTATGCGCCACTAGACTTCGTTCAGCGCCACTATCTTTTTCGACATGAGTTCGCGTCGAAAACAATTAGAATCGAGGCCCTGGAGTAAATTTTACTTTTAAGATGTCACAAAAAAAACACTAGGATAGGTCCGGAGATCTTGCAGGCCAATTAATTTAATCACCTCGACCAATCCACCGATTATGAAAGACAAAAGTCCAAAAATTCTTTAGCAAAAAACTAAAATCCCATATTTAAAATTTCTATGTTCGCGCACCAAAAATAACACCCTGTATGCATAATTGTCTGTTACACAATTATAGTAAATTACCTATGTTTATTTTATTTTGGGCCACTCAGAAAGCGGGATACCCATTGCTCCTTGGTTGCCCAAGAAGTGAACGATCATCGTGAGCCTAATAATCAACAAAGTCAACTATTAGGCAAGTCTCACGCTCAGAGTACCACGCTATCTCTCATCATCGTGGTTACAATAACTCAAATATTGAGTTTAAGTAAGTGAAGATATACTACAGAAATGATCCTGTGAAGTATGATCTTGCCGAACTATTTTGCTCACCATCTTTTATATATTTTGGCAAAAGTATTTGTCCCGTAGAAGTAATGTAAGTACAGGCAGAGCCATCTATTAGTGTGATAGTGCGAATCGAAAGTGGTGTTTTTATGTAGCTAGCTAACCTTGTAGCTAATGAGATCACAAACAGCTGAGAGATATGAGTCATATTGTTGGCAATGAAGTTAAGTTATTTTTAGAAAAAGTGTTAATCTTTTAATACATAAATCGTTTTATTTTTAGACGTATGATTTCAACAATGTTAATACATTTTATTCTTATTTTATGATAACAACAAATGTTAAATAGAGCATTCCTAAACAACTCTAGTCTTTTTGTATCTCCCTCTAAATGTTCCCAAGGGATTTTAATTAAAATCCGCAGTTGGGCCTACGCACCCTCGCGCGCATCTGGTGCAGATTTTCCCCTCACCCCCCTAAAAACATTCCCCACAAGCCGGCGGAATGCACGGAATTGATTCAAAGAAAAATATGCTGTGTAGGGGCCCTCAGCTCAGCTGTAACATATTGCTTAGGATGCTGATGTTAGTACGGGCCAACTGACAAACTTTTTTTAACTAAAAATCTGATGTGGCTAGCACAATACCTCCTGTCATTTAATTTTTGTTAACCTAAATACATACCTACATAAATATATAGGTATGTAATGCTGGCTGCCGGATTACTGCATTAAGTTCCTTCGCAAGATATAGTAAATATAACTATTGCTCCTATTTATTATGTATTATCCGTATATTCTTCTCCAAAATCTTATCATAATTTTATTTTGTGATAGCGACTTTAATTTCTTTTTAATTATAATCATATAATTTTTTTTTATTAATTAGATATTTTATAAATTCATATTTTAATATTTTCTTTTTAAAATACTACCATTTTTGATTTGAACTGATTAATATGTTGACAGTGACATTTATCTATCAGTTACATAAATTTGAGATCTGAATTGTGTAATCAAGGAGATATGTTTATCTTTAAAGCATAAACTTCGGGATTTATAAAATAAATTATTTTATAAATTTATTCATAAAATAAATATAAATATTTCATCACGGCATAGTACCCATTGCTGGGTGTGCCAATCTGCTTTGTACAGATATCGGTATTGATGGAATATTTGTACCGTGCGGGCGCTTACCAAGCGTCACCTCACCCATAGCTGGCGTGGAGAGTGCACCACAGGGGTCAATTTTGTGCCATTAAAATGCGATGTAATTTTTGGCGTCGGTCGGGATCGAACCCGGGTCCCCATACACACACCCACAGACATTGTGAAAATGTTAAAATCTGACTCTAGGGATCTTACAACATGTTCACTTACCAAAATCTTAATATGCGATTTTTATGACGATCCCTATACCTCTTTTACTAATGAGGGTAGTGGGAGGTAAAAAATAGTCAAAATTAAATATAATTTCTAATATTGTTACTAACAATAGGTCTATGATTGTATTAAATTTGGGGCCACTCAGAAAGCGCAGTACCCATTGCTTCTTGGTTGCCCAAAAAGTGAACGATCATCGTGAACCAAATAATTAACAAAGTCAATTATTAAGCAAGTCTCACGCTCAGAGTACCACACTATCTCTCGTCATCGTGGTTACAATAACTCAAATATTGAGTTTAAGTAAGTGAAGATATACTACAGAAATGATCCTGTGAAGTATGATCTTGCCTAAATATTTTTCTCAACGCCTTTTCAATACATTGCCAAAGGTATTTGTCCTGTAGAAGTAATCTACGTACAGACAGAGACATCTATTAGTGCGTTAGGAAAATGGTCATTTTACTTGGCTAACTACTCCGACGTGAAGCGAAAACAAACAATGCTGAAAATAAGATAAAAATTTGATGTGGTCAACACATGACCTTCCGTGAATTCTATGTATTTTATATAAACTAATTAAATTCCTCACAGATCCTTCCTTTCTTCCAAAAGATTATAGCCCGTATTCCGAGAGCACATTAAAATAAAAACGCTCTTATGGAGCTTGTTACATTGTAGATTAATTATATTATATTTTTTTATCTTAAAATTCATTGAATATGAATAAAAAATGTAATTAAATCGAAAAAAGAATAAAAAAATCATTAATATTTATAATGTAAAATGTCAAAAAGATATTTAACTGCATTTTTTCGAAAAAAACTGTTAAGAACATCAAATAAGAGTACTTCCGTTTTACCAATTTTAGAACTTTTCTTACGGAATATGAAAGAATTATAATTTTTGGAATTGTAGTATTGGAGTTACCGAAGGAGAAATTTTTGTCACACACAGAAAAACATATACACACACATATTCACACATCTATACATACAGACATCATCGTAAAAATAGTAAAATCGTATTCTAGGGTCGTTAAAACGTGTTTATATATCAAGGCAGTGATGTATATCATTATTTGTCGAGATCGAAGATTGTATCCTAAGGGATGCTCTCGTGTTTTATACAATATTTTACATACAAGCGAAAAAAAAAATTAACAAAAGAGATTATTACCAGCACGTAAAACAAGTAAGAATGAAGCACATTCTTTAAACAAAAAAATCATATATTTTTTTCTAAAATAAATATAATTGATAATATTCGACATATCTTTTGATCAATATCAATTAACAATTGAACACTAAGAAAATAAAATACTTCCTAGGTGGCACTCCCAATGGCCTTGAATTACTTTATTTCCCTAGGGAGTACTTGTCATTTTTATTTCCCTCGATAAATAGTGAAGAATAAAGTTAACATTATTTACCGGTTGTATATAAAAATATTTATTTTACTCATGTTTGTTGTTAAAATCAAACTAAGGTCCCAGCAATATGTATTTAATATTAATGATAGCTTTTAATAATTATATTTTATTTACGTTTATTAAATTTTATTGCAAAATTCTGTTAATACTATATAAGTACACAAGGAAAATATAAAATGAGAAACAAAGATGAAAAGTGCTAAATAAAATAATCATTGTTGCAATTTTTTTCACTATCTCGATTATTGCAATCTGTTAAATTATCCCGATTGTTGCAATCAATTTGACAATTCCGATATTATTGTTCTAGTTTGTTTATGAAAACAAAATGATGCTGTAGTTTTGGGTGTATTAATTCCCATCTCTGCGTTGGAGATAATAGCCCCGCAGGAATCGGACTAAGGCCCTTGGGGACTGGCAGGCGCCCTTGCACTGCAGTCTTTTTACAGCTCTTAATCCGCCCATCAGTCAAACACTTCAATACGATGGCTATAATCTCCACTCTCTATAACACGGGATTGGAATTTCCCAGCTGTGCCTTTTCGCTCACACAACCTTTAGTTTTAGACTCAAGGAATTTCGCAATAATAAAACACAAGAATAAGTGTATAATAATAACTTTAGTCCATTTTTTTGAATTTGAGATAATCAAGGAATAAACTTTCTAGCTTCCTTACTTTCATAGATTTTTGCAATTTAATTTAATTCGGGATCATATTAAAATATAAATTATTTAATCGATGTTAAGAAATAGAAAATAAACATTTATGAGCAATTACATCATAATTCAACATTTTTATAGGACGGTTTTGTAGAAACGCTCAAGCGCTTTGCGAAAAATAGTTTTACTAAACTGTTTGGCATTCTTCAAATTAAATATTTCTGTATGTAAATACGTATTTACAAGATTTGGACTATTGTTGTTTTTGCCACGAGCTCCTCAATTTAACCCCTGTCTTCCCAAAATTTGTCTTGAGAATTCTCCTAAAATATGTTAATAATTTGTTACATTTAATGTTCGCTAATAGAAGTTTAAGAAGTAGGTATTGAGTTTTTTAACATTTCTTTTAATTTGGGTCTACGATGACTCGATTTTGGTTTTCGATGTGATGATTTAATAACCAAAATAAAAAGTAATAAAGGAAATAATTTGTTTATATTGATCAAGATGAATACGGAGAATAAATTTTGAAATATATTGTTTACTTGATTGCATTATAATTATTTAAGATATTGTTTATTTAGATTAGGAATAATTTTATGTTTTGTTTTATATTTTTTCATGTTTTATTTTAATATAAAAATTAATTAATAAACAAATACAAATTTGTATTATTATTAATAAAGGAAGTTTAATAAATATAATAAAAGTAAAACATTAATAAATATTCTCATATTAATTAATTTTATATGTTAAAGTCTTGTTTGGTTGTGCCGATTACCACTCTATATATTGTTGTTATTATAACATAATATTGTTGTAATCAATGTTTCAATTTGTTTTCTAAATATTCCCCTACATTTATTTTACCATACCAATAACATTCTTATAGGAAAAGTAGGTTTTTAAGATCTCATCCCATCTTCCAGAACTAATCCCGTACTAAATAAACCAGGAAACCCCTGGATTTGCGTTGAAAAATTGCCCTAGTACTCCTATAGTCGCCCAGTAGTATATTCTTCACTTCTTCCCCATTCTACTATTCTCAACACATGATTGAGTAACTGTATAGGATCAAGTACAAGAAAAATGAAAATTGAATATCGCTGGTGTTAAACCTGCCACGAAAATGATCACACTAACAGAGATTAATGGTTATTTGAAAAGAAAACAGAATTATTTCCTCAGAAATAAACCGAAAACAGAACTTTATATCTCAATGAACCTATGTATATTTTACATTAATAGAAAATATATAGTTCTCTTTTTGTCGCTTGATGGCAGCACCATTCTCGTTTCACAATTTTTTATTAATAATATTCAGTAAAATATTAATAAAATCGTGCATTTGTGCAAGCGCGTTAACATTAGGATATAACAAACTTGCACAAACTAAAGTTCTATTTTTAGATTGTTACTTGTAACGTGTTATTTGAAATTGAAATACATGGATCTACTTGTTTTAGCGTAGAAAATGTATTTAATTAATATGTTCAAAAATTACTGCGCGAAGCTGCGATATTTTGCACTATTTTCTTGTTTTTCTTACAAGGGACTAAGACTAATAGACTTGCACAAACCAAAGTTCTGTTTTTAGATTGTTGCTTGTTGTTTCAAATCGGAGTAAATTTATTTTATTTCACGTACAAAAGCGGTAATTTCAACCAATTTTTGAATATAAAATAATTGTAATTAGTTCAAAAATGATCACTAGATGGTATCAGAAGTTTCATTTTGATTTTTATGAGAAGTATTTCGACTATTTCTCTAATAAAACGTATAAATCAGTTTAATATTAGTTCCTAAAATTACGAAATGTTGACATTGGTTGTTTTTGCATGTATCTATAGATAAATAATATTTATAATCCCTGAATTTTTACTGTATTTCTACCTGTTTTCGAATTGTTCCCCCTAAAACTTATACAGTATTTTTTTTTAAAGATGTATCATGAAAGAATTAACAAATTGACATACATTTATCTCTCTCATTTGCAAAGGCTATAAGAGTGTGCGATAAGGATGGATATAACACGCTTGTCTTTAGAAAATTTATATTGTTGCGACTAAGTTAGGACATTCCACTTTAAAACGATGCTTGTTGTTGATAATACTTTCGCTGTAACGTAAGTTTATGTATTAATTCAGATACATTACCTTAATTCATAGCCGTATGAATAACGTTATTTTCTGTAAGTGTCACTGACAATGACATTGTGTCAGTATCTTATTTTTCACATATTTGGTTTTATATTTGCTAATAAACTTACCAGTTGACTTATTTTTGAATTTTCAATGCTTTTATTGTAACATATATTTTTATAATAATAAAATAATAGTAGTATCTTATGTACCCTCATAAAAACTAAGCAAACGACACTACTACTGAACTTGTCAGAATGGGCGGAACAAAAATCTGAATTCATACAATTCGTAGATAACCTTGATCGGACATCTTTCAAAAATTTTACTGTATACACCCAACTTTGGATAAAATTGCGTTGTTGGGACATATATGGCCCATTGGGACTCAAAGCATTAATAATAATAGTACACAGGGTGTTGACCGCGACTCCGGAACATAAGACTTTGATATGTAAAATCATACTTTCGTAATTTACTGCTTCCCTAGTTATTTTAGCTAAAAATGCTTCAAATAAGTGTTGTAGAGTATACAATTCAACATCAAAATCAATAAACAATATTAATTTTGCTTGATTTATAAAAATATAAAATCACCCCCGAAAATAACAATATCCATAGAATTGAAACTAAAAATTAACAAATGTTAGCGATTTATCTGTCAAGATGTTAATTTATTTTTATTATTATTTGTAATTTGTGTTAAAGTGCAAAATTATCTATTCAAATTAAAATAATACCTAATAAAATTATATTAACCTAACTTGACAGGTAAAAAAGTCAAACATTTGTTAATTTATCTGTTTCAATTTCATGGCTATCTCTATTTTTGGGGTAATTTTCGACATTTTCATAAATAATTTCTGTCGTTACAAACCATGCAAAATTAGTTTTACTTATTGATTCAAATACAGAATTTTAAGTTCTACAACTTTTATTTGATGCATTTTTATGTAAAGTAATTAAGGAAGCAGGAAATTACAAAAATATGATTTTACATGTTAAAGTCCTATGTTTCGGTATCGCGGTCAACACCCTGTGTAAGTACATAAATTCGATAAAGTACCATATAAATACCGCCACATAATATCAATCATGTTATTTGAGCATATTTAAAATCCGTTATGATAATATTTAACTTTTAACTTTCTCAAGGCTGTATAAACACTGTGTCAGAGATTAAATGCAAATCAGAAGCCCGGCGTGTAAAGAGGGCTTTAGGGGGCACACAAAGTTGTTTGTTCAGTAGATCCCAACCGAGTTTTTAATTTGGATTTAAAATTAATTTTGAAAACAATTTACAGGTATAATATGAAATGAAAGTTTTTTTTGATATGATTAAAAGTTTAACGTTTGAGTCCCAATAGGGCATAATTGTCCCGGAGAAATGTTAATTCAAAACCCAAAAACATCTAAGTACACCGTAGGTTGATATTTATTTTAGTTCACAAGATAAAATAAAATTGGTACAGAGTTAATAAAGTATGAATACATACAGTAAAATTTTTGAAAGATGTCCGATCAAGGTCATCTACGAATTGTATGAATTTAGATTTTTGCTCCGCCCATTCTGACAAATTCAGTAGTGTCGTTTGTTTAGATTTTATGAGGGTACATAAGATACCACTGATATTTTATTATTATAAAAATATATGTTACAATAAAAGCATTCAAAATTCAAAAATAAGTCAACTGGTAAGTTTATTAGCAAATGTAAAACCAAATACGTGAAAAATAAGATACTGACACAATGTCAGTGACACTGACAGAAAATAACGTTATTCGTACGACTATGAATCAAAGTAATGTATCTGAATTAATAAATAAACTTACGTTACAGCGAAAATATTATCAACAACGAGCATCGTTTTAAAGTGAAATATTCTAACTTAGTCAAAATAATATGAATTTTTGAAAGAGAAGCGCGTTATAGCCATTCTTATCGCACACGCTTATAGCCTTTGCAAAGGAGAGAGATATATGTATGTCAGTTTGTTAATTTGTTCATGATACAGATGACCTTGATCGGACATCTTTAATTTTTTTACTGTACATACATAAAATTCCGCATGTCCCAATTAGTGGATTAGCACAAACCCGAAAACAATAACAACATCAACATTATACAAGAAATCCTAACTCTTATCATATTAAAGTGACCGATTTTCGGTAGCGAAATACCGTATACGGATCACAATAATAGTTACAAAACAATCATCCTTCGCCACACTTTCCTGTCTAACCACACTTCTTTCGCCTCGGTCACATTCATAATCGCATACATACATGCTTTTATTCCCACTTGGAAACGTTCTCTCTTTAAGCACCCTACTAACCACATCCATCCACTTACACACTGGTCGGCCACGAAATCAAAAACCCTCCAATTTCACCAAGATATATATGCTTTACTCGCCATTATTTCCACGTGACCAAACTATTTCAAATGACTCACATAAACTCTCTTAACAAAGTATGAATGCTAGATAAATTAGAATTAGAAATTTAACTCACACAACCCCATTCTGATTTAAATATTTTCTCTGTCTAGATTTGTTCCCGACGGGCAAAAACGGCACCAATGTGTCGAAAGAGTTTCTGCAAAAGGTTGTGGACATCTTGATGGAGTTCATAAAGAACACCAACGACCGAAATGAGAAGATCCTGGACTTCCACCACCCAGAAGAGATGAAGAAGTTGCTGGACCTGCAGATCCCAAATAAGGGTGTCAGTTTGCAGCAGTTAATCAATGATTGTCATGCTACCCTTAAGTACCAGGTCAAGACAGGTAAGTAGAAAATATATTAATTTTCACTGAATATTCATTAGTAAAGAAGGTTTTTTCTAAAGTTTATATTTCATATTTTCATAACTTTTGGTAGAATCTAAATCGATAGAAATTGTATGCCCAATTTTTTTATTTGTCTCTATTGTTACCCACAAAATTTATTTAGGGGGTGCGGGGGTTCAAAGATTATGGCTCGTGAAAGGTTAGCACAGAATGTGTAAAAATATGTAATTTATACTTTACCACTCACATTAAATCACTGTCATTTTTTTCACTGTCACTTATTTATTTTGTTTACACTTTCTTGACACTGAGTTGTGACGTAGTGCACTGTACTTTGGCTGCATGCTGCAGTGGCGCCACGCGGTCTACAGTTAAAGTAAAGTCCTCGTCCTCGAGTTGATGTGGGGCCTTGGGGTATAGCGCTAATGGCGCGCGCAACCAAGCATGTGACGGCACGGAGTGCAGGGTTAATGCACAGGATCGCAGGAATCAGGATTGGGATTAGTTAATGTGCTACTTGATGTCTGATTGACAGGCTTTAAATATACGAGCTTATGGGAAGAAGAAGGTAATATTAGAAAAGGAACTTTGCTCTAGGAGTTACAAATTACACAACATAGTTCAAGAGTCTTGGAATAATTTACTATTTGTTAACAAAAACTACTTATTCATAAATAACAATAATTTGTACAATAAAGTACATTTACGATACTGTTTTAATATAATATTTAAAAAAAGTGATGTGGCCAGCACATTACCTTCTATATCAATCCTGTGCATTATCTACAAATTCTATACATAAATTTTCTTGCAAAAGATTTATATTTGAAGTAAAATTATTTCATAAACAAACTATGCAAATTGCACTTGACACTGACATTTTCTTTTTCTTCAGTTTTTCCCATTCGTTCGGGGTCTTTATTTTTTATTTTCTCCTTTCACTCATTTCTGATTTGCGTGTCGTCCTTATTCAGTTCCTTCTCTCAAGTCTTCCGCAATACAGTCCTTTCATATCATCTTTGGTCTTCCTGTTCCTTCTACTTTCTATTACTAAGCTGTTCTTTTTTTTTAAATATATTCTTCTTCTCTCCTCATGAAATATTCAAACTCATGTAATCGACTCTTTTGTATCTTTCTATCACTCGAGCCATTTCCCTTATCTTTATTCTATTTTTCCGTGTCTTCCCTAACATCTATCTCAACATCCTCATCTCTACCACATTCATTTTTTTTTCATTGATACTGACTATAGTCAATTTGAATTATCTGAATATATTAGCAGTTTCCATGGTTAGCATAGCTGGCTGATTTATGAAATTTAATATCTTTATAATTCTTTAACTCTATATCTATTGACTATGAAGTATAAAATGCAATCAAATCGCATAGAGACCAATATATTATTTAAAATTTATAATAACATTAAATGTCAATAAATGTTATTTAACTCCTTTTTTTAAGAAAAACTGTTAAAAGTTGTAAATGAGGACACACACACATATACACTCACACACATGTACACACATATGCATACAGAAATCATCATAAAAATAACAAATTCGTATTCAAATCAGAGGTTAGGTGCTGACTGTGGTTGAACGAAACACGTTGACATGGTTTTTTGATAGCGCGATATTCGAAATGTATTAGTGTATCGACAAACAAATATCATCGATTTCGATACATCGACTAAAAAACAATATCGCCAATATATCGGAATCAGTTGCATCCTTAGTTTTGGGTTTACAATGGCCAAAAAAATGTAGGATGAAGTTGAGGTTCCACGAAATACAGGCGGTTTCTTAAGGGTTCTATAACTGAAAAAAAATGGAAACCGCTATTCTAGAGGCTTCAGTGAAGCACACTGATGAGCTCCAATAAGAGTAAAACGCTTATGTGGAAAGGTTAATTCAGAGACTGAAATCTTGTGAAACTTGTCAAGTATGATTTTAAATATTATACTTATTCATTTTCAATTTTTTGTTATATCCTATTTTCAGTTATTTAATATTCAACATACGTTTTGATATTTCATATCTCTTATGACAGTTATAATTGAATCTAGTGGTATCTGAGTTTAGGGGTGTTAACAAGCTATTCACCACCACTGTTTCCTGTTTGTCACTTCCTGCGATATGTTCTCCCCGGGGAGTCAAACTCCCACCACCTAGATAACACACCCCTACAGTATCGTACTGGGACTATTTATCGGGAATGATAAAAAATATGGGGTGCGAAGATGATTTAAGTACCTACTTCATTATCAATATATCAACTTTGATTTAAAAAATCAGGTTATACGTATGTAACAAAAGTTTTTAGAAATAAATTACGCTCCAAATTTTATTGCTAAATAAGGTCTAATCAAGTTATTACTGGACATAATAAATACATAATGGTTGTTTTATAATATACCATGTTTAATGAGGTGTTATAATTTAACATATCTTTATTATTATGATATTCGAAGTATTAGCTAGTAAATATGATTTTCTGTTAAACTTTCTGTATATATTAAAAACATTAGCAATTTAAAAGTATGCTATGTTTGAATTGGCGCCAAATTACACTGCCTGTGACGTCCAAGAAAAACTAGCCTTTGACAGAACTGGAAAGATACAAATTAAAAAATATTTAATATTTATGTTTACATCAAAATTATGCTCACAGAATGAAACTTTGATTTTATTTACTTGAGATAACCATTTCATTCTTCTTTTTTCGTTTTGAGGCACTATTAAAACTATTTTTTCATTATTATTATTTCTATTTGGGCACACTAGTATAGAACTCTGTTCTACAACCATACAAAATTAAAAATCACTAATATGGATAGAACTTGTAGGTAGTATATATCATTGATGCTGTCACGGCTGTCATTCGTTCAAATTCTGTCGGCGGCAAATGTTAGCCAATTCCTTATTGGTGAGTAGATTTATGACGTCATCAGGCAACAGAAAAGGCGGAATTTTAGATATTGTATTTTCAGAGACATTTTCTCATGAATAAAGAATATATGAAAGAAAAAATAAAATACCGACCGACGCCAAATATTACTTCGAATTTTAATGGCACAAAATTGACCCCTGTGGTGCAACTTCCCCACCAGCAAAGAATGCCCGTGAGGTGACGCCTGGTAAGCGCCCGCACGGTATAAATACCGATATCTGTGTACAAAGCAGATTGGTACACCTAACAATTAGTAATATGCCGTAATGATATATTCATACGTAATATAACAAGTGATATGATTATCATCGATGATATTCTCGAGTGAAACCGAGCTGCAGATTTCACGAGTCCGAAGGACGAGTTGAAATGTGCTGCTTCGGTTTCACGAGCAATATCTTCGATTATTAATCATATCACGAGCTTATATTTAATGAGAGAATATAATGAATTTTTGCAATCTAACCTAACCTAACTTTTGATATACATATTCATATTATATTAAAACATGGTACTTACGAGTTTTATTTAATATTTCGGAGTTTGAATTATTGTTACTATTTATTTTTATACTCAAAATTAACTGTCAATGTCATAAATAAAGAAAACAAATCCCGTAGTAACGACTATAAATACGGTGTTTATTTCTTTGTTTTTTATCATCGCTGTGATAATCTTGTAGCTAGGGACATTCTGAATGTTGATTGGCGGAAAACATGTCACGTGACTAAGGAATTATATTCTCATTTATATAATATACGAGAAAAATATTTTTTCTTATTCTTTCGATTAAAGCAAAAAGTTTTGAAAAATGTTATATAAACTTGAAATACTCAAATCTATCTATAGGTTAGTTGGACAGATATCAGAAACATGAAATTCTTGATGTTTTTGGGGATTTTGAACAGAAGACTATTTACCGAACTACACCAGTAATGTGAAGAAGGTGTAGTATGTATTAATTTACCAAAAAGTAGGACACCCGAAATTTTGCCCCCAAATCAAATCAGCAGACTCATTCAAAGTACTCAAGATAAAGTTTGAACGTCATCGTCCAAATTAACTTAAAATTTTAAAAATGATTGTTGGCAAAACTTTGGTCAGAAATGATTTAAAATTTCGTAAAAGAAATAATGTAACACAACAGCCCAGGTTGAACGATTCATCAGAACTCCAGATACTGCACAGCAATAAATATCCATTATACATTTTATAGAAAACAGAGAGAGAGAGAGTATAACCCCCAAATGTTTCTCAGCCGCGACTAATTGAAGACTTTTGGACATTTCTTAGCAGAAAAGTATACAATAATGGCTGGGAAAACCAAAATGAACAACAATTACAGACAAGAATATTTCTGAAGATGCGGTAAATTGTATCCAAAGAAGGCACTAATTTCCCATATCAGAAATGTTTAAAAAATTCTTAAATTGATAGAGAATTTCTTCCCAAAATTGTTCTATTTAACAGTGACTTTTAGCTTTTGAAAAAACCCATCTATCCTTCCCTGTAAAATCTCTTCTCTTCGTATTCAATTTAATCCTAATTGAATAGAATCAGGCTGCATTTATGTCCATCCTGCAGGGTTAGCACAACAATAAATAGCTTGGCACGTGCTGTGGGTATAAGCTACCACTATCTGGTGTCATCAGCAGACTCCATACAACGATGCATGCAGTATATCTATAGCAGAGTATCTCTTATAAAAGAGAAAGTAAACACCAGGAAGAGAGGCCGATAAGAGTAACACTCACACCAGAATATGATTTGAAGAGTGAAAATATTAGAAATTTGAAATATTGTTAGAAGGGTGAAGTGGTGTCACGTTTTTTAAAGAGGCTTTGATGAAATTCCCACCGAGATATATACGAGCTAGGGCTTATAATTTCTACAAAATGATTTCGACGGCTTTAAATATTCACTTAAAACATACAAAACCTGTGGGTCAAATTATCGGGTGATAGTTCTACGGACATCTTCTAGTCCAGCGTTTCTTAACTTTTTTTAAACCGCGGACCAGTGACGGTGTGTGAATTTAGAGTGAGGTGAGGTCAAATATTGAAAAAAAATCTTTTTTGGTTCAGGATCAAACATTTTTGAACGCTACATAAATAATCAACATACAATTAGATAGTATACCTATTGTGAATATACGTTAATTTAAAAAAAAATGTAGTGTTCATTTGTATGTTAAATCAATCTAGCGCTCTTTCATATTATCAAATCTGTTGATTAGTTCATCGTAAAATTATTCCTTTTTTTGATAAGTCTGTTAACAATTCCTTTTCTATGGACCTTTTACATCAAAAGAGAGAGATAGGGATAAATGACATATATGTAGTGCGCAGTAGTTTGCGTGAGGAGGCCAGATATATTTCAAACAAAATTTGAAAGGGCGGAAATAAGAACGTAACTATATTAAATAAATTCACACAAAGCGTTTGTGATGATGAATATTTCAAGACACGAAATAAACACCACATAAAGTGACAGATAATTGCGTAGTTGCCAGGTTGTGATTAAGAAAGTTACAAACAAGAATAAAACTATTGTTTTTATTTTTAAATAAATTTTGTCTTTATTAATAATTTCTTTATAATCAAAGTAAAAATAATTTAAGTTTCTGTGTTGTTTAAATAAATTTTTATCGAAAATAAATGCTTGTTCTTTTAATCATTTTACTTGACAACATTGTATCTACCCATCTCTAGTTCATAAAATTTTCACTACGTGACGCATTGAAAAATGACGTCACGGTGCAATAAAAATATAAAAGGTCCATAGAAATTAATTTTGGAATGGCAGGCTAACCGCTAGACAGTGCAGCGTGTGGCCCAACCAGCTTCTAAGATCTCCCCACCACTCAACATAAACTGAGAAATTCTCATCTTTTATTTTGCTATTTTGCGCTTGTAAAATTATATTTACATAATTCAATAGAACTAATATTGAAAATATTAGTTGAAAAGTAATTTATTTTAATGATTTATTTATTTTATTATTTTTTATCAAAATCTATCAGTTCAGTTAAATTATTTATTTATTTAACTATATTACATTGTTTAACAAGTTTATAGTACGTCAAATAATGATAATAAGAAACAATGAAATGAGAATAAACATATTACAAAATTTGTTTCATATCAACATTCAGATATTCTTCAACATCGTAAAATGTACGTTTTACCAGAAATATTTTAATATTATTTTTTGAATGTTTTATGATTCATTTTTTTTATTTTCTCGGGCAATTATACAGATCTAAATTTAATGAACATTTATTCCCATTGTTGCAAATAGTTCGTACTGTTCTTAAATTCGTCTCTTATTGGTTGTTGGTATTTGTACAATAATTCTACAATTCATGATTTATTACTCGTTTAGCTATGTATTGTTTATAATTATTGTTTAGTTTAAATAATTGTGACAAAGTAACAGTACAATTAAAAGAGAAATAGTTTTAAATTTATGAAAGCATAAAAAAATAACAACAGTAGCAATAAATAGTAATTATTAAATCGTTTTTACAAAAACTAATTGAAAATAAATATACTTGTTTGAAGTACGCATTTTCTGTTGTAGCGCTTGTCGTGCGCTTTGCTCGGAACGAGAGAGGCCAAGTCACCGCGTGGCTCACCGCCAGTGTTGCCACATGTAAATTTTGAAAAGTACTAGATCACGATTTTAAAATGTACTAGATTGTAACGAAATGTAATAGATTATTAATTCAATGTTAAATGATTATAAGAGCAATAAAACGTGTTTTTTAGTCATGAATATGAAAAATATACATTTATGCATTTATTTGAAGAAAGAATACACAGCACTTTATAGCAGTAGCTTAGCAATATTTTGTACTAGAAAGAGAAGGATTAGTTGACGTATTTCTATTTTATGTGGTGTGATAGATGTACGTAAATAGTGCCATTACTTTCTAACACACTGAAAATAACAGTGAGGTTTGTCGTAGAGTTACAGACATGTAATTATTTACTACACTGCCATATGTACTAATGTTTATCCAGTGCAGTGACGTTGACATTTAAATCAAATTATTAATTTATGGTTTACGTCAAGTCTATTATTTTTGTCGAAATTAGTCATGTGACATCTTACATCAGTGCAGAATATTTAAAATCACAAAATTACTAATAATATTCATACATATTTAATATAATAAATAAGATCAATAAATATGTAAGATTTAAGATTTTTTTTGAAAATGTAATAGATTTCAGTGAATTGTACTAGCGTACTAGAATTTACGAAATGTACTAGATCTAGTACAATTGTAATAGCACTGGCAACACTGCTCACCGGCAGTAGTGTAGAGCGTGTAGAGCGTAGAAAGGGAAAATCATTCCGTCTCATTCGCATTTATATATCGCCCATGAGGACAGCATAATTTGGCCTCTTTGTGTAAATTCGCGGGAAAATAACACTTTTTGAATGTTTATTTGGTATATTATAGTAACAATATTTTTTTGTGAGTTCATATATTGTAGATTTATATTACTTCAATACATTTTAATGAAAAATAAAATAAAATTTTACATATTTTGCATTTAAGAGATGAGGCATGTTCTCACCTGCCACTAGATAGAATTAAAGCTGTTATTACTAAAAAAAAGACAATATAACCCAATATTAAATAGCGGAATACTTAAATAATATATTCAGTTTTTGTAAGTTTAAAATCTATTCTGTAGAATTTTTTAACCATTTATATGTAGGTTTTATAATTTGTTTGTTGAAAATATAAACCGGCCGAACTAATATGGACCTAAGCTCGTGAATAATAGAAACGGAGATGATCAAAATCAGGATTGTGTGATTTTGGGTATTTGGGTAGAAAATTAGTGGTGCATTTTTGTGCATCCCGGAAGGGTGATTGCGGTGTAGCAGAGCAGTAGGGCTGAGCTGAGGGATAGGGGTTGTGCATTGAGTGGCCCTTAATTACACCACTCTGTAGAGGGCGCAAACTTCCCTGTTTACAGCGAGGGGATCACACAGCACAGCGCGAGAGAGGGTAACTTTTAACATTTTACACAAGGTCCCGCTCACGAGTTGACGCTTTAAACTAATTATTATTTCATCGGATGATTAATAACACCTACGATACAGCCCTATACCAAAAAGACCACAAATAACGTATCTTAAAAATTTTGGCATAAATTTCAACATTTTTTTAAATTTAAAATGAATTTACTTAAAGTTTTGTAAATACTTATTAATTAATTGTTTCATAAACAACAAAATTATGAACTTACATGAACGGACACGTAGTATTGGGTTTTGGACGACATTACAACAATTTCTCGGTAATTCCTGAATTTCTCTATATTCTGCAATGAAGTTCGTCTTCATTTTGGGCTTTTTAACCCCCATCGTGAAATTTTCAAGATAAAAGAACCCAGAAACCTTATATGGGACGAGTCTGGGGAAGGTTATGGGATTATCGTTTTTCGGAACTAATGGTACGTTTTGGTCAGTTAGCCAATTTTGAGTTTTTGTTGCATAGTGAGTGGACGCAATGTCTGGCCTGAAGAAAAAATCATCTCCAGCGTATTATTCTTCAATAAAATTGACTAGTTTTGTTAGATGTACGATTGACTATTCAGTACTTCACCGCACTCAGCCCACATAAGGCCTAAATACACCCCTTTTGAAAATAACGGACCATACCACCTTATCTATGAATTTGGCCTTATGTTTATATCTGACATTATTAGGGACCTCTGTCAGTATAAAAACAATCATTTCCCTTAATTTCGAAGTTGCTCAGTGTGAAGTCCGAAAAACCCAATGCTAGGTGTTCGTAGAAAATGGCGCCTTGTGGAAGAACACGCCTATTTTAATTTAACAGTTAATTATTAATTATTATAAAACTTTAAGCAAAAGCATTTTATATTACAAAAAAAAATGTTGAATTTTTTCCAAAACTTTTAGACCATACGTTAGTCACATTTAGGTAAGTAGGTACTGTCTTTGGTCAAAAAATTCAATGATGAGTTTTTAATAAATAAGCACGTTTTAGGGTCCATGTAATAAGATTTTATCATTTTTACGATGATGTCTGTCTGTATATATGTGTGTGTGTCTGTGTGTGTGTCCATGTGTGTGTGACGATAGTTTCAGATCGCATAACTTCAATACCACGATTCCAAAAATTATAATTTTTTCGTATTACTCAAGTTTACATCCAGAAGCAGAGGTGATTAGACTGTGGTTATAATTGGTCATCCGGAAGTATCCTAATTTGAAGATTTTAACAGTTAAATATCATTTATTGACACTTAACGTTATTATAACTTAAAGAATATATTATTCTTTATACAATTTGATACTTCATATTCAATAGATATAGAGTAAAGTAAAATTCAGATAATTCAAATTGACAGATGTCAGTATCAATGAAAAGAAAATGAATATGGCAGAGATGAGGATGTTGAGATAGATGTTGGAGAAGACACGGAAATATAGGGTAAAGAATGAAAAAATAAGGGAAATAACTCTAGTGTTAGAAGTTTCTAGAAAAATACAAGAGAGACAATTACATTGCTTTGAACATGTCATGAGGAGAGATGAAGAATATAGTGGAAGAAGAATGAATAGCTTAGTAATAGGAGGTTGAAAAAAACAGAGGAAGACCAAATATAAGATAGAAGGACTGTATTGCGGAAGACTTGAGAGAAAAGGAACTAAATGAGAACGACACGCAAAACATAAAAGAGTGGAAGGAGAAAATAAAAAATAGCGATCCCTAACGAATGGGAAAAGCTAAAGAAGAAGATGTCAATTTTCATAGTTTGTTTATGAAATAATTTTACTGGATATTTATAATCTTTTGCAAGAAAATTTATGTATGGAATTTATACATAATACACCAGGATTAACGGAAGGTATTGTGCTGGCCATTTTTTTAAAGATGTATTCTGTCAAATTCAATATTGTCATTTACATAGTTTTTATGGGGGAAAATTGTTATGTACAAGTATTTTACTATTGTACAGCCACGTGTCAGAGATTCCATTCGTCGCAGGGTGCTGTGCAGACAAGTGAAAGTAACATCTTTGTTTCTAGTCCAGTAATATTCAATTATTCCAAGCAATAGCCTGAAATAATGCCACATTTTCAACTGGAATTGATCCTAAAATCAGAAGAATTTTCTACGCAATAAATACCACGGAATGTGAAACATTTTTCCTCAATTTCTATTAAATTTGAATAAAAGATGAATGGTCCGTTTTTGTAAAGAAGATGGATGAGTGGAAAGATTAAATTCTTTTGTGATCACAACTTTTTCATGGTACGTTTCCTTATAATATCGGAGTATTTCCTGTCCGGGATTGCCTTTTTATTTTGCTTTCGTGGACAGAGGAAGGAAAAATATCAGACATTTCAAGCATTGATTTTTATTAATATTTTAATTAATATTTTGATATTGTTCATGTGCAGTCCAAGCTTCACTTCAAACTGCTTTGAATTTGATAATTTGACATAGATTTTTTCAGTAACATATCTTTATTTTCTTATTGACGCGTTATTTTCTAAAAGTTCTACTATATTCTGTCTATCAATCACGCATCTACATCCCTTTCTTCCTGTGATTTTCCGGCCGACTGGACTTGAATCCAAGCAGTGGGGCTGCAGGCCCCAGATTAACGCACGCTTGGTGTTTGACAGCAGGCCCCTCGTGACGGACGCCACTACTCTCACGCTATGTTGACCTAATACTCTAATCCCATATGTCTGTCTTTGTCCAAGCACAGGATTCAGGATGTTCCAAATAGGGAATGATAATAATACCAACGGGATTGTTTTGTTTTACTTTAGTCAAGTTCATGTTTAGGACTTAGTAAAGCTCATAATGACCAGGATTTCAAACTGAGGGATTTTTTTCCACTGTAATGTGGATAGGGTGTTAAAAATTACTCGAAATCTCAGTCATACCGACGTTTTGGTGCACACTTACAGCAAGATCTTACAGATTGTTACATATCATGTACACAACATATATTCGTACGAAACATTAGTTTTTACACATATCGTACGAAAAAATCACCAATGGATAATATGCCGTGATGATATATGTATTTATTTATTTATTTTATTTAAACATTCAGTTTGTACACATCGTACAAAAAATTCAAAGAGTACACACACATCCATTTGCTCTCAAAATCAACAACAGAATATTTTGGAAAATAGCCGGAAATATCTTGCGGAAGGATTTTCGGTGACATCATCGAAACGGACTTCGATTGGTCGACTGTCGTCTGTATACCAATGATTGTGTAGCATTTAAATAAAATGTAGGGAATGCACTTGAAGCTCAATTTAGCCCGAAATTTGTTTTTTTTTCTTTCTGAACTTTCCAATATACCAAAATATACGCTGTTAAGTCCTTGTATATCAGTTGTTTTATTAATGTTGCAATTATCCCTGACATGTAGAAATTCAAGAAACTGGTTTGAGTAATTCTGTTCTTCCAAAATCTTGAAATTATCCTGATAAAAAGTGTGTTTTAGTGTATTGGAATGTTTAGCCAGAGCACATTTGTTCGCCGTGTTGTTCTGTGTTGATCTGCGATTTTCGCTCATCCGGACCTACGAATAACAGAACAATATGACGAAGAAATGTGCTCTGGCTGAACATTCCAATATACTAAAACACACTTTTGGTTAGGATAATTTCAATATTCGGAAACAAATATCAGGTAAAATTGAGATTCAATTTAATTCCTTACATTTTATTTATATTTCTATAACAATACTTCACAACCATTGGCATACAGACGACCAATAGGAGTCCGTTTCGATGATGCCGGCTATTTTCCGAATTATTCTCTGGTGGATTTTGAGAGCAAATGTGTGTGTACACTCTTTGAATTTTTTGTACGATCTGTACAAACTGAATGTTTAAATAAAATAAATAATCATCACGGCATATTACCCATTGCTGGGTGGCCAATCGACTCTGTACACAGAGATATCGGTAATGTTGATGACATATTTGTATGGTGCGGGCGTTTAGCAGGCGTCACTTCACGGGCACTCTTTGTTGGCAGACACTCTGGCACGCAGCCACATGACCCTACACTGAATGTTTAGTACGAATGTATTTTGTGTACATAATATGTAACAATCTGTAAGATCTTACTATGTCCATGTTATCTTGTATGTATTATTTTGTTGTATTACTTTTCATAGACCCTAAAGAAGGTGCAAGTGTGCAGCGAAATATCGATGTTGTAATTGTTAACACCCTTGAAAGTAGAATCCGCAATGTCCAGACGTCTTTTTTATTATTTTCTAAACACTTGTCATAAAAACTATTTATATCTGTATGTCTCCTCAGAATATATTTTATAGTTATACTATTTCTTTTTTGTCTCATTGTTCTGTTGGGATTCCGACCCGGATTGGTGCGTAAGCCGCTGTAAGCTACATACTCTCTTGTGTCAGTTGATAGACTGAGTGAGAGCCCTAGATGTACAGGGTACTCCAAGCCACATATGGGCCTGACATATCTGCATCGTATTGTAGGGAGTATGATTTATTTGAACTGTTATTAAAGCATAGCAGCATTATATGTAGGATTTGATTTGACAGCAGGACTAATTTCGTGAATTTGTATCCGATGGGAATTTAATTTATAGGGATATTAATATTGCTGATGGAAATTTAACAATTGAATTGGTTTATTACGAAAGAGGTTGACATTATGTGGTGCTCCGGTTTTATACTTAAACTATTCAATAAATTCACTTTAAGGTTGTTGTTTTTATCTCTAGTTAGACCACATCTAGAAAACTGCTCAGTTATATGGAATCCCATTTATGACCAACAAAAGCAATCCCTCGAAAGGATTCAAAGATTGTTTTTAAATTGTGGTATGACAACTTGTCGTTCAAAAACGATATAAAATAACGATTCGTAACGATATATATATACATATATATATATATATATATATATATATATATATATATATATATATATATATATATATTTTAGCAGAATAGTGTTTTGGCAAAAATCGTTATTATAACAACCTATCGCCTGGTAACGACAAGTAACGATACATAATTTTTTAGTAGAATAAGCCTAAGCCAAGTTCCGATACTAGTACCAAGATTATCATCCAGAAACAACATGACATTCTATTATCAAGCTCCAAAAGTCACCTTTTCAATATTTTTGAACCCCACATTGATTTATGTCATAATAATATTAATAAAATAAATAAATATATCATTACGGCATATTACCCATTGCTGGATGTGCCAATATGCTTTTGTATACTGATTTTGGTAATGATGATGACATACTCGTACCGTGCGGGCGTTTACCAGGCGTCACCTCACGAGCACTTATTGCTGGCGTGGAGAGTGAACAACAGAGGTCACTTTTTGTGTCATTTAAAATTTGAAATATTTCTGGTTGGCGTCGGTTGGGATCGAATCCGGTTCCCCAGATTCGTGACCAGACATCAAACTTATTTTACATTATTAGTTCTTTATATTTACCTAAGTTTTATCTTACTCTGTAATTGGGCATACGCCTGTAGGGCATTGTATCAAATAATAATAATAATAATAATAATTTCTGTATCAATCGGAATTTGATTTAGTTTAATTTTCTTTTTCAGGTCATCCTCGCTTTTTCAACCAACTGTCCTGCGGTCTGGACCTCGTCTCCATGGCTGGCGAATGGTTAACAGCTACTGCGAACACCAACATGTTTACATATGAAATCGCTCCTGTTTTTATCCTGATGGAAACAGTAGTTATGACTCATATGCGACGCGCTATCGGTTGGAATGGAGGAGATTCGATTCTAGCTCCTGGAGGATCCGTCTCGAATCTTTATGCCTTTTTGGCGGCCAGGCATAAAATGTTCCCCACCTACAAAGAAAAGGGGTTGCGTAGTATCAAAGGACAACTGGTTATGTTTACTTCTGACCAGGTATGAATTTTTCACATTTCGTCCAAATTTTTTCTCCTTTTTCATCAAATTTTGCTCCATATTATCTCCTTTTTTGTCTTGTTTTAGTGCCATTACTCTGTGAAGTCTTGCGCAGCTGTTTGCGGTCTTGGTACGGATTACTGCATCATGGTTCCGTCGGATGAGCGAGGTAGATTGATTCCTTCAGAACTGGAACGTCTTGTCCAGGAACATAAGTCCAGAGGAAATATTCCTTTCTTTGTTAACGCTACTTCTGGAACGACTGTTCTTGGCTCTTTCGATCCTATTATGGAAATCGCTGATATTTGCGAAAAGTACAAAATGTGGCTTCACATTGACGTAAGTGTTTTAATAAATTTACAGATTTTATATTATAGTAATGTTTATTTAATTTGTTACAGGCTGCATGGGGCGGTGGACTGTTATTATCTAAAAAATATCGTCACCCACGTTTGACAGGAATCGAAAGGTAAGTTTTTGTATATTTTTATACATTTCCAAACGTACAAACGCTTACCATTAATATTTAGGTTTTTCAAAGCAATCGACAATGGCAGCCAAGACTGTACCTAGATTTTTTGAAAATTTATACGCCTATTCAGAAACAAAAATTTAAACAGTGTTTAAGTTAAACACTGTTTAAAATAGTCAACGTTAATTATAATTTTGCGCATTCAGAAAAACGGTAACTAAATATTTGAACATTGTTTAAAATAAACACTGTTTAAAAAATTTAGACCGCAAAAACACAAATTGAGACACAAATTCATTTATTACATCTGTCATATTGCTGTTATTATTGGCCAGGTACAGGTTGAAATTAAATACGTAACTGAAATTAAAGATAATTAGCAGTGCATTTGCAAATTTTAAGATAAAGAATTAGGACAGGATACAAGCAAAAAAAAATAAACGGTCAGTTGGAAGACAATTTTTAGTTATTGATGATAAAAATGTAGAGTTATATCAACAAAACCTTCATGCTGGGAATTAATTTACCTTTCTAAATTTGGTCTAAAATGAAGACAGACAAATAAAGGAAGAATGAAGGAGAATAAAATTAAAAGAGTAAATAAAGTATGTAATCTAGAAATTACATTTAAACATGTGTTATTATACCTAGGAAATATATTTCAGGATAAAAATAATAAGAAAAGAACCGGTGGTGATATTCATCGACAATCGATATGATAGACATTGGCTGGCAAATTTATGATATTTAAAAGATCAGTGTACGAAAGACACAAATTATTATGAGGATGATATGGACGTAGACAACGAACTGTAAACTAACATTCTGGCAAACAATGAAACTATTTCGGCCACCACCATAAATGTAATTGTAAATTTAAAATGCAAAAAGACTTCATTTAAAAAAATAAACTATTTTTATTTAAAAAAAAATGTAACAGGAAGAAATACAATAATGATTCATAAAACTTTAAATAACATTTATTTCTAACATTAATTAAAGTGTGTTCTAAAAATATCGCCTCTTAAATTTGGTCGTTGAAGTGCATTTCTAAACGATTTACTTCTGAATGTTCTCCATCATTCCGGTTCTCTGCTTCATTCAATAATTTAACTATATTGTGTAAAACTGCCAATGTAAGCCTAATTCAGTTCCCTAACTTTTTCAATATTAGGTGATAACAATTACTCGAAATTGCAGTCAAACAGCATTTATTCTTACTATACCAACGTTTCGGTGCACCCTTGCACCTTCTTCAGTGTAGTAAGATCTTACAAATTGTTGCAATTCATGTACACAAAATACATTCGTACAAAACATTCAGTTAATTTATTAAACATCGTACAAAAAATTCAAAGAGCAAATGGATGTGTGTATACTCTTTGAATTTTTTGTATGATGTTTAATAAATTAACTGAATGTTATGTACGAATGTATTTTGTGTACATGAATTGTAATAATTTGTAAAATCTTACTACCCTGCAGAAGATGCAAGAGTGTACCGAAACGTTGGTATAGTAAGAATAAATGCTGTTTGACTGAAATTTCAAATAATTGTTAACACCTAATCCACATCACAGTCGAGAAATTACCCACATTTTTCAATATTTTCTAAAACCTCGTCAATCACACTGATTTTGAAAATTATAAACTACCCCAACACCTTGTTTGAATTTGCATGTATAAATTGCTGTTTAGTTACGATGACTACGAAGAAAAAATGTCTCTGAATGAGTAAAATATATTTAAACAGGGTTACTAAGGATAAACATTGGAAAAAGTAGTCTTTCTATAAAAAATAGAAAAATGAACGAAATGTCAAAATTCAACAGTTAGTGTATGTTAAAAACCAAAATTAATTTGTTCTACACAAAACATTTGCCTGTTTGTGAACTAGATTAATTTGAACTTAATAAATTAACATTTAAGCGGCGAAATCCAACAATAACTCAATGTAATTAACTATATAACCATTACATAACGACCAGATGTGCTACATGCACAATGGAAACATTCCATTCGGCGTTCTAGTACTGGCTTCCAGAGCTGTAATAATTCATGGAGAAATGTACAATGGAAAAGAAAATTATCATTATCATTAACCTACTTTAGCGTAATTGAATTCTTTGCAAAGATAATGTCTTTAGAAAAACTTCACTAAACTTTTAGACACGATGAAAAGCTTAGCACTAGAGCTTTAGATAGAAATATTATTAAAGTTTTATTTAATACTCAACAAAGTATAACTACTACAAAAGAAACTATTCCTAATGAAAGTTGAAGTAAGCTCTTAAACAAATTTATATTTAATTTGAATTATTTCAAACGAAATAGCAACCATTAATAAAGAAATCAATTACTTTCTAACGATACAACTTTACAATTTGGACTCCCCAAGTGTATTTCCGTACTTGAAAGCTAACCCGAGCTTAAATAAAGCTTCAAGTTTGCCACAGACAAGCTCTATGCAAATGATTAATGATCTAATAATTAATTCTCTCGCACATTTATCGCTTCCACTACGTCTGTGTGTTCTAAATTAAAATCTTTTCTGAAAATAAGAGAACACTGAACTTTTTTCGCTTTTTCCAACTTTTTTCCGTTATAATAAAAATACATATTATTATTTTTTTTACACTAAAATGAACGAAATAGCTTTTTCAATGGGTGTAGAAATAATTGAAGAACTATTGGCAAACAACAAACAACCATAGTCCAAATATTGTAAATATGGGTTACATAACAGCGACAGATACTTTCAACGGTACCAAACATTTGGGTAAAATTGTTTCCCCGCCAAAGTATCTAATCACAAATTATTACATTTTAAAGTTTGAATGTTTATACTTAAAACGTCCTATAAAAATGTCTAATTATCATCAATGTTTATTTTTCTAATTCTTAACATCCAGTAAATAATTTTCTAATATTTAAATACAGTGTGTTCAATAAAAAAAAAACGTAACTCGGAGTAGGCTATGAACAGAGGAACGTATGTCTGATCATTATTTAATTCAAAAGTCAAGTTGTCAAAATTGATCTTGAAATGTAATTTTAAGGAGAAAAGATAATAAAGAAGAATATAGTATATTGTCATTCACCGTTTTCTAATTTGTTTCCATTTCTAAAATAAGATTCAAGAAGAAAAGTTTTTTGACAATATATCGTGTCAAATTGACATTTGATTAAATATTTTTAAAATGACATACGTTTCTTTGTTCATAGCCTGCTCCAAGTAAGTTTTTTTTAATGCACTGTATTATTTTGAGGAAGCTAGAAAGTTGTTTCTATGATTAGCGCAAATTAAAAAAAATCTGATGTGGCCAACACATGACATTCCGTTAATTCTATGTTTTTTATATAAATTAGACACAGATAAGATAGTTTCTTATAAAAGATTATATGTTTCCAGTAGAATTATTTCACGAACTATGCAAATTATACTTGACACTGACATTTGTCAAATAATAACATTCACTATTTCCATGAAGGTAAAGTCTAATACCACATAGATTGGGGTCTCGTGTCTGCGTGCCTGAGTGTCTGGTTGCCAATCTGGGGACCCGGGTTCGATCTCGACCGATGACAAAAATTATTTTGAATTTTCATATAGCTTAAAATTGACCCCTGTGGTGCATTCTACACGCCAGCATTGATTGTCTGGGAGGTGACGCCTGGTAAGCGCCCATACCGTACAAATATTTCATCATTACCGATATCTGCGTACAAAGCTGATTGGTACACTCAGCAATGCGAGATATTTATTTATTTTACTATTTCCATGGTGAGCTTGTAAGAGCATAGGTTGCAAGATTTATAATTTTTTTTTTAAATTTATCTCCTAATTGAACATGAAGAGAAAAACGGAATCAAATCTTAGAGAAAATGAAATATTCTTTCATATTTATGATGACTTAAAATGTCAAAAAATTATACCTAATTATATTAATATAATCATCTCTTCATACGGACGTACAAAAGGAAAATACGAAGGAATTATAATTTTTGGAATTGTAGTATTGCAGTTATTGAAGGAGAAAGTTTTGCCACACACACACACACACGCACACACACACACACATACGCACACACGCACACACACACACACATACATACACACACACACACACACACACACACAGATACATACAGATATCGTAAAACTAGTAACGTCGTATTCTAGGGACTCAAAAACGTGCTTCATTAAAAACTCACCATCGAATTTTTTGACCAAAGACAATACCTTCCTTACCTAAAGGTAACGGAAGGTAAAAAAATGAACAGGTTATTTTTGTTAAGAGCTTAACAATTATTTATATAAATAAAAGATATTTTATTATCTAAATGTTGTTAAAAACCGGTTTTTCAACCGATTTAAACAATGATTAAGTAAAAAACAAAAATCCTTATAAGAATTATTTCTTCGATTTCGGTTAACAATTAACTGATATTGTTTTCAGTTTTTTGTCTAGGTTTTAACCTCATTCCCTGTACCGTAATTTCGGTAACACTGACTATCTCATCCTTGGAAGTTTGTTAAACCGAAATTCTGCTATATGATTTCTTGTTATAGTAAAAAAATATAGCTGTGGTTTTATCTTTTAGGGGCTATCCACCGGAATTTATCGTGGTAATGTAATTCAAATGCAAATTAAAATGCTGTAAAGCCTATAATCCCGATAAGGGAGAAAGGAATATTGATTTTACGTGATTTTTTAGTAGAGTGTTAAAACTATTTTGCATGAAGCTATCAGCTTCCAGAATTTATTTTTATATGCAAATTTTTGCATGGATTTTTCATACATATGCTGATAATTAATTGGAGTAAAAAAATGGAATAATAAATCAAACAATAAATTGAATTCGTAAAATTCGTACAACAATAACGATTGATCATTTTACTGCATAAAAAATATGCATGTTTTTGACAAAGATTTTACATGAAACTACAAAACTCTCATAATTTTGAAGAATTTTGTTTTTAAACAACGCGTAATCAAGATTTTTATTATTAATTATAAAGTTCAGTCAAACAACATTTATTCTTACTAAACCAACGTTTTTTACAAATTTGTAAGATCTTACTACCCTGAAGAAGGTGCAGGGTGCACCGAAACGTTGGTTTAGTAAGAATAAATGCTGTTTGACAAAACTTTCAAGTACTTGTTAACACCTAATCCACATCATAGTAGAGAAATTACCCACAATTAATTTTAAATACTTCATCTAACTATAGATTCAGAACTACAAAGAACTAATAAAAATGAATGTACTTGGACTCACCTGTGCTAGATAATAGAAAATCTTGATGATGTCTTCATGGCTTCGATTATTAGTACAAATCTTTATATTTCACATTAAGTAATAGTTTGGGCATCACAATATGTTAGTATATCACTTTTAATAATAGTTTGAGCACCACTTAATACACAGAAATTAGTCCATCGTCCAACCACTATTGTATATCACACGAAATTAAATCACGAACTACTTTGCAACAATAAACTTGTTTCAGTAGGCACAAGTTACTACCGATCCAGTGAGCATTGAAATCCAAACACAATTTAATGTATTTTAATTAAAATAATTTTTTTACCAACTTAAATGTGATTTAACAGAGTGTTTAAATATATGTATATATTTTTTTACCACATTATATTTTATAATATGCGACATTTTATAAACTTTATTATTATATTTTATAGTTTAACAATAGTGGCATAACTGACAGGCCCGCAGGGCCCGCGTTGCGGGCGGGCCCCCGGATTTAGAGGGGCCCCAATTTAAATGTATTATAATTTTGGGAACACTGTCCGGCACATATGTTGTCATCTGATTTAGTGTACCTATAATTTTGAATAGAACTCTAAAACAGTTTTTTAGTCCTTTATTTTTTTAATGTCAATTATCGAAAATAATATTCTCTATGCGAAGTCGAGCTCTTTTATTTTCCATCACTGACATTTCGGCCGATAGAATTTCGATTTCTTGGCGAATATTTTCTTTGAGCTAATCCAGAGGTCGTAGTTTATTGACATATATTTTCCCTTTAAAATAACCCCATAAAAAGAAGTTTGGGGCTGTTAAATCAGGAGACCTCTCGGCCAATGTATGTCACTAAAACACGAAATTAAACAATAAGGGAATAATTTTCGCAAATTTGCTATTGTTTGCCCGACTGTGTTAGATGTTGATCTATCTTGGTGTATCATATTTTGTCCCATCCAAGTTCTTCCATTTGGGATACCAAAAATGTCTGAATCAGTTATATACATATTTAAAAAAAAAACTGATGTTCTATACATAAATTTTCTTTCAAAAGATTCTAAATTTCCAGTAAAATTATTTCATAAACAAACTATGCAAATTGTATTTGACACTGACATCTTTTTCTTTAACTTCTCCCATTCGTTAGGATTTTTTATTTTCTTCTTCCACTCATTTCTGTTTTGCGTGTCGTTCTCATTCAGTTCCTTTTCACTCAAGTCTTCCACAATACAGTCCTTCCATCTTATCTTAACCTTCTAAAACTAAGCTATTCATTCTTCCAATGTATTTATTCTTCATTTCTCCTCATGACATGTACAAACCAATGTAATCGTCTTGTATCTTTCTAAAAACTTGTAACACTAGAGTTATTTCCTTAGCGTATCTTTCCGTGTCTTCCCCAACATCTACTTCTACATCCTCATCTCTGCCACATTCATTTACTTTTCATTGATACTGACATCTGTCAATTTGAATTATCTGAATATATTAGCAGTTTCCATGGTTAGCATAGCTGGCTGATTTATGAAATTTAATATTTTATAATTCTTTAACTCTATATGTATTGAATATGAAGTATAAAATGCAATCAAATCGTATAGAGAATAATATATTCTTTAAGTATAATAACGTTAACTGTCAATAAATCATATTTAACTGTTAAAATCTTCAAATTAGGCTACTTCCGGTTGACTAATTATTATAACCAAAATCTTCTGGATGTAAACTTGAGGAATACGAAAAAATTATAATTTTTGGAATCGTACACATACACACACACGCGGGCTACGCCACTGTTTAACAATAATAATATATTTGTTCATTCTACTATAATTATGTAGGTTAATTATTATTATTATTTTTAATAGGAAAGTATTCGAATCCAGTAATTAGGTAAACTGCCCTTAATTAATTTTTTGAAAAATTATTTTTGATCCGTAATAAGCATATCAAATAATATAAGCATACAGACATCCCTATTGTATGTACCCGAATTTATTAAAATTATACCATCCAAAGAATTAATAAAAGTCAAATTTCAATCTTGTTTTTACAATTAACATTCTCTTGTTCGACCTTTTTTATTTACCCTGTTTTTGCGTTCATCCCCTAAGAACGAAGGGTAAGGGGTTGCATTTGATTGACAGCTAACATTGTGAGAACAGTACCCAGATGCGTTGTTGTTCAGTTACGAGCAATTCTGTGTTCGAAGTTGTGCAATTAAGGCTGCTGCATTACATAGTACGTTCAAAAATATACAGGATGACACTGAAAAACTGGTCACTCAAAATAACTCTTTCATTTATAATTATTTTTAAATTTTTCTGATACATTTGTAAACTAGTTTTAGGGGCTCATAAATCATGGTATATAGCAAAATGGTAGCGCTTCCGGTTTAACTGGAAGTGACATTAACTTTTATATTTCAACTGAGATACCAGTATATTTTTAAATATTTGGAATCTACGTCAAATTACGAATTCAACGATATGCTTGAAGAGAATTTTTATTGAAGAAGTAATTTACAAAAAATGTAAGAGAAAATTATGAATAATTAATCTGGTAACCCATATCAGTTACGCTGTGACAAAATATGGAATCATAAAAATAACTCACTATTTAAACAATAGTCAATATTATCTCAACTGTTTTCACAGCCTGCCTGATATCATAGCTTAGCAGGTTAAATATTCATCATTTTCTCTTACGTTTTTGTAATTTATTTCTGCAATAAAATTCAGTTCGACCATATCGTTATTGAATCGTAACTTTATCTTAATTTCAAATATATAAAAATATACAGGTAAGTCTGGGAAGACGCCCCCCCCCCTTAACTTTTTTATTATAAGTAAGAATAAATGGGTCATATAAAAGTTATATTATTTTAAATATACTATTTTATGGCTGATATAGATATTTTTTATAAAGTCCGGTTTGCAAGACTATCAACTTTTATTTTTTAAATAGCAACCTATAATTATTTTACTAAAATCTAAACCGCCATTTTTGTCTCTTTTCAACGATGTATTAGTTCTTATTAATGTTTTGTAAAAAACAAAAAATGGTGGATGTCCCCACTGTTTTTTACAATTATTTATCTTTCCAGGGCTCAGTCGGTAACATGGAATCCTCACAAACTAATGGGCGCTTTGCTGCAATGTTCCACTATCCACTTTAAGGAAGAAGTAAGTGGCCCTGGATCAATCATGCTACATACAATCCCTTTCTATCCCGTACCGTTAGCATTCCAGACTGCCTGACAGGACTCTGGAATGTAGGATAGGGAGCACAGGCAAAGGAATGCGCAATTACATACATTGTGACTGAGTTACGACGGGGGCGCTTTAATTTCGAGAAAGAAAGAATTTCGCCTGATGGAATGATAGTGTAAATTTAAAGGGAGAATTTAAATATCGCGGGGAATAAATTTTGGCACTGCAAAAATAAATATTTGTAGTTTATATTTTGATTATTATTACAATATAAAATATCCAAAAATATAATATTATTTGTGTTTTTGTGTTTATAGGGTCTATTGTTGAGCTGTAACCAAATGTCGGCCGAATATTTATTCATGAGCGATAAACTATATGACATTCAGTATGATACTGGTGATAAAGTTATTCAATGTGGTCGTCACAATGATATTTTCAAGCTATGGTTACAATGGAGAGCCAAGGTATAGTATAACAAACAAAAATTATAACAAAATAGCAACAAATTAATGTTGAAACAGATTTTGTTTCGTAAAAATTTATTTATAACGAAAAATAAATATGTTTATTTATTGTTTTGTTTTTTAAATGATAATGTTGTTTTATATATTTTTTATTGTATAGAACGATTGGTAGATACAGTAAAAAAATTAAAGATGTCCGATCAAGGTGATCTGTATCATGAACAAATTAACAAATTGGCATACATTTATTTCTCTCATTTCCAAAGACTACAAGCGTGTACGATAAGGATAGATAGGTATAACACGCTTGTCTTTCAAAAATTCATATTGATTCGAATAATTTAGAATATTCCATTTTAAAACGATGCTCGTTGTTGACAATACTTTCACTGTAACGTACGTTAATTTATTAATTCATATATTAACTTGTTTCATAGTCGTACTATGTACAAATGTTATTTTATGTCGGTGTCACTGACATTGTATCAGTATCTTATTTTTCACATATTTGGTTTTACATTTGCTAATAAACTTACCAGTTGACTTAGTTTTGAATTTTGAATGCTTTTACTGTAACATATGTTTTTATGGATGTAGCTTTTGACTGAATGGGTTCTAATTTTGATTGCATCCAGAAGATTACTTATTTCCATATATTTTTATAATAATAAAATTATAATAGTATCTTATGTACCTACCCGTAGAAATACAAGTAAACGACAATACCGAATTAGAATGGGCGGAGCTAAAATCTTTATTCATATAATTCGTAGATGACCTTGATAAGATATCTTTAAAAATATTTAATATATATACATATATATATATATATATATATATATATATATATATATATATATATATATATATATATATATATATATATATAGTATTATTTGTAATAATAAAATAAAAAAATGTAAAAAGTTCCCCAGGTGAGGCTCGAACTCACAACCCCGGCATTGCTCACGGCGACTGCCTTATAAGTACCGTGCGCTAACCAATTGCGCCACTGGGGAGACGCGCCGTATTGGAAAATTCGTCTCTTTACCTCATATGGACGCATAGTATACTACTCATTTCAAAAATATTGTTTCATTTTTAAAATGAGCATTAATAAATATGAAACTATTCGCAAAATTTGGTTTATATATATATAAAAGAAATAATTAGAAGATTTTGGTTTGGCATATTAAAAGATTAAAAATAAATATAATTGTAAATCAAGAAGAAATTTTAAAATTTTATTTTTCTTTATTTAAAACTATATGATAATGGCTTAAATACTTGTATATCCCGAAAAATGATATCCAAAATGTCCATACATCGCCCTGTTTATATCTTTTTACCTCTCGCTAAGAGAGGTATTGCATTCATGCTAAAAATCGCATATCCAGATTTTATTGAATAAGCACGTTTTAAGGTCCTTACAATCCGATTTTAACATTTTTACGATGATGTCTGTGTGTGTGTGTGTGTGTGTGTGTGGATGTGTGTGTGTGTGTGTGTGTGTGTGTGGGATGTTGGAAGGACGGTTACTCAAAAACTATAAGACTTAAAATTTGTTTAACAACGTATTTCCCAATCGGACATTCCCGGGAAGATCTGAAAAGGTTTTGGTAACAATTGGACAACCGGAAGTAGAAGATTCTTGAAAAAAAATCTTCTAAATATTATTTTTTGAAAATTTTTCGTGGTAATATTAAAGAAAATTAAATTCTCTATGATCTGAAAAGGTTTTGGTAATAATTGGACAACCGGAAGTAGAAGATTCTTGAAAAAAAATCTTCTAAATAATATTTTTTGAAAATTTTTCGTGGTAATATTAAAGAAAATTAAATTCTCTATCTGATACATTTAAATATTTTATTATATATTCCATAGATTTAGAGATAAAAGAAGTATAATATATAAAATAATCTATTGTAATAAATTTGACAGCCGAAAGAATGCCATGAAAAATAGTTGATAATTTAAATTATTTGTAACTGACAGATAAATGTCAGTGTCAGAAATAATGAGTAATGAATTAAAAATGTACTTGGAGAATCCCTTAGTTCTTGATCTGTGACTATTATGGAGATGACAAGTCTAGGTTGAAGGACTTAAATTTGTTTCAAACATTATGGGACAATGTACACCAGTACTGTAGACTAGAGTAACTTTGAATTGCGAAAAAGCTATCAAATTCTTCTCAAGTAAGTTGTAAATATTGACAAAATCGGAGTGCAATCTATCCGTCACTTTATTAAAGGGAATTAAGGTTATTTAGATGTAACAAGTATGAAAAAATAAAATGTAAAAGAAGATATATAAGAATAGATGCACAATCCAGATATATACATTTTAGACCGCCCAAAATTAATGTTTTTACTAGAAGAATATGAAGAGAAAGTAAACAAAGTTGTTCGAATTGAAAATTGCTGTTACCAGCCTAATATTTATATATGGTAAACTCTACTTTGTAATTTATTGTAACATAATTTATGGTAAAATATTCATGTTGAGACATGCTATTATTGAATAATAAAGAAGTTTATACGTCATAGATTTATATGAATATATTATTTGTATTTATAAAAATAATCTTTGCTTTATGCATACAGCCAGGTAAAATATACGGCGAGAGGTTATGTGCTGGCCACATCAGATTTTTTCGTTTAGTTTCCTAACGTTAAAATCTTGACCATGAAGTTTGCGCTTATGAACTTCGCCCGCCCACAATTTAAAAAGTACACTCCAGAGTACAAAATATATATGAAAATTATTTATTAAATCGAAATATATAGAGTTATTGTTACTATTTTTTATTTAAAATATGTACTGCGGAGTGTACTTTTTAAATTGTAAGCGCACGAAGTTCATCTGCGCTAACTTCATGGTCAAGATTTGAACGTTATGAAACTGAACGAAACAAGAAATGAAAGTATTTAATTAAATATCAACGAGGTATTGTCAAAAATGTTATCTAAAGAACTCAAAACTTTTCTTCTTGAATCTTATTTTAGAAATGGGAATAATTACGAAACGATAAATGGCAGTATTATTTTGCAGCTTGTTACAATGAATTTCAGGAAAATTACATTTCAAGATCAATTTTGACTTCACTCTTGAATTGAATGATGATGCGACATACGTCTCTCTGTTCATAGCCTACTCCGACTTAGGTTCCTTTCTTAATAATACTAGAAAATTTTAATAACAAACTACATAATACTGATTTAAATATTGTTTTACTGCAATATTCTGCAAGTTGTTCCAATCTTTCAATTGTTCATTGCTTATATAAATTACAGAATACAATGTATTGTCTTAAATAAAATTACATTTAATGTGTAACAAATTACATCTGGAGTACCGCAAAGTTCTAATTTAGGTCCTTGCTATTCAATAACAGTTTCTTGTTTCAAATTCGTTAAATTCATATTTTACACCGATGACTTGAACATGTCACGGTAAGATATTATAGGAAGACCCTGGGTTCAAATCCTGGTGAAATCCATGAATTATTCACAAATATCTTTCCTTAATATTTAATAATTGAATTGGGATTTTTTTCTGTTAGAAACCGAATGTGTACAAATAAATAATAATGTATTCTAGTGATTCGAAATATAAGAATAAAAAATTTAAAAATCTTTTTAGGGTGATGAAGGTTTCGAGCAACATATGGACCACTTAATGGAGCTTTCCGAATACATGGTCAAAAGAATAAAAGAAAATCCTGATAAATTCTATTTAATTCTCGAACCAGAAATGGTTAATGTTAGTTTCTGGTACATTCCTAAAAGATTACGAGGTGTCCCTCATAACAAATCCAAAGAACAAGAACTTGGAAAGGTGAAACCGACACAACAATCAACAATTTGATTACAACAATATATTTTTTAAAATTTTAGATCTGCCCAATAATCAAATCGAGAATGATGCAAGCTGGAACACTTATGGTTGGCTACCAACCCGATGACGTCAGACCAAATTTCTTCCGGAATATTATCTCTTCCGCCGCTGTGACAGAAAATGATGTTGACTTCCTGTTAGCGGAACTCGACCGCTTGGGGCAAGATTTGTAAACGTGATACGTGATAATAAAGGTATAAAAAAGTACGAACTGAAATTTGTGATTTAGATGTTTGTTTATGCATTGTTTATTTACAATGTTCTTCTGTTTTGCTTAGCAACTGATGCGTCATTGGTTGTTGAGTGTTGACTGAAGCAATAATGCAAATTTCAATTTGTACAGTTCGCAGCAAAAATTAAAATGAGCGAGAGAAGACTTGGAAAATATACATGGTGTTTGTTGATAACTTAAATATGAACATTTAATATTCAAAATCGTTCCGCTACTTTGGTCTTCTAGGGACTTTAAAAGGTTTGACTTCACACACAATTTGAAATTTAGTGAAAATTAACACTAAATTTATCATTTTATTCAATTTCAGAAAAAAAAACGGAAAATAATAACCGGATTCATTAAAATATGTTGATTTTGTAATCTTATAAATAATATGAAAATTAGAATATAATTTTACTGTAATAGGTTATGTTATTGTTATTAATTTTAAATGTAGTTTTCTTATACGGAACACAAATCTTCCTAAATTAAAGGTTTGACGAACATTTATTTATTTTAGTAAATGAATAGCTGAATCTTCCCGTTGTTAAATGTTTATATTCGAGTTTTTAGAACAATCTAGAAAGTTATACAGAGTGACTTGTTCTGGCGGTAAAGTTTAATTTGTGTTGCGAATACTCGTTTGAATGTCAGTGCTTATTGATTGTTGTTGACTGAAATATTTAACTAAATACCTGTTAAACTGTCCTATAAAATATATAAAAATATTGAAAAAAATCCCGTATCTAAATGTGTAGGGTATATTTCTAACAATTAGAAAATTCTTAAAAATGTGTAGCAAACGCAATAATGTTTGTATAGAAAATGTTTTAATTGTATAAATGTTTATCATTATTTCTGATAGATATAAACCAAACATTTTTTCGGTCCAATGAGTTCTAGATCGCAAGTAATAATATGATAGTACTAACTAGACTACGGTGTAAGAAGAGCATGCGCAATATGTCAATTTATTTTAGGTTAGGTTTTGTATTTTACCTGGGAACTGTATATATTATCTATACTGACAAAGATTAATACAATACAGTGGTAAAATTACAAATAGAATAGGGTAGTATCTAGATACAGGCACAAATAACATTCTAGATTTAGATATTTTTATAAAATCATTCATAGTTTCATTAATTGCACTACTTATACGCCATTTTGTATTATGTTCACGATAATAAAACTTAATTTTCACGAACGCAATTTACATAACAAACTTTAAAATTTATATTGCAATCTGTGCTGACATATATTAGGAAACCACGTTTTATTGTAATTTTTAATATTCAGGTCTTATACATTTTTACGGATAAAAATATTTATCATCGACAAAGTTTGGTATCAAAAATTTATATTATTTATGCACGTAAAAAAGTGAAATGAAGTATAGTTAATTTATGATACAAATAATAACTAACATATATTATCCCCAATTTTTATTAATATTACGGAAATTTGTGTCGTTCTGATGACACATAGAAACATATATATTTTCTAAAATATTTTATTGTATTAATGTAAAATGAAATAATACTTAGTTTTACCAACAATTCAAGAAAAACTGAAAAAAAATAAACGAATTTAAATTGTAAGTGTTAGGTTTTATCAAATAAAATGTCTAAAACAAAAGAATTACAGTAGTAATTTACAATAAAATAAATGCCTTGTTTTGAAAACGCTATTTTGAAAATATCAAATTTCAATATTTAATTTCACCCTTATGTTTAAAGAACGATTTTTTCAAAATATTTATTTAAATACAAACAATGTTCTACTTATAAGATAATAATTTGAAAAAAAATCGTTTGGACCTAAGGGTGAAATTAAATATTGAAATTTGGCATTTTCAAAACAGCGTTTTCAAAGCAAGTTTTGTAGTATCAGCCATTGTTTTTACTGTAAATTACTACTGTAATTCTTTTAGACATTTTATTTAATAAAATCTAACATTCTTACAACTTAAATTCGTTTATTTTTTTCAGTTTTTCCTGAATTGTTGGTAAAATTAATATTTCATTTTACATTAATACAATAAAATATTTTTGAAAACATATCCCTATGTGTCGTTAGAACGACAAAATGTCCGTAATATACAAAATTGGGTATAATTTACTTTAGTTATTATTTGTATCATAAATTAACTAAATAAAATGAAATTAAAGCGGTCCAACTGATGTGGGACGGGGCTCGTATATTTTACATTTTAGTTTGAAGTATGCCCATAGGAGCACTGCAAACACATAAACGCAATTTAAACACTACTGTCATGTCTTTCCTTGTTGTAATCAATGGTTTGTTATCTAGATCCGATTCGTGAATTAAGTATAGTTAATGTGAACAAATAATTCTAATTTGTATTTCAAATTGCACCGACCAAAATCTATTAAAATATCCTGTATCTAGGTATTTAGCAACTTAGTTCTATTGTAAATACGTACAATTTTAATTAGAAAAGCGACTACCATGGTTTTCTCGTTCGTGCTACCATATTTCAAGCGAAGGCTCCTAAATAGAGAGATAAAATATCTAGAAAACATATCATAATTATCGTTTCAAAGCTTCTTAGAAAATTATTCAAAATCATATGCTATTTTTCTTGATTATTGTTGTTATATTCAAATTTTAATAGCTATTACGTTGGCAACAACATATTTATATTTGATTGGCTATCATGTAAAAAAATTGTTGAAAACTGCCAATAGGAAATATTTTTTGAACAAACTTTGGCCGTAACTAGAACAAAACTAAAAATAGAATACTTTACCAAGTGGAAAAAAGAAAAGTTTTTAATAATAACTGATGCACCCTAAAGTTATTATTCTAGTTACGGCAATTTCAAGGCGCCATTCACTTTTGGAAAAAATATAAGATTAGCAAATGAAAAGGTTTTTATGAAAAGTTGTCAAATGTTATGCAATATCTATGTGAAATGGGCTGTAAATGTTTTTAATTTTTAGAAATATTTATTAATCGTTACAAAATATATAAATATATGTACAAATTTATATAAAACAACAAATTATGTCTTCCATAACCAGGTATGAAATGAAAGCAATTTTGATGTGAGTTTTCAATTGTTAAATAATTAAAATGATTCCCAATTCTTGCACGGAAAAAAATGAAACTATGCACTATTCAATTGTCTTTTATTTACAGTTTTGTTTGTTTTTAACAAATGAAAACGTACTAAGTGTAAATTAATGTCAAATTGCATTTCGAATCCTGGGTGTCTATATAAAAAAAAGTATCTATTGCATTATTGTGTGTAAGTTGAAATTATAATGTTAATATTAAACAATGCATTATAATTGTTAACTATGTTATATTATATTTATTTGATATTGTTAGCTGCTTAAAGGAAGTGTCTTCAACGAAATAGTTTATTCAGCATTATGTGTAAAAATATGTAAAATGAATGTATATTATCAGAAAAATATATTGAATTAGTGTACATAAATGATATTTCATTTATTTGCATTTAAAAATTTAAGAATGGTATTCTGACGTAATAATACGAACACGCGACAACTTCATCTTTGTCCAGTAGCGGTGCATGAATTTGAAGTAAGGTGAGGCCAAATATTGAAAATATGAATAATAAACACACAATTAGATATCATTTTATATTAAATCTATCCAGCGTTCTTTCATATTAACTAATCTGTTAATTATGTCACCGTAAAATTGTTCCTTTTTTATAATTCCGTGAATAATTCCTTGGTGGAATGGCAGGCTATACAATATCAGTGTAGCGTGTAGCCCAGCCAGCTACTGAGATCTTCCCCACAACGCAACCTGGGCCGAGAAATTCTCACCTCACGTACTTATTACGATGCTTATATTCTGCTATTGTATGATTATATTTATATAATTCAAAAGAACTAATAATGAAAATATTGGGTTCCAAAGTAATTATTGTAATGCTTTATTTATTTAACTTTTTTCTTAAAATATATCAGATCAGTTAAGTAATTATTGCCATTGTTGTAAATAGTTCGTACTGTTGTTAAATTTGTCTCTTCTTGGTTGTTGGTATTTGTACCATTCTATAATTCATGATTTATTAATAGCTATACATTGGTTATGTTTAGTTTAAATAACTGTGACAAGTAACAGTACAATTAAAATAGAAATAGTTTTAAATTTGACAAGAAAAAAATAACAACAGTAACAATAAATAGTAATTATTAAATCGTTTGTACAGAAACTAATTATTGAAAATAAATATACTGTAACGTTTTATTTATATGGGTGAAGTGTAAAAATACGAGAAATAATATTAATTAAAAGAATACGTTTATTAAACGATAAATAATTAGGATAAATATTAAAAAGATAATAAAAATAACTAACACTATGATTAAATAATTATAAACACTAATTGAAAACTAAGAATATTATTAAATGCTTAAACACTAAGATTATTTATTTCAACAATATTTATATCACCACATTTATTTATATAACTACATTTATTTAGGTTAACAACTCGTAGAATGTTTATTTATATCACCAACTTCATTGTTCGTTGCTTCTATATAACAGACTATCTCTCCGCTGTCGTTCGGACGGTATTTATACAGCCCAGTGTCCTTCTGGAACTTGATACTAAATACAATAGATTTGGGTCACCGGTGTAATTAACACGTCTTGCCTTCCGCCGCCGGGGACTACGTCATCGCTCGGGAACATTCCACCAGTATCGGCGCCCGAACACTCTTAAGTCAGTGGCGCACGTTGCAATACTAACTGAAGTTAGTGCAGATGAATTTCATGCGCACACAATTTAAAAAATACACTCCGCAGTTCAAATTAAAAAAAAATACTAACAATAACTCTACTTACTCCAATCAATAAATAATAATTTTCTTGTGCAAAATGTACCTCGGAGTGTATTTTTTAAATTGTGAGCGCACCAAGTTCATCTGCAACAACTTCATGGTCAAAATTTGAACCTTATGAAACTGAACAAAACAAGAAATAAATAGATATGTATGAACATTAGGACGATGTGTGTGTTCCCATACATTTTAATGAAAAATATAAGTATAAAATTTTACAAATGTCTTAAATTTAGATGAGGCGTGGGCTCATCTGACCCACCGCCACTAATACTCTTTATTCTATTGGTAATTTAATATTGGTCAAGGTCGTCCCATTTAACTTAGTACTTACAATTATTTCATTTTTTTAAGAAAAGCGCATCTAATGCCTTTCAAAGGTAAAAAAAGTTTAATTTAATCGTAGTTATACTCTTATAGCTTCCGAGGTAGCAAGTTAAACCTCCAAAAACTTATTTTTTACTGCCTTATATCTCGAAAACTATTAAAAATCGGACCAATATTTGATGAGGCTTTTTTTACTCATTTTGGTATTATATGCCCTTAAAATTTGTACCCGTCAATGTGGAGTATTCTGTATGAAATATAACAATAGAAATTTTATATACATTGTTTTAATCAAATTATTATAATTTATTTTGAAAACCATAATAAATTCTTTATTTTCGAGAAAATATTTTCTTTCATCTCATATTTAATTTCCATACTAGTTTATGCAAATAATAATCACCAGATATTCAGGTATAATAAATACAACTAAACTTCGACCTTCATAAGTATGATAAACACGTTATTCTCATCATACGATAACTTTTCCACTCAGTTGTTTGTGAATCTTTGAACAAAGATGAAGTCTTTCATTTCATATCCAGAAGACAGCGATTTTCCCATAGAAAATTTACCTTATGGGGTATTTTCTACCGAGGATAATGTAAGTATCTAAGGTAAACAGTTTTCACGGCAGGGGCAGGAGCAAAATAATCCATAAATATTTTTGGAATGGCTAGTAGTTTGATGATGTGCGTTGTAGAAACTAGCGTCATCTATACGCAATACTTGATAATAAAACTGTATGAGCGGGAAATTGAATAACAAAAAATATATGAAAATCATACATTATTATTATTAATTTTTCAGCCAAATCACAGAATTGGAGTCGCAATAGGGGATGAAATTTTAGATTTAAATAAAATTTCTCATTTGTTCCAAGGGCCATTGTTAAGTAACAATCAACATGTTTTTGAACAGGTGAATTATATAAACAAGTAACAATTACAATTAAAAAGTAAATAATCTTAATTTTAGACTACTTTAAATCAATTTATGGGGTTAACAAAAGAAGCATGGTTAGAAGCTAGACAAACTTTACAATCGTTATTATCTATAGATAAGAAAACATTACAAGATGATATAGAATTAAGTAAACAGTAAGTAAGAACAAGATAATATCTATAAAAAATAGGAAAAAATAATTCAAAATATATTTTATGTACAAGCATAGTTTCTATGTTTTTTATTTACTTAATTTATTTGGTTACAATAATATTTACATTGTATGTAACAATACATAATAACAATTACGAGCCCAACCCCAAATGTATTCGTACCCTCTGAAATAAATATATTAACAGCAAGAAGAAATAAATTTTCAAGAATAATTTCACCCAGAAATACATATAGATATAAATTATTACATATTACATTACATCAGCGGTTCTCAAATTTTTTCAGTCATTGAACCTTTAAGAAACCGCATACGTTTCGCGGAACCTCAATTCTATCCTATATTTTTATTGGCCATTGTGAATCCAAAACTAGGAATGAAACCGATAACTACATATCGGCGATATTGTCTTTTAGCCGATGTTCAGAATCGACGATATTTATTTGCCGATACATCAATATGCTTTCAATTTCGCGCTTTCTAAATACCAAGTAATCACGGCAAGACCGAGTTATTAAGCGTGGGGATCCCAACATTTCGTTTCGATTAACTAACCCTGACACCTGATTCCCAAAGTCCTGGGATATTTGAAAGCTCTTAATATTACAAGAGAAGCAAATAACCTAACCCTGACACCTGATTCCCAAAGTCCTGGGATATTTGAAAGCTCTTAATATTACAAGAGAAGGAAATACGTTGATTTTTTGGCGCGAAGGAGTTCTTTACAAAATTGGAAAAAAGCTGTGCTAAATTATTGCAGTTTCCAGATGAATTCTGTGGAATTCAGGAGACTGTTTTCAGCAGCAGGACTCATTCAGACAGACTTGTAAAATATACTTTAAATAAAAATATTTCAAATGTTAATTTTATTTACTATCCGAAAGGTATGAGCAAAATTTGTGTCTTTATCCAAAGTAATTTTGGTTTAACAAGTAAATATGCAGCATTCACCTCTGTCTTTCTTTTATTTTTACTTTTACTAATTTTTTTTGTTTTTATTGATATCGCCGATATTTTTCATGTCAGTATCGTACCATTCGTATCTGCAGAAATTAGTACCGTTGCATTCCTACAAAACAAGCTTTTTGTACCAAAACTTCTTTGCATAACACGTTTGGATTGAAAAGAAATAATAGTTTGAAAATAACAATTTTCATTGTGGTCCAAGAAAATATTGTGAAGTACCAAATCTTTAAATTATAAAATTACTTGCTAATGTGCTTGATTTTACTAACACGTATTTTTTATGTAGAATGTTTTTTGATAATTTTATATTTCTAAATTTATACTTTGTTCGCGGAACCCTTATGGGCCCTTCCATGGAACCCTTGGGTACCACGGAACACACTTTGGAAACCGCTGCATCAATCAATACAGGAGCTCTTAGAAAAAACAACCTTAGTCCATTTTTTTAAAATTTGAGATAATCAAAAAAACAACTTTTTTGCTTCCTTATTTTTATAGATTTCTGTAACTTAATTTACCTCAAGTTCATATTTTAATATTAATTATTTACTGGATGATAAGAAATAGATAAATAAACATTAATGAGAAATTAAGTATTAATTAGATATTATAAAACTTTAAAATGTAATAACTTGTGACGATACTTTTGCGAAAAATTGTTTTACCAAACTGTTTAGCATTCTTTAGTCGATATATTTAACTCATATTTACAATATTTGAATTATGGTTGTTTTGCTAAAAGTTCCTTCATTGGTTTAAGGCAAAATATTCTAGATCTTTTTAATATTTAATATTTTTAGGGCATTTGTCCGCCAAAATGAAGCTACAATGCATCTTCCAGCAAATATAGGAGATTATACTGATTTTTATTCTTCTCTTCATCATGCTACCAATGTTGGTATTATGTTTAGGGGAAAAGATAATGCTCTTATGCCTAACTGGTAATATTTTATAATTATTTAACACAATAAAATTATTATTATTATTTTTATAAGGAAATACTTGCCTGTTGGATATCACGGAAGAGCGAGTTCTGTTGTTATTTCCGGTACTTCTATTCGAAGGCCCAATGGCCAAACATTACCCTTAGATGGTACGTTTCTTTTTTTAAAATTGTTTATGTCTTCAGTTTAAAGTGTCATTGTCGTTTTTGAGAAAATATAATTTATAAAATAACAATTTTTATTCTATTATTTTGTAGGTGAACCTCCGCAGTTTGGGCCCTGTAGATTAATGGATTTCGAGCTAGAGATGGCTTTCTTTGTAGGGGGACCGGAAACAAAGCTTGGCGAGCCCATTTCCGTTCATAAAGCTTCTGAACATATCTTTGGAATGGTCTTAATGAATGACTGGAGCGGTAATTATATTCACAATCACCTTTGTTATAATCTTTTCATAAAGTTTTCTCATTATTCCGAAAGTTAGGAATAATATTTTTTTGCCTTTTTACTTATGAAATTGACGTCACAAACATCTAAAAATCGGTAAACCAGATAATTTAGCGTAGCTCAACACAAGTTCATTAATAATCAGAAAATTACAATTGTAATATTAAACTTTTAAAACATATTAATAATGATAGATATTTAGATGCATACGAGAGTTTAATAATAAATTTAAAAATAATTTGATGAACGTAGATGTCGGTTCCATACCAAACTCTAAACCAGCGTTTCTTAACCTATGGGTCGCGACCCAAATTTGGGTCGCGAAGAGGTTGTGAGTGGGTCGCGTAAACTATTCACAATTTTATAGTATTTTTTACTAAATGCCAAACATATTTTTCTAAAATATAAAATTTCACTAAAATGTTACTAATGTTAGCAATACAATGTAGAATTGCTACTGCTAATAATCCTACTCAGACCTTGAGTTTATTTTGGTTTAAAAAAGGAAAAACCAATCTTGGGAAATAAATAATTGAAACTATTATTACCTTTTACTACTACCTATGTAGGAATATGTGCGAATCTGGTTTTCTGCTTTTGTAATTACTAAAACTAAATTTTAGGAACCGCCTTCAACAAGAAAATGAATACCGTCTTTTAGATATTTAACCGCCATTAATAATTTTTGTAAGCTACTCGTATATTTGATTTTAAATTTTAAAGAAATGCATTTTCAATTACGATGGAAAGAAAAATTGCACAAATATGGGAAAGGTATATTTACTATTATTTACGTTTCGGACATTTAACTATCAGACAAGATTAAAGTTGTATCAAATTTATGTACCAAATTGTAACGTTTCGTTTTATTTGAATTTGCTGATCTTATGGTATTAAATTTATATTATTTTATTTATAAATAGGTACGTGGTATATTCGTACATATTCATTTTCTTATTTTCATAAATAGATTATTGTTTATATAATGCCATGAGTTTTTATTTTTTAAATAATTTTCTATTTCATAGCAATAACTATTTACAATAAAATTTTTGAAAGATGTCCGATCAAGGGCACCTGTTTCACGAACGAATTAACAAATAGGCATACATTTATCTCTTTCTTTTGCAAAGGCTGTAAGAGTGTGTGATAAGGATGGATATAACACGCTTGTCTTTCAAAAATTCATATTGTTTCGACTCAGTTAGGACATTCCATTTATAAACTATGCTCGTTGTTGATAATACTTTCGCTGTAACGTAAGTTTATTTATTAATTCAGATACATTACCTGGATTCATAGCCGTACGTATAACGTTATATTCTGTCAGAGTCACTGACACTGACATTGTGTCAGTATCTTATTTTTAACATATTTGGTTTTACATTTGCTTATAAACTTACTAGTTGACTTATTTTTGAATTTTGAATGCTTTTCCTGTAATATATATTTTTATAATAATAAAATAACAGTAGTATCTTACGTACCCTCATAAAAACTAAGCAAACGACACTACTGAATTTGCCATGATGGGCGGAGCAAAAATCTGAATTCATACAATTCGTAGACAACCTTGATCGGACATCTTTCAAAAATTTTACTGTATTTGGGCAATGATTTCTTTACTTTGAGATTTCCAATCAAGATTTTAATCCACAGTTAAACCTAAAGTTTTAATTTTATTAGTTTGATGTAAAGATGTATCAGAAATAGATATATCAAGTTTTTCAATATTTCTATTTTAAGAATTATAAGAATGAATGAACATAGTTTTAATCTTGCTTAGAAATAGAGAATTGTCATTGCTCTATTGTGGGATGCTTTGTAGACAATTCATGCACTTAAGCTGTAGTTTTTCATTATCCTTATCCGAGATTAGAACTGAGGTATCATCCGCGTACAATGATACCGCAGTTGCCATTGATCTAATGCAGTTAATTCTGATTAACAACGCGGTATAAGTCATAGTAAAATATTTCTGATCGTAGTGCCGCTTTACTAAAATTTTGATAGAATTTAACATTCCTCAGACCATTTTTCTTCATTTCATGGATTTTTATAGCTTTGTATTACCATAGCTTCTCTTATTTCTCAATGTGTTGTACTAATCCGATTTGACATTTACTCTATTTAATTTAGCGAGAGATATACAAAAGTGGGAATACATTCCACTTGGCCCGTTCACCTCAAAAAATTTAGGAACGTCCATATCTCCCTGGGTGGTGACAATGTTCGCCCTGGAACCATTTTTAGTGGAGAATTACCCACAAGAACCAAAACCATTTCCGTATCTCAGACATGATGATAAATACAATTTTGATATTAATTTAACTGTTGACATACAATGTAAGTTATACAAATAACAAAAAAAAGATATATTCCTATTTATTTATACATATTTTAGCTAATAATTCTAATGTCAGTACAACTATTTGTCGTTCTAATTATAAATATATGTATTGGACTCCAAAACAACAATTGGCCCATCATACTGTTACAGGGTGTAACGTAAGGCCTGGTGACTTATTAGCCAGCGGCACAATTAGTGGAGAAGTATAAAATATTTATTTTATAAAATAATATTTGTATATTTCTGTTTTATTTTTGTAGGCATCTGATTCTTTTGGATCTATGTTAGAACTCTGTTGGAAAGGTACCCGATCGATACAATTACTTGACGGGTCAATAAGAAAATTTTTATTAGATGGAGATACAGTAATAATGAGGGCAAATTGCCAAGGCAATGGATTTAATGTTGGTTTTGGTATTTGTACTGGGCAAATTTTACCCGCTGTACCTTTGTAAATAAGATAATAAAATGTTTATTTTCCGTTAAACAATGTTTATTTATTATTACAATTATTATTGTTTCGGAGATTATATTATTTGAGAAATGACTAAAATGGTCCACAATTACTAACACTTCATTATAAAATAAAAATCTGTTGTGGCCAGCACAATACCTCTTGCCACTTACGTTTTTGGTTACATAAGTATAAGGCGCGAGCAGTCATGTGACATTGTTGGCCTTGATAAGCATATATGGGGGCCCGTGTCAGAATGACAATTAATAATTATGTACATAGATTTCAAATGTCATTATTTTTCACGTGGTTAATTTGTCACCAGGAATGTGGAATTTACTTGTCAAGGAAAATAAACTACATGGAATTGAAATATCATAAAATTTGGGATGAAAAATTGACATTTGACATCTATGTACATAATTACTAGCTGTCATTCTAACTCGGGCCCCCATATTGGCTTGTCAAGTCCAAAAAAATCACATGACTGCTCGCGCCCTATAAAATTCTCATGTCTTTTCTTTATGTTTAGATTATTTTTATAATTTTATGGGGTCTCGTGGCTGTGTGCCTGAGTGTCTGGTCGCGAATCTGGGGACCCGGGTTCGATCTCGACCGACGCCAAAAAATTACATCGCATTTTAATGGCACAAAATTGACCCCTGTGGCGCACTCTCCACGCCAGCAACGAGTGCCCGTGAGGTGACGCCTGGTAAGCGCCCACACGGTACAAATATTCTATCATTACCGATATCTGTGTACGAAGCAGATTGGCACACCCAGCAATGGGTAATATGCCGTGATGAAATATTTATTTATTTTATTTTATTTATAATTTTAAATTTATTTTTTGTACACTTTTGAATGTTCAAATTTCTTCTAATTTCTTGACGGGATTTCTGATGGGTATATGTATGTAGCTATAATTTTAAATGTTTAATTGTTATTATTGTTACATAACAAGAAATAGTAAACATACCAATGTCAGAAAAAATCTTCAATAATGTCAGTTAAACTTCATTTAACGTAAAAGCGTAATTTGACGTTTTACTACTGTTGCCAAAAAAAAATTCTAAGATTTAGTTTCAGCTAAAATCTACATAAAACCATGTTCGAATTATGACAAATTTTGAATCGGTTCTTATCCACTGTCATGTGTTTAGTTAAAATACAGTCCATTTTTTTAAAAAATTTCACAACCAATTATCCATTTAGCAAAAACAACCTTTGTTCATTTGTTTTGAATTTGAGATAATCAAAGATACTACTTTCAAGCTTCCTTACATTTCATAGATTTCTGTATCTTAATTTAACTCAGGATCATGTTTAAATATTAAAAATTATTTATTGGATGTTAAGAAATAGAAAAATACACATTGATGAACAATTACATAATAATTAGACATTTTTATAGGACGTTTTTGTGAAGCAAAATGTCCAGTACGTACAATTTGTTGCTGTCAAAGTGCAAAGAATTTTAAAACTTTCAAATAAAAAATAACTTTCCCATATGTTCTGTTCCCATAATCGACGTTCTATAACAGATAGCTTTTATCATTTCCCACATAATTACATAAATTATCGTGTATGTATAACGCTACACTATTGATTTCGTTAAATTCGATTCACTGACAAAGAAAAACGGCTTTCTACCTTGTCATGTTGCCATTGATTTTCCCAGCTTACTATAACGACATTCATATCCTAGATTTCAGTGTAGAAACAAACGTTTTTTATGGGGAAATAGGCTTGCTAAAACCACAACCAAAAGGTAAGAAAAAAAATAAGTATAGATGTGAGAGGATGTGTAACTGCTGATATTTGGAAAGATGGTTAAAGGTAAGGTATAATGTAGTTCGTTTATAGGTTAATTAGACTTTATCTTATGGTTTGTTGTTGTCTTGTTGTTCAGTTGTTCTATGATGATTAAATATAAAACTTTGCAATAATATATTAAGACTGTATGTTCATGCAAATTAATTTAATTTTAATTATATTTCCATTTATATTACTCTAACTGAAATTAATGCAAATAATATTTTTTTTTTCTTAAAAAAAATGTACGAGCTCAAATTCATAATAGTTCGGTCGGTGTACATTTTCAACAAATTATAAAACCTACACAAATGGTTACAAATTTCAAAAATGCTTTGGGCTACTTTAAATTTAGCCTTAAAACTTAAAAAAACTGTGATCCAAATAACGGGTGATAATAATTCGACCGACATTTTAAGGATCATCTTCTAGTCCAGATATAGCTTGTACCGCGAACCTTTATTGTTGGCACAATGAAAAACAATTTCATAAAAATCCAGTGCATACAGTAAAACCTACCTTACAAGACATATGGGACAACATTCACAGAAAAAATTGCAGGGCTTAAGGATCAATTTCTAATAAAATTAATGATAGTATTACTAATAAAGGCGATGTAACCCAATATTAAATGGCAGAATACTTAAAAAACAGATTTAGCATTTGAAAGTTCAAAATCTGAAATTTCTCACCATTTGCGTCATAATATTGTAAACGAGCTCATTTATTTTAATGTATGGTATTAATTTTTGATCGATTAATTGTTTGTAGTTTACGAGAAAAAAAAGTTAAAAATTAGGAGAAGAAGCATAATGCAAATAATTATATGACCGTTATTGTTAATATTTATTACAAAATAATGTTTCGTTTTTATTATTTTATTATGGTAAAATCATACCCCATTATAAAGGTGTTCATTTATTTTGTCTACTATTGCTATCAAGAACTATTAAGAGCTACCAGGTACTAACCTATTTTAATGAGTGTAATTTTATTTTGTCGATTTTCCAACTGCGGGAACAACTTTGTTATTTTAAATGGAATCATATATTTTTTATTTGCTTGTTAGAGAATTTAATTCTGAATTCAATGATATCATTATGCTCACATCCTCTCATAACGATTTTTTTGAAAAAAATGTATACAAAGTTCGTAATAATTCACATTTTAACTCGGCTATTATAAGAGTACCAAGAATAGAATAAATCAAATATAAGTATACGTAGAAAAATTAACATACAGTAAAATTTTTGAAAGATGTCCGATCAAGGTCGTCTACGAATTGTATGAATTCAGATTTTTGCTCCGCCCATTATGATAAATTCAGTAGTATCGTTTGCTTAGTTTTTATGTGGGTACGTAAGATACTACTGTTATTTTATTATTATAAAAATATATGTTACAATAAAAGCATTCAAAATTTAAAAAGTTAACTGGTAAGTTTATTAGCATATGTAAAACCAAATATGTAAAAAATAAGATACTGACACAATGTCAGTGTCAGTGAATCTGACAGAAAATAACGTTATCCGTACGGCTATGAATTAAGGTAATGTATCTGAATTTATAAGTAAACTTACGTTACTGCGAAAGTATTATCAACAACGAGCATCGTTTTAAAGTGGAATGTCCTAGCTTAGTCGAAACAATATGAATTTTTGAAAGACAAGCATGTTATATCTATCCTTATCGCATACGCTTATAGCCTTTGCAAATGAGGGAGATAAATGTATGCCAATTTGTTAATTCGTTCATGATACAGATGACCTTGATCGGACATCTTTCAAAATTTTTACTGTATATACATTTTTTCCATTCTTGGCACTCTTATAATAGACGAATTTAAATGAATGAAGCACATAAAACATATATGGTCCCATTACAACGTTGGTCCCCATAGTTTGAAAACCACTAGCTGAAAAAATAATAATTTTATGCTCATTAAAATGGTCTAGTAAAATAGAAATTGTTTGCTAATTTAACCGACCTCGTAACTCTTATAGTTCTCGAGGTAGCAATAGGGGAGCAAATAAAATGAACACATTGTATATTAATACTACGTACTACGTACTGTAGTTTTATAAATTATTAACCACATACATCTCTTTCAGATCTGATTTACAAATAATTAAACACTATTGATATTCTACCATCATGCTATGTGAAAGAAAATTATAAAAATATAAAATGGCGGTTTCTGGAAGCCTAGTAAAAAAAGAATCACAAGAAAGGGCAGACTTAGTCGCTTATTGGAGTGTTCCATTGTGTGACGGTGTACATACAGTGGAATTTGAACACGGGACCATTTCAGGGAAACGAGTTTTACGTGTCGACGGAAAAGTGAGTATAGTATGTTCAGAATTCTAAAGTTATGGCCTTCATTAGAACAGGTATAGTCAGAAAATTGTCTCTAGCGGGTCCAGCAATAATTATATAAATATTGTAGTTTTATATTGAATGCCAGCGAGCCATTATTTGTGCCGCTCTGTTGAAATGAATTTCCTGTCTACTTGTGTATAGTAAAATAATCTTACTGGTCCTTTGTCCTTTAACATAAATACTATTTTTGTTACCGCTGTTGGGATGTGGTCAACGCTTTCATTAGAAAACCATAATCTTACAGTTCTGGACAGACTATAGGTACCAGGGCATCAAACCCGCCAAAAACTGGGTTCGGTTCAGGTTCAGGTTAATTTATTTTTAAGAGATGGGTTCGGGTGCGGTTCTGGTTCAAACACTAATACAATTTGCGGCTTTGTTCCGAGTTCAGGTATTGGGTTCAGGTTCGGTTCGACCTAATTAAAACTAAATTAATGTTTTTGGAATAACAAACTTCATATAGATATAATTTAAAATGCGAGCCGGAATTTACGACAAGACAAGAACACGAACACAATTTTCACAAACAGACAACACAGGCTTCGATTATCGGCTGTAATACGATCACGTGTACATTTTGAATTCAAAATGTACCTGCACCGGAGCTGAACCCTAAACCCGAATTTTAATACTCGGGTTCAATTGAAAATATATTTGAGGTTCGGTTCAGAGTTTGGGTTCGCTAAAATGTTACGGTTTGGTTCCGGTTTTGGTTCTGGTTCGATGCCCTGATAGGTACATACAAAATTCGGAAGGGTTTGTTTCATAACGGATCAGTGGCAGCTTCTGTTTTTTCAACCGGAGGGGCGCCGTAATTAAAAAAAAATCTGTTGTGGCCAGCACAATACCTCACGTCACTTCCGTTTGCGCGAGCAGTCATGTGACATTGATGGCCTTGACAAGCAGATATGGGGGCCCGTGTCAGCATGACAATAGTAATTATGTATATAGATGTCAAATGCCAGAATTTTTCAATCAAAATTTCAAGATTTTCTAAATTCACGTAGTTAATTTGTCAACAATTTACTTGTCGAGGAAAATAAACCACATGGAATTGGAAAATCACTAAATTTAGAATTTGTCATCTATGCACATAATTACTAGCTATTATTCTTACACGGGCCCTCATATCTGCTTGTCAAGGCCAACAAAGTCACATGACTATCAGTATTTTTTTGTCTTATTGTTCCCCTTTTTTTAAACACCTGTATTTATTTATATTTTTAGGAAATAGTACGTAGAGAGTGGATGTTCAAATTAGTAGGCGATGAAAAATTTATCATTGGTAACAACAAAACAAAATGTGAATTAAGAGTTGAACCGTTACCCAGTTTTGCCTATAGTTACACCCTATATGTAGCTGGTAAACCATTACATAAATTTACCGAAACTCAAGGAAGAATTTTAAGATCATGGCAAGCGTTGGCAAATGGGCAAAGACATCGAGTTGTACTTGGTAAGAACAAAAATAATATATATTTGTACAACAATTGAGTTAAGATAATATTTATTCATGAAAAGAAAGTTTAAGTAAGATCCCGTATGTGAGTGAATAAAATACTAGTTTAGAAGTTACAAGTTACTGGTTACAAGTGAAATTTTATTATTCAAGTAAAATAGTGTTTCTGAAACATTTTCAATAGTCTAGTAGTTTTTTTTTTAAATACAAGTATTATAAATCAAGTGATTTAATTTTCTGACTGACATTGACATTTTATATTGAAATTAAATTATTTTTCAATAAAAATATCAACGCTGGATGCGAAATTAACTGTAAAAACTAATAAATTGTCTAAAGCAGATAAAGTAAATGAATGGGCAAAAATATCCCAAACTTGTCACGCTTTGGGTTTAATAAGACAGGAAAATGATTACAAATACATCAGGGACACTTTTTGTATAATGCATGGTATCTGTTCGTATTTCGCTGAAGAATAGGTCCCAATAAATTAATTAATGTTTCTAACTTATTTGCCGTGAGTCTAAACCTCTCGTTGAACTCATATGATGTTTATGTATGGGCATAATTTACTATTGCTTTAAATAGTTTTTGACGACGCATAACTACTTCTACATCACTGCACACAGAGTCATTTGACCACATAATTATATTATTATTTTTTATATATATTAACACTAAACAACGGCAAACACTACATGAAACTAAAGAAACATTAACAAAGAACCATTGAATTTTTTATGAAAAAGAAAAAAAAACAGACAAACTATAAAGTAATACGACTAGTAAAATTTATATTCAAAATTTACAAGACTTTTGACATTTGTAGCTTTTCTCTATTAAATTACTAGTCTGACAGACAACACAAATATTTTAAGAAACGAAATACTAATAATTTTTATCAAATACACAGGTAAATACTAGTTCCCAACTTGTAACTAGTATTTTACACTTGTATATTTCAGAAACAAAAACTACTAAACTATCAATACTAGTCCCATATTTTTTGAGAAACAGGCCGCAGTAGTGTAATTTTGGCTTTTTATGTGGAAAAAATTACTTATTAAAAGTAATTTGTTTGTACTCTTTCAAAGGTAAGATTTGAATTTGACATAACGATTGAATATTATTCCATCGCACTGTCATTATTATTCAATTAGCAAGAGTAACTAAGGTCATTAATTGATACAAAATGGTTGAATTATGGGTATATTATTTGACAGTTGTGGACAAAAAAAAATATCGAAATTTGCAAATAAAAGCAAATTTGAACAATCAAAAGTGGGTTGTAAGTCGTGATATATATTATTTATTACTTTCCCTTCCAGAGCGTCAATCTTTGGACGTGTACGTAAATGGTGAACGAGTCGAAGCCGAAAGTGAATTTGTGGACCAAGGCACTGAAATGTCGTTTTTATTAGGAGACCAAGAAGCAGTCATAAGGGCAGTTAGTAGTGACCCAAAACAAGGAATATTGCATCAGTTATATGTCTCAGGAAAACTTGTAGAAGAAGATACTGATTATTAGTAATAACAATAATAACTGAAAATATTATACTGTTTGAAGGCAATTATAATATGTATTAAGTAAAAAATATTGGCTCAATGTTATCCGTCCAATTTTTGATTATAATTTATGTATATTTAATAAAATATATTATATAACTATCTGCTGCAATTTTATTAATGGCCAGTTGCACAACTTATAGTTAATATCTTAACTACAGGTTAACAAATTATTACATTTTAAAGATTGAGCGTTTCTACAAACACGTCCTACAAAAATGTCTAATTATTATGTACACTGGCTTGCAAAAAAATCGCGTACACCTGTTTTTTTGCTGTATTGAGTCGGTCTCGATTGTTAACTTGTCAAGTGTCACAAGTCATTGTCATTAGTGTCAATTAAGAAGCCTAAATTATCAGAAAATGAGAAAGTTGTAATACTCTCTAAGTTAGAAGAGGGGTGGTCAATCAGATCAATAATAGCAGAAAATTATGATCAAATAAAGTACTGGACGCTGATGTAGCGATGATAAATTACTAATGTTACTTCGTCCATAATTTGTTTCAGTCATAATTTTTACTTATTTATAATTCATTTAAAATAAATACTTGGTTGTTCTTTAATTTTTCTAGAATATATTTGTAATTTAGTAGTAACTTAGCACAATAAAGAACTTGATCCACAATACCTAAAATAACGACATGACAGTGACAACGGTGACAACTTCATGGACAGTTGATATTAACCTATTTTAAAAAAATCGTATATACATAGCTAAAACAAGGTAAAAACTCGGTTACTTGATTTTTAAGGTGTACGCGATTTTTTTGCAAGCCAGTAAAATTATTTCATAAACTATTCCAATTGCACTTGACTCTGATATCTTCTTTAACTTTTCCCATTCGTTAGGGGTAGCTAATTTTTATTTTCCTCTTCCACTTATTTCCGTTTGCGTGTCGTCCTCATTCACTTCCTTTTCTCTCAAGGCTTCTGCAATACAATCCTTCCACTTTATCTATGGCCTTCCTCTGTTTCCTCTACCTTCTACTACTAAGCTATTCATTCTTCTTCCAATATATCCTTCATCTCTCCTTATGACATGTTCAAACCAATGTAATCGTCTATCTTGTATCTATCTACAAACTTCTATCACACTTATCCTTTAATTCCTTACCCTATCTTTTAGTGGATTCCCCAACATTTATCTCAACTTCCTCATCTCTGCCACATACATTTTCGTTTCATTGATACTGACATCTGTCAATTTGAATTATCTGAATATATTAGCAGTTTCCATGGTTAGCATAGTTGGCTGATTTATGAAATTTAATATCTTTATAATTCTTTAACTCTACATCTATCGAATATGAAGTATAAAATGCAATCAAATCCTATAGAGCATAATATATTCTTTAAAATTTCAATAATATATATATATATATATATATATATATATATATATATATATATATATATATATATATATAACTCCATATTTTCAAGAGAAACTGTTAAAAGTTGCAAATGAGGATATTTCCGGTTGACCAATTATAACCAATCACGTGTAGGTACATATGGATCAAACACGAGGAATACGAAAAAAAAAATATAATTTTTGGAATCGTGGTATTGGAGTTATGCGATCCGAAACGATCGTCACGATACACACACATACACACAAACACTCACACACACACATACACACACACACACACACACACACACATACATACAGACATCATCGTAAAATTAGCAAATTCGTATGCGATCCGAAACGATCGTCACGATACACACACATACACACAAACACTCACACACACACATACACACACACACATACACACACACACACACACACACACACACACACACACACACACACACATACATACAGACATCATCGTAAAATTAGCAAATTCGTATTCTGGGGACCCCAAAACGTGCTTATTCATAAGAAATTCACCATCGAATTTTTTGACCAAAAACAATACCTTCCTTACCTTAGGTGACGGGAGGTAAAAAAATTGAATAAGGTTGTTTTTGCTTTTCTCTGACCATATAAAAATTCCTTCCATTACCAATATTAAATTTCTGTTGATCCGTTGACATTTAATCAATACCTTTATGATATAATGCATCATCATTATTATTCTTATCAAAGATAAATGCAAAATGCAATTTTACATGCAGGAAAAACCAACAAATTACTTATAATGCGTGGAATCAACTTTTTTGCTCTATTAATATTTTTAATCTTTAATCTGTTTACTCTGTCATTCTTACGTAAACATAAATGCCCTTGCGCATTGTCAAGATGTCAGACACTTTTTAAATTATCATATTAACTTCACAAAGAAACAAAATATGACGCAGAAAGTCATTAGTAGAATACAACAATGATTTTATCAAAATCAGTGTTGATTACAACAATATTTTATTTTTTTCAGTTGGTACAATCAAAATTATTACCAATATCAATTGAAGTGGCATCTTTAAGATATTATTTGTCTTCTTGTGTGATAAAAGCAGCTAATGAATTTGAAGACGGCGATATTGTAACTATATTCTTATCAACAAAAGATTATACAAATTATTCTAATTCTGCGGTTGCTACAGATCAAATACTTTTGAGAGAGTTTTATGATCGATTGAAATGGACTTTCTTGTTGAAAAAAAGTTCAAAAAAGGAGAAACAATCGCGTTTTTTTAAAAAATCAGATAATTATATCATCCAAATAAGAGATACTGATGAATTTGAACCCATTTTGTACAGTTTGATGCATATGAGCTCATGGAATCCACATGCAAGATTTATAATAATAACTACAACTTTTTTTGATGATCCCGAAAAAGTTGTATCATTTATATTTGAAAAATTATGGTTTAATAAAGTTTTAAACGCAGTAATAATGCTTCCTGAAGAGTCTTTAATAAGTTTATTGATATTTTCTTGGTTTCCATATAAAAATGGTCAATGTGGAAAAAATTTCGATAAAGCAAAAATTATAGACACATGTACTCATGGAAATTATAACAACAAAACAATTTTGTTCCCGGAAAAAATTCCATTAAATATGAATAAATGCCCCGTTAAAATTCGAGCTGTCATCTGGCCGCCATATGTAATCGAACCTAAAAATTTCGACGGCATGTCAAAAACTGAGGTTAACTTAACCAAAGGAATAGAGGTTATGTTGATAAATACAGTGGCAAGTGCAGCTAATTTCAAAATAGTTTATTCTGTGTCTAGTTCCAAACAAGACTGGGGGATACTTTTACGAAATGGTACAGCCAGTGGTTTAATGGAAAGTATTTTAACTGGTGAAGCTAATATTGGAATAGGTGCTTTAGCTACATTGACAACACGGCATTTTTTTTTCGATAGTACTGCAACTTATTTGTGGGAAAGTGTGACATGGTGTGTGCCTCATACAACGCCTATACCAAAATGGAAAAATTTGATTAATATATTTAAACCGTTAACATGGTTGTTTTTGTTTGTATCTTATGTTTTTGTTTGTATAACTATATGGTTGTTAAGTAGTAAAGAAAAAAATGAATCTACTTCTTATAAAAATCCTGAAAGTTGTTTTCAAAATGTCTTATCGATGATGCTTGGTATGACGGTTAAAATACTACCTAAAGTTACAAGAATTCGACTGATTATAATATTATGGGTAGTGGCTTGTTTACATTTAAATTCCGCATTTACTTCATCTCTTATTCGCGAGTTAACACATCCCAATTTTCAAGTACAAATAAAAACGGTAAAAGAAATGAAAGAAAACGGTTTTTCTTTTGGTTTAGTTCCACCTACGTCCCGTTTTTTTGAGTTCGAAGGCAAATCCTACTACTCTGAAATATCATCTTGGGATGATTGCAATGACGTCAAAATTTGTCTTGATAGAACGGCCTATAACGGATACTACGCTGTCGGCGTACCTCGAATGTACATGCGATACGTTTCTCACAAATATATAACGACTAGAGGACAACAGTTAGTCTATTGGACCAAAGACGACTTAGTGGCCTATCCAATAGAAATGATAATGACGAAAGGTTTTCCACTTTTGAAGAGAATCGATGGCCTAATATCAAGAATTAAGGAAGCCGGGCTTATTACAAAATGGCAGTATGATTTTTTGGAAAAATCTGATAATATGACAGTACCTATAGATGATGAGAATTTTACAGAAGATGTGATATTAACCGAACAGCATTTAGAGGGTGCTTTTATTTTGTTGGTGATTGGACTACATTTAGCAACGTTGGCCTTTGTTTGTGAATTAGTTTTTTACAGAAAAAAATAAAGGCTGGCAGAATTAACTTATTTGGGGTGATTAGTGAGCAGTTGACTATCATTTTATGTCGGTAATCGTTTATGGATTATTTTAGAGAAAAATCTATAATCCATAAACAATTGACAGAGATAAAACAATGCTAATCACCATTAATCAGTTATTCATACTAACAGTAAAAAAATCTAGAAATGTATAATTTTACATAAATGTATGTATATTATTGTAAAATCTAAATAAATCTAAATATGATATTCACAATAGGGTAAGTCAGGAGAGATGGCTTTTGTGCCAAAATCCAAATAATAGTAGACCGATGTTAACGGATATTTTTATATGGATAGTACATTTAGTCAGTGAGCATATTTTATTTGTGTTGTTTCTGTCAATAAAAAAACAAATAAATTATTACTAGAATTATTTTTTTTGATATTTATTTATTTAAAATATTTGGGAAGCCAACAGTTGTCCAATTAAAGGCTTCCACTGATTAACAACCACTAATGAATTAAACTATTCTTTTCTATACTGGAACGAGTGCGCAATCGTCCCTTGTGTTGCGGTTTTGTGACCACTGCGATAGAACGGGAACGCTGCTGTGAAGGGGGTAGCTTTCTCTCTTCAACGCACGGAGCTAAATGGCAAATGTACGTAGCATATGAAATTTTTAAAAAAATAGTTGTTTATTGTTGTGCTTATGGGTGTAACAACTAGCGGTAGTGATAGAATCCAATATTAGGGTTAAAAAACGCATCCAGTTGTAGACGTCTCTCAAAATTTACATGAATTGCAAATTATTAAATTTGTAGCTACTACATATGCAGAACTTCATAGTAAAAAAGTTTACAATTGTTGCGAGAAAAAGCAACATTGCGACATAAATAAAACAATACTACTCGTATTTTATCATATATAGGTAATGTTAGTTTATAAGCAATCATAAGAATAATAATTATTCATATAATTATACGTATTAATTAATTACAAGTTTATCAAATTAGAATAATTAGTATTTTTTAAGAATAAATGTAATTTTTATTGACAAATAAATATTTTTAATCACCAAAATTTGTATATATACTATTTATGAACCATTGTCTCTTCAAAAATTACTTAAAAGTCATAACCTGCTCGTTTATTTGACATATAACAGTGAAAATGCCAGGTAAGTCGGTAAGACAGCGTAAGTGCGAGAGAGAAAACATTCCCCTATCCAACAGTCGCACGTGTCTTACACTAAGGGCACAGTTTTATACTGTGTCGTGATCGTTCCAGTGTAGAATAGTACAGTTCATTGACAACAACGTATTATTTAAACAGTACATAGTCACATAATAAGATATAATATTAAATAATCCTAAGAAACATTAAGAAGCATGAGTAGTATCGTTATGAAGTACACCCCTGAAATGAGCTAAAGATAAATGAAATATGTCTATATGTTGATACAAATGATTATAATATCCCATGATTCTGTTCATGGGTGAATTCATATAATTATTGGTCTTGCATTTTGGTACATAAAACAAGGTTCTATTACGTGTGTGAAAAGCTGGAATATGAATTCTTATATAGTCAATGATATTGTAGTTATCAATGTAATTGTTTAGTAACTTAAAAAGAAAAAGCATATCAGCTTGGGATCTTCTTTGTTCGAGTGATTTTAAATTACATTGTAATAAAATTTCATTGTAACTATTGTTTTCATAGGGATATTTATATTTTAATAACGATATAAATTTCTTTTGTATTGACTCTATAAGAATTATATTTTTATTGTACATTGGATTCCAAACCTGGGAGGCATACTCAACAACAGCAAGATTAATGAAGCTTTATGTTCGTACACCTCTTGTAAAAGTTTTGTATGTAACTTCTACATACAAAGTAGTATATTTTTACATTTAATATAACTTCTCAAGCAGAAAGAGGTTCAAAGTAACAGTTTAACATTTAACCTATAGTTATTGTAGTTTTACTGTACTTGTCGTTGTGAGACATCTCACCCGACTTACTCTGTATTCCCGCATAAGATGTGATGGTATATTTATGTTTTCATTATATTCGTAGTATGTAATAATATACTCGTAAACTCGTATATACAATTTGTTGTTTTGTATTTCGAATTAAATAAAATATGTTACAATTTGTATCTATAGTTACTTGTTTGCATTTATTCCGTAACTTATTTTTGCCCTGAAGAAGACAGCATATTATGCTCCTAAATTTTTTTTTTAAATAAATAGTTACACATAGAACTAAAACAAAGATTTTTTTTTTTATTATGAGTTCTGAAAAATATTTTCTAGTCGCAATCAAAAAAAGGATTAGATATACATTGAAAAGTAAGTATAGCACCTACAGCTGATACTTGGGGTACGCCATAACATCAGAAGTCACATTGATAATGCGAGATTTAAAATCATTAACATACAGTAACTGAGAATGATGTTGTTATTATTTATCAATAAGTAAATAATAAATTCAATGTAGTCTTCAATCCAAGAATAACTATGTATTAGAAAATATGTGCGTCATATATAACTACAATGTAGGTAGGTATGTTCAGCTTATCAAAATCGTTGATCAGTAAACGAACACTACATAACCATAATATGAAATATAAATTAAAAGACACTAGTAAATATTCGATAATAAAATGAATTTCAAATACCGCAATAGTCTTTAAATTTATATAGAAAATATGATAACCTTTCTACATAGCATTCACATTTTTTTACCTTCCGTCACACTTAGGTAAGGAAAGTGCTTTATTTGGTCAAAAAATTCGATGATGAGTGTATAATGAATAAACACGTTTTAAGATACTATATTACTATTTTTATGATGATGTCTGTATGTGGGTGTGGGTGTCAGTATGAATGAGCACGCGCGCGCGCGCGTATGCGTTTGTGTGAGTGGTGTGTGTGTATGTGCGTGTGTGACAATAATTTCTCCTCCAATAGCTCAAATACTACAATACCAAAAAATACAATTTCATCGAATTCCTCTTTCGTTCATACATATGAAGAATTTATTATATTTTGGTTATAATTGGTCAACAGGAAGTACTCTCATTTTAACAGTTTTTCTTGGAAAAAAGCAGTTAATTATTACTTTTGGCCATTTTATGTTATTATAAATAAAGCTATTCTAACCATGGAAACAGCAACTATATTCAGATAATTCAGATTGACAGCTGTCAATGTCAACTGCAATTTACATAGTATGCTCGTGTTATAATTTTACTGGAAATATAAAATCTTTTGCAAGAAACTTAAATGGTGACATTACTTTTTAACACACTACAAATAATAATGACGTATGTGGTAGAGTTACATATATCTAATTATCTACTACACTGCCCTCTGTGCTAATGTTTACCCAGTGACGTTGGCGTTTAAATCAAATTATTATTCCAAGGTTTATGTCAAGTTCATGTTTTGTAAAAACACAGGTGAAGAACATAAATCTTCGAAAAAGGCATTATTTAAAAAGAAACAATTTTCAAATAAATTACACTGATTTTTTCAGTTTAAAAGTATCCAAAAATATTTCATGTTGCACGCCTATGCATACGAAATGCAGTGAAGTTACTTGCAAGTAATATTATATCAGAAGGCTTATAAATAACTTTAAATAGTCATCTTTCGTGAACCAAACTTTATAATTTTATTCGTATCATTAATTTAAAATCAATAAAAAATATTTTTTTTCGAAACTAAAACTATTAAAGAAAAACGAATGAAAATTTAATGTATTTCAATAAAGTTTTATAATTCATTAGATATATTTTCATACACAAAATAGTTCAATGTTCCTATAAAATTTAGATGTTTTATAAATAATAAATCACTTTTTATGTAATATTTGTTCAAACAACCGTAAACATGAAAGCAAAAAACAGAAAATGATGCATGTTGTGTGTAGGAATATTATTGAATTACTCTATAATGAATTAAACTCATAAAAATTTCATACGAAGATATTACGATAAAACATGAAATATTATTTGGTAATATTAACAGTTTGTATTATATTCAACAAAAGTTTGTATGCATTTAAATTTATTGGTAAAAGTAATAATAATGTATCTTTAATAAAATGTGTTCTGGCTATTGCAAATAATTTTAAACATGGAGAAAAAATTGTTATTATGGCAGAAGAATATGAAAATATTTACGAAGAAATATGGAAAAATCAAAAATGGACTGTATATGTTAGAAAATTGAATAAACATAAGAAAATGTTTAATTCGTTTACAAAAAATAATAATTATATTATTGTTATACATAATATTGAAGAATTGCAAAATATATTAAATTTTTTAAACGATTTCAACACATGGAATCCTCGAGGCAAATTCTTGATAATTTCAAAATATGAAAATTCTTTTAATTTTTCAAAAAATATATCATCTACATTGTGGAAATATAAAATAATAAATTTTAATATTATATATTCATCAGATATAACATATGATATTTATACTTGGTTACCTTATACTCAAAATAGTTGTGCTGATAATTTTAGTGAAATATACAAAATAAATACTTGCAAAAATGGTGAATTTACTTCAAAATATAATCTATTTGAAAATAAAATTCCAAAAAACTTACATGGATGCATGTTCAACGCCCGTCCAATCGATATAGTTCCATTTGTAATTTTACCAAATAATTTAAACAGGAGTGATTATAATATAAACTTTACGAAAGGTCTGGAAGTATCCATGTTGAACACAGTAGCAAAAAAAGCTAATTTTAAAGTTAACTACACTATATCTCAAAAACATTTTGACTGGGGAACGATAGAAGAAGAAAACGATATTTTAAAATCAAGTTCTGGACTGATGAAAGCACTTATATCAGAAGAAGTTGACATTGGTTTTGGTACTATAGGAGCAACCAATATCCGATATAAATACCTCGACCAAACAATAGCTTATATCCATGATGCATTACAATTTTGTGTACCAAAAGCACAACCAGCGCCCAAATGGCAATGTTTGTTTTCCATACTACAAATATCAACATGGGTGTTGATTTTCATAACCTTCAATTTATCCGCCATTTGCCTATGGCGATTAAGTATCTACCAAACAGAACGATCAACTTACACATCGTTAAAAAGTTGTATAATAAATTCTTTTTGTGTTTTGATTAGTATGCCAGTAAGCAGAGAGCCCAAAAGCTGGCCAGTTCGATTTTTCTTTGTGATATGGGTAATATTCAGTTTCCATTTTACCGTTTCGTACCAATCATATTTGATGAGTGTACTTTCGAGTCCAATTTACGAAAAACAAATTGAAAAAGTGGAAGATATATTTGAAAATAAAATTGCGTTTGGTTTTATGCCATCAGCTATTAGATATTTTCAAAATCATGAGGATTGGAGAGTAAAAAAAATATATAATGAATATACTGTTTGTACTGAAGCATATAAATGTATGAAAGACATTGTAGACCATCGCAATTATTCATTTGCATTTTCAGCGTCTTATTTAAAATATAATGCACACCTATTTAACACTGAAAAATCATCTCTTTACATTTTCAAAGAACCAGAAGTATCTTACAGAGTCCATATGATGATCAGCAAACATTTTCCTCTTCTTCCAAGAATAAATGAACTCATCAGAAAAGTTCACGAAGCTGGATTAATAAACTTTTGGTTCAAAAAGCTTATTTGGGAATTGGAAAATATACAGGATTTTTCGACAAATGAAATAAAATTAACTATTTTTCATTTACAGGGACCCCTTTTTATTCTCCTATGTGGTTTAGGAACAGCACTAATAATTTTTATTTGTGAAAAAGCTATCTATATAAAAATTCATAGTAAGAAAAATTAAAATTATGTATTGCGCAATAAAAAGTTTATGATTCTTAACGACATATTTAATTGAAGTCCATACAGCAAAAATTTGAAAGAAGTCCGATCAAGGTCATCTGTATCATAAACGAATTAACAAATTGACATTTGTCTCTCTCATTTGCAATGACTAGAAGCGTGTGCGATAAGGATGGATATAACACGCTTGTCTTTCAAAAATTCATATTGTTTCGACTAAATTAGGACGTTCCATTTTAAAGCGATGCTCGTTGTTGACAATACTTTCGCTGTAACGTAAGTTTGTTTATTAATTCAGATATATATTACATTGATTCATTACCGTTCGTATAGCGTTATTTTCTGCCAATGTCACTGACACTGTGTCAGTATTTTATTTTTCACACATATGGTGTTATATTTGTTAATAAACTTACCAGTTGACTTAGTTTTGAATTTTGAATGATTTACTCTAACATATTTTTTTATAATAATAAAATAACAGTAGTGTCCTATGTACCCGTATAAATACTAACTAAACGACACTACTAAATACGACAGAATGGGTGGAGCTAAAATATTAATTCATACAATTCGTAGATCACCTTGATCGGACTTAATTTTTTTTTTACTGTACATTGTTAATTTTTGACCTACACATTATAGAATCTGCACATAAGGCGACGTATGTCGTATCTCTGTTCAGAAAATAATTTGGAATTGTCAACATAGTTCGTATAAATTAGCGTGTATTTTAACATCTATTGTGTTTCGTGTTGATTTACGTGATTTATCAATGTCAAAAAAAAACTATCAAAAAAGGGAGAATAATGGTAGGTATTCCAATTTCTATAAATAAATACGTAAACAATATTTACCAGTATTTGCAAAGGATAATGAACGTATGATTATCAAATAATTTTCAAAATATTTACTCCACTGGTCTAGTAGCTATGTATAAATTAGTAAAACAATATTTATGAAACCAAATGTCCAAAATAATGCTTAATTCAAATCTTTCATTTACAATAAAAGAAATTTAAATACAAATATAAAGTTTTTTTTTTAACATATAGCAGCACACGTAATTGTTCATTTTTTCAGTGCCGGCCCCTTCTGGCAGGGGGTTTGTTTTTAATATGCATTTAAATACTCATACAAACAATATTCCCATAGCAAAAAAAGTTGTATGTACGGGTATGGAATGGAATATATTTCACGTTCCACGATCGAAAAATCAATTTCTCATGCGCAGTGAATTAAATTGGGATTTCTGGTATTTTAGAAAATATTTAATCAAAAATGTATTTGTAGGAAATTCAGAGAGATTTAAAAACTGTCAAATCATAAATAATTTTTGAAAATTTGATTTACATGTGTAAAATACCCTATTCAAAAAGTAACACAATTTTCAAATACACCACAAAATTTCTTGAAATCTGATTGGTCAATTGAACAGTCGATATTATTGATATTCGCCTATTTACACGATACATCAACGTACTTGTTTACAACACAACATTAAATAATAGTTCACAATTTTCACAATAGAGTACAGTAGTAGTATTAAATTGGATTTTGAGGAAATCCATTTCCTAGTTAAACAAAAATATTTCGACTGTTTGTCATACAAAAAATATTTTATTAAAAACTATTATAAATTATATCATAATTCAATGCTTTTGAATATCTCAGGATACATAAAATTATTATAAATATTTTATAAAATTTTCACGTATGTAATACACATTTGTTGACTACAAGATGTCAGTACAGATATAGAATTTTTCATAATTTAATACAAAATTAATGCAGTTATTGTTTTTCCTTTATTTAACTAAAACATAAATTATAATATATTATATATTTTTTAATACGTTACCTCCCACCAATGAATGAGTGGTTATTTGTTACCCAAAAATGAGTGTAGGTACAGATTTGTCGATGATAGTACCAACAACCACAAATATAATGTAATAAATATAAATGTATTTGTGATCGTTGCAAAGTACCATTGGATTCTATGCATGGGCGGATCTAGGAAATGTCCAAGGAGGGGGCGAATTAAGATACTTTAACTTAATTGTTCGAATTAAAACTGCTTTGGTTTTTTTTATAAAAAAGAGTCCAATGTATTTTGATCTATGATGATGATTCTATGTACTTTCATGTAAAAAATATTTTAATAAAAATTTGTATACATATGTAATTTTACTCAAGGAATCCACTTTTGGCAAAATTAAAGCTGTGTATTCAACCCTCAAATGGGTAGATATTCACCACCCAAAACTGTGTGGAATTATACAATTTTTGACAACTCGTATAGGAACAGTCTTTATTCATTTGATTTTAGTATAATTTTTAATAATTTATTTAAAAATCATAGGTTGTTTCGTATTTTGGCCAAAAGTTCAACAGATGTCGTCACCAATACAAAATGGGTCTTTTTGGAACTTTCCCCAATTTTCTAAAAGACATTTCAAAATTTAACTTAAAAAAAAATTATAATTATTAATATTATTGCTAAATATAAATTATCAGCATTTATAATCATCAAATAAATGAATTAAATATATTTGTTAATTAATTTGACGTTTAGATTAAAATGGCTGTGATTTGCGTTTTGTTTAAACATTTGCAAGTAACGTCAGTTGTATAAATAGATTTTAAAGACCTTTTTAATGACATTTTTAAGAAAGGATAATAAGTGTAATGGTGAAATAAGGTCATCAAACATGTATTTAGTGTTTTAGTTTACTTGTAAATTTGGTATTAATTGTATAATCCATATAAAACGATAATACCAAATGTTATTAGTGAGAAGTATTGCAGTTTATCAGAGTTACAAGTTTATTTGGACAAACTTTCGACTATGTGTGTTTGATGTGTGTTGAAAAAATCAGGGACGAAATATCAACGGTACCTTGGATTTTGGCCAAAATTTCGATAATACAAGGTAGGTTATGAAAATAAGTAGGTCACTTGATTTTTGGCAAACTGAAAGGGGTTAGACAAAAAATATATTAGGAAAAGTTGTTTACCTTTTAATTTGAATTAGGGTTTGTTTGAAACTTTTTTCAAAATTTTAATATTTTTTATTTTGACATTTTTTTTGTATAATCTTTTGTAAAATTTATATCAATTATTTGGTAAAGTTCAAATTTGGTGAAAATAATAAACAAAATTTGTAAACGGATTTCAATTATCTCAATAGTTTTTGAGGTATAAACATTTGATAGCTTTTTAAAATTCTGATTATTTATTTACCCTTTAGCCATTAACGAAGAAATCATTAAGAAATATTTGTTTGAAATGAAATTAATATTATTATCACAAAATAATTGTAAATTATTGTGGTTAAACTTTCTTTTCATGAATAAATATTGTCTTAATTCACTTGGTGTATAAATATCTATCAAAAATACATATTTTATTTACTATTAAAATTACGTAAATTTATCTCCGATTAAAAATTATTATTTAATTGTTTATTTCAGTCTGTAGAACAAACCTTTTGCCGGTTACTACGTCATTATCAAGTATTAGATAACTAATTATTTAAAAAAATATGAATCCTCAACTCCTCATTTACAATTTGATCTTCATAGTGAAAGGATGGTTGTACTCTTCTGGCTTGCTGGGCCGTGCTCGACCATTCCTTTTTTTACCTCTCGCTAAGAGAGGTATTGGATTCATGCTAAAAATCGCATATCCAGATTTTATTGAATAAGCACGTTTTAAGGTCCCTACAATCCGATTTTAACATTTTTACGATGATGTCTGTGTGTGTGTGTGTGTGTGTGTGTGTGTGTGTGTGTGTGTGTGGATGTGTGTGTGTGGGATGTTGGAAGGACGGTTACTCAAAAACTATAAGACTTAAAATTTGTTTAACAACGTATTTCCCAATCGGACATTCATGGGAAGATCTGAAAAGGTTTTGGTAACAATTGGACAACCGGAAGTAGAAGATTCTTGAAAAAAAATCTTCTAAATATTATTTTTTGAAAATTTTTCTTGATAATATTAAAGAAAAATAAATTCTCTTTCTGATACATTTAAATATTTTTATACATATTTTATAGATTTAGAGATAAAAGGAATATAATATATAAAATAATCTTTTGTAATAAATTTGACAGCCGAAAGAATGCCATGAAAAATAGTTGCAAATTTAAATTATTTGTAACTGACAGATAAATGTCAGTGTCAGAAATAATGAGTAATGAAAGAAAAATGTATTTGGAGAATCCCTTAATTCTAGATCTGTGACTATTATGGAGATGACAAGTCTAGGTTGAAGGACTTAAATTTGTTTCAAACATTATGGGACAATGTACACCAGTACTGTAGACTAGAGTAACTTTGAATTGCGAAAAAGCTATCAAATTCTTCTCAAGTAAGTTGTAAATATTGACAAAATTACACATCGATATAAGAATAATCGGAGTGCAATCTATCCGTCACTTTATTAAAGGGAATTAAGGTTATTTAGATATAACAAGTATGAAAAAATAAAATGTAAAAGAAGATATGTAAGAATAGATGCACAATCCAGATATATACATTTTAGACCGCCCAAAATTAATGTTTTTACTAGAAGAATATGAAGAGAAAGTAAACAAAGTTGTTCGAATTGAAAATTGCTGTTACCAGCCTAATATTTATATATGGTAAACTCTACTTTGTAATTTATTGTAACATAATTTATGGTAAAATATCTTCATGTTGAGACATGCTATTATTGAATAATAAAGAAGTTTATACGTCATAGATTTATATGAATATATTATTTGTATTTATAAAAATATTCTTTGCTTTATGCATACAGCCAGGTAAAATATACGGCGAGAGGTTATGTGCTGGCCACATCAGATTTTTTTGTACTTGTATTTCGTAGTATCAAATCTGTGGTAGTCACCTCTACCTTTAAAATAATTTATTTAATTTCTAATATTAAATTCAATAAAATATAGTGCGCCTAGGCCATCCCAGGGCCCAAAGGACAACAAGGGATACTCATTTGTATATTTGATAAAATGCCCAGGTTTATCCTGAGGCAAGGTATGTGAAAAAGAGTTCCCACCAAATTGGAAATTTATCGAATTTTGCATTAAGTGTTTTTCCAATAATATTTGTTAAATAATAATCAACATTGTAAACGTGAGTTACATACAGCGATATGTATTTTCAAGTAGGCCAAACTTTTTTTCGCAAAAAGTATTTTAGTCACAAGTTATTATAATTTTAAGTTTCAGCGTTTCTTCAAAAACGTTCTATAAAAATGTATGATTATGTAATTATTCATCAATATTTATTCTTCTATATCTTAACATTTAGTAAATAATTCTAATATTTAAATATGATTCTGAGGTAAATTAAGTACAGAAATCTATAAAAGTAAACGAAGCTAGAATGTTGTTTCTTTAATTATCTCTAATTCATGGCCGGCACATTACCTCCCATTTTTTTTTGAAAATTTCGGATGTCAAAATTTAAATTCAAATATAAACATTTATTTGTCTTTATAATATCCTAAATTTTATTTATTTTGAATGTTACAGGGTTCTAGAATGGCCAATACACCACAAAAATGCAGAAAGTTTTAACGTTCCTACATAAACCCCAATTTTCTACAATATTGTCGTTGGAGAGTGTTTTGCAAGACGTGAAGAAGAATTGTTTCGACTAAGTTAAGACATTCCACTTTAAAACGATGCTCGTTGTTGATAATACTTTCGCTGCAACGTAAGTTTATTTATTAATTCAGATACATTACTTTGATTCATAGCCGTACGAATAACGTTATTTTCTGTCAGAGTCACTGACATTGTGTCAGTATCTTATTTTTCACATATTTGGTTTTACAGTTGCTAATATTCTTACCAGTTGATTTATTTTTGAATTTTGAATGCTTTTATAAATAAATAAATAAATATAAATATATCATCACGGCATATTACCCATTGCTGGGTGTTCCAATCTGCTGTGTACACAGATATCGGTAATGATGAAATATTTGTACCGTGCGGGCGCTTTTATTGTAACATATATTTATTTATTTATTAATAAATATGCTACACAGAGTTGTCTTATTGGAGATTTCAATTCATAATTAGTCCTATCTATTTTCAATGAAATGGTACTTTATTTATCGAAGTGATTCATGGAATGTGAAATGGTATTAGCTCAAGACTACATGTGTCATCAATACAATTATTAATCAATTTGTATAAGTAGAGAGATAATTATGTGCTACTTAACGGCACCAAGTTCACTTCAGGCAATAAAATAGAATAATCATGGGTAAAGTTAGGATATTGTCCATGTATTTTAAAATAACAATATTTGATAAATTTATGCTGGACAGACTCAATCTTAGATATATATTTATGATATATTGGATTCCACTTGTAGACAATATTCTCTAGCTTAGAGCGGACAAATGCACAATACAAGCTTTTTAGTGTAGTTTAAAATATACTTATAATTGCTATTTATTCAAAGGAAAGACCAAACTGTCAAACGAATTATATTTTTATTGACAAGTTATATATATTCAAAACATTTTCATAAGATGACTATGATAAATTTGATTTACAATAAATTCTAATACTCTGTTTTACAGAAAGACCGACAATTTCTAATTACAAATCCAAGAATTTTGTAGGATGATTACGGTAGTCTCATGTGTACATTAAATGTTAGTTTTATGTCAAAATTTCGTTTAATATGAAAGACATTGAACCGAAGTCACATTATTAGCCAAGAAAATACTTACTGTAATAATAACCAATGTGGATATGTTAGTAAAATTTTGTAGGGCTTTAGTACTATAAATACTTTAAATCAAAGAATTAGTGACATTTGTAATCAAAATTATTAGTGTGTAATGTTAATGTAATCCCGGTTTTATTAATATTGAAAATTACGCATTTGAAATCACTCATTTCCAAAGTCAAGAAATATTAACATTAGTTGTTTTTGCATTAAGCTACGGATGTAATATGTGTAATTAGGTGAAAAATACAACTATATCAAATATCTGTATATATATCCTTACATAACCATTATTTATTTGAAAATATTTACATATACAGGCTGTATCAAGATAATGGAACAGTGCCTTTTATTCATGTATATGAAAAATTACACAAAAAAGTGATTATGATATTTTATAAGGCATAGAGGGGGACACATTTTGACATAACCATTATTATTTTAAAGCTAGTGATACTCAACTTATGAATCAATGTTACATTTTTTTAAATGGCATGATATATTTTCTATTAAATCATTAAATAGAGAATTTTCTTCTGAATTCAATGATATAATAATATCATACCCTTACAATGCGAAAATTTGATAAAAATTAATTCAAAGTCTGTATTTTATTTCTATTTTAAGTACGCTGTGCAAACATTTAATTATTAAAACAAAAGAAAATTATCTGCCATTTTCGTATTTCATTGTTATCCATTATTACAATTAAGGTAATTTTCGTTACCTTAGTTATAATTAATTTAATAATGGAAGCAGATTCAGCAAATACTAATTACCTTTCGTTAAGAGAGGTAATGGATTCATGCTAAAAATCGCATATCCAGATTTTATTGAATAAGCACGTTTTAAGGTCCCTACAATCCGATTTTAACATTTTTACGATGATGTCTGTGTGGTGTGTGTGTGTGTGTGTGTGTGTGTGTGTGTGTGGATGTGTGTGTGTGTGTATGTGTGTGTGTATGTGTGTGTGTATGTGTGTGTGTGTGTGAGTGTGTGTGTGTGTGTGTGTGTGATGTTGGAAGGACGATTACTCAAAAACCATAAGACTTTATATTTTTTAACTACGTATTTCCCAATCGGACATTCATGGGAAGATCTGAAAAAGTTTTGGTAACAATTGGACAACCTGAAGTAGAAGATTCTTGAAAAAAATCTTTTAAATATTATTTTTTGAATTTTTTTCTTGGTAATACTAAAGAAAATTAAATTCTCTGTCTGATACATTTAAATATTTTATTATATATTCTACAGATTTAGAGATAAAAGAAATATAATATATAAAGTAATCTGTTGTAATAAATTTTACAGCCGAAAGAATGCCATGAAAAATAGTAGAAAATTTAAATTGTTTGTAACTGACAGAAAAATGTCAGTGTCAGAAATCCGGAGACATTACTGAAGACGTTTTTTGGGAAGTACATACATTATATTATTTCTTAATGTATTAATAGTTAAATATTTAATATTATAGGTATATTACACATACCCTTCAGAAATACTGTTAAATGTTAAATACATAAGCGCGCGAGCAGTCATGTGACTTAACAAGGAGATATGGGGCCCATGTCAGATTTTCAAATCTGATATGGGGCCCATGTCAGATTTTCAAATCCCATGTTGTTTATTTTCCTCGACAAGTCCTGGTGACAAATTAACTACATGAATTTAGAAAATCTTGAAATTTTTAATGAAAAATTCTGACATTTGACATCTATGTACATAATTACTAATTATCATTTTGAAACGGGCCCCCACAAGGCCAACAATGTAACATGACTGTTCGTGCCCTATACTTATGCAACAAAAAAAAAGGAAGTGGCGAGAGGTATTGTGCTGGCCACATCAGATTTTTTTATTTATTGATGCAAGACCCATCAAAATGCATTCCTAGCATGAGCATGTAATTTATTTGCAGAAAGTTATCCTAATTACACAAGACTAAATAGTAATTACGCGAAATAAAAAAAATAACGAAATTTGGAATATTTCGAAAAAATAATATAATACGTAACAATGACAAAAAAATGACAGATAATTTTCTTTTGTTTTAATATATGCTTGGCCTACTTAAAAAAATTAAAATACTAAATTTGAATTAATTATATATGAATTTTTTCGCACTGTAAGGGTATGATATTATTAAATTGTTGAATTCGGAAGAAAATTCGCTATTTAATGAGTTAATAAAAAATATATGATACCATTTAAAAAAATATAACATTAATCCATAAGTTGAGTACCAGTGGCTCTAAAATAATAATAGTTATGCCATAATCACTCTTTTGTGTAACTTTTCATATTCACGAACAAATGGTACTATTATATATATATATATATATATATATATATATATATATATATATATATATATATATATATGTTTTAAAGGTAATTCATGCGGTGTGTTCGCCACTATAGCTGCGAGTGCCTATGCGGTGACCCCTGATAAACCTTCTCATACAATAATCATCCACAATATATTTATATTTAACTATGTATAAATACTGATAACTCGTAGAATGTTTAAATATATTATTAACTCAGTTTTGTATGCCCAACCTCATAATAATTCGGCTAGTTTAAATTTTCAAATCTACACAAATGGTTGGAAAGTTCTTTCGGCTTCTTTAAATATAGATTTAAAACTTTAAAAAACTGTGGGCCAAATGAATGAAAGGTAACAGTTCGATCGACATTTTAAGGGTCGTCTTCTAGTCCAGATTTAGTTTGTACCGCGACCCTTTACTTTTGGCAAAATGAAAAACAACTTCGTGAAAATGCAGTGTGACAGTAAAACCTACCTTGCAAGCCATATACTCACAGGAAACTGTGCAAGGCAGAAGGATACAATGCCTAATAGGTATTACTAACAGAGACTAGAAACCAAAAATATTTCGTTCAGTTCTTGTCCGAACGAAACCGAAAAAAATTGTTTCCGTTCCCAGTAGTTAAATACCGGTTAATACCGGTTATAACTATTATTGAGTAACAATTGATGAAAATATAGAAATATAATGTTTTTTTATTTTATTTTACAATAAAGAATAAAACATTAATTACATTTTATTTCACTAATAGTACGTTTTCAAACAATCTTCTATTATTTTAGTTCTCTTATAAGTACTTAACATAACTAATAAGACGAATACCGACAGTGTGTGCAAATGAAAATTATAGCAGTTGGTGTTCAATAGATGAAACTACGTGTGTACCGTTTAACCTAACACGTAACAGGGTTAGCCACGGGAGAGTTACTTTGAAAGTATGCTTGTTTGAAAATCAAATATCTGAAAATTCAATAATATTTGCGTGTAAAATATTTGCTGTAATTAAATATTAAATAAAATAACGGTTAAAACCAGTAACCGATATAAATTATTTTGTTTTCAATCATGAACGAAAAAAATATAATGCGTTTTCGTTTTCGTTCTTATAAAAATTTCGGTTTATTTCGTTATTTCGTTTTCGTTCTCATTTCGTTTTTAGTCCCTGAATACTAATAAAGGCGTTGTAACCTAATATTAAATGGCGGAATATTTGCGTAACATACGAGTATTCAATTTTTGTAAGCTACAAATTATCCGAAAAGAGTCGACGACTAAATTTAAACTTTTCTTTTCTTATATTGGTGGCTGTTAGGGAGAACATAGGGATTTAACATTGGATTTTTGTTTTATGCAATTTACTGCTCTCCTCACCAATTCTAATAATATAATCTTTTAATATTAAGTCCGAGCGGTTTTGACTTACTATATTCCGAGCGGTATTTTTCTTCAGTAGCTTTTTGAGTTCAAAAAGGTGTGTATAAAATTAATTAAATGATTTTTAAAAGTTTAATAAAAAATATTTACAACAATAAAGTTAGATATGAATATAAATACAAAATAAAATTATAACTATAAAACATAAATTAGTAGATATTAAATTTTGAAAAGTCAAATACAAAAGCAATTTACAACAGTATATTAGAATGATAAATTACAGTGAGTTCAATCCAAAAATCATAAAAAATATAAATTTCAAGAAAATTACATACCTTAAACTCGGTTTAATTATCTGGAAACAACAACTATTTGGTTAAGTAATGTCACAAGAAATTACTGCATAATATTTCAAATTTTAGCCTCCACACATCTTTCCTGAACGACGAACCAACATCCAACCCTATCGTTTCACTCTCCGCGTCAGTCTCTCACATACTCGTATGCTGATTTAGCATAATCGTTCGGCTCTCATCTCGTAAGGCTACACCAAAACTAATACAAATACAATTTGCTTTACAATTTAACCTACATGTGAAATATACATATTTTATTCTAATTACGAATATTAGAAGTAACCTTTGCAATCATTACATATGTACAAAATTGTTCTTACATTTGTTTTAGTTTCTTTTTTCTAAAGTTCCGTTAATTAGTAGAAATATCCATGGCTTATGAAATTGTAAAAAATATTATTGTAATGTGTAATAAAAGTGGCTTTACTACTAGTGTAACCTAGGCAACAGACAACAATTATATAGGGTACCATATAAAATAATATATTTTTGTTCCATCGTATGAGAACCACTGGTTAAATTTTCGGTTTGTTATTACTGATAAATTAGTCCCTTATTCTTGATCATTTTTTATATATAACATTTTTCTCTAAAGTCATTAGTTCACCCAAAAAAGCGGTGATTGTTTTAAAAGAAACCCCTGTATACAATTTTTAAATTAAATTGAGATATATAATCTAAAAAAAAATATTGGTAATCTATCAAAATTTAAGATACTATCCAAACCCATATATCATCCTCATATATCATCATCACATTAAATAATGATGATGTTCCAGGATGTTCTTGTGGAGTGCACTAGTCATACGTCTGTTTTGCTGAGTGTATACCATCCAAACCCATATATCATCCTCATATATCATCATCACATTAAATAATGATGATGTTCCAGGATGTTCTTGTGGAGTGCACTAGTCATACGTCTGTTTTGCTGAGTGTGAGTGGATCTCGTTCATAAACTTCTGAGCTACTAGAATTTCATACATTTTCTCTGGTGGATGTTAGTGCAGTGTGCTCTGTGCGTCATATTTGGAAACGGAGTGTTCGGGATTAACAACGACGACAGTATAAATACCTAAATAATAATTGCCGATAATATCGTTTAATATAAATGTGTTGGCAATGCCGGATTAAATCGAAATCTCGCCCCCCCCCCCCCCCTCCTAATAAGTTTAAGATTTGACACCCAATAATTTTAATAAAATAATTAACTTTTCTCAATTTTAAAGTACATAGTACATGAAATCTTTGATGGTTTTTAATGAATTTATTTTGAAATAAGTATTTTTTTAAACGTTTTTCGTTTTTCTGTCACGTGTTAGTAATGTACCTATAACACTTTTTGAAAATAGTTTTTAGTTGAAAAACTTTAACTTTAAACTCTATTACTATTATTTTGTGGCATATTACAGTAAGCCCTTCACTTATTGTAAATACAAAAATGTTATAGCATCGTTAATCGTTATGCAAAAGAACTATTACGTAATCAACATAAAATGGTAAACACTGATACCTATTTGGTATTGGTATTATAAAAATCGAGTTGTAACAGAAGTCTTGTAATATTGATTGACATTTTTTATTATTGTAATCATGATTCCATTATTGTAAATAAGCATTTCTTTGTTGTAATCAAAATTTCTTTATTTAAGGATTTCTTTGTTTGTAATCCAAAAAATATCTCACAGTCAAATCAATATTATTTTAATCTAATGTAGCGGGGCCCCTAATAGGCGCGGGGCCCATAGGCAATTGCCTAGTCTGTCTAATGGGTAATCCGGCATTGTGTGTTGGTTTTATTTATTATAAATTTATACGTCGGTATTATGTTAGTGTGTTACCTACATCCTACATTTATGTATATTGTTTATTTGTCTGTGTATGAAATATATATACCTATACCTACCTATGTAAATAATACATGTATATACATAGTACATAGCCTGTGATACTTATATACGAATAAAATGTATACTTACTAACACATGCCAAATATTATACAATCACATATTTCAACATTCAAACGTTTCAGAAAAAAATCATAATTTTTGGTTAAAATATAAGATAACCCTTACCCTGGCGAAGAAATTAATATAGTTTGTTCATACTTACACTATAAAATAACTGTATTACGATTTCTCTTTTAATTATGATAAGTATTTAATAAATAAGATTCATTCTAATATTCTAAATAATTAAAAAAAAAGTAATTTCATATATTGATTTATTTATTGATTAATACATTTTTTACTCATATGTGTTGCTGACGAATTTATCATGTATTAACTAAACATTTTTATATTATTCAATGAAGTTTAAATTGCAAATACATACATCATTATTATTAATTTTTTTAAGCTGTTAAAATATTCAATTAATAAATGCATACATGAACATATTAAAAAAACAAATCGCGAGAAAATAGCTAACGAAATGTACTAATTTTAACAATAAATTCTTGTTTTCCAAGATGAATTACGCAAATTCCGTTAGTTCTCAACTTACAAAATACGTACATATATGCTAACTGTATTGGAAAATAGAACTTAATATGTGATTGTACATATCTAGTATTAATTGTTTTATAATCAAACCGTGTCATAATATACTTGCTCTACTTAATATCTTGATACGTGACAAAAAATTTCTAAGACTTATAGACACACTAGCTGTTTGCATTATAAAATATAATATACATTGATTTACTTTTGTATCTTGTAATATCTTCCAAAATATCCCCATCTCGATAAGTCTTAGAAAAAAATATCTTAATACGTACATAATGTAACCATGTGAAAAATACATAACTTAATAATACATATTTAATTTTATTTATTTCTAAGTTCTAATTCATATCGTTATATATTAAATTTAAAAATGTATTATGTGAATGACCAATAAACATAACAAAATGAATACAATCTTTCAATTGAAAATCCCAATTTTTCCCTACCCAAAATTAAATTTTTTCAGGCAACCTACAATTCACCTAAATACAAACTAGAACTAGAGCATGGATTTGAGATCAGCAGCAGCTTCACGATTTACAACCAGCAATCTTGCGAACTAAAAAATCCAAGTTCAATTCCAGCCACCAGCTAAATCAAGCCGAGAGCAGCGGAAAGCGAACCACAGCAGCTCGATTATATAATCGCCGGTATACAGCGAGCTAACTATGGCAGCCGATTACGTAATCACCGAATATACAGCGAGCGATTCAAGGCAGCTCGATTATATACAGCCTACAGCAAGGCTTCTCGTCGATAAAATTCAAAAATCGTGTAAAATCGACAATTTAGAGCCGTAGCGGCTGAAAAATAGTATCTTACTGCCGCTACGAGCATTTTTGAGCTCTCAGACAGATTTTCAGCCGATCCCAAGGCATATACCCTACAAAAATAAAATTTGCTGGCTCTAGCAAGACCAAATTTTAAAATTCGCAGAATCGAAAGGCTATAGCAAGACATGTACCCACAAAATTCAAATTTACTGTCTATAGTAAGACATCTGATCATCAAAATTTAAAATTCTCAGAATCGAAAGGCTATAGCAAGACATTCTCCCACAAAATTTAAAATTGAATCGTCTGGTGGTGGATTCATGAATCGTAGGCCTCCCACCACAGATTTCAGCCTTATATACAGCTGTTTGATGAATTTATAGCCATTCGGCGTGAGCGGTGGTGTTGAACCGGACACTCTGCTCCATGAAATTACGTAATCGAGCTATATACATGCTTTTGCTGGATTTCTAGCTAGCTGGCCAGCTGGCCACCAGGATCCGTTTTAGACCGTAGGCTAGGACGGCCTGGTGGTTTTGCTGGTTGCTAGCTAGAATGGGGTGAATATGCTCGGGTGGTTGCTGGGGTGCAGATAGCTAGTAGGCGGGAATCGAATTTGGATCTTTGGTTTGCAGGATTTTGTAGGTCGCCGTTCTGGTTGCAGATTGGCGGCCTACAAAATGCCTGCTAGGAAGCGGAATACGAACCTAGATCTTTGGAATGTGACTTTGATCGGTGTATTGGAATGAAATAGTTTGTTATTTATAATAAGGATTTATTTGTCAGAGATGTTACATAATAATGATATTACAATACATTAATACATGAAATACATACATTATTTTAACAATGAATAAATAACATTTGATTTGTGTATTTGTGATACATTATTCCTATAAGACTTTCGCAGTTTCACAAATACAGCGATGATGATATGTGCTCTAATTACGTCAAATTTGACTTTGAAAATGTTACTATACCTAAATTCTTTATCTCATAGATATATGCAGAAGGAATGATAGATTTATAACAAGAATATGTAGTCCAATTTTTATTAGGAATTAGTTTTATTGCAATGTTTAACTAACATATTTACAGTGATACAGTTTTGCGATATTTATATATGTACCTAACTATGTATATGTTTAAGTGTATTCAATATATGGGATGAATATACAATCAGAAAAATATAGAAATGTAAAGTATATCATATATAATTTTAATGTGTCTGCAACAATACATTATCAACAATGCAATTACGAATACAAGCACATATGTATTTTTATAAATGATTTTACTATTTTATATACAACAACGTAAGTAAAAGTATATCGTTTCTCCGCAAGAAAGTTTTTTTTTTTTCATTTAAATATGAGAATACGAGTGTTTTCCTACAGCGTAAAGTCTGTAGAATAAGTAACAATAATATAAACTATATTATACATATATTTATTATGTGTTTGTATTCAATATAATCAGTGGTGAGCTATAAAAAATTTAACAAAGGGCTCGCTCTATATTTCATAAAAATGAAAACAAATGATTTTTCAAAACTTAATCGTCACCGCATAGTTAGTGACGATTAATAATTGACAGGGTACTGTTTTGTCGCTCATCTTATGCGAAGAAAAAGTTTTTAAGATATATGGACAAAAACAATAAAAAAACAACAATGGACTCACAAATAAAAAAGTTTAAGATGACGCTCTCGCGAGCCCCACGGGCCACCTATAGCTTATCACTGAGTATAAGTATTTTATAGTATATTAGTATGAAGAGGGATTAACACTTGTGTTTTTCTGTATATGATTTTATTCAGGTATATTATTCTATATAAGTGTAACAGAGTAAAAGTATGTCATTGTTTACGTATGTCTAAGAAAAATACTAATTTTTCAAATTTGAAAATAAAAAAAAAAAAATTTCATCACGGCATATTACCCATTGCTGGGTGTGCCAATTTTCTTCGTACACAGATAGCGGTAATGATGGAATATTTGTACCGTGCGGGCGCTTACCAGGCGTCACCTCACGGGCACACATTGAAAATAAATATATATGAATAATTTTCTAAGTGTAAGACTAGGTCACCACACAATTGAGGTCATCATAACTCAGTAGTAGTAATCACTAATATTGCAGAATAAGCAATACGAAACAATTATAATATTGTTTCTTTATTTGGTAATTAGTTGACACCTCAATTGTTTGTTGACTTAGCATTACAGTAATATAAAAGACTGTATGGACGATGGGAAGACAGAGTCCGGTGAGAGTCCATCGAGAGGTCCATCAAGAGAGAGACTAGAAGAATACCATTCATCCATACAGTCGGATCCATCATTTGTAAATATATCAACTCATCTTTATACTAGTCAATAAACTTAGTTATAATAAATCATTATTATTATTTCGAACCTTTACTCTTCTACGAGCAACGTCACAACGGTAAGAACATTTATTATTACTTATTATAGTTTTGGCGATTACTAAATTGTACCTCCAGTCTGGCAAGAACCCATCTTAAATATTATTTGCTAATTCGCCTCATAAAGGCGGGTTACATAAGTGTATAAAGTATACAATCATACTATACTTGCCGTCAAATTAGTATGGACTGGATATTCCTACACTGTTGCCAATACAGTGGTCATAATGAAAATGCTAAGTTATGAAGAAGCGGCAACGTCGAAAGATGCGGACAAAGGAAAAAGTTAAGCATCAGTCCATACTTATTTGACGGCGACTATAATGATAACTAGTGTGACAGTATATGTACCTATTGTTTTTTTAACGATGACATGATTTTCTTTCTAAATGAAACAATATACAGTAAAAATTTTGAAAGATGTCCGATCAAGGGCACCTGTATCACGAACGAATTAACAAATAGGCATACATTTACCTCTTTCTTTTGCAAAGGCTGTAAGAGTGTGATAAAGATGGATATAACACGCTTGTCTTCCAAAAATTCATATTGTTTCGACTAAGTTAGGACATTCCACTTTAAAACGATGCTCGTTGTTGATAATACTTTCGCTGTAACGTAAGTTTATTTATTAATTCAGATACATTACCTGGATTCATAGCCGTACGTATAACGTTATATTCTGTCAGAGTCACTGACACTGACATTGTGTCACTATCTTATTTTTAACATATTTGGTTTTACATTTGCTTATAAACTTACTAGTTGATTTATTTTTGAATTTTGAATGTTTTTCCTGTAATATATATTTTTATAATAATAAAATAACAGTAGTATCTTACGTACCCTCATAAAAACTAAGCAAAAGACACTACTGAATTTGTCATGATGGGCGGAGCAAAAATCTGAATTCATACAATTCGTAGACAACCTTGATCGGATATCTTTTAAAAAATTTACTGTAATTTTTTCTACATTCGTTTTGAAAATAGGCTTTTCAAGCTTTCAGTTTAGAGCAAAAAATTGAAGTTGACAGAACAATTTACAGTTTTTCTGTTTCAAATAAGAATGTAAATTTTTAGCTGGGATAAATGAAAAATGGAATTAAAGTTAGAAAGTGTTTTTAACATCTTTTCAACGGACGTAGAAAAAATTATATATGTGCAATGCATTAGTCATGAACGTAGAGTGCCATTTTCCGATCTAGATACATAGTTACTATTTTGCAAATTGCGAATTTATTATAAACTGTTATTCAATTGGTGTATGAAGACGGTGAAATGTGTTATTAATAAATATAATACAAATGAAACGGTTTTTCCTGTTTTATTTAGAATGATCAAAGTTTCTCAAAGTATTAGATTACTCATATATGCATGTATGTAGAGGAATAGAGCAAAGTTCTAATTACTTATACGAGTATGGTTTCGAGATACTGAATTTTTAAAGTTACTACGTATGTGATTTATATTGAGTATAGTACATTTAAAATTAAATACTTCAAGAACTAAGAGTGATAGCGAATTACCCTAATCTTATTTGGATTTATAGGATTATCTTCTATGTGTCAACGTAATTTCAGTATTATGGAATCCCTGAAAACATTTTCAGTAATGCTTCGTTCAAGGCAGGTATATGTCTATTGAAAATTGCAACCAAGTTTCAGGAATTCGAATTGCTGAAAAAAATGTTTGTTTCAAGATATCTAAATTGCTATTGTGTATATCATGATAAAAATTAAATAACTCAAAAACAAAGCGAAATAGCGACTTGCGATTTTCAAATTTGAATTTAGGGATTTGTTTTATGTATGTATACATAGTTTCAGAAATTCGAACTGCCGGATACGGTTTAAATTTATGTAGGTATTGTTTGAATAGTGTGTATGTATGTTTGTATTGTATGTGAGTTTATTATATAATGTAAGAATGTATACTGTCGAAATTATGAAATATATGAAAATGAAAATATATGTATGTGTTTAGGAGGATAATTTTTATTTTTTATGTACATAAATCTTATAAATAAGTCTTGAAGGGTACCAATACATGTTGGGGTGCTCTGCAACAATATGATCATGTCCAACTCTGAAATCAGGATATAGGTATGTCCTTCTGCCACTCACTCACATCCAGGTCTGTAGTTCATCTCTCTATATCTCTAATAATATTTAAATTAGTAGTTATAGAGAATAATAATAATATGGACTCAGATATGTTTCAATCGTGTATAATTATAAAAAAAATATATGAAAGAAAGTGCGAGAAATTCATTACATATTGAAAAGAATATTGAAATAAAAAATCAAATATGTTCTAAAATATTTAGTACGTACAATAATATAGGATATTTGTCTAGTAGTAGTACTAAATAATTCTAAATTAATTCAAATTATTTTCCACACATCAACAATTAAAGTATATCTACAGCCGAAATAGTATTTAGAAATAATGGCTGATATACCCAATAATGGGTACTATAAAGTAGTTCAATAATAAAAAAACTTACTAGTAATAAATTATATCCCTAAATATATCTCCAAGTCCTAAAGGTATCCAAAAGTTGTCTCCAAAAATCAGGAAGTTGTCCTCGAAGGCACAGTACACCAGCACACCACACACATCTGTTCAATAGCACTGTAACAATAAAACTGACAATGACAAAATTCATCTATGTAACAGTTAGGCATTAGATAATAATAAAAAAATAGTAATCAACAATCAAAATAATGAGTAATTATAAATTATAATTTATGTCTAGGTATTACATAATTCTTTACTTGCCCGTACGATTTTTTTAAATTTGTATTTTTAAAGAAGACCCATGGACTTCCCGCGAAATATAATTTATGAACTTTAGGGTTGATGGAAAGAGTGCTAGATAGATTTTCATTTATGCTTGTCAAAGACAAATGTTTTTCTTTACAAACATGCCAATTTTCAAAGTTGGTGCAATGTTGAAAAATTTTCATTTATACTTGTCAAAGAAAAATGTTTTTCTCTAAGAAATTTAAAATTTAGGACTCAATATTTCTGAAACTCAGCAATATACTAACTTGTACGTTTCAATTATGAATTTCGCATGCCTTTTTCTACAAACATGCCAATTTTCAAAGTTGGTGAAATGATGAAAAATTTTCATTTATGCTTGTCAAAGACAAATGTTTTTCTCTAAGAAATTTCAGATTTAGGGCTCAATATTTCTGAAACTAAGCAAGGTAGGGATTTGTACGTTTCAAATATGAATTCAGCATGCATTTCTCTACAAGCATGCCAATTTTCAAATGATGAAAAAAATTATTTATGCTTGTTCAAAGACAAATGTTTTTCTCTAAGAAATTTAAAATTTAGGACTCAATATTTTTGAAATTAAGCAAGATACGAACTTATACGTTTCAATTATGAATTCCGTATGCCTTTCTCTACAAACATGCCAATTTTCAAAATTGGTGAAGTGATGAAAAAAAATATATTTATGCTTGGTATAAAGACAATTGTTTTTCTATAAGAAATTTCAACTTTAGGGTTCAATTTCACTGAAACTAAGCAAAATACAAACTTGAAGATTTAAATTTGAATTAAGCATGCGTCTCTGTATAAATAAGCAAAGTTTAAAAATTGATGAAATGTTTACAAATACTTTTTTTATGGGATATTTTAACTTGAGATATTAATATAGAAAAGCGGTATTATTAATACAAATAGCAGATACAATAAATAAGTTATTACATTTATAATTTTATTAATAAATCTTATTTTTTTTGCAAATGATCACGTTTTGAAGTTCTAGTGGTAAGAGATGCAGACATCGCGACTTGGAGAACCCGTTCGTGCGTCTAGAGTATCCTGGGGCTTCTCTCCGTACCTGGTGGATTTCATTTCGTTGCCAGCATCAGGAAACCATCTCCTTCTTATCGTGAAGACTTGAACTGGTTCGCCTAATCTCTGTAAAATATAAATGTGAGTTAAAGTTACATGATTTTTCACGAGAATTTGGTGAATTTTTCATTCGGTTCATTTTTCATATTTTCATGCACTATTCCTACACGATTAAAGTTATAAAAACGGACAATAAAGATTTGGATTCTCTTCTTTGAGTGTAACACGCAAATTCGAGTTTCAGATGCTTCAGTTTTTCATCGGAATCACATTTTAATCGCCTCTAGAGAATCTCAGATTTTGAAATTCATATCTCGTAAACGGTTAGAGATAAAGAAAATATGTATAGGACCATTTTTGTAGTAAATCGAATTCTAGGGTGGGTATACATTTAACTTTTTAACATATGACGTACCAATTCCGGTTTATATAGGTTTTAAAGGGTTTTCAATGCCCACACCCTTAATTTGGGGTGATATCAAAAAATATATAATATACGATCTACATAACTTAAATTTCTCTACAACTTTTGTCATATAACATTTTCTCGTAAATTTGATAGTTTGGTAAATAATAATGTTATACCCCAAAATGGGTGGAGATTTGAATTTTGAATATATATGCGTATATATAGATTTCAGAAAAAGCAATTTTTAACGGCTGCAAACAATATTTTTAATTTTAGTACTTACTTTTAATGGAAATGATCGCCGAATTTTCTCAACATATCGTCCGCTTGTACTTGATCTCTGAACTGTATTGTCTTCGGCGATTTACACTGATTAGAATACACTTTCAAGTAATCATTACACAACACTCGCACCATTTAAATTAACAATTACAGCACTTAATAAAATAAAGTTAAAAATATCCACTGATAATGAACAAATAAATATAGTTTTAGCGTAAATTTTAATACTCTTATTTATATCGCGAACTATAAATTAAATAAGAGAATGATTGTAATAAAAACTACTAAGTTTTTCGGTTCCTATCAACACTACACTATCGCAATACACGATTATTCACAAGCACCCCATGTTCACTTCACCAAAGACAGAAAGGAACTGAAGTCTCTCTTATAAAAAAATAATATTAATATTATAACGTAACAACTAACACTAATTAAGTGTTAATTTATTACGTTTTTTATACTTTGGCGCACAAAATAAACAATGTTTATGTTTGTTTTCAGGTTCCTTGAAGGGCCGTACTACACCCAGCGATAGGAGACGGTAACTATAACAATGGACGAAGATAATAGATGATTTTTATAAGAATGAATAAACAAAAGAGTTGTTTTTTATTTACCTTTCCTATGTAGTAACAAAAGAGACAGGGAAATAGCCTAATATTTAAGGATTTTTCCGAATTTTCCTATCCTATCCTTTAGTATTAAGTTCTCTAGGTACGAAAATAACCATTCAATAGGAGTCCACCCTTTTATAAAGGGCTAAGGGCTTATTTGAGCCCTTAGGGAAAATCCGACCACGGATTTCAATTTTGCAGATCCAAGTAAGTTTAACAACACTTGTCCGGTCTTTCTAGCCCTTTTAGTTCAGGAATTAGCGTAGGCCCTTCGCAACAAACTTGAAGGGCAAATTTATTGTAAACCAAAGGGTTTTCATTAATTCTGTGCAAGAAAATGGAAAGCACAAGTTCAAATTCTACCGATACGGTATTTTCCGGCATTTTAGCCCTTTTAATTAAGGAATTTAAGTATTAAACCCCTCGGAAAACTTTAAGGGTTCGTATCTCGGAAACGGCTGAGTTTTCAGCGATTTCCTTGAAATTTCGCGTTCCGTTAACATCCTATGAAATATCGGGGTCGTAGAATAACATATTTAAGTTTCAAGGGCGTAGGGCCAAGGGTTTAAAAATTCGCTAATTAAAATTTGACAGCTTCGTTCTTTACAAAAATTCAAACATTTCGATTCACCTTAAATAAGAAAAAATGACTAGCTCTGAAGCTATTAGGACTAGAAGGGTGAAACAAATTCTATTATACTAATTTCGACCTGTGGATTACGAATCTGAAATCAGATTTTACCTAAGGGCTTAATTAAAGGTCGAAGGTCTTAAAACACCCCTTAGGGAAGAACTGATCTTGGAATTGTGTTCTACGGGTCGAAGTTAGGCTAATAAAATTTATCCCGCCCTTCTAGCTCTTTTAATAACGAAGTTAGCGCATGCCCTTTGCCATAAATTTTAGGACTAAGATTGTTGTAAACTAAAGGGTTTGCAATAATTCTGCGCAGGCCAATCGATAGGGCATGTTTAAATACGCCAGATACGCTATTTTCCACCACATTAGCCCTTGAAATAAACAAATTATACGTAAAACCCTTCTGAAAACTTTAAGGGCTCGTATCTCGGAAACGGCTTGAGTTTTCAGCGATTTCCTTGAAATTTCGCATTTCCTTAGCACCCTTTGAAATGTTAATAACATATTTAAGTTTCAAGGGCGTAGGGTCAAGGGTTTAAAATAAATAAGGGGTTGTTAATAAAAACTTGTATTGATTTAAGTTATTTTTTTTGTTATTTGTAATAACATTGTCTTTATTATTGTCATAGTTTAAATTGTATTTTTAATTCTTATTCTTTGTATTTTATATATAAATATACTTACCCTTGTCCTGAAAAATTAGAAATAGGGATGTTTAAATAATAGTTTGTATAAATTTTAATTATATTTATTGTTATTTGTATCTTACATTGTTGTATTTCATGTAAACTATCTTAATCTAAAATATTTTATACAATAAAATATAAATTAAAATATAATTTGTCTATTTTTTTTTATTCCTTCTACTTAGGGGATGAATTCTGTAAAATTTTAAATCCCTATACGTATATAGTTCTTCAAATGGCCGTTAGTGGGCAGCACCTATTGGAAAGCTATGCGCCAAAAATTTAAAGGCAACCAGAATAATGCTGTGTTTATACATACGTACATACAGGATACTAAATAGTTCCTAAAATGACCGTAAGGGGGAAGCACCTACATGCGTTAAGCATGTATGAACAATTGCAACGTGGCCGTTTTAAAAACTACATACGTACGGGGACTTTGAAAAAGTACATTTTGCAGGTAGCTGATGCAAATAAATAGATGCTATCTGTAAGTCCCAATTCAAAATGGACATAAAATCCCATTTTTAATTAGTTTAAACACTAAAGGCTATTAAAAATTATGTATGTACGTCGTTATGTACACAAAAAAAATTTTTTTGGTCGGTATTACTCTTGGATTATCGACAGGTGCTGCCATCTGGTGGCCGTTTTAAAAACTACATACGTGTAGAGTATGAACTTAGAAAAAAAAATCAATTTTTTAATATAAAAATATATTTGTATTATTATAAGATACAAAATTTAATATAAAAATATATTTGTATTATAAGAAATTAAAACACTTTATCTTTTAAAAATTAAAGTTTATTAGCATTATTATTACAAAGGACTGTTTGACAATCAAATAGTTAATAGATTTGTTAACAAATTTAGTAACAATCATGAACAGAAATATAACAAATGAATCGTAAAAGATTTTGAGTTTAAAAATTCTGTTCATAATTATTTCCAACTAAATTTGTTAACAAATTTATTAACAATTTATAAAAGTGTCACACAGGGTTTAGTTATAAAACTAAAACATTTGTTACAATTGTCATTACTATGGTAATTTTATTTGTTGTTAATTATTTTGCATCTTTATTCTGCAAATAAAAGTTAATCTGGAGATTTAACTTTTATTTACAGTAAAGATGAAAAATAACTAACAACAAATAAAATAATCATAATAATTTTATTTGGTAACAAACATTTTAGTTTTACAACTAATACAAAACTCTAAGTTAATATTATATATTTTTAGACTAAAACCGCCCAAATATATAATATATTAAAGTTCCGTTTACAATACTTATGGACTAATTTAACAAACTAAAACTTGGCATCCCCAAATACGATTCCTTGTTCCCATTGTTAAAGGTACATGATTTCTTATTTGGTTTAAGACCGTTTGCGAACCTTTATATTAATTATATTATATATATTTTTTGGTGTTACCGCCTCAACCGCCCACTCACCAAAATATATAATACTTATTAATATAAAGCTTCATTTACAATAAACATTTAAAAACTAACATTGCCCTGATCGCGTCAAAATACTTAATAATAATTACAATTTTTACTTATACTACCTAACTTTAAAACTAATGTGATGGGTTTAAATAAAAATAAACAAAATTAAAAGATTGTTTTATTGTACAAACATTTTAAAGAAGTCGTTATGCAGAAGAATCCTTGGAGTCGCATTGAAATCGGCACTGCAATTTCGGCAACAGCGGCGGTGGGGAATTCTTTTAACTTATAACTATCTTAAAACTATAAATGAAACGCTTTATTTAATAAATGGTATATATAGGGAGACACCACCCTCAATGCCACCCACACTCCCTATATATACCATTTATTAAATAAATACAATTCCGTATACAATAATACCTTATAATCTAACTTAAACTATTGTAGTTCCCCCAAATTAAGTTTATGAAGTGCACAAAAAATCCTAACTTACGTTAATATCTTTTTCAAACAAAAGCAAGTCTAAAAATGGTAAGTTACGTTAATTTTCTCTCTCTCAAAAAGCAAAAACAACCCTTGCCTATCTTATATCTAAGCTATCTTATGTATACGCAAGCTATCTTATATTTAGACTATGCTAAGCTAAGATGAAGTGAGAGAGAGATATACGAGCTAAGACAAAAAGTGAAAACATCGGGGGTAGTTTTCACGTGGTTTACGTGGGGATTGTGCCGACCCCTCGCGACCCCGTGGGTTTACAGCCTACAACGCGAGCTAATTAAGGACAAGGGAAGCAATTATGATTATTCCTCGGCTTGGATGCAACCTAAAGAGCTACTCCCGATGGCATCGCCCGGCCATTCCCGAAACACCTAACACCGAACGCGGTCAACCCGTGTGCTCAAACAAAGTTAAATCAAAGAAAAACTTTATTTTGTTTGTAATTATTCGTTGCCATTAAAATGAAACGATGATTACGTTGCCTCCGGACGAGGAGAGCATATAACGCCATAAGAAAGCTTCCTGTGTAAGCATTCAGGTTCGTTTAATACTTTTCTCATTTGAGTCTAGCGGTTATAGCGTCCAATCTAGAGCAGCGTACCGAACGAAGGTCAGCACTGGTACAAAAGAATTAAACTGTCCCTAGAAACATTCACAAGTGTGAAGCGATCCACCAGAATAAACAACTGGTTTCACATGGCGTTGTGAATGCTATACATATCAGTCCACTCAATTATGGAAATCGCGCACGAATCCTGCCTCACCATCCCACTAACCGTGATATTAATAATAAAAGAAATAAGGAAACCCGAACCCACAAACAAGTTTCGAATCTCACACCCCCTACTTCCTGATTCTCTCACCATTCGACAGCAAGCATGCCCCGATACACCAAGACATACAATTTTTTTTTTCACATTCACTCTCCCTAGATGCCGTCTGGGCAATCAAAACGCACGATTTTATGATGAATCATCGAAAGGGAATGCACTTCAAGTTAAATAAATTTATTTTTAATTTTTAAAGAAAACGCGTGTTTGCTCAACGGCGCGATGAGCTAAAGTTTAATTAAGATCTGAAAATACATTTCAAAGAAATTAAAACTAACTTATATTCTATATTATTTTTCACGTAAGAATGGCATTGTTCAATAATGTTTCGTTTATAAGTAGTTCAATTTGCTCTATAATCTGTGCTGACACCGACTAGAAAACTATCTTTTTCTACAGTGCACAATGTTATTCTTACGCAATGAATCCTATACTATATTAATTTAGTCTTCTAGATGTCCGATTCCTGAAAGATATATACTAATCATATGTTTCCAAATATTGATTTTATTGACAAACAGTCGACATTAAATTGTTTGAATATTATAAGGACATTCATGAAAGTTATATTTCTTTCAATGTAGTACTCAAAATCGAATTTGAGTACAAGATAATATTTAGACATTTATAATACTCATATTTCATTGATTAAGTTCTCATGGTTGAATATGAGATCAAGTTAATACTTAGGCATATAGTCATAATCCTTTGACTATAAGTTCTCTTGGTTGAGTATGAGAACAAAATATTTTATAAAAAATTAAATATGACTACTGAATATGAGAACAAGTTAATAATTAGGCATATAGTCATAATCCTTTGACTCTAAGTTCTCACGGTTGAGTATGAGAACAAAATATTTTATAAAAAATTAAAATTCCTACCAATTCATCCATCGATGGTCGTCTACGTCGTTGAATATTTATATGGAGCTCAGCAATCCTTGAGAAAACTGCTTTAGAAGATTTGCAGTGTTGAAATCGAAAGCTGCATCCAAATACTCCAAGTTTCTTGACATCTCAGACCAGCCAAAGGTCTGCCTATTAAATAATACTTATTAGTTTGTGATGTTCTTTAAACCATTTCAAAAACTGTTGGATAAAATTTCGTTTGGCAAACGTGTCTTCATTACACAAGACACTTGATTTATATAATGAATGTATCATGCGATATTTTATCCAACAGTTTTTAAATGCTTTCAAAAGTATTTGAAATTTGCTTTAATTTGAAATTTCGAAAGCACATTTGATAAAAAATAGTGCAGAGAAGGTCATTCATTTTGCACCACCCTGTCCGTTATACAAATGGAAAGTGAAGCACTTTTCGAATGCTTAGTTACTCTAGTGCAAACATATCACGCACAATACAGATAGAACTGTTTCAGGTAGTCCTTATGGACTAGTAACTAGATTTGAACTAGTTCTTTTTACCTTCCGTCACCTCTAGGTAAGGAAGGTATTGTCTTTGGTCAAAAAAATCGATGGTGAGTTTTCATTGAATAAGCACGTTTTAGGGTCTTTACAATACGATTTTACTATTTTTACGATGATGTCTGTATGTGTGTGTGTGTGTGTGTGTATGTGACCGCCGGGTCGTCAACGATATCTCCAATACTAGAATTCTAAAAATTACAATTCTTGCGTATTCCCCTTCCTTACAACCATATGCAGATTTGATTAAATTTTGGTTATAATTGGTTAACCGGAAGTACCCTCATTTGAAGATTTTAACAGTTTTTAAATGTTATTATAACTTAAAGAATATATTATTATCTATAAGATTTGATTGAATTTTATATTTCATATTCAACAGATATAGAGTTAAAGAATAATAAAGATAAAAAAAAATCATATAAATTTCATAATTCAGCCAGCTATGCTAACTTAACCATGGAAACTGCTAATATATTCAGGTAATTCAAATTGACAGATGTCAGTATCAATAAAAAGCAAGTAATTGAATGAAAGAATAAGGGAAGTAACACTAGTGTTAGAAGTTTCTAGATATAAGAGAGACGATTACATTGGTTTGAACATGTCATGAGGAAAGATGAATATATTAATAGAAGGTGGAAGAAACATAGGAAGACCAAATATAAGATGAAAAGACTGTATTGCAGAAGACTTGAGAGAAAAGGAACTGAATGAGGACGACACGCAAAACAAAAATGAGTAGAAGAAAAAAATAAAAAATAGCGACCCCCTAACGAATGGGAAAAACTAAAGAAGAAGATGTCAGTGTCAAGTGCAATTTGCATAGTTTGTTTATGAAATAACTTTACTGGAAATATAGGATCTTTTGCAAAAAAAATTATGTATAGAGCGCGTGCAGTGACATGACTTTGCTGACTTTGGCAAACAGATATGGGGACCCGTGTCAAAGTGACAGCAATTAATTATGTCCATAACTGACAAGTGTTATAATTTTTCATTCAAAATTTCATAATTTTCTTATATCATATGGTTTGTTTGTTATCAGGAGTATGGAATTCAGTTGCCGAGAAAGGGAATCACATAGAATCTTTTGCAAGAAAATTTATGTGTGGAATTTGTACATAATACACAGGATTGACGGAAGGTATTGTGCTGGCCACATCAGATTTTTTATTTCAAGTTTCGACCCTTGGATTATAAAGTATTGTTGCATTACCAACAATATTAGCGGTTCTAACCACATAAATACATTTAATAATGATAAAAAGTATAAAAGTTACATGAAACATACATAGAATTGTAAAGCAAATAAATAATATGAAATGTAGGAAGATTTTTACCTTATATATGCTGACCACGCTTGAATTTTTGAGTTGTGGGGCCCGAATGCAGTAACTCCGTTGTCTCCTGTTTCTCCTAAAGGTGCCTTCTTCTGCTCCCACTTCCATGTTTCCGAAGCCCTCATGGTCATGCATGCAATCTGAAATAGAAAGAGAAATGAGTTACTTTAGTTATACTTTTACGGATTTCTTTTTGTTCATGTATTACGTATTATCTTTAAAAATCTTTATAAGTAACGCAAAAGTAACAATTAAAAATATATAACAAAATTGATGTTTGACTTACATTTTCTACATGATTTCAGCTGAGAAAACCACCGCGAATGGATACGTATTTCATCGCCACGCCATGTTGTTGCTTCATTTTCCCTACACCGCCGTATTATCTTTCGAGATGGAGCAACATCTAGCTAGACGAATACGTGGAACTATTATCGAAATATAGCCAAAACGTATTTCATCGCCACGCCAAGTTGTTGGTTCAGTTTACACACGCCGCCGTATTGTTTTTCGAGATGGAACATCTATGCGAATACATGGAACTATTTTCGAAATATCGCCAAGTCTTTCGGGGATAAACGAAGATTTTGAAACATGATTTTTAGTGAATTCTGCTGAAGTTTAACGGAAATTGTTGTTCGGTTTATTATTCCACAATATTTGATTTCTACGTTAAATACTGCGTCTGTATGTATTTTAAAATAATTGATTTAATTATGAAGATATCATCGTCAAAAACTTTAAAATCGGTTTGAAGTATCTTGTAATTAGATTAAACCGAATTTCTTTCCCATTCTTTGGCGGTGGACATTTGCTGTTCATTTAGCGTTAACCAGGGGGCACGTGTGGTATTCTACCACGGACGCGAACAGCTTTACCCCCCATTCAAATTAAATTGGTTGTATTCTAGCTCCACCAATTTTGATTTTTTTCCTAAAGCTGTGAAATATGTATCCGTTTTCTGTAAATAAAATGTTCAATTCTCAAACACAGTAATTATAATTTACCGGTTGGACAAATATGGGTGACGAACGTGGTAGAAAAAAAGAGACCGAAGAAGACTTAAAGACATCTGGGATAAGGCAATACTGATGGCCCTAGAGTAGGAAAACATGTCAGTTCAAGACCCTAGGAAGATGGCAAAATTCGTACAAGGTTCTCTCGTCTCAGCGAATCGACTATAGAGTACACAATAAAATTATATTCCAAGCTTGACTAACTAAACTGATGTTAAATGACCTCAAATATAATAACAGAATTTATTAATGATTAGGATAAAGGACAACGCAATAAAGTAGAATACTCATACAAATCCGTATCTGTGTATTACTTCTTGACATCATCACTCTGACTGCCGGATAATTCACATATTTGACTTGTACCCGTGAACTATATTGCACTAATACACAAGTGTCTTTAAAATAGGGGGACATAGCTTCACCACAGATTCCTGGGCCCAAAATAAAACGACTAACTGAACTTACCTACATCCGAAATTGCACCGTTTAGCCAGTATTCTACTTAAAAGTTCTTATAACAACGAAACGCCTTGTTCGATTTGAATGAAATTTGGTATGATAATCCATACGACGTTTCGTTATTATAAGCATTTTTTACCTTCCGTGACCTTTAGGTAAGGAAGGTATTGTCCTTGGTCAAAAAATTCAATGATGAGTTTTTAAGGAATAAGCATGTTTTAAAGTCTCTATAATATGATTTTACCATTTTTACGATGATGTCTGTATGTACGTGTGTCTGTGTGTGTATATCAGTGTGTATGTAATGTGTCTGTGACAAAAGTTCCATATCCTATAACTTCAATACCACGATTCCAAAAATTATATTTTTTTCGTATTCCTCAAGTTTACATCCAGAGAAACAAGTGATTAGATTTTGGTTATAATTGGTGAACCGGAAGTACCCTCATTTGAAGATTTAACAGTTAAATTTGATTTATTGACATTTAACGTTACTTTAACTTAAAGAATATATTATTCTCTATACGATTTGATTACATGTTATACTTCATATTCAATAGATACAGAGTTAAAGAATTTTAAAGAAATTAAATTTTATAATTCAGCCAGCTATGCTAAACATGGAAACTACTAATATATTCATATAATTCAAATTGACAGATGTCAGTATCAATAAAAAGTAAATTAAGGTGGCAGAGATGAGGATGTTGAAGTAGATGTTGGGGAAGACACGGAATGATACGGTAAGAAAATACTAGTGTTACAAGTTACTAGAAAGATACAAGAAAGACGATTACATTGGTTGAGAAATGAAGAATTATATTTGAACAAGAATGAGTAGTTTATTAATAGGAGGTTGAAGAAACAGAGGAAGCCCAAAGATAAGATGGATGGACTGTATTACGGAAGCCTTGAGAGAAAATGAACTGAATGAGAACGACACGCAAAAATAGGGACCCCTAACGAATGGGAAAAGCTAAAGAGGAAGAAGATGTCAGTGTCAAGTGCAATTTAAATAGTTTGTTTATGAAATAATTTTACTGGAAATTTAGAATCTTTTGCAAGAAAAATTATGTATGGAATTTATACATTATACACAGAATTGACGGAAGGTATTGTGCTGGCCACAACAGATTTTTTTAAGACCGAATTTTGAATACTGTCTAAACGGTGGACTTTCGGATATACGTAAGTTTAGTTAAATTGTCTTATTTTGGGCCCAGAAATCTGTGCTTGTTATGTCCCACTATTTCAAAGACACCTGTATTTGTACATTTCCATTCTTTCGTCTCAGTAAATGGGACTATAGTACACAATAAAAATCACTGCTATAAATTGCTACCTGAAACTGCCTCTGCTTATCTTACAATAATTTTAAGTTAGTATGCTAGGGTCAAATTTGATTGTAAATGTACCTTCGGCAGTTCCGAATATAAGGTATTTAACACTATTAGGAATAATGGGGTCATTTCACATTTTCTAATTCATTTTTTTTCTTGAAAGAATATGTCAAATTAAATATGTAGGTGTATGTTTTACACCTTACAAGTCTTTAGAATCAGAGATATGATTTTTTAAATGTTGTCTTTGATTTCAACTACTTGGGCACTGACGTTACGTCTATACGTACCGGCTTGGCGGATGTGGCAGTAGCTCTCTATCGGTTTTGTTTACAACTAATGATTGTTTGGGTAATCACTTGTTTGATTTTGTGAGAGCAACATATTGTTAACGAAAAACATACTTCATACAACTTTTGGTATTTATATTAATAAATGTTTTATTAACATACCTTTACTCTTAACTTTGCTGTCACCTGTCACAATTTTAGGTTAGGTTGTTTACAACAGCAAACGGAAATCACGTGGACCGTAAATGTGTGTGAGAGGAATGTCTTTGCTTGAGTAACAAGCCGTGACGTCACGAATTTTACAGCCGCGAAAGTTTATTAGCAAGTTTATGAATGAAAAGTCGCATATTTCATGTTATTTTATTACTATATTTATTAAATGAGACGAATTTCACGATTTTATAAATGAAATGACATAGTTTTAAACTGTTTTTATTTTTAAAAAACGCAGTTAAATATCATATTTTGACAATTTACGTTATTATAAATTTTAAGAATATTTTATTCTCTATACGGTTTGATTGAATTTTCTCCTTCACGTTCAATATATATATACAGGGAGAGTCTAGGAAGACGCCCCCCCCCTAACTTTTTTATTATAAGTAATAGAAAAAAATGGCCCATATAAAAGTTTTATTATTTTAAATATACTATTTTATGGCAGATGTAGATATTTTTTATGAAGTCAGGTTTACAAGACACGACTATATCAACTTTTATGTTTTAAATAACAATCTATAATTATTTTACTAAAATATAAACCGCTATTTTTTCTCTTTTCAACGATGTATTACTATGGAAAATAATTTTTACTCAAATATTACAGGTGGCTAAGTGAAAATAAACAAAATGTAACAATGTTAATATCAACAAAGTATACATATGTTTGTTACTTATTTATTATTTATCTATTTATTTATTATTTATTTTCACAGAGTCACCTATATTGTTTGAATAAAAATTATTTCTCATATATCTCAATTATCTTATTTTTCTCGAATTTTCCTAAAACATTAATAAATACTAATAAATCGCTGAACAGAGAAAATAATGGCGGTTTATATTTCAGTAAAATAATTATACGTTGCTAATTAAAAAATGACAGTTGATCTTGTAAACCTGACTATATAAAAAAAAATCCACATCTGCCATCAAATAGTAAATTTAAAATAATAAAACTTTTATATGAGCCATTTTTTTCTATTACTTCAGACTCACCCCCTGTATAAAGTTAGAAAAATATAAAGAAATTAAATTTCATAATTCAGCCAGCTATGCTATAAACATGGAAACTACTAATATATTCAGATAATTCTAATTGACAGATGTCAGTTTCAAGTGCAATTTACATAGTTTGTTTCTGAAATAATTTTACTGGAAATTTAGAATGTTTTGCAAGAAAATTTACGTATGAAATGTGTACAAAATACACAGAATTGAGGGAAGGTATTGTGCTGCACACATCAGATTTTTTAATATGTGTACATCACAAAATTTCAAATACGGTATACCAATTCACTATATTCTTAAAGTAATATTGTATTTTCTTTGAAATAATCACGCTAAAAGTTATAGTAAAACATTCGATATCAGCTAGGTACTTGGCAACTACTCGAATTCAGCCTCGGGAACAGAAACCCGGCAGTGTGTACTAATTTCTTAATTTAGCATATACGAGCCCAACCCCAAATGTATTCGAACCCTCTGAATAAAATATATTAACAGCAAAAAGAAATAATTTTTTAGATTATAATAGTTAAGACTATATTTGGGATTTTTTTTATTTTATGTATCAATAAAATGTACTGGATTTAAATATGTTATTACCTAAATTTATTATTTTAATAATAATCTATGGGCAAATATATGACAACAGACACGTGCTAATTTTTTTAGTTCCAACAGTAAATAATACAATATTTATGTTAGTATTATTTATAAAACTGAAGGTAAAGGAAACTGACAGTATATTCAATTATTTACTATATTAAATTTTATTTTTTTAGTAAAATTATTTGCAAAGTGCTATTTATTTATTAAAGTACCACCAACAATTATATTAAAAACAAGAATAAATAAACGTCTGGATGCTATGATTATTACTCCAATTCAACAAATTTTGATATGGTGTATTAATAGAGTGTATAGAACTTGAATACATTGCTTATAATCAAATTTCTTAGGTTTAATAATAATTTATTTGCAAATAAACCATTGTCTGCATGTGACAAATGTTTTCGTCTTTAATAATTCGCCAATAATTTTCATTTAAGTAATAAAATTTAAAATGGCAATTAATTGAGTATATTGACAGTTACCTTTACCGTCAGTTTTATAGATAATATTAACATAAATATTGTATTATTTGCTGTTGGAACGAAAAAAATTGGGACTTTTCTTTTGTCGTATATTTGCCTGTAGATTATTGTTTAAATGAGAAATTTAATTAATAACGTATTTAAATTCAGTACACTTTATTAATACATAAAATAAAAAAATGCCCAAATATAGTCTTAACTATTGTAACCTAAAAATTATTTTTTATTGCTGTTAATACATTTATTTCAGAGGATACGAATAAATTTGGGGTTGGGCTCGTAGAAAAACCCAAAATTTTGCGTATTTTTAATTTATATTGGTAAAATTAGATAAAATATTTTATATACGTTATGAAAACGTGATATTGTTTGACTCACATAATTATGTTCATCAAACAATATCACTCTTTTCATAACTAATTATGTAAATAAATATTGCTTATTGATTCAAATACAACTATAACTTTTATTTGAAGCTTTTTACTTAAAATAATTAGGGAAGCTGGAAATTATGAAAGTCTGATTTTATATGTTAAAGTTCTATGTTCGGCTGTGCCGGTCACCACCCGGTATGTTAACTAATATTATTGCTAAACAATAAATTATTCACGAACTATGTTGAACATATGTTCGCCAACAATGTTCGTTTCCATGTGAACCCGGCTTTTAAATATTTAACACCAAATATTATAATTTGATTAGGTAGGGGTGTTAGAATATACATATAAATTGTATGTATACATTATACATACAGAAGAACAATATATTCAACAAGGTATAAAAAAGCAAAACCTCATAAGCGTCTCATTTATAAAACGCATTTTCTCTTGGAAAATATGATGTAACTCACCGTCTGATAACATATTTTCAACACAGCGGCCTTCGTGTAATTTTTAAATATACCCGTATTTGTATAAATTTTCATATTTTACTTTAAATATTAATATTTACTGCACAGATATATACGTCTATTCGCTCCAATGTCTCCCAAGACTCGTATGTTGTGCCAAGGCGTACCAGTCTGCCACTTTAAACAAGTTACGGTCGCCTTACGTCAACACATATTAATGTAATTAAAATAAAATGATATTTTTAATTTTTATAAAAATAATATATAAATGTATAAAGTGTTAAATATTTTTTTAAGAAAATACAAAAGTGTAAAAAAAGTATAATTCAAATTAGTTTTTATTATACAGGGTGTTAATACTAAGTCGTTACACCCGAAAATGGTAGATAGAACTCATTAAAACAAACAACTTTCAACTTATTTTTAAATTTGGTGGAAAAGAAACTGGAAGAGGATACAGAATTGCACAGCAGAACAAAATTAACAATCAACGCTATACTGGAACTGTTGGAGTGCTGTCTAAAAACTACGTATTTCCATGCTCAAACCGACTTCTTTCAACAAACCGATGGACTGCCAATGGGATCTCCACTGTCACCAGTCATCGCCAACATCTACATGGAATACTTCGAGAACACCGCTATAAGCACAGCTCTAATCAAGCCGAAGAAATGGATAAGGTACGTGGATGACACCTTCATTATCTGGAACCACAGTGATGCAGAGTTGGAAGCATTTCTCTCCCATATAAACTCTCTAAAACCGAGCATCAAATTCACCATGGAGAAAGAAGACAACAGAATACCATTTTTAGATGTTCTTGTGGAGAGAGTTAACAACACTATACAAACATCTGTTTATCGCAAGCCAACGCACACAGGACGCTATTTGAACTACAGGGAAATTGCTCGGGCAATTGAAGAAATTCCTGTGGAAATGACGGTGAAAGTCATGGAAAGCTACCGCGAGCGCCTAAATCAGTGTATCCGCTCCCAAGGACGACATTTGAGTGATGTGCTTTTCAAAACTTAAATTTAAAAATGGCATAAAATTTGCGATATGTTAATAAAAAATTTTTTTGACAAGTTGAGTGGTTTTAATTTTATAACGTTTTGAAATCGGATAGGTTTTTCTGCCCCACCCTGTATGAATCAAACCATGCCGAAACCACCAAAATTGGGGTAGCTAACACGCTACTTGACAGAGCAAAATCACACTGCAACACAGAACAAAGTTATAAATCAGAAGTCAAGGAGATCATTAACACACTACAAAGAAACGGATACGCGGAGGGGACTATCAAGAAAATAGTACAGAAGAACCAAACAACAAAGGCGAAGCAGGTAAACAAAGACGAAGTAAAGAGAAATGAGTTATACATTCCTTACATGAAGGGAGTCTCCGACAAAATTAAAAGGATTGCCAGCAAGTTCAACATATTAACCAGGTTTCAAACAACAACCACAATCAAGAACATCCTATCAACAACAAAACCAGAACGGTCACCAAAACTACAAACAGGCATCTACCAGGTGGATTGTGAATGCGGAAAAACATATATAGGAGAAACAAAACGACCGTTGGATATCAGAATTAAAGAACACAGACGACACACTGAGAGAGGAGAGACATCAAAATCCGGTATTGCAGACCACGCGTGGGAACACCATCACCGTATCCAATGGGACGGAGCAAGGATCCTCAAGAAAGAAGAGCACTGGTACAAGAGGAAATTCAAAGAAGCCGCCATAATACAGAAGAACAGTGTTCAGCCAGCCGAGTGTAGAAATCCGACCAATCTGGAGGAAACACATCACAGCAGACTCCAGCCTAGCCATCGAGACCCAGGCACCCAGGACGCCCGACCCACCCATTGGACCTGACCAGCCACCCAGGACGCCTGACTCACCCATTGGACCTGATCAACCATCCATCACTAATGTTAACCCCCACAACACCAGATATAAAGCTCGTATGTTAAGGAATTGTCAGTAGTATCAGATCACCTGATGACGACAGCAGATTTTTCGCTGTCGAAACGTTGTGAATTTTTATAAGTTTTTATATAAGTGTGTGTTATAAAATAAAGATAATGCAAGTTCAAAATAAATTCGTTTTAAATCAAAACAAACAACTTTTCTTAGATCAAATTTTTGATTTGGAGCCTCAGTTCATAGTTATTGGCGTTCTCTTGTTTTTCGAAAAATCATCATAACTCCCTTATTTTAAGGAATATTTAAAAAATACAAAAACTTTCAGCATTTGATTTCGGTTCTCTAAAACACTTATATTTACAATTATTTTCTATTTCATCAAATAACAAAATGGCGACCAATCAAAAATTTCAAAACAAGATATTTTGAAAACCACCCCTCGATTTTCGAAAATAAAATATTTTTAAAATCCTTAAACTTTCTATTACAATATTTGTCTGAAACATTTTTTTTCTATCTGGCAAAAAAAAGTTTTTATTCAAATTGAATTGCAAGATAAAATTTTAACAAACTGTAACAATCATTTAAAACAAAGTAGGCTTGCTGCCATTAAACAAGAAAAACAAGAAACAAACAAGAATAATAAAACAATAATCAATGAAACAACAAGGGTGGGACTAAATATGATTTTCAAAGTGGCCACCATTCGCAGCAACGCAAGCCCGGCAGCGTGCTTTGATGTTGGTGGAGACCTTCACAAGGACTGCCTGCTTCTCTTTTATATCTTCTGCTGCAGCCACGATTCCAGCCACTAGTTCTAATTCTGTGTTCACCGGTGTCTCGTAAACAGAGGTCTTCATCTGACCCCAAAAAAAGAAATCTAGTGCGGGCTGGCCACGCAACTGGACCTCTCCTCACAATTCACTTATTCGTGTATTTTCTATTTAACAATGCGGTGACTTCTCGCGTTGTGTGAGCCGGTGCTCTATCATGCTGAAACCAAAGTCTCAAGTCTCAGTCTTATGTTTAGTGGCAAGTCTTCAAGTAGTTCCGGCAGCACAGTATCCAAGAAAATAAAATAATTTTCACCATTCAATCGGTTTGGGAGAATGTAGGGTCCAATAACGTACACCCCTATGATTCCAGCCCATACATTTAGCGCAAAACGTTGTTGATGTGCGCGAATAAATGGTGCGTGGGGATTCTCGTCAGCCCACAAATGATTATTTTTAGAATTAAATACCCTGTCCCTTGTGAAGCAAGCTTCGTCGGTAGAAAAAAATGTTTCAGACAAATATTGTAATAGAAAGTTTAAGGATTTTAAAAATGTTTTATTTTCGAAAATCGATGGGGTGGTTTTCAAAATATCTTGTTTTGAAATTTTTGATTGGTCGCCATTTTGTTATTTGATGAAATAGAAAATAATTGTAAATACAAGTGTTTTAGAGAACCGAAAGCAAATGCTGAAAGTTTTTGTATTTTTTAAATATTCCTTAAAATAAGGGAGTTATGACGCTTTTTCGAAAAACAAGAGAACGCCAATAACTATGAACTGGGGCTTCACATTAAAAATTTGAGCTAAGAAAAGTTGTTTGTTTTAATGAGTTCTATCTACCATTTTCGGGTGTAACGACTTAGTATTAACACCCTGTATATGTACCTATACAATGTATGAATGTACCCATGGAATTTTATAAATTTAAGTATATATATATATATATATATATATATATATATATATATATATATATATATATATATATTTACATATATATTTCCCCATTTACCAATAGATCCCTTACTTAGGGGAGGCAAATATAGTCGACTTTAGGATTTCCCTTCCGATTATGCTAACAAATGCAAATCAGTGCGTATTACTAGAACATTTTTCGAGGGCCATAATTAGAGTATTTTCTTACATTGAGTTCAAATTATATTAGAGGGGGCTGTAACACAAGTTGTCCATTTTAAATAGGCCACCATTGTTATCACGAGGACTATAAGAGTTACAAAGAACGTTAAATGGACAAACTATGTATTTTTTACCTCTCGCTAAGAGAGGTATTGGATTCATGCTAAAAATCGCATATCTGCATTTTATTGAATAAGCACGTTTTAAGGTCCCTTTTCAATACAGTTTGTTATATTTTATCGCAATTAGATAATTTATTATTATTATTATTATTCCTACCTATATATTAGCTAAGAAATACACAAATACATACGAGCCCAACCCCAAATGTATTCGTACCCTCTGAAAAAAATATATTAACAGCATATTTGGGCAATTTTTTATTTTATGTATTAATAAAGTGTACTGGATTTAAATATAATATTATTACCTAAATTTATCATTTTGTTTATCATATTTTTTATTGCTGTTAATGTATTTATTTCAGAGAGTACGAATGCATTTGGGGTTGGGCTCGTACATATAAAATAAATAAATAAATGAGGATGTGGGCCTCCTGATAAAACTTAAAATTAAACATACAAAAATATACATAATTGGGAGGGGGGTCTAACAATGTGTATTCAACGACGGTGTCGAGTTGTGTAGTGTACGTCCCTATAGGGTCTTTCGCTCAACCCTCTAAACTGTTGGGCATCTGAAAGAGAAAAGTTAGCTCAGGAGGCCCCGTTGAAACTGCTCACACCCTAACCACAATGTATATAAACATGCACATGCACAAATACATAATATACATACATAAATAAGTACATAAGAAATCAAGAATATTTACGGACGAAATCGCGGCGTGTCTGTGTGTGTGTGCAGGTTTGTAAAATTAATACAAAAGCAAGTGTATGTAACTATAATTTAATAAGTTAAAACTTTAAACTAATACTTTAAAATGCAAGTAAACTAATTGTAATTAATGAAAACTGTAGATAAAAACTTTAAAACGCAAATAAACTAATTGTAATCATTTAAAACTGTAAACAAATACTTTAAATGCAAGTAAACTAACTACACTTTTTTTAAATTGCAAAAAGAAACTTTAAAATTCAAATAAACTAATTATACTACTTTAACTGCAAATTTAATTAAATAAACAATTTAGTGTATCTGTTCCAATGGCACAAGAGCGTCTCCTGTGCTACAGTTTGCCACAAAGGGTCCCAGTCGCCCTTGGAAAATAGACTCTAATCTAAAAGGGGCATACTAGAAAGAACGGCAAGGATAGGTTAGGAAAACTGAAAAAAAAAAATCATGCAGGGGGATGGTTTTCTTCACCTGAAATCGCGATTGTTCTTAAGATCTACAGCCGTGCTGATCATTGATAAATGTAGTTTCGTTTTTAAATGAAATGCCCATTTTTTAATTATTTACTACAAATTAATAAAATTTAAATTAAATAAATTGAAATATTACAATATGTGTACGTTTTTAAATAATTATACAATGTAAATCTATTAAACACTTTTGAATCTAAACTTAAAAAAAATACCTTTATTTAAAAAAATTACAACAAATTTTAGATTTAGTTTTGAACCCGAGTATTTTACATTTCTAGCCATTTATTTCACAACTAATCATGTATAGTATTAAATTAGATAATGGAGTAAACACTCCAAATAAAAACTACGCTACCCTGTCCTTAAATAACGCGAAAACCGACCCGAACCCGAAAAAGTATCGGCAAAACTTTAATCATATTTTACCCTAACTTTAAAATGTAAATAAATTTAATTTTAATTAATTAGCAAAAATAAATCGCGACTTTAACTAAAATAATTCCAACTATTGTTGCCTTCTTGTGGTTGTAGATTGGCCTTAAAGTCCTTAAAGCCTTAAACAAAGCTTTAGACAAGCCCTGCTGTTGTTCAAAGGCTTAAACCAGCCTTTACACTCCTTGGAAACTACGCTGGAACCCTGTATTGTAAACCGTACTTGTTTAAAAATATTTTTAAACAAATACAATTTTTTGGGAAAAGAAACCTACTTCTGAACGAACTATTTATTTAATCAACTCTAAAAAAAACTAAGTTTCGTCGATTTATTTACGATATTGTAACGACTTACGACGCCCGGAAAAGAAATATAGAAGAAAATATAATTATTTGAATTAAATTCAACAACATAAATCATATTTTCAGGAGAAAAATGAATTTATTTTTGTGTTATGCTGAAAAAATAGCAAAAAGCGACAGTGAAAAAAGGGTACATAATATAACGACTTACATTGATGAACACAACTCAGCGACCAGCAAGACTAATCAGCTACGCCCAACACGACTACATGGCTCAGCTACCCCCGGATGGGAAACAGCAACCCCCCATACGGATCGGTCCTCCAGAAAACTTTTTTTCATTCACTGGAACTCTGGAACACAAAAATAATTTATCTTAAAATACAAGTATTTCAATAATAAAACATCAGTATAGATAACTAATAAACAGTTAAACTATTGTTTAAACTTACCATTGTTGCTTATTTGCAACAATATATAACAATATGTCACTATTAAAATATGCAAGATACTTCAATAACATAACAAAGATGTTGTGTTTGTTGACAAGAAACATAAGACTGGAGAACCGGTAGTGGCGTGGTTATTAGATAATGACGCTATTAAATGAATAATTAAATATTAATATTAAATTAAATTTAATTACCTTCCGTCACCTTTAGGTAATCATTTTTTGACATTTTATGTTATAAATATTAAAAAATATTCTATTTTCTATTCGATTTAATAATATTATTTTCATCATATTCAACGAATTTAGACATAAAGAAATATCTTGCAACCTATTCTGCTACAGGCTGCACCATGGAAACAAAATATTCAAATATTACTGATTAACAGATATCAGTGTCAAATAAAATTTACTTATCTTTGCGAAATGATTTTACTGGAAATATAAAAATGTAAAATAATTGAATGTGGCAAAAACAAAACACGTAAGGTAATACAATGGATTATAGCCACAAGGCAATTCAGCTGATAATTATGTTGTAAATACAGAGTGTTATATTTTAATGGACCCAGCAAATATCTCGCTTATTTATTAAGTTAGTAATTTCTTTCATATAACATGATTTATACAGCAACTAAAACAATTGTAACTATTATTATTAAACGAAATAATATTTTTACGGTGTTACAATCGTTTTAGTTAATTGTTTTATTTCAAGCCATATAGTTATGGCTCACTATTCTCTTTTCGACTAGGTATATAAAAAAGTGCCCGCCATTTTACTTTTTAATAATGCAACATATGGATTATTTTACATGATTGTAAAGAAAATTTGATGTACTTTTCAAATTTGTAAAAAATATAGTGTTCCATTTGAAATTTCAAAGTTGATATTAATTACTAATAAACCGGAAGTGGGAAGTGGTATCATGAATGTACATCCGTCATCAAATAGCTTACATGTTGCTGTATAAATCATGTTATATGAAAGAAATTGCCAACTTAATAAATAAGCGAGATATTTGCTGGGTTCATTAAAATATAACACCCTGTATATGTTTTTATTTTCTACTTCTTATATTAAAAAACATACTGATCTTTTTAGGAGTAGTTCAGTTCAGTTCATTACGAAATAAAAATCAGTTCATTTCTCCCCTAAAAAGAAAGCGCCTATACAATCATTTGCAAAAAAATCTGTGTGGAATTTATATAAAATGCTTAGAAACGACGGAAGGTAATGTGCTGGCCACATATACACAGTAATTTTTTTAGAGATGTCCGATCATGGTCATCTATATCATGAATGAATTAACAAATTGGCATACATTTATCCTTCTCATTTGCACAGATTATAAACATGTGCAATAAGGATGAATATAACACGATTGTCTTTTAAAAATTCATATTGTTTCGACTAAATTGGGACATTCCATTTTAAAACGATTCTCGTTGACAATACTTTCGCTATAAATTAAGTTTATTTATTAATTCAGATATATTACCTTGATTCATAATAATAATAATAAGTTTTATTGCACCAAGAGAGTACAACAGGGGTAAGGTTCAGCTAGAGCTGTTTTTCAACCCCCTCAAGCCGTACGAATAACGTTATTTTCTGTTAGTGCCATTGACACTATCTTATTTTTTAAATATTTGGTTTTACATTTGCTAATAAACTTACCAGTTGACTTAGTTTAGAAATTTTATTATAATAAAATAAAGTAGTATCTTATGTACCCTCATGAATTTAACAAAATGAGCGGAGCTAAAATCTTAATTCATTCAATTCGTAAATGACGTTGATCAGACATCTTCAATTTTTTTTCTGTAGTTAAATAATGTTTATTCGAATGAGGAACGTGTCTCTATTATAAATAATTATAGTGGAAATAGTTTTAGAAGAATACGGAATTTATTTTCCATAAGAAGTGTGAAAATAAATTAAATTAACGATCCTGACCGACTTTAAAATTATGCCAAATTTTAAATGGAACAAAAATATCCCTGTGGTGCCTCTCCATGTCACCAATGAGTGCCTGTGGTGAATTCCAGTAAACGCCCATATGGTACGAATATTTCATTATTATCGATATGTGTACAAAGCAGATTGGCACACCCCAGCAATGGGTAATATGCTATGATAATATTTAAAAAAAACAAATGTCTTGGCTATTGTTAAAAAAAATCAAAAACATAATAAAAAATGAAAAAGCAGTTTTGTTTTTGCACAACTTTGCATTAAACAGTTTTATCTCTGTAGTGCACTCTTCACGTCAGCAATGAGTGCCTGTAAGGTGGCGCTTGGAAAGCGCCTACACGGTATGAATAGTTTTATCATCATTACTGATATCTATGTACAAACGAAGCAGATTGGCCAACCCAGCAATACAATTTATTTATTTAGAAACAAGAAAACAAATACCTTGGCTATTGGTACTAATTAACAAAAAAAAAAATTAAATTATTAATAAACCAAAAACATTAAATAATGTAAAAACAATTTTAATTCTGAACAAATTTGCACTGTATAATTTTTCCCGTAAAATGAACATCATATTAAAATAAATTATATTGTATGGATATTCGTTGACATATAAATATCAAAGAAAATTTTGCTATTCATCACAGTTCAATAAAATTCCAAAAGAAAATTTTGATTTTAGACTCACCGTTCAAATCACGTGTTTCATAAAAAAAATTGCTTGAAATATGTTGAATTCAGGTTCGGCAGGACTTCAAAAACTATATCACGGGAATAATAAAGACATAATAACAATTATTATCATATTTCTGGCAATGTTTCATCGGTTTTTCCTTTCTTGTCAGTTTTGTATATCGGAGCACGTGTCTGCATCATTGTTTATTGCCATTACGTGGCGTCTTTTCCCAGAATGCAATGCTTTGAGGAAGAAGGCTAGGATTGGCCGAAATAGATTAGGTGGGGTCACGTGGTTCAACAACAAATTTATTTGAAATATGAAAAAATGTATTTATTTCAGACGAAGGAAAATGAATTTATTTATGTGTTTTTGTAATATGCAATACACATTATGAATTTGTTGTATATTGATATGTTGTGGGGTCTCGTGGCCGTGTGTCTGAGTGTCTGGTCGCGAATCTGGGGACCCGGGTTCGATCCCGACCGACGCCAAAAATTACATCGAATTTTAATGGCACAAAATTGGCCCCTGTGGCGCACTCTCCACGCCAGCAATGAGTGCCCGTGAGGTGACGCCTGGTAAGCGCCCGCACGGTAAAAATATTCCATCATTACCGATATCTGTGTACGAAGCAGATTGGCACACCCAGCAATGGGTAATATGCCGTGATGAAATATTTATTTTATTATTTATCTGTTTTACTATATAATTTTATGGCAGACAGGATGTTTGAATACCATACCAGTTAATAATTTTTGTCTGCAAACCAATTTCAAGGACAGTTTAATAGTTACTAAATCGGTTGATAAGCCAAACCGTGTTTCATGAACTTTTTCATTATTTGCCGATGCAAAAATTATATATTTTATTTAAATACATTGATAAATAATTGAAAATTAGATATATGCAGTGGAGACGGGGTGAGTTGATGATTGCTGTAAAGGTGGTATTTTTTTTGGGTGCCAGTCTTTCGTACAGAACCCACAGACGACTGAAAGACAAACCCTTTGGAGAGGGGGTACGGGAAAAAGTGACTTCGGGGAAACCACAATCGTAACTTTTAAAATAATAATATTGTCTATATTGGCAGCAAAAAGTAATGTACAAACAGACGTATCATCGGAGTTCGAAGTTAGTGTTAAAAATATTTTCTTTTCTAATGGGATGTCCTCCCTTGTCTCCTATAAATTTGTTGTATAGTATTTTTTGGTAACTATAATAATAAAGGAAATAATGGCGGTGGTCGGTATTGGTGTTACACCCTGTATGTTATTTTTAAAAAAAAAATTGTTTCTTTACACATATATGTACATACAAACTTACCAGCACGCTATTTACTACATATTTTGTGTAGAATGAGACTGAAATTTAACAAATATTATTTATATTTGCGATGAGGTAACTTTTAAATGCTTTCATAGTTTACGCCCCGGTTTGTACTTTCCGATCTGAACTGCAGCAGAGTTAGAACAGAATGAGTTCCGTTCCATATTTCACCCCCCCCCCCCTCTCCAAAAAAAGTTTATGAACTATTGCGCATCTTAACCCAACTGTCAGGAGTGTCAGGTAAGAATAGACGGACTGTAAGAGCTAGAAAGAAGGTTAAATGGGTAAAATATGTATATTTTTCTTTTACACCCATACTTAAATTTTCAAAAATTTTGCTTAACTGCTATAAGGGTTTGAAAAATTAACTTATTCATTATTTCTTATTTAAATTATTATGAATTTTTACCTTCCGTCATCTTTAGGTAAGGAAGGTATTGTCTTTGGTCAAAAAAATCGATAGTGTACACAGGATTGACGGGTAATGTGCTGGCCACATCAGATTTTTTATTTAAGAAAATATATGTATAATAATTAATTCTACATTTTGGAAATACTTAAAAAATACAATATATGTAAACCTATTTATGTCTATTGCACAAATAATACTATTGTTTCACTTGTTTTCCTGCAACAAATACTTTCAAAACATTTCTGTCATCACCTACATTCACAAATTTTTGTAATAATTCTAATGGTGTATAGTCATCCAACAAATCAGTACCACAATTGTTTACATCCATATCTATTATCAATGCATCGAAATCTTTTCCTATTTCGAAGTTTCCTATTTTGTTTTCCAACGCCAGGGCTGATAAATAAAAAATATATAAATTAAATAATTTATTACTAGGGCTGTGGTAGTATGAACAACTGATCGAGTCGAAGATAACGATTATCGTTAAATATATATAACGATTTTCATAATAATGATTTCGTTATGATAACGTTTCGTTAAGCGAATATTTTACAGAATAGGCCTGTAAGCTCATTAAATAATTTTCGTTATTATTTTAACGATATAACGTTTTACCGATTCGTTATGTCATAACCATGCTTACAGAATAGCCCTATAAGTGTGAATAGAAAGCAGTTGACTAGCATTGTTTTATCTATCAATCGTTTATGGATTATTTTAGAGAAAAGTACTTCAAATAATAATTATAGAAAATTGTGGATACGTATGTTTTAAAACAATGCTCGCTAATCACCCTTATAGGGCTATTCTGTAAGATCGTTATGACATAACGAATCGGTAAAACGTTATATCGTCATGGTAATAACGAAAATCGTTCAATAGGCTTATTCTATAAACGATCGTTATGACATTTTTCATTGTTAAGTTATCATAACGATAATCGTTAAAGTGGTATTCTGTAAACAATAATTTAATTCTACATAACGAAAAAAAGATAACGATATCGGTATTTCTTAACGATTGGAAAAATCATTCGTTATCTAAACGTTTTGTCAATAATTCAGCATTTTTATTTATGTCAAAATAAAATTGCTATTATGTTGAACAGTGATCTCAAAAACCAGTCATATTACAGTTTTCTGCAAGGTAATATTAAAATAATTTAACAAGTTTTTATTCGTAGCGCCTAGCGCAAGCTTCCCAATTTGTCTACAGATGGTAGTAGTTGCTCTAGCATAACCTACAAAAAGAAAAAGAATGGTCCGACAGCTGACAGGTTGACAGCCAGAATCAATCTAACCTAGAAGTTTTGTGGTTATATTGAATTATTTTAGATATTTCATTTAAATTATAATTTGATTTTAGGAAATAAAGTTCTTATCTTGATCCCAACGTTATTATTTTTCAAAATATGTTACATAATACGGATACGAAGATAACGATTATCGTTAAGTAGAAATAACGATTTTCATAATAACGATTTCGTTATGGTAACGATTCGATTTTACAGAATAGGCCTGTTAATCAGTTGATCATACTACCAGCCAGTATTTTTTTTTACTAATCTAACCTTCTGCTCCTCCTAGTGTAGCTAAATAAAAAGCATCGTTACAATTCAACGGTTTAATATTCTTTTCACAATATAGATGAATTGATGTAGTTATAGCATTGCGCATGGCTTCAATAATGGAAGGAGAAGTACCACCTGCAACATCTGAGACCACCAAAATCAGTTAAAAAATTAAAACTGAAAAAAATTGTAGGCTAACCTGTTCCTAAGCCAACTGTTAAACCGCCGTCAAGTAAAGATCGTACATGACACAAACCAGACTGCAAACAAGTATTTGAATTGGGACAATGTGATATAGATGATTTTCTTTGAACTAATAATGCTATTTCTTCTTGGTCCAAGTAAACTCCATGTGCTAAAATAGTCTGAAATATTACTGCGTATTATTATTTTAATATAGTTTATATTTGTTTGATAAATATTTTTTTTATATATGATTATTGAATGAATCACTGAATAAACATGGATGTTTTCAAAAACAATACAATCTAAATATTTAAGCTAATATCTTATTAATACAATAAACTAATATTTATTTTACAATTTAATAAATTTTTAAAATACATTATTGTTGAGTATGGAAAATTTGGTTAAAATATAATATTACAGTTGCCGTCGATAATAGTTCGACTGCCATTTAAAGGATCCAAATTCATCTTCTACCTAGCAAGACATATGAGACAATACTCGTCGAATCGAATTAAAGCTGTTATTACTATTAATGACAATGTAACCCAATATCAACTGGTGGAATATTTGAATAATGAATTCAATTTTTGTAAGTTTACAACCTACATTTTAAACTAATCGAAAGAAATTTATAGAAATTTCTCACCATTTGTGTAGCTTTTATAATTTGTTTGATGAAAATGTAAACCGGTTGAACTACTATTAGCCCCGGTTCGTGTTTTTACTTCCTTGTACGTAAGTAAAGGAAGTATTGTAATCGCGAAAAATTTCGGTTTTCAGATTTCAGCGGAAATATCCATTTTGATCATCCCTGAATCCATTTTGACTAATTTCGTCGTGACGTATGTACGTATGTACGTACGTACGGACATACGTATCTCGCATAAATCAAAAACGGTAAGCCGTAGAAAGTTGAAATTTTGTATTTAGGACTGCTATAACATCTAGTTGTGCACCTCCCTTTCTGGTTATTACACAATTTCCAGAAGTGGCACTTTACATGAAGCCTATAATAGATTTTAATGAAAAACTATTTTAAAATATAATCCAAAACTTTTCAAATTTAGTATACAAGACTTTTATGTCAATCGAAATAACATAATAGATTTTGGTTAAAATAGGCTAACCGGAAGTGGTACATTACTTGAAGTTGTTAACAGTTTTTCTTGAATAAAATGATTTTATTTTGATTTTAGAAATAAATGCTTCAAATACAAGTTTTAGAGAATTAATTTCTGCGTCTAGCACATCAAGTATTAAATTAGCCCTTTGTATAAGCGAAATATGTAAATTTAAAAATTATATACTTTTTTGTTTTTGTAATAAAGCTTGCTATGGATTAGGACAAAAAAATAAAAATAAATGTTCATGTCAAATTACGTTAAATAGGTGCAATTTTATGATTCGTACAATAACAAATATTATATTTTTATTGTGAAATTAGTCATATTCATTGTTGTAATCAAATATTTCTTTGTTGTAATCCAAACTCTCTTTAAAAAGAACCGGGTTAGATTATGTTCGCTATATATCTTACCGTTTTGAAGTTAAAATTAATATTTTGTAATTTAGTTATTAAAAAAATATGTATAGTTTAATAATCGTACAAGGAAGTCGTGTGGTGTCCACATTAGATTAATTATTATATTTATTCAATTTCGTATTAATAGCAAGAGACTTTTTATCTGTCAGAATTTGTTGGCTCTGATTTTTTGTCTTACTATCATTTTAATGTTTTATAGCAGATTAGAAAATGCTAGAGAAAAATTAAATGAATAAATTTAAAACCAAGGATGGGATAACGTCAACGAATTGTTACGTTATTTCATAACGTTATAAAAAATAATTCGTTACATAACGTCACAAATAACTTAATAAAAAACAAAATAACGTTATATTACGTTACAATATCGTTAGTTTTGTTTCGTTATTATAACCTTACAATAACCATATTTTTCTCGTCTGTAATAAAAATTCTTTAAAATTTAAAATTAAAAACAATGTTAAAACACATACGCACTTATTTCATTATAAAACACGAAATAAATTATCAGGATATTATATTTTCAAACGGCAAAAATCTTTTAAAAATTATAAACTAAGATAATGTTATAATGAATCGTTATACATAACGTTATTTTGTAATTGTAGTTATTAAATAATATTAGTAAATGAAACGTTATTATAACTCCATTCCTGTTTAAAACACAATAAAATTTGCAAAAGTTATAAGTTATAATAACTAAGTTTCACAGATAAAATGGCAAACATTAGTTTATCTTTTTGTTCAAATGCCAAGGCTATTGCTATTAATACGAAATTGAATAAATTGAATAATTTATTTATAGTACTAAAATATTACATAATTTACATGATGTCATTTGATACAGAATTTTTTTAAAACTACAATCATTGTTGTCAATAAAAATGGGGGGGCAACAGTCTACAAATAATTGATTTTCCATGTTAATCGCCCATATGCATCTTGAAAAAAAAAACACCCGGTATGTATAATAAAATTGAAAGTCAAATACTTAAAAAATCCACTGGGTTTTGACAACCCTATTTCAAACAAAAAAAGTTGATTTTATTATGTATTCAGTTGCGTACCAATTATTTTTCTGTGTATAATTTTTTTTTTAAATGGAATGCACATTTCAATAGAAAAATACATTAATAATGATTACTTACTTTATTTGTTAATAAATTGGCTTCATCATATACTAGAGCATATTTTTTACCATATTGTTCAATAACTGCTTTAATTTCATCTTTATTTTCAGATATATGAGTCTAAAAATGATTTTCAAAACATTTTATTATGCAAATATATTCATATAACAAATATTACTTGTATGTGACAATCATATTTTTTAGCTATAGCTCCCAATTTTTTCATTATATCCATATCACAACTTAGAGCGAACCTTGGAGTAATTATAGGTTTCAACAAATCATTCTAAAATAATAATAATAACAATAAAAATCGTGCAAAAAGTAAAAAAAGAAAATACATTTTTTGATTGAACATGTTTTACAAACTGTTCCGTATTCTTAACACATTCTTCTTTTGTTTCTGTCAAATCTGGAGGACTAGATTTCGTCATATTTACTTTGCCTACTAAGGCCCTTTGTCCTTTTTTTAACACTGTATCACATAACACTAAAGAACTTTCTAGATGCATTGTTGCAAAATAACAAGCTGTTGTAGTTCCATGTGTAAGCGTACGTTTCTAAAATTGCAGCACTGTATGATTTTCTATACAAATTTAATAATATTTTGTAATTTATACCACCACTGTTTCGTACACTTTTCTAGCAAATTCTTTATCCTTATATTTGCCTTCTAATGGAAAAGTATATTTATCCAGCCAATCTAAAAGCTGCATGTCGTAACCCAGACCTATATTTGGGTATTGAGGTGCATGAATATGGGTATCGATTAAACCCGGTATTAAAAGTTGGGTTTTAGAAAGGTTTGTTACTTGGGCATCAGAAATATTTAGTCGACTTTTAGTACTTTCTAAATTTTGTATATCATCTAGAGCAGTTATCTAAAAAAATGTAATTATAGTAATATCCTAAATATTAGTCTATATATAAACAATAATTGAATTGATTATTTCTAAAAGGGCATTAGTCACCTTTTACTAATTTTACAGTACAGAAAAACACTGTTTATAGACTAATCTATTTCATCTAGTGTTTTTACCTCCCGCTACCCTTGGTAAGGGAGGTATAAGGATCGTGCTAAAAATCGCATATCGAGTTTTTGGTTAATTGTTTTATTTCAAGCCACAGTCATGGCTCACTATTCTCTTTTCGACTAGGTGTATAAAAAAGTGCCCGCCATTTTACTTTTTAATAATGTAACATATGGATTATTTTATAAAATTGTAAAGCATATTTGATGTACTTTTCAAAGTTGATATTAATTACTAATAAACCGGAAGTGGTATCATGAATATTCATCCGTCATCAAGTAGCTTACATGTTGCTGTATAAATCTTATATGAAAGAAATTACTAACTTAATAAATAAGCGAGATATTTGCTGGGTCCACTATAGTATCCAAATAATGTTAATATCAACAAAGTATACATTTATTTGTTACTTATTTATTATTTACTTATTTATCTATTATTTATCTATTATTTATTTTCACATAGCCACCTAAAATATTCGAATAAAAAATATTTCTCACATATATCAATTATCTTATTTATCTTGTATTTTTTGAAAAGCATTAATAAAAACTAATACATCGTTGAAAAGACAAAATGGCGGTTTATATTTTAGTAAAATAATTATGGGTTGCTATTTAAAAAATAAAAGTTGATTGTTGTATCTTATAAACCTGACTTTTAAAAAATATCTATATCTGACATCAAATAGTATGTATGTATGTATGTGTGTGTGTGTGTGTGTGTGTGTGTGTGTGTGTGTGTATCTTCTGAGCACACTAACTCAAATACTATCATTCAGAAAATTTAGAGTCGTAGATCTTAACTCAATTTGATGATTTTGTGGACTAGTGCCCTTTTAATAATATTCAATTCAATTAGTAGACAATATTTTTTTTATAATTTCATTTCAATAGTAAAACTAAGACTATTATATATACAAGTATATAATATTAATAAGCGAGTTATGGTCCCCCAAAGTTTGAAATAATATATATGACGTCACGAATATGATTCTTAATTCGATTGAGCTGGACTAACCTATTGTTTTTCAAATACAAAGATCACCTTCACTAATCATACTATATGTAGATATTTACCTTTCCATTGTCAACTATTATAAATCCTTTTTCAATTGGTTGTACTATAAATGGCTCCGTGCAATGTATAATATTTCCAGTGAATATTTGAACGGTTTTTGTCGAACACATGACTGAAATAAATTTTAACTATTATGTTAAATGTTAAATATATTACTGTATCACTGATAAAATGAATATGATATAAATATGATTTTACGTATTTTACAAAATTATCGTGGCTTATCTATGACCTCACACATTCTACAAAAAATAAAAAACAAAATAGATTATTACATTTAAGTTTGTAAAAATTATCATTTTGATTTAAAAGAGGTAAATGACACTATATTCGAAATAAAAAATGAGGTCATTGTTTTTTTAATGTTTACTATATTGCGTTTCAAAAAAATTGTTGTAATAAATAAAAATTTGCAGGTATAGTATTGGATTTTTGGCAGAGATGCGGCAAATAAAACGGACTGCTTTATTACTCCAGTTCATTGTGAAACGAAGTACAGTAAGTCTAATTTTTACCATCCGTCACCTTTAGGTAAAAAATAGTTATTTATGTATCAAGGCACTGAAGTTCTACCGTTTATTACGAATGTGAAAAATAAACCATATGAGTGATAAAAAGGATTTTTTCTACAGTCTACATAGAAAGTAAGCATTTGCGCTCTCTTTTGTCAACGCAAAATGTCACTTTGCCGCTCTAGCGCGACAAAGTAGAAAAAACGCTCGCTGTCCAAATTTCTAACCATACAATGTTGAGAAATGTCACTTGTCCACATTTTAATGGAAACGTTTAGTCAGGAACTAATGGCACTGTAGTGACACATTTACCATCTTTACAAATCAATCTGACATATAACCAGTGGTGGTCCCATAGGGTATACTCCATATACGCCGTATACTCTCAAGGATTTTCTGGACATACTGCGTATACTTTCAAAGAATTTATGAAAACTTGTTAAAAAAATAATCAGAGGCACGAAATGGGAAATAAAAATATGTGCAACATAAAGAATGCTTGATTACACGTTGAAAAGTGTTGGATAGATATAATATAAATAATATTTAAATAAAAATATTTAAGTTCATTTGTTTTCTATTTTCTTCGATATCCATGCGCCTCAAAACAAACCCATATCCAACCCCCCCCCCCCACGTAACCTTAGAAAAAGTAAAGAATATAGTAGCTAATCGGTGGTATACCCTCAAAAAAAATCATGGGACCATCACTGCATATAACTGCTCTGTCGATATATTACATAGCCAAAAAAATGCCGGACTATTGTGAAAATAAAATAGGGCATTCATTTACAAAAACGAAAGTATAAAATGTTTAGATTAAATTGAAGCAATAGGTCAAGAAGAATGGGAAATAACGATAAATTAAAATTAAATATAAAAGACGTTTTTTCTTTATATTAATCCTTATTAATTGAGTACTAGTGTAAGTACAAAGTGTACATTTTATTATTTTTTGTTATGGTGGAGGACCCCACTGTGGCGACTATAAAAAAAATCTTATGTGTGTTTCGATCGCAAATGGAAATTGTCGATTTCGAGAGAATGCCGCGCGACCTCTCAATCGACAATGTCCTATTTTGCGCTCTTAATACACAAATAGCTATTCAGTACCGAGATGCACATTTCAAATTTGTAAAAAAATATAGTATGTTCCATTTGAAATTTCAATGTTAATATTAATTACTAATAAACCGGAAGTGATATCATGAATGTACATCCGTCATCAAGTAGCTGTATATTGAAAACATGTACAATAAAAATAATAATAAGGTTGGCAACACTACGTTTGCATGAAATCGTCGTATAATGGATCATTTTAGTGCCGATTTTTTAACTTTTACTGACGATTTTAGTGTACTTTAGTAACAATTTCAAATAAAGGTATTGTTTTTGGTAAAAAAATCGATAGTAAGTTTTTAGTGAATCAGCATGTTTTGGGGTCCCTAGAATACGAATTTACTCTTTTTACGATGATGTCTGTATGTGGTTATGTGTGTGTGATGATATTTCAAAAACGATAAATCCAACTTCAGTTCTAAAAATTATAATTCTTTCGTATTCCTTTTATCCATATGAAGAGTTGATTAGATTTTGGTTACAATTGGTCAACCGGTAGTACCTTTATTTGGAGTTTTTCTTGAAAAAACGCAGTTAAATATCATTTTTCGATATTTTGTGTTATAAATATTAAAGAATATTTTATTCTATATACGGTTTGATTACATGTTTTATTTATATTCAATAGATATAGAGTTAAAAAATTATAAAATTATTATATTGAATGAATCAGCCAACTATGTTATAACCTTGGAAACTGTTTATATATTCCGATAATTCTAATTAACACATATTAGTGTCAAGTGCAATTTACATAGGTTGTTAATAAAATTTTACAGGAAATATAAAATCTTTGTGTGCGGCCACATCAAATTTTTAAATAATACAATAAAACTGAAAATTTGATTTCTGTGAAATATCAAATAAAATTAAAAGAAAATAATAAATTTGCAAAAACGGTGACTCAGTTTCCATTAATGTGTTTTTTATATATATATACTGTTATTTTCTACGACGTAAATCATTACTAATTTTAGATAAGGCGAAAACAATAAAAATTCATTAAAAGTGATATTTAATCTTTTTAATTACACACGTATACTATTCAAATAATTTTAAAATACCATTGTTAAGAAAATAATTGTTCAAAAAACATGGGTCCTAAAATTATGTTTTTGTTAATATTTTGTTTTTCGGTAAGAAAACAATAAAACTATGTATGTATATATAAAATAACTTTTAAATGTTTTTTTTTTCCTATAGATAGAAAACAACTTTGCACAATTTATACCTGATCCATTTAGTAAGTAACGATTGTTAAATAATATTTTTTTTGCACTTATTATTAGTTAACTCGTATTTATAAATATATGTAGGTACATATATTTTATCGTATGTACTTATATGCACGTGCAATATGTTTTGTTTTTAAATTTAAAAAGCACTTTGTTTTCTAGTTTGTGATTAAATATATGCACAACTATAATACAGTTTTTCAGTAATTTATGATTTTTTTTACAGGCTGATACTGAAAAACGGGCCACTCAAAATAACTTTTTTATTTATAAATATTTTTTTTATTTTTTTGTTATATTTATAAATCAGGGTTAGGGTTTCACAAATCATTGTACTTGGCATAATGGTAGCAGTTCCGGTTAAACCAAAAGAGAGATTAACTTTCATATTTCCAAAGGGACACCCTATATATTTTTATATAATTCAACTATATGCTTGAGAAAATAAATTGCAAAAACGTAGGAGAAAATTATAAATAATTAACCAACTAAGCAGGCAAGCTGTGAAAACAGTTGCGATAATATTAAATATTTAAGTCAATTATTTAAGTATTTATTTATTTTTATAAAATTCTATATTTTGTTACAAAAAATGATCTATTTGTTAACACAGCCTGTTTGTATGGCTCACCAGGTTAATTATATACAATTTTCTTTTCCGTTTTTGTAATTTATTTCTTCAATAAAAATTCACTTCACGTATATCGTTGAATTCGTAATTTTAAGTAAATTACAAATATATAAAAATATATAGGGTGCCCCATTTGAAATATTAAAGTTAATGTCACTGCCGGTAAAAACCGGAAGCGCTATCATCATGCCAAGTACCATGATTTGTGAGCCCCTAAGCCTAGTTTACAAAAATATTAAGAAAATTAAAAAATATTTATAAATAAAAAAGTTATTTTGAGTGACCCGTTTTTCAGTGTCAGCCTGTATTTTATTCTTTATAAAAATAATAAACAAATTCTTAATGTTTGTTCATACAATGACCTGTTTTGTTTGTTGGTTATTTTAAAAAAAAAATTCTTTAATAGGTCCAAACTTTGGACAACAATTGCAGGCACAAATACAAGCACAAATGGACAAACAAATGGCACCGATTAGACAAATGGAGAGAAAATTAAGAATTGGAACAGGCATGACTAGAGGTATAGGTGGAATTACTGTCGCACTATATGGAGGTAAGCATGGAATATACATAGGCATAAGTACCTACTGAATCTTTGAAAATTTAGAGAACCAAGATAAAATAAAACGTGTTATTTTATTTTGGAATCAAACTTGTTTATTTAACCTTAAAAGCGGGCGCAATTTGGCTTTTATTTCCCGAGGGCTTCTAAAGTTTCCAGGCAACAGCTATTCAAACATATCAAAATCGTGATTTATGGATAAATGTCAGACAACAGAACAAATTCCATAAATTACATTTTCTGAACAATGCCGCTCGCAAAACTTTCGTATGCTTCCTAGTACACGTCTTTTTGCAGCCTTGTGCAGCCTCAAATTCAGTCGATATAAAAATAAAAGTAGATAGATGTATCTTGCAAACCTGATTATAAAAATATCTATATCTGCCATTCAATAGTACATTTAAAATAATAAAACTTTTATATAACCTATTTTTTCTATTACCTACTTATAATAAAAAAAAATAAAGGGGTCTCGTAGCCGTATGCCTATGATGAGTGTCTGGTCGCGGTTTGATCGCGACCGATGACAAAAATTATTCCGAATTTTAATGGAACCAAATTGACCTCTGTGTTTCACCCTTCACAACAGCCATGAGTGCCCGTGAAGGGACGCCTGATAAGCGCCCGCACGGTACAAATATTTCGTAATTATCGATATCTGTGTACAAAGCAGACTGGCGCACCCGTAATGAGTAATATGCCGTGCGATAATGATATATTTATTATTTATTTATTTTAAAAAGTTAAAGGAGGGGGGGGGCGTCTTCCCAGACTCACTCTGTATGTATAAATATACCTATTGAATCCTTGAATTTCGTGAACCAAAATAAAATAAAACATTGGACAAGATTATAGCACTCGGGTTATTTAAAGTTCTAATTGCCCTGAATACATAAATAACTATATACCACAGGTATAAACAAGATTGTGGCACTCGGGAAATTAAATATTCCCTCATACTTAACAAATAAATAACTATTATTATTACTATTTATTGTCAATGTACCCTTTTTAATGTGAAAAAAAATAATTAAAAATAATAATAATTTATTTTTTAAGGGAAACACAGATTAATATTCATAGACGGAGACTGTTATTCTTGTCCCGGAGACATCCGACACAATGGTGACAAAACTTGGGTATTCTGCTCTAAACCATTATCAAGTGGATTAACAAAGGAGCAAAAGCTATGTGGTCTTCAAACCTTTTCTAGCATTAACGACATGTTTTGCGTCGGTGAGAGTGTTTCTTTCAATTGTAACAATGACGTTTGCCATTGCAGTGGTGGCATAAAATATTCCCTACGTGATATGAAAGACAGATGCGGCAATACTTTCGGAACAAATAAATATGTAACATATTCTTATTATCCGAATAGGGCAAGTAATCAACATATTGAAGTACCGAATGAGTTGTGTGAAGAAGGTGGAAAGAACGTATGTACTTGGAAAACGCATCATAATAACATAGGGAATATTTGATACGATTATGTATTTGGGTTTTTATATTAATAATACAAATTATTTGTAAGAATGGGAAAAAATATTTTTTAGTTTAATTTAATATGGCGTTATGGACGTCAAGAAATGTCCTACTACGAAACAAAACAAAAAATAACCTACTGTTTTCTATGACGCGAAACATCTTAATCATAACTTGAATAAGTTGAGTTTTGATTATCATAAATTCGGCGTGAAACTAACAACCACTAACAACTAATAAGTCAGTTTGATATTTTTAAAAAAGTATTTTAAATGAAAGTTTATACGATATTTTCCATAAGAATAATGAAAAAATAATAATTAATTTCCAGGAGTGTATTTAGTTTATTGACAAATTTATGGCTTGCCATTACGATCCGGTAGACACAAACATAGCCGTTCAAAAACATAAGACACATACACTCGTTATAAAGGAACAAAAAATAAAAATAAATGCAAATTTCATTTCCCAATACCCGTTATGACAATAACCATGATTTTGGAACCATTAGTTAACTGGACAGAATTCAAAATTACGTGAAACATTCAAAAATATTAGTAATTTAATGTGTAAGCTATTGAAAAAGCACAAATGCCATTTCTTGACTAAATATATACTTTCCGCTGTTCTACACAACCATATATTTACCAGTATGTGTGTCTTTTCATCACAAAACAACACGTTTAGGATTTAAATGGCACTACCGACCTTAACTTAATTTGAAGATTTTTGGACTAGTGCCCTTCTGATAATAATCAATTCAAATATTATTTAGTACAATTATCTATAACTTGCCGTTATGCAGGTCACGGAATTTTCTCCGGCGAAACAAGAAAATTTAACGTACTATTTTCTATGGCGCTAAACATCTTAATCACAACTTGGCAAGCTGTAGCTTTGATTATGATGAACTCGGCGTGAAGTTAGCAACAACTAACAGCTTGTAAGTCAGTTTCACATTTTTAAAAAAAGTATTTTAATTGACATTTTATGTAGTATTTTTCATAGTAATAATTTTTTTTTTTATTATTTTCTTAAATAATTAAATAAAAAAACTGACGCCAGAAATAGTCATCAAAAACAAAACGATTCCCCACTCCTTTGACCTCAAATTACAAACAGCACGTCATACATATAGTCATGAAAATGAACTATAAACATCATAATTATAACAAGGCAGCAACTGTATCTACTTGCTTTTTACATTGAATGCCAATGTGTCATTATATGTGCTGCTCTGTTGAAATGAAAACAAGCATTAATGGATTTCCTGTCGACTCTGTATAGTAAAATTATCTTACTGTTCATTCCTATATAAGAAATTATTTCAAACAAAAATAGCATTTATGTTAAAGAAACAGTAAGATTATTTTACTGTACAGAGAAGGCAGTGAATCCATTCAATGCATGTCTTCATTACAACAGAGCGGCACAAATAATGGCACATTGGTATTCAGTGTAAAAACAACCAGTGTCAATAGCTCTATTATATGAATTGTATTACAAATTACAAAACATTTAATTAGAAATGTATGAATTTTAGTTTTAAGAGATTTAATTCCAATAATAAAATTATTTGAATACTGTACTCTTTTATTATATCCTATCACAGATCATATTATTATATATATTATATTCAGCTATAAAATAAAAAAAAAATAACAAATTTGCAAAAACTGTGATTAAATTTTCATTATTGTTTACTCCAAATATTGTTATTTTCTAAGACATAAATCATTATTAATATTAATTAATCAAGGCATGTCAAAAACAAAAATATTAAAAATTATTAAAAGTAATATTTTTTAATTACTCGTATACTTTTCAAATAATTTTACAAGTATACCATTGTTAAAAAAGTAATTGGTCAAAAAACATGGGTCCTAAAATTATGATTTTCTTAATACTTTATATTTCGGTAAGAAATATATTAAATCTATTTATAAAATAACTTTTGCCTGCTTTCTTTTTTTTTAGATAGAAATCAATTTTGCAAAAAGAGTACATGATCCGACTAATCTACCTAATATACCTAGTAAGTAATGATTTTTAAATAATAATTTTAATTTAATATTATCTGATGTCCAATTCAAAAAATAGTATTGCACATCCTTCAGCATTTAATAAAAATGTAATATTTTATTTATTCACCATTGTATTTTTAATAATATAACATATGACTGTTTTTATACTGTTGCGTTGCAAATTTCATGTACTTTTCAAATTTGAATATATATATATATATATATATATATATATATATATATATATATATATATATATATATATGTTGTAAAATGTTGAAAACCACCCAGAAAGATGCACACAAGAACAAGATACACAGGAAACACAACACAGAATTAAGAACAAGAACGTACAAAATTATTTATTTAAACTGAACACAGAACGAAAGCTACAACGAAAACTGAACTGACAAGATGTACACAATAACAAACAATTTATTTTATTTATGACATGTTTTTATATTTACTGTTTTAAAGCAAACTATGATTTGAATTACTTTAAACAAACTTGATCCAATTACATATTTACAACAATATATATATATATATATATATATATATATATATATATATATATATATAATATAGATTATTCCATATGAACTTATAAAGTTACATACCATTGCGTAAAAATGGAACACCCTGTAGAAAACTTTTACTTTTTATTTTAATTAAGATAATATATTTTTTATTTGCTCATTCATTGAAAAATTTAATTCTAAATTCAGTGATATAATATTTTTTTTAACCCGTACATAACGATTTTTTTTGAGAAAAATGCGTATAAAGTTTTATATTAATTTGATTAAAATATTAATGCCCGGTTGCAGAAACGTTCATCAACGCTTTGTTTAATTAACGGACCATCAAAGTGAACAAATTCGAATCAGTTCCCTGGTTCTTACGTAAAAAATCATGTTGCATTTATTCGTTTTTATGATCCGTTAATTAAACAAAGCGTTAATGAACGTTTCTGTAACCGGGCAAAAGAGTGTCATGAAGGGAAAATTAATAAGTGTTAATTTTTTTTTTAGATGTAATTAGAATGCCATGAAAGAATTATGTAATGTAATTTATATAAAATAATTACATGTCATCGATAAGCAAAATTATTTTTATCTAATTCCGTTGTAAAAAGTTGAATTTTACCTAACTTTATGACGTTATGAAATGCCACTTTTTACATAATTGATACGAAATGATTTTTTTTTAAATCTTTACACAACTGAGTTGCGAAAAGAATATGACACAACTGATAAACTAATAATTAAACAAAACAAGAATATATCAATAATTATTTCTTTAATATCAATTTATGAATTATTGAGTCACACTTAATAGAGTATTCTCTCATTTATTTTTCTTAAAGAACTGATATTATCTAAGAGTACCTGCGAAATCCCAATTTAAAAATTCCTTTTAATAAGCGAGATATTAATTTTTAAAATTAGATTTTTTGTGTCACGTAATAGTGACGTACTACTTGTGCAGTACCAGCGATGTGCAATCAGTGGTTCATGGGTTTTCGAGAAGGTGTTTAGTAAGTATTGAAAAAGGTTGGAAATAAAATATATTTAATTGTAAACATATATACTATTACTAAAAACTAAAGACAATTATAAGAAAACATTTCTATGTAATTGATTACATAATTTTTCCTGTATTACAAAAACATTTTGACATTCTCAAACTATATTGGCGACACTGGACAACATAATTTTATTGCTTTCTCATATAACAATGTGCACTCATATAAACAGCAATTAATTATTAATTTCCCATGTTAAACACCTAGGTAACGGATTTTAAACGCCATCTGTAAGTCGATTTAGATATACAAATACATATTTGTACGTAGTATTTAACAAATTTATAATGTGGGAATGTCTTCAACGCCCGAAATTCAAAACCAGCAGATTCAAGGCCAGAATATGCATGCATAGAGTCATTCAAATCCCGAATATTCAAAAACAGAATCGCGCATCGCCAGAAAGCGCTGCGCCCGAATCAGTCAAAAACCGATTATGTGGGCGTGGCCAAACGGAGGTCACTTTAGATTAGGTTTGGGTGGGATTGGTCAAGTTAAATACGCTTTCGTGTAATGCGCGATTCTGTTTTTGAATATTCGGGATTTGAATGATTCTGTGCCTGCATTTCTCGTTTTGAATATTCTGGCTTTGAGTGTTCTGGTTTTGAATAATCGGGCGTTGAGTATGAACCCTTATAATATTACACACATTAATAACAAGTTGATATATAGTTCATTATTTTATCACAGATGGCATATCGCTTACAGCTGTACACGAATACTCCCGAACGGTCTGAAGTAGACCCGAGCATGTGCGTAAAGATGTGACCTCGTATCACATTTGAACATTGAGTAGGGATTTCAATTGGTCTCTCACTGGTAATATAATTATTATGTCAGCAAAATTTAAATGCTTTATATCTTTTGCAACAATTAATTTATAATGTTTTTTTTTTGTTTTTTCCCTTTGGTTTATCCATCAACTTTAATATATTAAATAGTTTTTTAATATTAGTGATCATGAGGGAAATCTATATCAGTTTCAGAACAAATTCAGATCTTATTTTCAATGATATAACGCATGACAGTAACATAAGCATTAAATTAAAAAAAAAATGTATTGAAATCTAAATCAAATTACGAATTCAACGATATGATTGAAGTGCATTTTTATTAAATAAATAATTTGAAAATATGTAGGAAAAAATTATGAATAATTAATCCGGTACTGGTAAGCCGTGATATCAAGATAGGCTGTGAAAACAATACAGACAATATTGAATAAAATTTAAGTAAATTGTTTAAATAGTAAATTATTTTTGTAAGATTCCATATTTTGTTACAAAAAAAAAATCTGTTGTGGCCAGCACAATACCTCTCGCCACTTACTTTTTTGGTTACATAAGTATATAACAGTCATGTTACATTGTTGGCCTTAACAAGCAGATGTGGGGGCCCGTTTCAGAATGATAATTAGTAATTACGTACATGGATATCACTTGTCAATTTTTCATTCAAAACTTCAAGATTTTCTAAATACACGTAGTTAATTTGTCACCATGAGTGTGGAATTTACTTGTCGAGGAAAATAAACCACATGGAATTGGAAAATTACTAAATTTAGAATGAGAAATTATGATACTTGACATCTATATACATAATTACTAGCTATCATTCTGTCATGGGCCCCCATATCTGCTAGTCAGGGCCAACAAAATCACATGACTGCTCGCGCCCTATTGTATTTAACATTTCTTGTATACTACACTCTACACCAAAAATTCTACTTACATATATCTATTTCTTATATTTAGATTGATTAATTTTAAATTCATTTTATGAAGAAATTTTGTCCTCTTCTAATTCTTCGAAATGTTTCCAATTCATTGCCAGGATTGACAGTATTTTTGAAGGATATATATTATGTATTTATTAATACATTAAGAAATAATATAATGCATGTACTTCAGTAATGTCTCCGTATTTCTGACACTGACATTTATCTGTCAGTTACAAACAATTTAAATTTGCAACTATTTTCCATGGCATTCTTTCGGCTGTAAAATTTATTATAACAGATTATTTTATATATTATATTTCTTTTATCTCTAAATCTATAGAATATATAATAAAACATTTAAATGTATCAGATAAAGAATTTAATTTTCTTTAATATTACCAAGAAAAATTTTCAAAAAATATTATTTAGAAGATTTTTTTTCAAGAATCTTCTACTTCCGGTTGTCCAATTGTTACCAAAACCTTTTCAGATCTTCCCATGAATGTCCGATTGGGAAATACGTAGTTAAACAAATTTAAAGTCTTATAGTTTTTGAGTAATCGTCCTTCCAACATCCTACATTCATACACACACACACACACACACACACACACACACACACACACACACACATACATCCACACACACACACACACACACACACACACACACACACACACACACAGACATCATCGTAAAAATGTTAAAATCGGATTGTAGGGACCTTAAAACGTGCTTATTTCATAAAATCTGGACATGCGATTTTTAGCATGAATGCAATACCTCTCTTAGCGAGAGGTAAAAATTGATCAATTTGTTATCACAGCCTACCTCTAAGTTTTTGTAATTTATTTCTCCAATAACAATGCATTTCAATCAAATCGTGAGATTTGCATTTGAATTCCAAATATATAAAAATATATAGTGTCCTATTTGAAATATGAAAATTCATGTCACTTCCGTTTAAAATGCAAAAAAAGCCTACCATCATGCTAAATCCATAATTTGTGGGCACGTAAGCCTATAATTTACAAATATGTAAAAAAAAATTAAAAAATAATTATAACTAAAAAAGTTATTTTGAGTGACCCGTTTTTCAGAGCCATCCGTTGAAGAAAAAGATGAAGAACAAATGGGGAGTAATAATAAAAATGAAAAAAATGCAGTAAAGAAGATTAACGATTATGATTTTGAAGGTACTGAAAATATATGTATAATCTGTTTTTCATGAATACAACTTTGTTAAATAAACTCTCCTTCAAAAAAAAAAAAAAAAATGAAGGAAATACAGAAACTACGATTACACTTAGAGGCACAGGAAATATATATATATAGTATATATATATATATATATATATATATATATATATATATATATATATATATATATATATAACAAATATATACTTAAACGTATGATCCATAAGTTTTGGTACAAATTTCAAAAAAATATTTTGTAAAAAGTACATTTACTTAAAGTTTTGTAATACTTAATAATTAACTGTTTCATAAGCAACATAATTATGAACTTAAATTAATCAAATAAGACTGTGTTCTTCCACACGGTTCAACCTATTTTGTTTGTTTATTTTTTTTAAATAACCTATTTTTTTCTTTTATAGGTCCAGAATTTGAGGACGATTGGTCGTCAACACTATTTATGAAAGAAGGAATGAAAATAGGTAAAGGTGGAATTACTGTCGCACAATTTGGAGGTAATATATCAATAAATAAACCACACTATGAAAGCATGGAATATACATAGGCATAAGTACCTACTGAATCTTTGAAAATTTAGAGAACCCAGATAAAATGAAACGTTTTATTTTATTTTGAAATGGGGTCATTTCACATTTTCTAATTTATTTTTTTCTTGGAAGAATAGGTCAAATTAAATATGTAGGTGTATGTTTTACACTTTACAAGTCTTTAGAATCAGAGATATGATTTTTTTAAAGTTGTCTTTAATTTCATATATTTGAACGCTGACGTCACGGCTTGTCGGATGCGGCAGCAGCTCTCTACCGGTTGTGTTTGGAACTATGATTGTTTGAGTTATCACTTGTCAGTTTGATTTTGTGACAGCAACATATTGTTAACGAAAAACATATTTCATACAACTTTTGGTATTTATTTTAATAAATGTTTTATTTACATACCTTTACTCTGAGTAACAAGCCGTGACGTTACGAATTTTACAGCCGCGAAAGTTTATTAGCAAATTTATGAATGAAAAGTCGCATATTTCATGTTATTTTATATTAGGTACTATATTTATTAAATGAGACGGATTTCACGATTTTATAAAAAAAACAAAGATTTTTCTTTTTGAAATGACCCCATTATAAACTTGTTTATTCACCCTTAAAAGAGGGCTCAATTTGACTTTTATTTGCACGAGGGCCTATAAAGTTGTTAGGGAACATCTATTCAAACAATGACACTCGCAAAACTTTCGTATGCTTCTTCGTGCACGTCTATTGACTTCTGTAGAATTAAATTGCCACGTGCAGCCTCAAATTCAGCGGATATTTCTTTGGAATAATCAATATGTCATTTACATTTGACACTAAATTAAAATTGTTTATAACACACGACATAGCAACACCAACAAATTGCGTAGAAACCACAGCATAATTAAAATTTACAACTTTCAATGAATATACAGTCTAGGAATACGCCCCCTCACCCCCCCCCCTTTAACTTTTTTTATTATAAGGAATAGAAAAAATCTGATGTGGCCAGCACAATACCTTCCGTCAATCCTGTGTATTATGTACAAATTCCATTCATAAAATGTCTTGCAAAAGATTATAAATTTCCGGTAATATTATTTCATGCAAATGACACTTGACACTAACATTTTCTTCTTCTTTAGCTTTTCCCATTCGTTAGGGGTCGCTAATTTTTATTTTTTTCTTCCATTCATTTCCATTTTGCGGGTCCATCCTCATGTCAAAATTTTTCATTCAAAATTTATTTTTTTGGTATTTTATGATTCCTTTTCTCGGCAACTGAATTCCACACCCCTGATAATAAATATACCACATGAAATAAGAAAATCATGAAATTTTGAATGAAAAATTACGACATTTGTCAGTTATGGACGTAATTCATAGCTGTCATTTTGACACGGGTCCACATATATGCTTGCCAAAGTCTGCAAAGTCACGTCACTGCACTCGCCCTACACATAATTTTTTTTGCAAAATATCCTATATTTCCAGTTAAATTATTTCATAAACAAACTATTCGCATTGCACTTGACACTAACATCTTCTTCTTTAGTTTTTCCCATTCGTTAGGGGGTCGCTATTTTTTATTTTCTTCTTCCACTAATTTTTGTTTTATTTGTCGTCCTCATTCGGTTCCTTTTCTCTCCTTTCATATTATATTTGGTCTTCCTATGTTTCTTCCAACTTATGTTATAAGCAATTCATTCTTCCAATATACTCATCTCTCCTCATGACATGTTCAAACCAATGTAATCGTCTCTCTTTATGGTGGCTTCCCACGGCTTGTGATTTCACGGGCCGCGCCGCGCCGCGCCGATTTGTGCGGGCGAGCACGCGCCGCAGGCGAGCCCGCGCCGAACAATTCCCATGTCGCGTGTGGACCCGAGGCATGATGCTTAGTTTGGTTTGAAGAACTATTCCAAAATGTCGCGAGAAGAAAGCATTGCTGTTGCTGCAGCCGCTTTTGTATTATTCAGTGGACACCATTTACTGAACAAAGAAAAAAAGAAGAAAATACGCTGGTGGATGTCGTCATTCATTCGTTTTCATATAAAGTCAAAAACTCAAAAATAGCCTCGTTCGACCACTGCATATTGACGTTTGACAACACGAAGGTACGAATGAAATGTAATGAACAAGAAATGACACGCTCACCAGCAACAATCCGCGCCATCACGGGCCGCCACGCGCGCGCTCGCGTCGCGCCGGTTCGCGCCTTTGAAATTACCGACTTCCAGCGGATCGGGCGCGCCCGCACAGGTCAGGCCGCGCCGCCACGGATGGTACCCTTCCCACGGCGTGTTGGTGCGAGCTGGCCCGACGCGGCCCGCAATATAACGGGCCGTGGGAAGGGAGCTTTATATCTTTCTAGAAACGCCCAACACTAGAGTTATTTCCCTTATTCTTTCAACATTTTATTGATATTGACATCTGTCAATTTGAATTACCTGAATATATTAGCAGTTTCCATGGTTAAGTTAGCACAGCTGGCTGATATATGAAATTTTATAATTATTACAATCTTTATAATTCTTTAACTCTATATCTGTTGAATATGAAATATAAAATGCAATCAAATCGTATAGAGAATAATATATTCTTTAAGTTATAATAAAATTTAACTGATTTTTTCAAGAAAAACTGTTAAAATCTTCAAACGAGGATACTTCCGGTTGACCAATTATAACCAAAATCTAATCAAGTCTGCATATGGTTGTACGGAAGAGGAATATGCAAGAATTGTAATTTTTGGAATTCTAGTATTGGAGATATCGTACATGAAACTGCGGTCACATACACACACACACACACACATACACACATACACACACACACACACGCACATACGAACACACACACACACACATACAGACATCATCGTAAAAATAGTAAAATCGTATTGTAAAGACCCTAAAACGTGCTTATTCAATGAAAACTCACCACCGAATTTTTTGACCAAAGACAATACCTTCCTTACCTAGAGGTGACGGAAGGTAAAAATGGCTCATATAAAAGTTTTATTATTTTAAATATACTACTTGCCGGTAGATGTAAGTATTTTTCATAAAGCCAGGTTTACAAGATACGACTATCAACTTTTATTTTTTAAATAGCAACCTATATTTATTTTACTAAAATATAAACCGCCATTTTTTCTCTTTTCAACGATGTATTAGTTTTATTAAGGTATTTGAAAAAATTAGAGAAATACGATAATTGAGAAATATGGAAAATAATTTTTATTCAATTATAGGTGGCTATGTGAAAATAAACCAAATGTAACAATGTTAAACAGTTACATTAATATCAACAAAGTATTCATCTGTTTGTTATTTATTTATTATTACTTACTTATAATTTACTTATTTATTTGTTTATTTGTTATTAATTTTCACATAGCCACTTAATATTTGAATAAAAATTATTTCTCAATTATCTAATTTTTCTCGAATTTGAAAAGACAAAAAAATGGCAGTTTATAGCTTAGGATAATAATTACAGGTTGCTATTTAAAAAATAAAAGTAGATAGATGTATCTTGTAAACCTGACTTTATAAAAATATCTATATCTGCCATCCAATATGTAATAATAAAACTTTTATATGAGCTATTTTTTTCTATTACTTATAAAAAAAAAAGTTAAAGGAGTCTCGTGGCCGTGTGCCTGAGTGTCTGGTCGCGAATCTGAGGGCCCGGTTCGACCCCAACCGATGCCTAAAATTACTTCAAATTTTAATGGAACAAAATTGACCCATGTGGTGCACCCTCCACGACAGCCTGATAAGCGCCCGCACGGTACAAATATTTCATAATTACCGATATCTGTTTACAAAGCAGACTGGCGCACTCGTAATGAGTAATGAGTAATGTGCAGTGATGTTATATTTATTATATTCTTCCCAGACTCACCCTGTATATACAAATATATCTATTAAATCCTTGAATTTCGAGAACCAAAATAAAACATTGGACATAATCAAGATTTTAGCACTCGGATAAATTAAAGGTCTCTGCTACGCGTCGAGCTTTAAACATTCCCGTGCGCTACAATCTTTTAATACATAAATAACTGCTATGTCCCACAGGTATAATCGAGATTATAGTACTCGGGAAATTAAATATTCACTCATACTATAATCTTTAACAAATAAATATTATTATTATTATTTATCGTCAATATACCCTTTTTAATGTGCAAATAAATAAAAAATAATATTTTTTTTCTTTAGGAAAAAACAGAGTAATATTCAAAGACGGATACCTATATTCTTGTCCCGGAGACATCCGTCACAATACAGACAAAACTTCGGTATTCTGCTCTAAACCATTATCAAGTGAATTAACAAAGGAGGAAAAGCTATGTGGTATTCTTAAATATAATACCTTTAACGACATAATTTGCATGGGTGAGAACGGTTCTTCTGGCACTTGTAACAAAAACGGTTGCTATTGCATAAGTGGCATAGAATATACCCTACTTAATATAAAAGTTATATGCGGCAATACTTTCGGAACAGATAAATATGTAACATATTCTTATTATCCGAATAGGGCAAGTAATGAACATATTGAAGTACCGAATAGGAATTGTGAAGAAGGTGGAAAGAACGTATGTACTTGGAGAACAAATAGGATCTCCTACTAAGTAATAGGGAATATTTGATACGATTATGTATGTGGGTTTTTATATTATTAATAATACAAATTACTTGTAATAGGAAAAAATATTTTTTAGTTTAATTATCTTTAATATGTCGTTATGGACGTCAAGGAATTTCCTACGACGAAACAAATAAAAAAAATAATCCACTGTTTTCTATGACGCGAAACATCTTAATCATACCTTGGCAAGTTGAGTTTTGATTATCATAAATTCGGCGTGAAACTAGCAACCACTAACAACTAATACGTCAGTTTCACATTTTTAAAAAAGTATTTTAAATGAAAGTTTATACGATATTTTCCATAGGAATAATAATAAATCATTTGTTATAAAGGAACAAAAAATAAAAATAAATGCAAATTTAATTTCCCAATACCCGTTATGACAATAACCATGATTTTGGAACCATTAGTTGACTGGACAGAATTCAAAATTAAGTGAAACATTCAAAAATATTAGTATAATTTAATGTGTAAGTAGTGACTTCCCCAACTGTTATTGAAATGGCACCTAACCTTAAATGTGTTTGCTATTGAAAAAGCACAAATGCCATTTCTTGACTAAATGTATACTTTCCGCTGTTCTATACAACTATATATTTATCAGTAGGTAGATGTGTCTTTTCATCACAAAACACGTGTTTAGGGTTTTAAATGGCAGTACCGACCTTAACTCATTTGACGATTTTGTGGACTAGTGCCCTTTTGATAATAATCAATCCAAATATTATTTACGAAAATTATCTTGTCGTTATGGAGGTCACCGAATTTTCTCCGGCGAAACAAGAAAATTTAACGTACTATTTTCTATGGCGCGAAACATCTTAATAACAACTTGGCAAGCTGTAGCTTTGATTATAATGAACTCGGCGTGAAATTAGCAACAACTAGCAGCTTGTAAGTCAGTTTCACATTTTTAAAAAAAGTATTTTAACTGAAATTTTATGTAATATTTTTCATAGTAATAAAAATAATAATTTGTTATTTTCGTAAATAATTAAATAAAAAAAAAATCCGCCAGAAATAATCATCAAAAACAACACAATCCCTCGCTTCTGTGACGTCACGTACAGCATGGCATTCATATAGTTATAAAAATTGACTATAAATATTGGAATTATTACAAGACGGCACATAACTAACACTGCTTGCTTTTACATTGAATGCCAATGTGCCGCTCTGTTCAAATGAAAACAAGCATTGGATGGATTCGCTGCCTACTCTGTATAGTAATATAATATAGATATTTTTTATAGTCAGGTTTGCGATATACGACTATCAACTTTTATTTATTAAATAGCAACCTATAATTATTGTATTAAAATATAAACTGCCATTTTTTCTCTTTCCAACAATGTAAAAGTTTGCACATCAAAAATATGAAAAAAATCGAGCAAAAGGATATAAGGTTTGTTCCAACATATAATTAAATCAGTACGGAACTGTCCAAAGAATGCGTAGTATTAAAATGGCGTTCTCATTTTAATACTGCGCATGCGTCGGACAGTTCCGTACTGATTTGTTTGTGTGTTGGAACAAACCTATTATTGAAAATATTCTAGGTGGCTATGTGAACATTTAATTTAAATTTATTAATTAAAAAAAAAAAAGTTATAATTAAATGTCTGTTTATTTTCACATAGGCACCTAGAATATTTATTTGAATAAAAATAATTTCTGTTATTTTTCAATTCTTATTTCTCTCGAATTTTTTCATATTTTTGATATACAAACTTTTACCTCTTTTTTTTGTGAAGTAATTGAAAAAGTAATTAAAATGTCAATTACAATGCAAAAGTAATGGGTAATTTAACTACATTTCTCTATTTGATGAAAGTAATTGTAATTGTACTCAATTACGTTTTGAAAATAATAACCACCTCTGGTTCCAATAATAAAAATATTTGAATACTGTACTCTTTTATTATATCCTATCCAAGATCCTATCAAAGCATAAAAGAAAAAAAAAACAAATTTGCGAAAACAGTGATTCAGCTTTCATTATTGTTTATTCCACTGTTATTATCTAATACATAAATCACTATTAATATTAGACAAGGCATGAGAAAAAAAAAATTTAAAAATGATTAAAAGTAATATTTTTTAATACACATTTACTTTTCAAATAATTTTACAAGAATACCATTGTTAAAAAAGTAATTGGTTATAAAACATGGGTCCTAAAATTATGATTTTATTAATACTTTGTACTTCGGTAAGAAAAATATTAAATGTATATATAAATAAAAAAAATTAAATGTTTGATTTTTTAGATAGAAATCAATTTTGCAAATAGAATACCTGAACCGCCTAATCTATCTAGTAAGTAATGAATTTTAAATAATAATTTAAATTTAATATTATCTGATGCCTAATTCAAAAAATAATATTGCACATCCTTCTGTATTTAATAAAAATGTAATATTTTATTCAATCAGCATTGTACTTTTAATAATATATGATTGTTTTTATACCGTTGGATAGCAAATTTCATGTACTTTTCAAATTTGAGTAAATATATAGGATATTCCATATGAACATATAAAGTTACATACCATTGCGTAAAAATGGAATACCTGTAGAAAACTTTACTTTTTATTTTAATTAAGAGAATATATCTTTTATTTGCTCATTCATTGGAAAATTTAATTCTAAATTCAGTGACATAATATTTTTTTAACCCTTACATAACGATTTTTTTTGAGAAAAATGCATATAAAGTTTTATATTAATTTGATTAAAATATTAATGCCCGGTTGCAGAAACGTTCATCAACGCTTTGTTTAATTAACGGACCATCAAAATGAACAAATTCGAATCAGTTTCCTGGTTCTTATATCAAAAAATCGCGTGTCATGAAGGGAAAAAATAAATAAAAATAATAATTTTTCATCACGGCATATTACCCATTGCTGGGTGTGCCAATCTGCTTCGTACACAGATATCGGTAATGATGGAATATTTGTACCGTGTGGGCGCTTACCAGGCGTCACCTCACGGGCACTCATTGCTGGCGTGGAGAGTGCGCCACAGGGGTCAATTTTGTGCCATTTTAATGCGATGTAATTTTTGGCGTCGGTCGGGATCGAATGAAAGAATTACGTTAATATTTAGTTTATGCTGACATTTATGATTAATTAAAGGAACTAAATATTTACTGTCATCGATAAGCAAAATTATTTTTATCTAATTCCGTTGTAAAAAGTTGAATTTTACCTAACTTTATGACGTTATGAAATGTCACTTTTTACATAATTGATACGAAATGAGTTTTGTAAAAATCTTTAAACAAATGAGTTGCGCAAAGATTATGACACAACAGATAAACTACTAATTAAACAAAACAAGAATATATCAATAATTATTTCTTTAATATCAATTTATGAATTAATGAGTCAAATTTATTAGAGTATTCTCTCATATTTTTTTCCTTAAAGAACAGATATATAAGAGTACCTGCGAAAACCCAAATTAAAAATTCCTTTTAATAAGCGAGATATTAATTTTTAAAATTTGATTTTTTGTGTCATGTAATTGTACAGTACCAGCGATGTGCAATCAGTGGTTCATGGGTTTTCGAGAAGGTGTTTAGTAAGTATTGAAAAAGGTTGGAAATAAAATATATTTAATTGTAAACATATATACTATTACTAAAAACTAAAGAAAATTATAAGAAAACATTTCTAAGTAACTGATTACATAATTTTTCCTGTACTACAAAATATATTGGCGGATCTTGACAACATAATTTTATTGCTTTCTCATATAACAATGTGCACTCATATAAGCAGCAATTAATTGTCCAAAATTAATAACGAATAATTAAATAAAATTTTAAAAACGTTATAGCAAATGTAATAATTATTGTTATCTTGTAAAAGTGATTTCGTAGCATGGTGGTAAAGCTTTTGCTTCTTATGTTAAGGGTGATGGGTTCAAATCTACTGATTTAAAAAAAATCTTATTTATATATAATATAATCAGATAAAATTGGTTGTATTAAAATAACAATAAGTACACCTAGGTAACGGATTTTAAACGCCACCTGTAAGTCGATTTGATATACAAATACATATTTGTACGTAGTATTTAACAAATTTATAATATGGGAATGTCTTCAACGCCCGAATATTCAAAACCAGAATATTCAAAGCCAGAAATTGCAGGCACAGAATCATTCAAATCCCAAATATTCAAAAACAGAATCGCGCATCGCCAGAAAGCGCTGCGCCCGAATCAGTCAAAAACCGAATATGTGGGCGTGGCCAAGCGGAGGTCACTTTAGATTAGGTTTGGGTGGGATTGGTTAAGTTAAATACGCTTTCGTGTAACGCGCGATTCTGTTTTTGAATATTCGGGATTTGAATGATTCTGTGCCTGCATTTCTGGCTTTGAATATTCTGGCTTTGAGTTTCTGGCTTTGAGTGTTCTGGTTTTGAATAATCGGGCGTTGAGTATGAACCCTTATTAACACATTAATAACAAGTTGATACATATAGTTCATTATTTTATCACAGATAGCATATCGCTTAAAGTTGTACACGAATACTCCCGAACGATCTGAAGTAGACATTCTCGGGCATGTGCGTAAAGATGCGGCCTCGTATCACATTTGAACATTGAGTAGGGATTTCAATTGGTCTCTCATTGGTAATACAATTATTACGTCAGCAAAATTTAAATGCTTTATATCTTTTGCAACAATTAATTTATAATATGTTTTTTATGTTTTTTCCCTTTGGTTTATCGATCAACTTTAATATTTTAAATAGTTTTTTAATATTAGTGATCATGAGAGAATACCCCATTCAGTTACATACGAGGGAAATCTATATCAGTTTCAGGACACATTCAGATCTTATTTTCAATGATAAAACGCATGACAGTGACGTAAGCATTAAATTTAAAAATAAATGTGTTGAAATCTAAATCAAATTACGAATTCAACGATATGATTGAAGTGCATTTTTATTAAATAAATAATTTGAAAATATGTAGGAAAAAATTATGAATAATTAATCCGGTACTGGTAAGCCGTGATATCAAGATAGGCTGTGAAAACAATACAGACAATATTGAAAAAAAATTAATTAAATTGTTTAAATAGTAAATTATTTTTGTAAGATTCCATATTTAGTTACAATTAATCAATTTGTTATCACAGCCTACGTCTAAGTTTTTGTAATTTATTTCTCCAATAAAAATGCACTTGAATCATATCGTTGGATTTGCAATTTGACTTCCAAATATACATATAAAAATATATAAAGTGTCCTATTTGAAATATGAAAATTAATGTCACTTCCGGTTAAACCGGAAGAGCTACCATCATGCTAAATCCATGATTTATGGGACCTAAGCCTAGTTTACAAATATGTAAAAAGAATTGCAAAATAATTGTAAATAAAAAAGTTATTTTGAATGACCCGTTTTACAGAGCCATCCGTTGAAGAACAAAATGAAGAACAAATGGGGAGTGATAATAAAAATGAAGAAAATGCAGTAGATAAGAATAAAGATAATAATAAAGAAAATGCAGAAGGAAACAGTGAAGGTACTGAAAATATTATCATATGTATAATACTTTATAATATAAATTTTTCATGAATACAACTTTATTAAATAACGCTCCTTCGAAAAAAATAAAATAATGAAGAAAATACAGAAACTACGATTACACTTAGAGGCACAGGAAATACACAAAAACAACATTCTATATTTTGTTACAAAAAATGACCAATTTGTTATCATAGCCTACCTCTAAGCTTTTGTAATTTATTTCTCCAATAAAATGCACTTGAATCATATCGTTGGATTTGTAATTTGAATTCCAAATATACATATAAAAATATATAAAGTGTCCCATTTGAAATATGAAAATTAATGTCACTTCCGGTTAAACTGGAAAAGCTACCATCATGCTAAAATCCATGATTTATGGGCACCTAAGCATAGTTTACAAATATGTAAAAAGAATTAAAAAATAATTATAAATAAAAAAGTTATTTTGAATGACCCGTTTTTCAGAGCCATCCGTTGAAGAACAAAATGAAGAACAAGTGGGGAGTGATAATAAAAATGAAGAAAATGCAGTAGATAAGAATAAAGATAATAATAAAGAAAATACAGAAGGAAACAGTGAAGGTACTGAAAATATTATCATATGTATAATACTTTATAATCTGTTTTTTATGAATACAAGTTTGTTAAATAACTCTCCTTCGAAAAAAAAAAAAATTAAGAAAATACAGAAACTACGATTACACTTAGAGGCACAGGAAATACACAAAAACAACATTCCATATTTTGTTACAAAAAATGACCAATTTGTTATCACAGCCTACCTCTAAGTTTTTGTAATTTATTTCTCCAACAATAATGCACTTGAATAATATCGTTAGATTTGCAATTTGACTTCCAAATATATGAAAATATATAAAGTGTCCCATTTGAAATATGAAAATTAATGTCACTTCCGGTTAAACTGGAAAAGCTACCATCATGCTAAAAACCATGATTTGTGGGCACCTAAGTCTAATTTACAAATATGTAAAAAGAATTAAAAAATAATTATAAATAAAAGAGTTATTTTGAGTAACCCGTTTTTCAGAGCCATCCGTTGAAGAAAAAGATGAAGAACAAGTGGGGAGTGATAATAAAAATGAAGAAAATGCAGTAGATAAGAATAAAGATAATAATAAAGAAAATGCAGAAGGAAACAGTGAAGGTACTGAAAATATTATCATATGTATAATACTTTATAATCTATGTTTGTCATGAATACAACTTTGTTAAATAACTCTCCTTCAAAAAAAATATAATAATTATGAAGAAAATACAGAGTTGTTATAACTTAATGTCATAAATTTAAGGGTAAGTAGTGTGACATGAAAAATTCGAAAAAAGAAAATTCGACTTTTCTTAAGGAACTTTTTTTACTGCTGTTTTAATTAATATTTCATTAAAAATATGGTTATCAAAAATTTATTCAAAATTAGTTGTATAAGATATTATTCTTAATAATTAAATTAAATAGCATTTTTAACGAAAATAATTGTGTAATAGATAAAATAATGCAAATGCGTTGCCAGTGGTCCAGTGGTACCAAAAATGTTAGTTTAATGAAAACTACTCTTAAATATGCGAATTTTTAAAAAATTCTTTTTGCTTCGTAATCTGCACATGTCATACTACTTACATTTACCCTTAAATTTATGACATTAAGTTATAACCACTCTGTATATATATATATAACATATACATACTTAAACGTATGTCCCATAAGTTTTCGTACAAATTTCAAAAAAATATTTTGTAAAAAATACACTTACTTAAAGTTTTGTGATACTTAATAATTAACTGTTTCATAAGCAACAAAATTATGAACTTAAATTAAACAAATAAGACTATGTTCTTCCACACAGTTCAACCTATTTTGTTTGTTTGTTTATTTTTTTAAAATAACCTATTTGTTTCTTTAGTAGGTCCAAAATTTGTAGACCAGATGTCAAAAATATACAGAAAATTAAGTATTAAAGAACGCATGAAAAGAGGAAAAGGTGGAAATACTGTCGCACGATATGGAGGTAATATATCAATAAATAAACCACACTATGAAAGCATGGAATATACATAGGCATAATTACCTACTGAATCTTTGAAAATCTTTAGAGAACCCAGATAAAATGAAACGTTTTATTTTATTTTGAAATGGGGTCATTTCACATTTTCTAATTTATTTTTTTCTTGGAAGAATAGGTCAAATTAAATATGTAGGTGTATGTTTTACACTTTACAAGTCTTTAGAATCAGAGATATGATTTTTATAAAGTTGTCTTTAATTTCAAATATTTGAACGCTGACGTCACGGCTTGTCGGATGCGGCAGCAGCTCTCTACCGGTTGTGTTTGGAACTATGATTGTTTGAGTTATCACTTGTCAGTTTGATTTTGTGACAGCAACATATTGTTAACGAAAAACATATTTCATACAACTTTTGGTATTTATTTTAATAAATGTTTTATTTACATACATTTACTCTGAGTAACAAGCCGTGACGTCACGAATTTTACAGCCGCGAAAGTTTATTAGCAAATTTATGAATGAAAAGTCGCATATTTCATGTTATTTTATATTAGGTACTATATTTATTAAATGAGACGGATTTCACGATTTTATAAAAAAAAAACGATTTTTTCTTTTTGAAATGACCCCATTATAAACTTGTTTATTCACCCTTAAAAGAGGGCTCAATTTGACTTTTATTCCACGAGGGCCTATAAAGTTGTTAGGGAACATCTATTCAAACATATCAAAATCGTGATTTATGGATAAATGTCAGACAACATAACAAATTCGATAAATCACATTTTGTGAACAATGCCACTCGCAAAATTTTCGTATGCTTCCTCGTCCACGTCTATTGACTTCTGTAGAATTAAATTGCCACGTGCAGCCTCAAATTCAGCGGATATTTCTTTGGAATAATCAATGTCATTTTCATTTGACACTAAATTAAAATTGTTTATAACACACGACATAGCAACACCAACAAATTGCGTAGAAACCACAGCATAATTTAAATTTACAACGTTCAATGAATATACAGGCTAGGAATACGCCCTCTCACCCCCCCCCCTTTAACTTTTTTTATTATAAGGAATAGAAAAAATGGCTCATATAAAAGTTTTATTATTTTAAATATACTACTTGCCGGTAGATGTAAGTATTTTTCATAAAGCCAGGTTTACAAGATACGACTATCAACTTTTATTTTTTAAATAGCAACCTATATTTATTTTACTAAAATATAAACCGCCATTTTTTCTCTTTTCAACGATGTATTAGTTTTATGAAGGTATTTGAAAAAATTAGAGAAATACGATAATTGAGAAATATGGAAAATATTTTTTATTCAATTATAGGTGGCTATGTGAAAATAAACCAAATGTAACAATGTTAAACAGTTACATTAATATCAACAAAGTATTCATCTGTTTGTTACTTATTTATTATTACTTACTTATAATGTACTTATTTATTCGTTTATTTGTTATTAATTTTCACATAGCCACTTAATATTTGAATAAAAATTATTTCTCAATTATCTAATTTTTCTCGATTTTTTTTAAATGCATTAATAAAAACTAATACATCGTTGAAAAGACAAAAAAAAATGGCGGTTTATAGTTTAGGATTATAATTACAGGTTGCTATTTAAAAAAATAAAAGTAGATAGATGTATCTTGTAAACCTGACTTTATAAAAATATCTATATCTGCCATCCAATATGTAATAATAAAACTTTTATATGAGCTATTTTTTTCTATTACTTACAAAAAAAAAAAGTTAAAGGAGTCTCGTGGCCGTGTGCCTGAGTGTCTGGTCGCGAATCTGAGGGCCCGGTTCGACCCCAACCGATGCCTAAAATTACTTCAAATTTTAATGGAACAAAATTGACCCATGTGGTGCACCCTCCAGGACAGCCTGATAAGCGCCCGCATGGTACAAATATTTCATAATTACCGATATCTGTTTACAAAGCAGACTGGCGCACTTGTAATGAGTAATGAGTAATGTGCCGTGATGTTATATTCAGGGAGTCGAACCGAACCGAACCTGAACCGCGAATCGGATCCGGAACGAAGATTTTTACTGAACCGCATCTAAACCTAAACCAAAAATTTGAAAACTGTTTAAACCTGAACCTGAACCCGAACCATAAAATAAAGCTGCGGTTCAAGGTTCGCTAAATTAATATATATTTTGTGATTTATTTTTTATTTATTGTTATCGACAGTAAAATGCACATTCCCCATAACAGCCCTTGTAGGGCCAAGGCCTCATATACCAGGTAAATACTCGTTTCGTAACCAATTACTATGGTATAGTACTACAGTACTAGTGCAGCTTGTTGGACGTAATCCCTGCGACAACCAATGATTGCTATGCAACCAGTGCGGCAGCGGAAATATTCCGTTTACAGCTAGTACCATCTATGTTAATTATTCTAAAGAAATATAGTTCGCTGCGTATAGGTTCAAACCCGGTTCAAAGAGTTCAAAACCGTAAACCTGGACCGAACCTTAAAAAAATAATGTTACTGAACCGTAACCCGAACCGAACCTTCAATGTTTTACGGTTCGACTCCCTGGTTATATTTATTATATTATTCCCAGACTCACCCTGTATATACAAATATATCTATTAAATCCTTGAATTTCGAGAACCAAAATAAAACATTGGATATAATCAAGATTATAGCACTCGGATAAATTAAAGTCCTCTGCTACGCGTCGAGCTTTAAACATTCCCGTGCGCTACAATCTTTTAATTATGCCCTTAATACATAAATAACTGCTATGTCCCACAGGTATAATCAAGATTATAGTACTCGGGAAATTAAATATTCACTCATACTATAATCTTTAACAAATAAATATTATTATTATTATTTATTGTCAATATACCCTTTTTAATGTGCAAATAAATAAAAAAATAATATTTTTTTTTTAGGGAAACAGAGTAATATTCAAAGACGGAAACCTATATTCTTGTCCCGGAGACATCCGTCACAATACAGACAAAACTTCGGTGTTCTGCTCTAAACCATTATCAAGTGAATCAACAAAGGAGGAAAAGCTATGTGGTATTCTTAAATATAATATCTTTAACGACATAATTTGCATGGGTGAGAACGGTTCTTCTGGCACTTGTAACAAAAACGGTTGCTATTGCACAAGTGGCATAAAATATACCCTACGTAATATAAAAGATATATGCGGCAATACTTTCGGAACACCTACATATGTAACATATTCTTATTATCCGAATAGGGCAAGTAATGAACATATTGAAGTACCGAATGGGAATTGTGAAGAAGGTGGAAAGAACGTATGTACTTGGAGAACAAATAGGATCTCCTACTAAGTAATAGGGAATATTTGATACGATTATGTATGTGGGTTTTTATATTATTAATAATACAAATTACTTGTAAGAATAGGAAAAAATATTTTTTAGTTTAATTATCTTTAATATGTCGTTATGGACGTCAAGGAATTTCCTACGACGAAACAAATAAAAAATTAACGCACTGTTTTCTATGACGCGAAACATCTTAATCATAACCTGGCAAGCTGAGTTTTGATTATAATAAATTCAGCGTGACGGTAGCAATCACTAACAACTAATAAGTCAGTTTCATATTTTTAAAAAAGTATTTTTAATGAAAGTTTATACGGTATTTTCCATAGGAATAATAATAAAAAAATAATAATTTTGTATTTCGTTTATTGACAAATTTATAGATAGCTTGCCATTATGATCCGGAAGAACCAAACATGGCCGTTAAAAAATATAAGAAACATACACTCATTTGTTATAAAGGAACAAAAAATAAAAATAAATGCAAATTTTATTTCACAATACCCGTTATGACAATAACCATTATTTTGGAAACATTAGTTGAATGGACAGAATTCAAAATTAAGTGAAACATTCAAAAATATTAGTATAATTTAATGTGTAAGTAGTGACTTCCCCAACTGTTATTGAAATGGCACCTAACCTTAAATGTGTTTGCTATTGAAAAGACACGAGTCCCGCACAAATGCCATTTCTTGACTAAATGTATACTTTCCGCTGTTCTATACAACTATATATTTACCAGTATATATGTCTTTTCATCACAAAACACGTGTTTATGGTTTTAAATGGCAGTACCGACCTTAACTCAATTTGATGATTTTGTGGACTAGTGCCCTTTTGATAATAATCAATCCAAATATTATTTACGAAAATTATCTTTTACTTGTCGTTATGGAGGTCACGGAATTTTCTCCGGCGAAACAAGAAAATTTAACGTACTATTTTCTATGGCGCGAAACATCTTAATCACAACTTCGCAAGCTGTAGCTTTGATTATAATGAACTCGGCGTGAAATTAGCACGCACTAACAGCTCGTAAGTCAGTTTCACATTTTTAAAAGAAAGTATTTTACCTGAGTAAGTTTATGTAATATTTTTCATAGTAATTAAAATAATAATTTGTTATTTTCGTAAATAATTAAATAAAAAGATTGGCGCCAAAAATAGTCATCAAAAACAAAACAATCCCTCACTTCTGTGACGTCACATACAGCACGACATTTATATAGTTATAAAAATTGACTATAAATATTGTAACTAGCACAAGACGGCATATAACTAACACTGCTTGCTTTTACATTGAATGCCAATGTGCCGCTCTGTTCAAATGAAAACAAGCATTGCATGGATTTGCTGCCTACTCTGTATAGTAAAATAATCTTACTGTTTATTTAACATAAATGTTATTTTTGTTTGAAATAATTTCTTATAGGAATGAAAACTAAAGTTACAAAAAAATATTTCGAACAAAAATAGCATTTATGTTAAATAAACAGTAAGATTATTTTATTATACAGAGTAGGCAGTGAATCCATTCAATGCTTGTTTTCATTTCAACAGAGCAGCACTCAATGTATGTATGTATGTACGTATATTATATTAATTGTATTATTTAGAAATTAGAAAATATTTAATTAGAAATGTATGAATTTAGATTTAAGGGAATTTTTCCAATAATAAAATTATTTGAATACTGTACCATTTAATAAGTTATCAATAATAGCAACCTAATGGCAAAAAGTGTTACGATATTTCAGAATACTGAATTTTGGTTTTAAACTAAGGTCGTAATGTTGTAAGAACATAGGAATTAAGTTTGATATTTGTAGGTACGGGTATGGGTGTATATGTATAAAATTTTGAATTTTCAGAGAATAAACCGCCAATCCGCTTTGTATACAGATTTCGGTAATGATAATGACATATTTGTACCGTGCGGGCGTTTACCAGGCGTCACCTAACAGCCACTCATTGAGAGTGTACCACAGGAGTCAATTGTGTGCCATTTAAAATTCAAGTAATTACTTCGAATTTTAATGACATTAAATTGACCCCTGTAGTGCACTCTCCACACCAGCATTGAGTATCCATGAGGTGACGCCTGGTAAGCGCCCACATGGTGCAAATATTTCATCATTATCTGTGTAGAAAGCAGATTCGCACACACAACAATGAATAATATGCCGTGATGATATATTTATTTATTTAAAATTCAGTCGGGATCGAACCCGGTTCTCCAGATTCACTCCCAGACACTCAGCCACGCGGCCATGAGTTAATTATGATTTAATCATAAGTGCACAAGTTTTAACGCCAAATTTTGTACAGGCATCTTCAAATTCTGTACAAACTGTAACTTATACAATATTAATATTAAAAATTAGGTTAGGTTAAACTCATTATGCAAAAAAATATTAATGTTCTTAAGAATTAGGTTATTACTCAATCTGTTAATAAAAATTATTACTTATTTCATGTATACACACTGTATGTACACTACATTAGTATTTTTTAAAAAATATATTATTTTCACTATTATTTACTAATTATATACTTGACAAGTAAATTGACCGATTTTGTATGTTGTTTAGCAACATCCATTTACTTTTCCCGCACTTGTGCTTGAAAAGTGACTTTTTACACACTGTCAAGAATATGTAAAGTATGTACATTACGCACGGTTGTAGGAAAAATATTTATTTGACACTTAAATTAAGTTACCAACTTTACAATTTAAAAATCCCCAAAAATATTTGTAGAAAATTGTTCATTGTAACACTGTTTTTGTCAAATATTTTTCGAATTTTAATCTCTGTGATGCACTCTCCACACCAGCAATGAGTACTCGTGATGTGACGCCTGGTAAATGCCCGCACGGTACAAATATGTCATCATCATTACCGAAATCTGTATACAAAGCAAATTAGCACACCCAGGACCCAGCAATGAGTAATAAGCCGTGATGATATATTTATTTATTTTTATTTATGTCAAGTTATGGCTATTGCTATGAATTAACAGATATTTTGAAATATCTTTTTAAAATTGTGGAAAAACTAGAAACAATAACAAAAAAGAAAACAGTTTTGTATGCAACTTTAATTCTGTACATCTTTGCACTCCTCTACTCTGCCGTAAAACGAACAGGAAAGCAGAAAATTGTACAAAACTAATATCGATCACATATTAAATCGCGTCCAGTAATTATATATTTATATTATATTACGATATTGTATTATGTATAATCAGTGGTGAGCTATAACAATTTTAACAAAGGGTTCGTGCTTTGTTTCATAAAAATGAAGACGAGTGATTTTGCAAAATTTAATCGTCAGCGCACAGTCAGAGTAACTACCGTTCTACTTTATCGCTTAACTTAAGTAAAAAAAAAGATTTTATATTAGTTTTATAATTATAATAAGAAAATCTGATGTGACCAACACAATACCTCCCGCCATTTATTTTTTATTAATTTAAATATATACCTATAGGGTCTCGTCGCGTGCCTGATGTCTGGTTGCGAATCTGGGGAACCCGATTCGATCCCGATCAGCACTAAATATTTCGAATTTTAAATGACACAAAATTGTCCCCTATCTATTCTCCTCGCTAGCAATGTGGCGACGCTTGGTAAACACTCGCACGATATAAATATGTCACTATTATTACCGACATCTGTGTACAAAGCAGAGTGGCACACCCAGCAATGGGTAATATACTGTGTTAATATATTTATTTTTTTATTTAAATACATGCATATTTACTAATGCTGGAAATTATGTATATTAAATTCCTTTCCATATAACTATTGTTCTCTTTACAATTTTCGTTTTAAAACGTTATTATTATTAATTTAAAATTATGTATATTACGTTTCTTTCTATATAACTATTGTTCTATTTACAATTTTCTTTTTAAAACGTTACTGTTATTAATTTGAAATCATTATTTTTTCGACAGTGACATTTATAGCATAAGTTCCGAGATATAATTTTTATAGTACTTATCTATAAAATATATAGAAAAAGTATAAATGCAAACCTGTACAAAATGAAATAATCTTTAATTTTTATAATAACAAATTACGCAAAAATAACATTTAAAGGTATTTTTTAAAGAAAAACTATTTTGGCCTTCAAGTAAACTGACATTTCCGGTTATCCGATTGACACCAAATTAGAATAACCCAGACAATCCACATACACACCCACAGATATCATCGTGAAAATGTTAAAATTGGATTATAGGGACCTTAAAACGTGGTCATTTACCAAAATCTCGATATGAGATTTTTAGCACGATCCCTATACCTCCCGTACCATGGGTAGCGGGAGGTAAAAAAAAAAACAAGGGGCTCGCAAATTAAGAAACAAAATAACAAGGGATTCGCACGACCCCACGAACCTCGTATAGCTCACCACTATGTATAATTCATTTAAGTTTTTATACATGAATAATCAAAATTTTATTAATCACAATTACTCGTATATGAAATTACAAAGCAGTTAATTAGAAATGTATGAATTTTAGATTAAAGGGATTTAGTTTCAATAATAAAATTGTTTGAATACTGTACTGTACATTTTTATTATATCCTATCCAAGATCCTTTCATTACATTCATGTTACTTCTGGAGTTCCTCAGGGATCCCATCTAGGACCACTTCTCTTTATCATTTTTATTAATGATGTGATAAAATGTTTCATTTATTCTAAATTCATTTTGAATGCAGACGACAAGAACATCTATAAAGCGGTTTCTTCTCTTCATGATGCGTTAGGTTTAGAATCTCGATAGGCTATGTTCATATTTAACGCATAATGATTTATTTTTTAATATAAATAAATGTTCTACTATTTATGAAATAAAAACAATATTTGGGATTAGTTCTGTATATTTTTATTTAACGACGTTTCGACAGCGTAGTGCTGTCTTCATCAAGTAAAATGTAAATAACAAAGTACATGTAGTCAAGACAACAAGTTTACAGAAAGAGGGGGTAACATAGATCAAAAGTTACATAAAAAACATACAAGTTAAAAACAGAAAAATTATGAATGAATAACAGGTAACAACAACTTATTAAGTTCATAACCCGTATTCAAATTAACGTTGTTTGAGGATTTCTTAATTTCGATGGCTTCTCTAATTAGTCTTCTCATCCAGTTATTTTCTCTAGCCAAAATCTTCGTGTTTTTGAAATCAATTCCATGTAATTCTTGAATGGCATGTTCAGCAACAGCAGATTTATCTGGTTGATTTAATCTTATATGTCGTTCGTGTTCTTTTAATCCTGTTGCTACAATTCTACCCGTTTGACCAATGTATACTTTACCACACTGGCAAGGAATCTTATATATGCCAGAACAATGTAGAGGAACTAGGTCTTTAACATTGCCAAGAAGATCACGGATTTTTAAAATAGATTTATATGACGTCTGTATGTCAAATTTATTTAGAATCCTACTAATTTTATCTGTTACATTGGCAATGAAAGGTAAAGTTACATATAATTTTCTTTTAGTAACAGCTTGAGGAACAGGTAAAGATTTATGATTGGCTTTTAGTGCTCTTCTTATTTGCGCTTTGTTGTAACCATTTTTTAAGAAAACATAATTCAAAAAATTAATTTCTTCTTGAAGTTTACTGGGATGACATAAAATAGAAGCTCTCTGATATAATGTTTTAATAGTACAAGCCTTTTGGGCTGGGTGGTGGTTAGAGGTCTCATGAAGATAATGATTTGTATGTGTTGGTTTCCTATTTGCCGAAACGTCATTAAATAAAAATATACAGAATTAATCCCAAATATTGTTTTTATTTCATTATTATGAGTTCTGAAAGCTTCTTTCAATATTTAAAACGGTTCTACTATTATTTTCACAAGGAATAGAAATATAATTCAATATGATTACTGCATCTCTGGTAATCTGTAGCCAGCACAATACCTCTCGCCACTTCCTTTTTTTGTTACATAAGTATAGGGCACGAACAGTCATGTTACGTTGTTGGCCTTGACAAGCAGATGTGGGGGCTCGTTTCAGAATGCTAATTAGTAATTATATACATAGATGTACATAAATGTCAGAATTTTTCATTAAAAATTTCAAGATTTTCTAAATTCACGTAGTTAATCTGTCACCAGGAGTGTGGAATTTACTTGTCGAGGAAAATAAACCACATGGAATTGGAAAATCACTAAATTTAGAATGAGAAATTATGATATTTGACATCTATATACATAATTACTAGCTATCATTCTGACATGGGCCCCCATACACGGGTTCACATATCTGCTTGTCAAGAGTAACAAAGTCACATGACTGCTCGCTTTTTTAAATTTAAATTCATTCCATGAAGAAATTTTGTCCTACTCTTCTAATTTTTCGAGATGTTTCCAATTCATTAACAGTAACAGTATTTCTGAAGAGTATGTGTATAATATACCTATAATATTAAATATTTAACTATTAATACATTAAGAAATAATATAATGTATGTACTTCCCAGAAAAAGTCTTCAGTAATGTCTCCGGATTTCTGACACTGACATTTATCTGTCATTCACAAACAATTTAAAATATTTTCCATGGCATTCTTTCGGCTGTAAAATTTATTACAACCTATTATCTTATATATTATATTTCTTTTATCTCTAAATCTATAAAATATGTAATAAATTATTTAAATGTGTCAGATAGAGAATTTAATTTTCTTTAATATTACCAACAAAAATTTTCAAAAAATAATATTTAGAAGATTTTTTTTCAAGAATCTTATACTTCCGGTTGTCCAATTGTTACCAAAACCTTTTCAGATCTTCCCATGAATGTCCGATTGGGAAATACGTAGTTAAACAAATATAAATAAGCCTTATAGTTTTTGAGTAATCGTCCTTCCAACAACCCACATACAGTAAAAAAATTTAAAGATGTCCGATCAAGTTCCTCTGTATCATGAACGAATTAACAAATTGGCATACATTTATCCCCCTCCTTTACAAAGGCTTTAAGCGTGTGTGATAAGGATGGATATAACACGCTTGTCTTTCAAAAATTCATATTTTAAGCTTAAGATGAAAATAAAACTATAAAAAATGAGAAAAACTAGAATAATTTTGGCTTTTTATGTAGAAAAAAATATTAAAAATAATTTGTTTGTGCTCTTTGAAAGGTAAGATTTGAATTAGACATAACGATTGAATAATATTATTCCATCGAATTGTCATTATTATTCAATTAGCAACAGTAACCAAGGTCATTAATTGGTAAAAAACGGTTGAATTATGGGTATATTAATTGACAGTCGTGAATAAAATAAATAAATTGCACTATATGAATGGTTAATGAATATTGAATGAATTATAAAGTGTTAAATTTGTAATGTATACTTGGGTTATCTGATATTTTTTCATATTGATATTGTAAATACATGTAATTTTATCTATTCGTACATGTTAGCGTCAGCTATAGTATACCTACCTTGTTTCTTTTTTATTTTATACCACAACCTTTAAAGATAAATCTTAGTACACAACTTTCACTTATAAAACTCTCTACTGGATATGATTACGAATATGATTCAATTCAACAGAGGCGTATTAAGAATGAATCTACTCTAGGAAAATTTTATTATACAGAGGGGTACTAATACTAAGTTAATAAATATGTTTATTCCTAAGTATAAAATACATATAAAACATCACAAAGCTACAATAAATTTATCAAAATACTGTATAGTTATCAAATGTCTTTTAACACTACGTATTAAAAAAAGTTAATACTTTAATAATTAGTATTGCACTAATATATAGATATTAAATAAAGAGCAGTCACTACTACCTACTATAGTAGACATTAGTAAATAAATGTATAATTTTTAATACCTAAATTTTGACAAAAAAACAACCATAGTCCAAACATTGTAATTATGTGTTATGTACTTTTAAGAATGCCAAACAGTTTTTTCGCAAAAAGTATCTTAGTCACAAGTTATTACTTTTTAATGTGTGAGCGTTACAAAAACGTTCTAATCAGTGGCGTATTATTTATATATTTAATTTAGATATTTCGTTTTTCTTTTTAAGTTGTTACATATTTACAATGTTTTCATAAAGTTCTTTCGTGTTTATTTGAACAGGAGAGCAGGTAATGCCCGGTTTCATAAAAATATAATTTATTGCTAAATTTAACATGTTAAATTTTGACATATGTATATCATTGTGAATAATTTAGAAACATTATTATTAGTGTATATAAACCAATTACGTTGGGTGTATTATATGCATATCAACACACTTGCACACAATTTATTTAATATCTAAAATCTAATAACATTTGTAAATTTGTTGAGATTTATCACGTTGTTAAATTTAACAATGAGTTAAATTTAAACAAGCTTTTATGAAACCGGACATAAATCATAAATAGGTACTATTCATATATTCAACAAGTAGTGTTACCAACATTTGGTACTAATTCATGCCAGTATATACTATTAAAAATCTCTACAAGTTCCATCTGGACATGACGTCATTCATGGGCGTTTGTCAAAAGCCGCCATGACATGCGCTACGAATTAGAATAGGTCTCCTGGTACGGCACTGGTCCTAATTATTATGTAATTCCTCATCAATCACCCCAATTCTGAAAGGAAGTTGTTAAATCTTAGCAACGTAACTAAAAAATGTATCCAATAGAATCAAATATAAAGTCTATCATTTTCATGTTTTATTCAGTGTTCGCAATTATTATTGGTTAATTGCTATAGCAATGTTGCTAAGACATAACAACTTTCTTACAGAATTGGGGCGATTGTTTATTTTTCTATTTCTTAACATCCAGTAAATAATTTTCTAATATTTAAACATGATCTTGAGTTAATTTTATAAAAATAAGGAAGCTAGAAAATTAATTCTTTTATTTGATCTTAAATTTAAAAAATGGACTACGGCAAGGTTGTTTTTAATGAGAGCTCCTCAATTAAACGTATAAAGTGGAATGTTTTTTAAATGTCTAAAGGTTTAGGGAATATTCTATCACAATACTGTATAATCACTTCTAATAAATAAATGTCTGACGACAAATCGGGAGGACCCAAAGTAGGATCGGTTGATCTGCCAATTAAAGTAGGTGCAAAGACAGTTGCCAAATTCCTGGCATTCATTTTGTTTATTGCATGATGTAGAGATACTCTAAAAAAATTTTTTTTTTGTTTATTCGTTTATCAAAATTATAATAATTGTCATATTAAAAAGTAAAAAGTGCTTGTATTTTACCTGTTTAAATGCTCCATCATATATTGGAATGTTTTTAAATGAGCCGGAGGCAATTTGGTAAGTACGTGAGATATATTTTTTATTTGTTCATTTTTGTTTTTAGTTTCTGTAAATTGTAGAATTTAACAAAATGTTTATGTAGAGTATTTTTTACTTACGAATTGCTTTCATTAATATTGGATGTACTTGAAATGTTAATAATGGAATTGGTAACAATCTTAAATACATTTTTAATGCACCAGCTACTACATTTATGTTACTGTATGCTGATTCGCTTAAATCCGCGTTTTCACCAGCTAAAAGAAAATGTTACTTAATGAAATATAATTTAAGTATGTATCTCTTAAAACAAAATATATAAAAGAAAAAAAAACAGTGTTGTTGTTGCTAACAGCGTATATAAAGTATTTTTTTTTAAAGATGTCCGATCATCTGTATCATAAACGAATTGGCATATATTTATCTCTCTTATTTGTAAAATATACAAGCGTGTGCGATAAGAATGGATATAACACGCTCGTTTTTAACAAACTCATGTTTCGACTAAATTACGCCATTCTATTTTAAAATTGTTTTGACAATACTTTGGCTGTAACGTAAGTTATATCCATCCCTATCGCACACGCTTGAAGTCCTTGCAAATGAAGGAGATAAATGTACGCCAATTTGTTAATGCGTTCATGATATAGATGACCTTGATCGGATACTTAAAAAAATACTATATACAAATGGAAAATGCTAGTAATTAATAAGTAGCATTATAGTTCTACTTGAATACGATAAATAATAATAATTATTAAAAATAAGTTTTGTACCAGTGTCAATGGCCATTTTTAGTGCCTCAATTTCATCTGCAAATCCAGACAATCTATAAATTCCTTCTGTTGTTAAACCTCTGGCTTCTACTTCTCTCGCACACATAATTACCACGAAAGGTATTTGAGCTGAATGTGCTGTCAACAATGTAGTTAATTCTATCCCAAAAACACCTCTAATAAATTTTATATCTGGGATGCAATCATTTGGAACCTTTTCTGAACATTTTCCATGGGCAGTAAAGCCACAATCTTAAAGAAATTTGTTGGAGATTTTATTTTTATTTTTGGTTTTTCTTACCTTCGCATTTAACGCCTTGTGCTGTAAAGCCCCATAGAAAGTTTCCACACATATCGCACCAATTTAAGCCTTTGAAAGTTGTGATTTTAAAGACGTGAGCTTTTTCATATCGCTCGATTGGTTCTGGGCTTTCAATTGGAACTTTTGGGAAGTTCATACATCGCTTATTTCTGTACAAATATTTTTTATAATATATGTATTTTCTAAATAATGTATTTATAACGCCCCGGAAATAAAGTTACTACATATATAAAAAAAAGTATCTCTAGAATACGATCTTACTAGTTTTACGATGATGTCAATATGTGTGCGTGTGTGTATGTGTGTGCGTAAGTGTATGTATGTGTGCGCGTGTGATAAGTCTTTCTTCACCGATAACTCCAATACTACAATTCCAAAAATTACAATTTTTCGTATTCCTCATTTTTACATTCATATGAAGAGCTGATTAGATTTTGATTAAAATTGATGGGCTCTTGGCTAAAACAACCATAGTCCGAAAACAGTAGAGTCCCGAAATACACACTATGCAGCGTGAGTCTGGGAAGACCCTCCCCCTCTTTAACATTTTTATTATAATAGAAAATAATAGCTCATATAAAAGTTTTATTATTTTATATGTACTATTTGACGGCAGATATAGATATTTTTTATAAAGCCAGGTTTACAAGATACGAGTATTAACTTTTTTTTAATAGCACCCTATAATTATTTTACTAAAATATAAACCACCATTTTTTTCTCTTTTCAACTATGTAATAGTTTTTATTAATGTATTTGAAAAAAATCGAGATAAATAAGATTATTGAGATATATGGAAAATAATTTTTATTCAAATATTACAGGTGGCTATGTAAAAATAAACAAAATGATAACAATATCAACAAAGTATACATTTGTTTGTTACTTATTTATTATTACTTACCTATTATTTACTTATTATCTATTTATTATTATTTTTAACATAGCCAACCAGAAGATTTGAATAAAAATTATTTCTCATATATCTTATTTTTCTCGAATTTTTTCAAATACATTAATAAAAAATTAATACATCGTTGAAAAGAGAAAAAATGTCGGTTTATATTTTATTAATATAATTATAGGTTGATATTTAAAAAATAAAAGTAGATAGTTGTATCTTGTAAACCTGACTTTATAAAAAATATCTGCGTATGCCATCAAATAACATATTTAAAGTAATAGAACTTTTATATGAGCCATTTTTTCTATTATGTACTTATAATACAAAAGTTAGGGAGGGGGGAGGGTCTTCTCAGACTGTAAAGTGAATTATCCAATGTACTAAACACAAAAATAAATACATTGACTTTATACTGAACTCCATATAGTGAATAGTGGACAATTAATGTCTCAATTAGTGAACAGATAGCAGTTCGGCGCAGTGCGTCACCTTCGCTTCTCTTAAGCCTATGTCCCACTTGTCTGATTCTGTATTATGTATGATGAAACTGTCCGTGTATAGCCTATGTCCCACTTGTCTGATTCTGTATTATGTATGATGAAACTGTCCGTGTATGAAGAAAAATAGAAGCGCTTCTATTTCCATCATACAAAACATGTGCTGCTCATTTCACGCGGTACTTATTAGCTACGTTCATATTTGAGTTTAACATATTGGCGTTATGTTAATATTTTTAAACTTTATTTGTATTTGTTTATTTTTTGTTAAGTAAATGTTCATAATTATATTATTTTTCTACTCCCTACTGTTTATGTTAGGTTATTTGCACGCTTGACACATCGACGTGAAATGAGCAACATAGGTACTTTTTATGTGATTTTTGTCATACAAGTGGGACACGAGTATTACGAATTTTCGTCGCACACGGCAAGTTTCATCATACATCGCACAGAATCAGACAAGTGTGACATAGGCATTAGGCAACGCGCAACTCAGCTGATCTAAATACATTCTTAGGGACTTTCCCTGTGTAGTGTTAATACGTATAATTTTGTTGTGTGTGTTATATAATACAAATTACTGTAAGTCTCAAAGAAAACATTTGAAATTGAAAAAAAAGCCAAAATATTGGAAGATTTAAAAACAGGTAGAGGAGCTACATTATTATGGCGAAAATATGGGGTAGCTAAATCGACAATAAGTTCAATAAAAAAGAAAAGGATATAAATTATGAAAAATGTCGATTGCACTTTCGCTGGATTTGGAAAAAGGAGAACATTAAAATCGGCAGTATATCTTAAAATGGAAAAGGCTCTTTATAAGTGGTTTTTAAAACAAAGAAAACAACATACACAAATTGATGGAGAAAGAAAAGGCAAAGAATTTAGCAATGGATGGCACAGATATTTAAAATTCGCTGTGGTATTTGATTTTTAAGAATATCAGGAATGACAGCACGCACTTTAGAATTCTATCAAATGAGGCATTTGTTTTCGCTTTTTGCCACGAAGCGAAAATTTGGTAGCATGCGTGTCTCAAAATATTCGCCTGCAAGCGTACGACTCGAGGCGAAATTATTAAACTAACGTCCCAATTCAATTCAAAGACAATTTATATATGTATAATTTATATATTTATTATGTACTACTGTCATAATATTTTCTATGTTAATAGTATAAAACCCGAAAATTTCCGAAACAAAAAGTGAATATAGAATTCTAAAGTGCGTGCTGTCACTACAGGGCTGCAGAAAACGTATATGAAATAATTTTCTAATATTTTACTTCAAGACACACGATTTAAAAATTAATAATTCGATATTTAATTTGTATTAAAGTAATTAAAACTAATAAATGCGTTTAAAATTATATTACTGTAATTATTTCATACGTAATAGAAAAAGCGAACAAACTCGATATTGTGACAGACCCTGCATTAATTAGTTCACTGTATCGAGACTACTGTATTGTAAATATGAGTTACATACAACGACATGGACTTTCAACAAACTGTTTCTCGCAAAAAGTATTTTAGTCACAAATTATTACATTTTAGTTTGAGCGTTTTTATAAAAACGTCTTAAAAAATGTCTAATTATTATGTAATTGTTCATCAATGTTTATTTTTGTATTTCTTAACATCCAGTAAGTATTTTTTTAATATTTAAACATGTTCCTAAGTTACATATTTTTTTACCTCAAATTTAAAAAAAAATGGACTACCGTTGTATTTGCTAATAACTCTTTAATTCGTTAAGCGGAAGTACCCTCATTTGAAGCTCTTAACAGTTTATTTCGTAAAATGGACTTAAATATAATTTTTTGATGTTTTATGTTATTATAAATATTAAAGAATATTTAATTTTCTATATTCTCACGGAAAACTATTTTCCTTAAATAGATGTTTACCTAAAAATAGGAGTAAATATCATACCTAGATGGTTCTCTACTCAACGCCCGTAATTTTCGTTTATTTAATGTCATATAGGGACTCTCATTATAATTAATAGTTGATAAATGTTGTATCAACAATGGTGCTCTTAATTCCAAATACATTGTTACAAGTCCATCAGCCACTAAAGATCTCACACAGTCATATCGTTTTTCTCTCACATAAAGACCTATTTTTAGAGGATCGTAGTATAGTTTATAATGATGTATTTTTCCATTAAACCTGTTGAAATATACATATTGATAAATGTTTTTTTATGGGATTTGAAAACCATGAATCCAACATATTTTTTGACTCTACTCGTCGACAAAGAATATTTATTTATGATATAAGTATTAAAAGTAACATTTTATTTTGTGAGGCGGAGGTTTGGAATGCATTTCATACACTATTTTTTCATTTAAATTTGTATTTATAATGTCGGTTTGTTGTTTTATTTAATAATAATTAAGAAGATAACTAATTCACGTTAAAAGTAAAAATGATCTGTCATATTTTAACACCGGTATCATAATAGTTATTTATGTATTAAGGGCATAATTAAAAGAATATAGCTCGCGGGAATGTTTAAAGCCTGACGCGTAGCGGAGATCTTTAATTTTCCCGAGTACTATAATATTGATTATGCCCGTGAGAGATTCAATAGGTATATTTGTACGAGGCGTGTTTTTAAAGTACCGTTTTGAAATTTCGCCGCTGCATCGGTCGGCATTTGCCACATGCGCACTATGTACCGCACTCTGTTGGCAAGTCACAGAGTCATTCGGCGTGTTTACGAGTCTTTTGTGAGTATTTGAAATGCCTCTTCCGATTGAGAATTCCGCCGACTGTAAAATACGCTTTGTGATTCGTTTTCTTAGTGCTAAAGGCGTGAAAGCGGGTGTAATTCATCATCAGATCAGAGAAGTGTATGAAGAAAGCATTATGAGCGATGGGATGGTACGGAAATGGGTGAGGATTTTAAAGATGGCCGTACGAATGTGTATGATGAGAAACGAAGTGGGCGACCTTCAGTCATTACTGACGATTTGGCTGGGAACAACTTGATCATCGTCCATACAGCCCCGATCTAGTGCCCAGAGATTAACACATAGTCCCGCATTTGAAGAACCATCTGGGTGATCAACGCCACGACGACAATGAAGATGTCAAGCGACCGTGTTGCAATGGTTGTCTAATCAGGCGGCAGATTTCTATGAGGGTGGTATTCAAAACCTGGTTTTACGATACGATAAATGCCTTAATATTGATGGAAATTATGTAGAAAAGTAGATTAAAGTACATGCTTCCATTTTAAAATAAAATTGCTAAGCAAATTCTACTTGTTTTATTTTTATTTCAAAACGGTACTTATTTAAAAAAAATACGCTCGTATATTCGTTATCGTTGTACTGGTGTTGTAAATTTTAAGTATGCTGTGGTTTCTAAGTAATTTGTTGATGTTGCTATGTTGTTTGTTATAAACAATTTTAATTTACTGTTAAATGAAAATTACAGGTATTGATTATATCAAAGAAATATCGAATGAATTTGAGGCTGCACAAGACAATTTAGTTCTACAGTAGTCAAAAACGTGTAATAAAAAGAATATGAAAGTTTTGCGAGTGGCATTGTTCAAAAAATGTGATTTATTAAATTTGTTCTGTTGTCTGACATTTATCCATAAATCATGATTTTGATATGTTTGAGTAGCTGTTGCCTGGCAACTTTATACGCCCTCGGGCAATAAAAGCCAAATTGCGCCCGTTTTATGATTCCGAAATAAAATAAAATTACATTTTTATTTCTACAAACAAACATTAAAAAGCCTACGTTTAATAGATTTATAGAAAAATAGTTATTTGTGTAACTAGGCACTAAATACTAGACTTACAAAAGAGGCGGTCGAAGCTGTAAATCTGTGTTTAGGCACTAAACACGGCACGTTTGAGCACATTATTTTTTGCCGATTTTAAAATTATTATTAATTTAGTAATTATTTTGAATACCTATTTTGAAAGTAATCGCCATCAAATTATGTTATGCGGTTTGTTGAACAGTTGCTATGCGTTTGTATAGCGGTTGCTACGTAAATTACATCCGAGGTGGGATATATTTCATTACAGCTCAGGGCTTATGTATATTACCGAGAGGCTTCGCCTCTCGGTGAGATAAAGCACGAGGATATTATGAAACTCCCACCGAGGTATGTACACTATTTTATTCACAATCATCCTCTTTTTAAATCAATAATTTTCAGAACAAAACATTGAGTTACAATACAACCTTTAATTTTACTAATATTTTTGACAGCACTATTAAAATTTGTTTATGGCCGGTTGCACCATCGTAACTTAAATATTAAACTCGGTTAAAATTGACAATATTGCATCTAAATAAAATGTCAAATGAATTATAGTAAATTGCTGTCAAAATTTCGATTTGCATTTTTTTGTTTAAGCCTAGCTTAAGATTTAAGCCTTGTTGGTGCAACTGGGCATTATCCTACTTTATTATAGGGATCTTTGACAATATTGCTAGGTAACCCCTACATAAACATTTCCAACCCGTGGGGTGTTAGAGAAATATGTTATTTCCCACACATTGCAGTTAGGAATCATGTATTTCCAACCAGTAAAAGGTTAGAGATCGACATATAATGATTGTGAATAAAAATATTTTTACTGCCTGGGCAGTAAAAGTAACATTTTATAGACTGTTAGCTGTCAAAAAAATCGCACTTTCAATGTCAATCGGCAAAAATAATATTATAGATAGCTGGGATTTATAAATATGCTTAAAACTTCAGGTAGCTTGACTGATATTTGCAAATAAAGAGCATAAATGTACAAAAGACACGCTTGGAAAACTTTGCTGTAGGTTATTATTGTTTTTTAGAGAAATATACAAATTTAGTAAAATGTGGTGGTAGATGCATTGATAAATTCCGGTTGCCGTGTTTTTAAGACGTTGGATGCCACTGACACTTATACGCGACGGCTGATATATTGCAAAGATGCCGTCGATGCTTATAAGCGCTCTAGTCGCATTGATACTTTTAGTTATCCAATCTGGTTGGTACAGCAGTTGTATGCGTCGATATAAGTAGGCACTCGAATAAAGGTAAATAAATTTTTGGATCAGGCAAAGAATATCTAAATTAAAACTGCATCCAACGTGCTAATTTAATATTGGACAAAAAATCTGTTGGACCGATTTTTACATAAGTTTCTTATTTTGCATTTCCTCACTCTGGGACCAATACTCATCGAATCGAAGAGTTGAGTCCAAAATTCTATTGGATTCATATGGTTTTATATAGGACGGTAATCGGCACAGCCGAACATAGGACTTTAACATGTAATATCAAACTTTCCTAATTTTCTGCTTCTCTAATTATTTTAGATAAAAAAAAGCTTCCAATAAAAGTTGTAGAGCATAAAGTTCTGCATCTGAATCAGTGAACAAAATTAATTTTGTGTGCCTTGTAAAGGCAAAAATATGATATGAAAATGTCGAAAATCACCCCAAAAATAGCTATAGCCATGGAATTGAAATAAATAATTAACAAATACTAACGACTTATCTGTCAAGCTAGATTAATTTATTTTTATTATTTGTAATTTCTGTTAAAGTGAACAAATATCAATTTAAATAAATTAAATATAAGAAATAATACGTATTAATAAATTACCTTGTTATGACAGATAAACCGTTAGACATTTGTTATTTATTATGTCTTAATTCCATGGCTATTGCTATTTTTGAGGTGATTTTCGGCATTTCTGACTTACAAGGCATAAAAAATTAATTTTGCTTTTTGATTTAAATGCAGAATTTTATTTGAAGCTTTTTTACCTAAAGCAATTAGGAAAGCAGGAAAATAGGAAAGTCTGATTTTAGATGTTAAAGTCCTATGTTCAGCTGTGCCGGTCACCCCCCATTAACCCAAGTAAAATCTGTTAACATACTTCAAACTCAAAGTATAAAATTGCCCACAAGAAGAGCGACTGCTCCTGACCAAATACGCCCCATCTCTCTCACTTTCGAGAAGTTCAGCAGCTTGTTTATTTGTTATATCACCATGGTAATCAGCTCCGAGGTATTCCGGTCGATTTTGAGGTATTCTCGAACATAAAATCGGGTTTGGTGACGGTGCTTCCAATTGCATTCGATATACTACAAGACAAACGGTTATTTACTTCTAAAATATTCGTTTTGAAACATACGCTGTGCTATGTAAAATGAAGGAGGATAGAAACTGTTCAACCAATTCATAGTAAACTACATTATGAAAGAAAATGCTCACAATCTGTCTTCCACACGTTGTGGACTGGTGATTCAGCGTTTAATCCCATTATCTTTGAATCTTATCAGGTGATAAGTTTGTAAGACTTTGTCAGGTAAGATAATATTTAGGTAGTTATTATTCTCACGATAAACACAAAGTAAACGTCAACATAAGTCGGTTTTACAATGGAATACAATACTTCCAAAATTTTGTGAGCAATAATAAGAAGAGGCAACAATATGACCGCTCATTTCACATCAACTTATAAAAACGCATATATTTTTGATACTACTTGGATAAAAACTTATTATATATTTCTTTAGTAGATAAACAGTTATTGAGTTATTGGATTAGGTGATGCAGTTTTTACAAGTCATGTAACGAAACAATGCAGTGACATAAAAGTGTTTCCAATAATAAGAAGAGGTTTATTTTAATCTTGTCAACAACATACATAATTTTTATCTACAACTGTTTAAATAAGAACTTATTATGTAATACTTTAAACAGATCATCAGTTGGTTATTTGTATTAAGTAATGCAGATTTTTACACCAAATGCTGTAACAAAGAAGTGTTTTCAGTAATAAGAAGAGGCAACATATGACTGTTCAACGATATTTTATATCCATTTTATAAATGTTTGGCTAAAATGGTTAAAAACTATGTAGCCTATGTAGCAATGCATGAATAGATCAGCAGTTATTTAAGTTAGGTTTTTACTACACCAATTATATAACGAAAGTGTATTCAATAATAAGAAGAGGCAGTAATGTGTTTGCTCATTTTATTTATTGTAACAACATTTTACAACTATTTGGCTAAAGATTTATTACGAAATTCATTAGAGATTAACAGTTATTTGAGTTAGGTAATGCAGTATTTACACCAATTATGTAACGACAGTTTTTTCAATAATAAAATGCAATAATATAACTGCTCATTTTAACAACATTGTACAACTGTTTGATTAAAGATTTATTATGTAATTCATTAGAAATAAACAGTTGAGTTAGATAATGCAGTTTTTCGCAACCTAAACGATCAATTATTAAGGAAACAATACTTAATAGAAAATGTAATGAACTCAATATGTAATATTTAAATCAGTCGCCATTGTATTTTTTAATAATATAACACATAATTGATTTAGGGAGCACAGACAACATTCGAATACATTTATATTGACTTGGTCAAATCACGTTTTATACATCTTACGAATAGTCAAAATTCGAATTATTTTACATTGACTTATTCATGTCACAACTTATGCAATTTTCAACACTGCAAAGCTCGAAAAATATTACCTCTTCTTATTCAAATCTCGAAAAATTTTATCCTGAGTAATGCAAGTCTCAACCAGTGCAAATCTCTACCACGCTGAAGTTGGTGCGCTTTAAAGAATAGTGTCCGTTCACCATTGCTCAATTCCAATGTTGTTAGTAACTTTTGTTTTAAGTGGTATTTAAATTATTTATAACATTTCATACAATCTTGAAAAATCATAACACAAATAAAACTAATAAATTTAAATACATTAATGTTAAAAATAATATTTTCTTCATTATATAAAATGTTATACATATTTTAAGCTGGAACATGTATTTTGAATGAAAATGCTTTGGTACAGAATATTTGTTATATTTTATTTTAGGATCAATATAACAATTCATTTATATTACATCAATGTTAAGGTAAATAAGTAGTTATAAATGTTTCATTTTAGAATTTATAAACAGGAATAAATTCATAACATAGGAAAAGTAAAATTAACTAATACAGTAGAATGGGTGGTATTGTTGAAAACAAATGTTAAATTTATAACATTTAATATGATTTTACAGTACTATATGTACACACTAAAAGCAATTATTAAGATAAATTACGTTTATAACCTTCAAAACAAAATAATCTGGATTAAAAGATAAATATTACGAAAATGATTACATGTTTCAGGCGGTCATTTTGTTGGATATAATTGTTTAAATACCATTAAACACGAAAAAAAATATGTTGGAAATTGCACGAAACATTGGGATATGGATATGTACAGTGGAATCTTATTGGATATCTTCATCTATTTCAAAAGTACAGAAGAACGTGTGTTGAAAAGCTAGTATGGCAATTCTTTATCTTCTCTTCTTTTTTATCATACCAAATGTTAGTTTTATACCTTTAGTGATAATCCGAAAGTCTATACAGAAGATGAATACTGGATTGAACAGCTAAAACTTATGCATATATTAACTCAACACAACTATGTATTTAAAACAATAATACGACTATAAATGAAGTGTTATTTCTATATTTGTTATATAATATAATGTAAATGTAAAAAGGGGGAGTAGCAGCAAAAACATAGATATTTCAAAATATGGTAAGCTAATTGTTTATCTTTAGAATGAATCCAGAACCCACAAACTGGAAAAAGGCAAAAGTCCTTAAAAAAGAACATATAGAGCATTTTATGAAGGAGGCACTCAATGAAGAATAGTTGATGAAAGTAATAGTTCTCTATTATTATGTGATTTAGTACTTATTTAGAATCTTTATTGGTTACACTAATAATGGAAGTGGCTGGCCGATGTAACGAGTTGACGAAGCTAAACATTGATCACTGAGGATTTTATATAGATCATATCTGTATGTTTCTATACCAGATGCGGAGATAAATGTTTCTCGCAGTTTGATTATTATTATGGAAGAAGGATTCTCTGTAAAGTTGTTAATATCTGCAGGAAGTACATGTTTTTATGCTCTATCCGTAATATTCACCACGGGAGATTGTAATTCACATTATTGAGAATACCGACGAAGAGTGCTTCTTTTTTTAATTACCGGATGTAGAGTCCTACACTGGTCACAGTATAAAACTTCTTTGGCAATTTTATTGGAAAATGCGGGTGATAATATTAAGATCATCAGACGCTACGGTGGATGGGATGGAAATCGTCCACTGTCACGGAAGGCTATATTGATGGAATCCGTATTAAATAAAATGAATGTTGCAAAGAGTATCCAAGGGAGAGTTTTTAGAATAAAGAAGAAATCCACTTTTGCTTTTGTTGATAATCCATCTCAAAGTATTTTTTGCGTGAATCTCGATAAACCGAAGAATGTTGCAACATAAGTGTAATTAAAATTGGCAAAGTTGAATTTGATGAAGTGAGTAAGATTATGGGGTGTATTCTGTATCATATCATGTTAATTTTAACATCCTGTTTTTTTACCAATAACACTAGAAGACACAGAATATAAAATTAAAATGATAGGTAATAAATTACGTTCTTTTGCTTATAAATTTTAATAGGCTGTTAAAATTAATATTAGCATATAGTCCATTCGCTGAGACGAGAGAATGTGGAACCAATTCTTGAACTGAGACAAATTCTATTGATCAAAAAAGGATAATTTTGGAGCCGAACCAATAAAATGACTTGTTTCTGTTTAAGAATTAGTTCTACATTCTCTCGTCTCGGCGAATGGGGTATAGTAGGATACAGAATACACCCCAATGTCTATTAATATCAATGTTAATGTAAATATTAATGTGATTTAATAAATTCATGCAAAAAATTATTTATTTGAATTTCCCTGACAGAATGGAGTACATGTTATTTCAGTTTTCTCTGAGCATTGTTTGCTATTTTGACAAGTTATGCTCTGTTCCATTTAACGCATTCAACAGATGGCGTTCGCATCAGCGCCAGTTTTAAGTAGCTGAAATTACATTGGTAAACTTGTCTCTCATCCAATCAGAGAAGTCAAAACTATGCCTTATTCTCTGCAATGCTGAATGCGTAAGATGGAACAAGGTATAGTAAATGTGCAAATGCCTAGGTTCGCTAACCTTGTTTTATATATAAGTGCTATAATGTAGTTATTACTGACGCAAGTAATATAAAGAGGGAAAATGACAGTTATCAATATAACAATATACATCGGGTGAACATGCGAAACTGTGACATAAGCGTGAAGACATTTTTTTTCAAATATCTGTCCCGTAAAACTTTGTGGATTAGTTTATACATAGATATTTAGAGCAGGGGCACAGACCAAAAAAAAAAAACACTCTGAGCAGGGGTCACCATCCTTTTTGCGAAACGGATAGCATACGAAATTTTAAAATACATATATGGCGGGCCAAATATTAATTCTTATTGGAAACCCTATTATTGGATTATAAATTTAAAGAAACTCAAATTATACTTACATTTCTTTCGCATAATATGTATGTATATGTAGTAGTACCTACAAATTTAAAATAATAGTTTAAAGATTTTAAATACGATGTTCCAGTTTGTAAAAAGTTTTCGAGATGGAAGATCAGTAATTCGCGTTCGATATCTTCGATGTTTCATCTTTAAGCTCGTATCTTTGTATGTGTACGTATACTTCATTTCACGTAAAAAATAGCGTTAGTTTAGATAGGGATATAAATTCTGCCATTTGATTAGTTAGAATGCAAACAAAAATGAAAAAAAAATCACTTGTTAATTGTCAATTATCAAATAAAATCTACAGAATTAAGTGATGTTTAACCATGTTTTGTTATAATTTTTAATATTCAGGTCTTGTACATTTTTACAGATATTTTTTTTTATTAATGACAGTAAAAACGGTCGGTTCTCCAGCGACATATATCATTTTCTTCCGTGAAATGAAGTATAATAGGTACCAAAAATTAATATTGTAATCTGAGTGAAATTATTCAATAAAGCATAAATTTGAATCAAATTTTCGTTTTTAAACAGTACGACTACGAGTAACTTCAACACATGAGCTTGAAGATTAAGGGATTCTAATTGTAAATTCTCTTCAGTATCGTTGATGACAACTTCGAACAAATTTTGAAAAAAACTGAAATATTTCTGAATTATTTTTAAAATCATTACATCGGCCGGCAGACATAGTCTTTAATAGAGTTTATCACAGCACGGAAAATGACAAAAATTCTTTTCAACACATTGGCTGGTAGCATGAAAAACTGATGGGGTGATTAGCGAGCAGTTGACTCGCAGTGTTTTATCTCTGTCAATCGTTCATGGATCATTTTGGAGGAAAATACTTCAAGTAAAAGATGCGTACAATTATTTTTTCTGTAACTGTTATTTGAAATATTATTCTCTAAAACAGCGGTTCACAATTTTTTACGATTATGGAACTCTTAAGAAACCGTCTGCATTTAGCGGAACCCTAACTATCCTACATTTTTATTGGCCATTGTGACCCCAAAATTAGAAATGTAAACGATATATTGGCGATATTGTTTTCTAGTCGATAAATCGGAATTGACGATATTTGTTTGCCGATCCACCAATACATTTCGAATATGCGCGTTCGACCAACCAACCATTCAGTACCTGACCCCTGATTTCCACAAATAAGTCGAGAGATATATGAAAGCCCCTAATATTAGAAGAGAAGCGGATCCGTTGGTTTTCTGGCGCGATGCAGTCCTTTACCAAAATTTTAAAAAAGCGGCGCTAAAGTACTACAGTTTTCAGATGAGTTCTATGGAATTCCAGTGGCTCTTTTCAGCAGCAGGTCTCATTCAGACAGACTTGCATACTTGCAAAATCATTCGTATGCTAGCAAAATATAAGCAAAATTGTGTTTCCAAAGTAATTTTGGTTTCGCAAAAAAATTATAGGCATTAAGCTTTTATTTTAATTTAAAGATGTAGTAAAAATGGATTTAGTATGCGATTATTTAAAAAAAAAAACGTTAAGTAAAGGGTCAAATCAAATAATAAGTTAAAAACAGATATTTGGTAATTAAGCTACGCTCAGTTCTTGAAATAACGCACATTTATAGCCGTATTATGACCGAAAACTGTGCATTACAGGTCTGAAAATATGTAAATAATCAAAAAAAAAGTAAATTTATATATAATCTTTACCTCTCGCTAAGAGAGGTATTGCATTCATGCTAAAAATCGCATATCCAAATTTTATTGAATAAGCACGTTTTAAGGTCCCTACAATCCGATTTTAACATTTTTACGATGATGTGCGTGTGTGTGAGGATGTTGGAAGGAAAATTTCTTAAAAACTGATTTCTTAAAAACTGTTAAGACTTAATATCTGTTTAACTACGTATTTGTCAATCTGACAATAATGTGAAGAGTTGAAAAGGTTTTGGTAGCAATTGGACAACTGGAAGTAGCATATTCTTAAAAAAATGAAATATATTTTTTTGAAAATTATTATTCTTGCAAATATTAAAGAAGATTAAATTCTCTGTGTGATAAATATTTTATTATATCTTGTATTGATTTAGAGATAAAAGATTATAATATATAAAATAATCTGTTGTAAGTACCTACATATATTATTTCTTCTTATTGTATTAATAGTTAAATATTTAAAATTATAGGTATATTATATATACCATTCAGAAATACTGGCAATCCCGACAATGAATTGGAAAAATTCTTCATAAAATGAATTTAAAATTAAAAAATCTAAATATAAAGAATAGGCATAAGTAGAAATTTGGAGTGTATGTGTACAAGAAATGTTAAATACAAAGTCATGTGACTTTCTTGGCCTTGACAAGCAGGTATGCGGGCCCATGTCAAAATGATAGGTAGTAATTATGTGCATAGATGTAAAATATCATAATTTTTCATTCTAATTTCGTAATTTTTCAATTCCATGTGGTTTATTTTCTTCGATAAATAAATTCCACACTCCTGGTGACAAATTAACCATGTGACCTTAGAAAATCTTGAAATTTTGAATGAAAAATTCTAATATTTGACATCTATGTACATAATTACTAGTATCTCAAAAGGTTTATAAAAAAAGCTGAAATATTTGTGATTTTTAAAATCATTAAATTGACCTGCAAAATATAATATAATATTTTGAATATGATCTTCAATAAAGAAATTGTAACTCGATAAAGTTTTCAACAAATTATTACTGCGTATTTCGAAGATGCATTAACAATTAGTCTTGTAATTCTTATAGTTCTCAAGCTCTTAAATAGTGATCACTGCAAATATATACAAATAATTAATGTTTACAGGGAGTTTGTATCGTATGCCAGGTTGCACACGCGCGTGTGCACCGTGCGGATACAAATGTTTATGTCGGGCCTGCAGCAACGAATTTATGGCACGTCAAACAATGACATGCCGAACCTGCAGAGCTGAAGTTTTGTTTTATATGGAGGTTTTTAATTTTTTTTATTTCCGTTCTTGTAGTTTATTATATTTTTTAGTTTTTAATTTTCTTTTAGTTATAAGAATATGATGAAATAAAAGAGGCAATAAAAGCGCTGAAAAACAACAAAGCCCCTGGAATAGACGAGATCCCTTCCGAAGTATACAAACTAGGTGGCGAACACCTAAAAAAATATGTTCATACACTGATAATAAAGATATGGAAGGAAGAAAAAATCCCCAACGACTGGAAGAAAAGCTTAATCTGTCCAATACATAAAAAAGGGGATAAACTGGCATGTGAAAATTATCGTGGAATATCCCTCTTATGTACTGCATATAAAATATTAACATGCATAATAAACAAACGCATCCAGCCCTACTCAGAAAAACTTATCGGCGAATATCAAGCCGGATTTAGACGTGGACGATCCACGATTGACCAGCTATTTACTGTAAAACAAATATTAGGAAAAGCATGGGAACATAATCGAGACATATACAATATATTTGTAGATTTTAAATAAGCCTATGATTCAATAGATAGAATAAAATATATGAAATACTACACATACTGAAGATTCCCCCTAAACTAATACGAATGATTAAGGTAACCATGGAGGACACGGTAGCGGTGGTGAGCGTACAAAACACACTTACAGAGGAATTTAAAATTTTGCGTGGACTGAAGCAAGGAGATGGGCTGGCCCCAACACTCTTCAATCTAATGCTCGAATATGTAATAAGACAAATGAACATTGGCAGATTAAACCTGCTAACGGTTAAAGCAATACAACTAGTCGCATATGCAGATGACATCAACATCATGAGCCGCGAGGCTCAACAAACATACTCAGAACTCAAAAGACATGCAAAGGAAATAGGCTTCCGCAAAATTCACCAAGAGTAAAAAAGTAACCTTCTGAAGATGATTTTGAGTTTGAATTAAATTGTATATTACAAGGGATCACAAAAGCCATGCAAATTCCAAGTTTGATCGCTTTTGTTTTATTAGAAATGGCTAGTCCGCAAAACACACCAGGAGTAAAGTAATCTCTGCGGAGGTGATCTCGATCATCTTCCTGTTTTGTATACCACAGTTATTCAAAAGTAACTAGTATGTTGTGATTTAATACTATAGAACCAATAATTATGACCAGTCCGCTTTTTTTGTGGTCCGCAAAATAGAACTTCCCCATATCCATGATGTATTATAGTATTTTAATATAATAAAATTCTCCATACTTAACTGTTCTCGTTGTTAATTTAGTAATTTAAATTTAATTATTAAATAAGATCAATATGATCCAAACCTATGTAGGTTTATTTTGACTGTGACATTACTTTCTGTCAAAACCATATGATCATGTGTTACTCGTTATTCTCTTCATTTCGTATATCCTCTATTAACCTCAAAATAAATATGTTAAAAACCCAAAACCAACAAAATCTTGTAAATAGATATTATAAACAAAAATTAATATTTTTTTATTCATTTACCTCTTTTTTTATAAACAAGGTTTGAGTTTTCTTTTAGCTCATCACAGCAGAACTTATTTTACTTTAATTTGGTTTGTACAATAATATACTTTGATATTTATTTTATTTATTGACTTATAATAAGGTAAAATTTACAATAATTTATTTAACTAACCTATATATTATTTTATGTAGTCAGAAATATCGTTAGTGTTAAATAAAAATCATTAATATGAAACTATAGTGAATTTTTATAAAACCGGACCTGAGTTTCACTAAATACATGTTTATAAACAAAAGAGTTACTATATGATTATTTCATTAACATTTGTGTCAACTTGGTGCGTTTCACAATCCCCGGTTAGAATTTTAACTGTAAGTTAAATAAACAATATTGAATCGGATTATTGACAGCAATGATCAATTTGTCATTTGACGGTTCATTTCGTTTCAACTGTTTTTTTAACTGGCAGTTAAAATTTTAACCAGAGATTGTTTGTCCCATATTGCATTTTAGGAAAAGAAGAGCAACTGTGGAAAAAATGAATAGGATTTTCAGTCTGTTCTTGCCAGTATAATACATTTCGTCAATTCCATTTTATTTTACATTAATATCGTATATATGCATAATATTAATAACACAAATAAATTTTAAACAACTCAGTTTTATTACAATATGAACTATTTTGATTTGTAATCCACGTACACATAATTTAGTACATGATAAGGTAACATACAATATTGGGTACATTGTTGTTCTTTTAATATACTAGTATAAGTAATTTGTTTATTTATTTTCATAAAAAAGTAAATCATTTATTATTATACAGGGAGATGTAAAGATTGGACAATCGTATAATGTGTCTGTATTACTGCTTATGGTAGGTACATGTTTCATAAACCAGCTATAATTATCAAATAATTAATATATTTATTTTATTTTAAAGGTAATTTTATTTTTCCCATACATTTCATTTTATCTTCATAAATGTTTCACATTTAGCCCTTCCATGGCCTTTCTATAATTATATTATAAAATGTTTATTGTTTTTATATACCTTCAATTAAATAGTTTTAATATTAGATTAATATTATTAACGAAGAAATATGTGCTAAATTTATATCAAAAATATGCACACATAATTTGTGAATAGATAAATTTATTTGGCATATATATAATATGTATTTGATCATTTTTAAATTGTAACCCCAAATATATTAACATTTTCATTTGTTTGTAATTCAAATATAATTATAAAATCAAATATTACTAAACAGTACCGGAATGAAGCGGTAGTGAACAAACCAGAAATGAATAAATCAATGCTCAACCGACTTCATAGTGGTAGAGATTTGCACAAGTCGAGAATTGTATAAGACAGTATAATTTTTTCCGAGATTTGAATATTCGAAAAACGCATAAGTCGTTATTTGAATAAGGCGATATTAATTTTTTTGATTTTTATCCAATACGATGTTTTATAAATTGATATGTGAATAAAGTGATATTTGAATTTTCGTACACTCTGACCCTACCCATTGATTTATGCTATTGGATAGCAAATTTTATACACATTTAAAATTTGAATAAACATATAGGATATTACATATGAAAATATAATTGCGTAAAAATGGAACATACTATAGAAAAACGTATACTACAGATTTATGGAAATTTTAATATAAAATATTGAAAATAATCGAGTTATTACAAAAGAACACACCTGCATATATGTAGATAAATTTTATGTATTTAGGTATCTACACGTATTTGAAATCAATAATTTAACAAACTCATATATTTCTAACAATTCTATATTGTAAACAAGTCTTTAATTACTCTATCATATGCAGGTATTTCTAGAAACGTTTGGCCTACTTATCTTTCAATTTTATAGATAAAAAAATATTTAATATAAAAAAAAATTGTAAAGAATATTTTCAAACATTTTTAGTATTATTTTCTTTTTAGTGAACGGAATTTTCTAAATTTCAAAAATACATTTTTCTAATCAAAACAATACCAAGTTGGGGTTGACAACAGTATCTAAAAAAGTGGTGGGGGATCTAGGGATTCCCCTATTACTACATTTTGTAGTTTTATACAGTGCCTAGTGCCTTGATAATACTTGTGGTAGTATTTGATAATTGTTCAAAATAGTGATCTGCTGTTTATAATTACAAATACGACAGAAACATTTTTAAAAGGTAAATGAGATTTATAACAATGATAGCCATATTGTATATTGTAATTTCTGGCACAAACATAGTTCCTGTTTCATTTAACCTTCAAGTTAAAAACATACTATAGTTGAAGACGTGGCTGTGTAGATTTTTCTTCATTTTGTTATCTCCGTTTCTTCATTTTGTTTTTTTGGTATTTTAACTATAGTTTTGTACTATTAAACAAAATTTTATATATATTTTCTACGATCATCATACACCAGTATTTGTTTTGTTGATGTTTCTGATTATATTAGTAGCAAAAGGGAGTATGCACAAACGAACAATAAATTTCCATTAGAATACAAAAATAAAATATAATTATAAATTGTTTTTATGCAGTTCTTTTCATAACATTCAGAATTGTGAACTATGAGAGCTTTAAGCAAAAACAACTATAGTCCATTTTTACCTTTCGTCACCTTTAAGTAAGGCAGGTAGGTATTATCTGGTCAAAAAAATCGATGGTGAGTTTGTAATGAATAAGAACGTGTTAGAATCTCTAGAATACGATTTTACTATTTTTACCATGATGTTTGTATGTATGTATATGTGTGTGTGTGTGTGTGTGTGTATGTTATGTGTGTGTGTGTGTGTGTGTATGTTATGTGTGTGTGTGTATATGACCATCGTTTCGGATCGCATAACTCCAATACCATAATTCCAAAAATTATATTTTTTTCGTGTTCCTTGATTTTATATCCAAACGAAGTGGTGATTAGATTTTGGTTATAATTGGTCAACCGGAAATACTCTCATTGCAAATTTTAGCAGTTAAATATCATTTTTTGACATTTTACGTTATTATAAATATTAAAAAATATTTTATTTTCTCTACGATTTGATTTCATTTTATACTTTATATTCAATGAATATAGAATTAAAAAATATTATAGATATTTATACACCAAATAATTTAACCCACTTGCCATACGGGCTCGTAACTTAAACATTCTTAACTTACGTGGTTTATACAATATTTTATTTAATTTTGACGAAGTAATAAGAAAAACCATTATAATATTTAATATTGACAAAATTAAAAACTAATCAATTAGTAGATTGTATATGACAATCGTCGTTGATAGACGTCAAGTCGTTTATTTATAAATTATAAACAAGATTTATTTTCTGTCATTTGTGTCGTGAAAAATAAGGAAAAAGGATCATCTGTCTAATAAACAGTGATGTTATTTTAAATACATTATTTGTTGCAGAGTGCTTTAAAATTCTGTGAGAGGACTTCATTTTTATTTTAATTCACTAGGTAATAAACCGTTACTTATAGTTGTTTCTATCGAGTTAATAATGACAGTTTAGTTTAAAACGTCAAAATTTAAAAAAGTTAAATATCATAAATCAGCCAGATATGCTGTAACCATAGAACCAACTAGTATATTCAGATTTCAGATAATTCACATTGACAGATGTCAGTGTTATTTCTTGTACTTCATTTACCTCTTCAATTTCATCAAAAAATCCTTCTACACCTGCCATTTTTATTCTTAGAACAAGTCTTATACTTCCCGTATACCAGTTGTAAGTTTGGTTTTAAGTTTGACAGCGTTGCTATGGTAAATAAAACCAAACATACTTACAACACATCTAAAACCGTACCTTACTACGCTTTTTAGTCTGATACTTACAACCGAGGATAAAACCGTGACAATACTACCAGCCAGTGTGTTTGTGTTATAATTTTGCTGGAAATATACTATAATTACATAAAAGAATAGTGCCCTTAAAAAAATGCATTTTAAAATTTGACCCGGATCCTATTCTAAACTCCGTCCGATTTTTTTGCAAGAAACTTTCTGAAAGGAATTTGTACAAAATACATAAGAGCTGACGGAAGGTAGTGTTGGCCACATCAGATTTTTTTTAATTTGCTTTCTTTTATAGATTTCTGTAACTTTAATTTACCTCAGTATCATGTTTAAATATTAGAAAATTATTTACTGGATGTTAAAAAATAGAAACGCTTAAATTTTAAAATGCGACTAAGATACTTTTCACGAAAAATAGTTTTACCAAATGGTTTGGCATCGTTGAAAGTGTATCGCTGTATGTAATTTATCAGTAAACATAGAGTAGTTTCATTACCATAGTTACAAAATGACAGCAATGTATTGAAGCGTTTATTTTGAGTAAACATAGGGAATAGTTGTCAGACTCGTCAAACTGTCACATTTCAAAATGTTTTTTTATAAAATTGCATATTGTAACAGGTATAATACAAATATAAACCTAAAATAAATTTCAGATGTATCTGCTCCTACATTTAATAATCGACCCAGACCCTGCCCAGCATCAATTCGAAAAAATTTAATAATTATAGCTTGCACCAAATGATTTTTTTCTTTGAAGACACTTAAAAAATGTGTACAATGGTGAGAGAATTAACATTGAATAATTAAAAAACCGAATTAGTGCAGCTTCACAAAATATTATTGCCCAGCAAAAAAAGATTCTATTAATTCTTTTTATAGTCGTTTAGAATATTGTTTGGAAGTTAGTGGTGCCAATTTTGAGTATGTGTTAAAATAAAAATTCCTCACTAGTTTAATGTAGTTTTTAAGTGTATAAACATAAATAATTTCTTGTGTCTTTTTCATAATTTAATATTTATTTTAGTATATGTTAATTATCCCAATGTACGCTTTAAATACCTTGCTGTCAATTATTTTACACTGTAACTATGGTAATTACATACTCTATGTTTACTGATAAAATAAACTCGCGGTATTTACAAAATTTGGACTATAGTTGTTTTTGCCAAAAGCTCTTCAATTAGATTACTAAATTTTGAAGATTTTGCACTAATGTATACATTTTTGTTTAGCTTTTAGAAATGACGTGCAAAAGTAATCAACAATTTTTTTACGAAAATCTCGGTACAAGAGACTACGATTGCTTCCAAGAAAATGAGGACAAATACTTAAAACTAAAAATTGGTTTTATATTATTTGGTACACCAGAAGAAAATGAAAATTTTAATAATTTCGACGGTGACTACACAGTTGCACAAATATATGATAAAAAACAAAACGAACTTATTAATACATTGTATTCCGTCATCAAATCGAAAAGTAAGTCCCTCATTTAAGGTTTTTTTTTGTTTTTTTACTATTTTTAATAACAGGTATTTATAATGAAAATAAGGACCAAGTATTTATATCTTTTCTCTTCAATTGTTGTGAATTCCCAAAAAAGAAAGAGGAAGAAGAAGAAAAAATTGGGTGCTTCCCAGTTTTTCGAGTGAGAAAATGTACTGGAAGTCCAGAAAATAAAAATTGTTGTGTTTATATTGACGAAAAATCAAGGGTTTATAAAAATTGGAAAGATTATCTGGATAATAACAAAATTCCTAAATGTAAAATGTTTGTTCCCAAAGATGGAAAGTATCAAGGCAACAACGACGATGAAGTAAGATTAAAATGTTTTCTTCTTAGTAGATTATATTTACAATTATATTTAGGTTCTTTTGGAAGAATTATTATCGGCGGCTTGTGGAGTAAAAGAGCACATCATCAAAGTGGCTGATATTTCAACAACAGCTACTTCGTTCGTTACAGGAGGAATAGCAATTGGATCTCTTATTCCAGCAGTAACTGTTGCTCCGATTGTGTTAACTGGGGCCCTTTTGGCAGGAGCTGGTGTTGGTGTTTATTCCATTGTTAGAAGTTCTTTAGTTCTACGTGACAGAAACACTCATGATCAGGTAATATTTTTTCCCATATTAATCGCCTACGAGGGTCATTTCATAAATATTGCACACAATTGTTAGTTTATTCATTTGTTTATTTTTATCCGAGTCCCAAAGTCTGGAAAGCTTTACTATTCCATCCAAGACACCATCACTGTTCATCTGTTGAATGGCTTGGGTAACGGCAGCATGAAGCTCTTCAAGAGACGGAAAACGATGTCCATGTATAGGCTGTTTCAGCTTTGGGAATAGGTCGAAGTCTGGTGGACTCATGTCCGGACTGTAGGGAGCATGAGGTAACATTTCCCAACCGTATTCATGCAGTTTTTCGGCTACAATGTGGGGGTCAAGCATTGTCAAGGAAAATGAGTGGCCAGGCTTGAGCAACTAAGGTTAGGTTTTATGCAATTTTCTGCGCAGTTTTTGCACGAAGGCTCGATAATAAACTGCTGTGATACTTGTTCCACATGGAGGATGATTCCTTTGTAATCATAAGCAAAGATCATCATTGGTTTGACTTTTGATTGAACTCTCCGAAATTTTTTTGGCCATAGGGAATTTGAACCTCTTCACTCGTTGGACTGTGATTTCAATTCCGGCTCAAAATCTCTAACCCACGTTTTATCAATAGCGACTAAGCGATACAAGAATGCTTGACCTTCAACGTCGAATCTTTGTTTCAGTAAGGTTGCAATGTACAAGCGTTTCTTTTTCTGTTCAGCAGTCAAATTTTTTCTCTTGTTTAAATCATTTGTCCGAATTCGGAAAACTGACGGTGGAATCCGTACGGTTTCAGAAAGTTCCTCACATGTCGCACGACGATCTTCTTTAAAAGTATCCGTCACAAGTTTCACACTTCGTTCATCTGTTAATGTTTTCGGCCTTTTTGGTCTTGAATCATCGTTTATGCTCACACGACCGCCACAAAAACGATTAGCCCAACGAGACATTGTACTACGAGTCCACTGTTAAGTCATCACAAACTTCACTTAAAGTTTCGATCTCCATGTACGATCTCTGATCTTCAACAATCACAATACCCAAGAGTGCAGGCTCCATATCTAGCTGACGTTTGTTAAAAACAGATTACGCTATAGCTGAAAACAAAACATATGCTTGTTCCCCAAGCCTTCTACTACAACTGACGTAGATGTCACTGTTGTTGCATCATCTAATTCGCAGTGTTGCCAATCTGTGCATTATTTATGAAATGATCTTGTAGTCTCCACCCTGTATACATTTTTTTTTGTAGAGTATTAGTCTGGCAAATAATGAAGCAAGGAATTGTTATTTAAATATTGCTACTGGTGCTACTAGTGTTATAACTACAGGAGCAACTTCAGTAGCTACAATTGCTTTAGGAAAAGGTGTCATTATAACCGAGGTACATTAATTCTAATAATAATAATAATTAATAATAATATATATTTTGGGTAATAAATTTAATTTGTTTAGACTACAGCAACGGCCTTATTGTCGGTAAACGCTATAAATATGACTGTAAATGGTTGTAATGTTGCAAATTCTATATATTCTATCGTAAGCGATATCAAAAATAAGAAGAAACCATCTGCTTTAGATATAATGCATTTGACTACAACTGTTTTATTTTTTGGAAACGCTGTAGTCAATTTTAAATCTGCTTGTATCATTTATAAAGATACGCAATCTACAAGATCGTTTGCTGATTTGATTCGTACACAAAGGTAATAAAACAATTGATTTTTATTCAATATATTCATATTTTGAACGTCCGCCATTTTATTATTTCAGCTTTATTATTTGACAATTTTACCTTAATACAGTTTGATCACTTGACAGTTTAATCATTTGACTGTTTTACTATTCGACAGTTTGATGATTTGATAGTTTTATTATTTAACAGTTAGATCATAAGATAGTTTTATAATTTAATGGTGATATTTGCTGGTTTATTCTCACGTGAACACCCTGTATACAGACTGTCCTGGAAGCTGGTTTATTAAACATACTTTTTTGCCGATTGATATTAAAAGTGCAATTTTTTTCACAGCTAACAGTCTGTAAAATGTAACGTTTACTTGGTATATGCAGTAAAAATATTTTTACTGTCTATTACATAGCAACCGCTATACAAACGCATAGCAACATCATTTGATGGCGAAAACTTTCAAAATAGGTATTAAATAAATTAATAATACTAAAATCGGCAAAAAATAATGAGTGGTAGCATGATTGGTGATTAGGAGAAGACTAATAGTGTTTTAACTCTCTCAATCGTTTATGGTTTATTTTAGAGAAAAAAAACTTCAAATATCAATTATAAAAAAAATTGTTGTGGCCAGCACAAAACCTTTTCATCTCTTCCCAGTAATGTCCGATTGAGAAATACGTAGTTAAATAGATATTAAGTACTATAGTTTTTGAGAAATTGTTCTTCCAACCAACTCACACACACACATACATCCATACACACAGATATCATCGAGAAAATATTAAAATCGGATTGTAGGGACCTTAAAACGTGCTTAATCATTAAAATCTGGATATGGGATTTTTAGCATGAATTCAATACCTCTTTTAGCGACAGGTAAAAATTGATTGTACGAAACTTTTATTTGAAGTATTTTTTTCTAAAAAAAAAACATAAACGTCTGACGGAGTTAAAGCACTGCTAGTCACATCCTAATTAGCATTCATGCTACCACCAAATGTGTTCAACATGGCACTAAACACAGATTTTATAGCATCGGCAACCTCGACTGTAAATATGGTATTTTACTGCCTAGTTAAATAACTATTTTATACGATCGTTTTTTTTAATGTTTATCGATATGGTTTCTAGGGCAGAAAATTTTATTTCTCAAATCACTGATCGGTAAGTGATGTGAATCACTTACCGATCAGGAGGCGTAGGCGGTAGGTAGTGCGTGTAGTGCAATGACATCATTTGCACTGCACGAGAGCAATAGAATTAACAAAAACGCTTTAGTTGTGTGCTGAGGCGGCGTATGACTAAATTATTTCTTAACGATGTATTCCAGTAGGCGTGTCTTGTGCTAGTGTTAAGTACATTTAGTATAACTACGTGCTGGAAAACTATTATAGAACCATTTGTGATTTTTTTACTATAAATATTAGACAAAAACTTTAAACGAAAAAATTGCTGCTTTAAGAGAAAATAACTATGGCATTGTCAAAGTTTATCTAATGTTTACAGGGTGTTCATAAAATCAAATTAAGTTGAATAACAAGATAAATATTATTTTAATTGGAGATTTTTTTTGTAGTGACAATTTGTGGTCTCGCGCGAAGAACAAATTCTTCAAAGCTGATATGACATCAACTGAAAATAATTCTACTATTAAGAATATCAACGATACTGGCGATTACTGTTCCAACGTAATTAGCTTTTCAGTTAAAGAAAGAGCTATAGACATGGGCCAGAATATTGCCTTCGATCTCTTAATGAATGTTCTTCGAGAAATAGATTTAAAAGAAATTGGTGCAATCATTATAAAAAATTATCAAAATGTCCAGGAAATGTGTAAACGTATTCTATCTAGATTTGAAGTTAAAGTGCAGGAAATAATGATAAAACTATTAAAATTTTTACTAAATGATATAATTCAAGCAGCATACGACGTCTTGGAACAAATATTTCCAAGAGACGAAAAAGTTGTAATTATTTTGAACTTCATCACCCATTTCTTGAAGTTCAAAGTTTCAGAAATGGAAATAAATTATTATCAAAAGAAAGCAGAAACTCTCAGAGAATTAAACATATCAGAAGAAGAATACGACAATAGATATGATGGTTTTAAAAGTCCTTCAGAGAGAATGTCATATTATTTGAAGTTGGTTGTTTTGAAAATGATTTGTGCAAATGGAAAGCCTCATGAAATATTCTTCAGGGAAATGGTCAAATATTTTTGGGATTGGCTCTCAGAACAAGCTATGGAATACACCATCAAAATATCTCAACGAAACAACCAACCTCTGCAAAATATTATTCAGAGGAAAATAATTCCTTGTTCAGACTGCGGAGGGTTTTATTATATTGACTAGTTCTCTTACAATGTGTATCACTAAGAATAAACTATCACATTTTATTTACTCGTAATCTACAATATTTTATTTATAATTCCTTCCTGTATTTTATCTTTTTTTTGTTTCGGGGGTTTCTCTGGCAGCCTGCATAAGTTCATAAAGTTGGTGGCTTTGGTCAGCCCGTAAAATACTTAAAACTTCTTGGGAATTTGTGTTTTTTACCTTCCGTCATCTATAGGTAGGAAGATATAGTCTTTGCTCAAAAAAATCGATGGTAAGTTTTCAATGAATGAGCACGTTTTTGGGTCCCGAAAATATGAATTTGCTATATTTACGTAGATGTCTGTATGTGCGTGCGTGTGTGTGATGATCGTTTCGGCCGCGATAACTCCAACACTACAATTCCAAAAATTACATTTTTCTTAAAAAACATAGTTGAATGTCATTTTTTGACATTTAATGTTATAAAAAATGTTAAAGAATATTATTCTCTATACGATTTGATTGCAATATATTTTTCATATTCAATGTACTTAGAGATAAAGAAATTAATTTTCATAAATCTTATAATCTTTTCTGCGTCACCATGGAAACAGGTTCAATAATTCAATATTATTAATTAACAGATGTCAGTGTCAAGAACAATTTACACAAAAAGTATGTGAAATAATTTTACTGGAAATACAAGAAACTTTCTGTGGAATTTATATTATATAACACACATATAAATGACGGAAGGTATTGTGCAGGCCACAACAGATTTTAAAAATATCAAACTTGGTGAAATAATAGATACTTGTACACCAAGTAAGTTAAAATAATGTTTATTCATGAAAAGAAAGTTTAAACCACGAACTCGTAGGGCGAATGGATTAAATTCTTTGAGTGAATAAATATTCTTAACCCACGTGGTTCATATAATATTTTATTCAATTTTGATGAAGCCATAATAAAAACCATTATATTTAATTTCGACAAAATTAAAAATTAATCAATTAGTAGATTGTGTATGACAATCGTCGTTGTTAGACGTCAAGTCGTTTATAAATTATGAACAAGCTTTATTTTCTGTCATTTGTGTCGCGAAAAATTATGAAAATGGCTCATCTGTCTAATAAACACTGGTGAGTTTTATTTTCGTGCCTTTTGTTATTTATAATGCATTATCTGTCAAATAATATACCCATACTTCAACCGTATTTATCAATTAATGACCTTCGTTACTATTCCCAAGTAACACTGACCGACGGTCGACCAAAAAGTGACGTCGATTTCAGGTTGATTTTAAGTCATGTACTGCCGTCTATACGCGACACTGTGACGTTGATTTTTGGTCTGAAATAGTTCTATTTAGACGTCTATACGACGACACTGTGACGTTGATTTTTGATCTGAAATAGGATTATTTAGACGTCAGATTTGTGGTCGCTATGACGTCCATATTACGACTTTATATGGTCATAATTAGGTCTATTTAAACCTTTTTGCACGTCTAATTTGACGTCTTTATGATGATTATTTTTACTTTATTTTTAATATTATTAAAAAAAAAATAATAATAATTTGGAAATTAATAACACACGAAGGAATATATTATTTTTATTTATATATCAATTCATTATGCAAAAATATATAACAATATATTGTTTATTATAATGATTTTAAAAATTGGAATAAATATTGCTAATTGAATAAAATTGACAGTTCGATGAAATAATATTATTCAACCGTTATGTCAAATTCAAATCTTACCTTTCAAACAAATAACTTTTAAAAAGTATTTTTTTCACAATAAAAGCCAAAATTACACTAGTTTTCTCATTTACATGAGTAATAGCATATATTACATGCTCATTGAATAATATACTATTAATTCACTAGCAAATAAACAGTTACTTATAGTTGTTGCTTTGGAGTTGATAATAACAGTTGTTGTTTAAAATGTCAAAATTGAATAAAAATATTTCCTTAAGGAACATTTTAAATATTATATTTCTTTATAACTCAAACCAAGTTGAAGAGCCGACAAAATATTGTTATTTATTATTATTCGTAAACGGAATTTACTAAACTTGAACGATACTATTTTCTAATCAAAACAATACCAAGTTGGGCTTGACATTAATATCTTAAAAAGTGGTGGGGGTATCTAGGGATTCCCCTGTTATTACAATTTGTGGATTTTACAGTGCCTCGCTAATAATTGTGGTAGTATTTGTTAATTGTTCAAAGAGTGATCTGCTGTTAGTTATTATAAATACCAACTAATTTTTTGTTAAAGGTATGTAATATTTTTAACAATGATGGCTCTTATTTGTTGTACTTAGTACATTCTAGAACAAATATAGTTCCTTTTTCATTTAACCCTAAAAACCATACGAAGTAGTTGAAGACGTGCCTGTGTAGATTTCTCTTCATTTTGTTATCTTTGTTTGTTCATTTTGTTTTATGTTTCATCTATAATTTTGTACTATTAAACAAAAGTTTAAATATATTTTCTTCGAACATATGGTAGTAATATTATAGTAATGATATTATATTTGTTTTGGCAAAGTTTTCTATAATGTTAAGTAGCAAAATGACTGAACGCTAAATTTTTCATTAGAAACAAAAATTAAAAATATATTATTACAAACTGTTTATACAGTTATTGTTGTAGCATTCAGAATCGCGAACAATTAGATTATTAAATACCGAAGAACAATTTTTGCATATTATTTAACATTTTTGTTTAGTTTTTAGAATGACGTGCAAAAGATATCAACAATATTTTTACGAAAACTTCGGTACAAGAGATTACGACTGCTTTGAAGAAAATGAAGACAATGATTTAAAACTAAAAATTGGTTTTATGTTATTTGGTACACCAGAACGAAATGAAAATTTGAATATTTTAGACGAAGACTATACAGTGGCTCGAATATTTGATAAAAAACAAAACAAACTTATTAATAAGTTATATTCAGTCATCAAAACAAAAAGTAAGTCCCTCACTTAAGATTTTATTTGTTTATTTACTGTTTTTAATGACAGGTATTTATAATGAAAATAAGGACCAAGTATTCATATCTTTTCTCTTCAATTGTTGTGAATTCCCAAAAAAGAAAGAGGAAGACGAAGAAAAAATTGCATGTTACCGAATTTTTCGAGTGAGAAAATGTAATGGAAGCCCAGAAAACAAAAATTGTTGTGTTTATATTGACGAAAAATTAAGGGTTTATGAAAATTGGAAAGATTATCTGGAAAATAATAAAATTCCTAAATGCAAAATGTTTGTCCCCAAAGATGGAAAGTATCAAGGCAACAACGACAATGAAGTAAGATTAAAATGTTTTCTTCTTAGTAGATTCTATTTACAATTCTATTTAGGTTCTTTTGGAAGAATTATTATCTCCGGCTTGTGCAGTAAAAGAGAAGATCATCAAAGTGGCTGATATTTCAACAGGAGTTGTCTCTTTGGTTACAGGAGGGATAGCAATTGCAGCTGTTATTCCAGCAGTAACTGTTGCTCCGGTTGTGTTAATCGGAACCCTTGCGACAAACTTTGTTGTTAATGTTTACTTCATTAGTAGGGGTTCTGTAATATTACACGACAGAAACATCCACGGCCAGGTAAAGCTTTTTGAAATATTAATACTTAATTTTGTACAATAAATTTTTCAATAGGGGATTATCACTGTATTGCTTCAAGAAATAAATTTAAAAAAACTTGGTCAAACCATTATAAAAAATTACGAAAATGTCAAGCAATTGTGCCAACTTATTCTATGTAGATTTGAAGATACAGTGCAAGAAATAATAATGAAACTATTAAAATTTTTACTAAATGATATAATTCAAGACGCATACAATGTCTTGAAACAAATATTTCCAGTAAGCGAAATAGTTGTAAATATTCTGAAATTCGTCATCCATTTTTTGAAGTTGAAAGTATCAGAAATGGAAATAAATTATCATCAAAAGAATGCATTAACTATTAGAGAATTTAACATATCTGAAGATGAATGCAATGGTTTTAAAAGTCCATGGGAGAAAATGGCATATTTTTTAAAATTAATTGTTTTGAAATCTATTTGTGAAAATGGCAAGCCTCACGAAATATTCTTCAGGGAAATGATCAAATTTTTTTGGGATTGGCTTTCAGAAAAAGCCATGCAACGCACCAACAATATATGTCAACAAAACAACCAATCTCTGCAAAATAATAATCAGAAGAGGAAAATAATTCCTTGTTCAGAGTGCGGAGGATTTTATTATATTGACTAGTTCTCTTACATTGTGTATCTCTAAGAATAAACTACGATATTTTATTTAATCTACAATATTTTATTTATAATTCCTTCCTGTATTTTATTTTTTTCTGTTTCGGGCGTTTCTCTGGCAGCCTGCATAAGTTCATAAAGTTGATGGATTTGGTCAGCCCGTAAGGTACCTAAAACTTCTTCGGAAATTTGTGTTCCCAATTTAGGATTGGCATTAAATTTTCGTAATCCTAATTGTTTTGCCAAAGTCACGGCATAGGTCTAAAAAAATTATAAATAGGAATAGGTATATATTTTATAAAATAAAAAAACTTTCATCTATTTTGGGTCAATACCCAAAAGATGGCGATAAGAATCATTCGAGTGTAGGGTACCTATATACTCAGGGTATGGCCATGACGTGGCTCGCGTTTCGTCCGCCATTAGAGGGCCACTGTCATATTCGTTGTTGTTGCGCAAATTATTATGTATTTTCATGGCTACTTGTTTTATTTTAATGCAAAACACATTTAAATATACTTCTAATATTTATTTAAAGTGTAAGTAATATTGTTACTTTATTTATATGTGTATTTTCTTGAGATACTGACTACGATGACTGGCAATATTGAAAACACATAAAAATTACCAATATTAAGCACAAACATTTAAATTTTTAAAAGGTAAGTTTAAAATATATACTTATTATGTAATAACAACATATATCCTTACTCAACATAACCTCTACATCTATGTCATAATAATAATTGTGTATCTCTTAAATAAATGAATTTTTATTACCTTTATTGATTCATAGTGTGATTATTTAATATTCCTGTATAATATAATATCACATTTCTCACAAATAAATAGGGAAACGAATTATCAATATGTTTGACATTGGCTCGCTTATGGCGGCGATCTTGCCCATGGCCATACCCTGTATATAAAGGTACCCTATTCGAGTGCTGCTGTACTAATCGTGTACACTTTTTTAATATCAAACTTGGTTAAATAAACTAACACAAATGATGATTTTTTTTTTTTTTGGGTCACGGGCTTACACGTGGTGACCCTTAATCTGTAGCCAATCCATGTTTGGCGAGAGACTGTCACTTTGCGTTGGCGGCAATTTGAATGTTGGTGTTCTGTGGGTTTAAAAAGTTACGTTTTTTTTTGTATTCGTTTGGTTTTATTGCATTTTTTGACCATTTTACTGTGTTTTTTTATTATTCTTTTAATTTTTATTGCTGCGTTGAACTTATTTAATATTATTTTCTAATTTATTTTTTTCTTGAAAGCATAGGTCAAATTAAATATGTAAGTGTATGTTTTACACCTTATAAGTCTTTACAATCAGAGATATGATTTTTTAAAAGTTGTCTTAAATATCAAATATTTGGACGCTGACGTCACGGCTTGTCGGATGCGGCAGCAGCCCTCTACCGGTTGTGTTCGGAACTATGATTTTTTGGGTTATCAATTCTCAGTTTGATTTTGTGACAGCAACATATTGTTAACGAAAAACATATTTCACACAACTTTTGGTATTTATTTTAATAAATGTTTTATTTACATACCTTTATTCTTAAGTCTGCTGTCACCTGTCACAATTTTAGGTTAGCTTGTATACAGCAGCAAACGGATACCACGTGGACCGTTGTGTGTGTGTGAGAGGAATGTCTTTGTGTGAGTAATAAGCCGTGACGTAAGAAATTTTACAGCCGGGAAAGTTTATTATCAAATTTATGAATGAAAAGTCGCATATTTCATGTTATTTTATATTATTATATTTATTAAATGAGACGGATTTCATGATTTTATAAAAAAACAACGATTTTTTTTTTTTTAAATGACCCCATTGTTGTAGAACCTGAATAAGGTGCAAGGATGCACCAAAACGTTGGTATTGTAAGAATAAATGCTATTTGACTGAACTTTCGAGTAATTGTTAATACCTAATCCACATCACAGTCGAGAAATTACCCACAATTATTTAATATTTATTGTGTTTGTGTTGTATTATAGCATATGTGTTTTGTTAGACTGACTTTTTAAGTAAACCATACCCCGTATAGTAGGAGTTTGTTGTGTTGCACACAATATATTATCGTTAAAAAAATTTGGAAAAGTCATTTCCCGTCGTACTGCTTAAAAGACCTGTTGACACAATTTTCTTTTCCAAAGCGAGAAGTACCCATCGATGTTTAATTAGATCATAAATGTAAGAAGATAAAATAAAAAAATACATAAATATTTCATCACGGCATATTACCCATTGCTGGGTGTGCCAATCTGCTTCATGATGTTTGCAAAACGTGGTTGGCAAGATGGCAGCCATCTTGCCAACCACCAGTACGACGGGAAATGACTTTTCCAAATTTTTTTAACAATAATATCCGCAACCCTATAAGTATTTCTTGAGAAAAGCAGCCCTATGATGTAAAAAACCATGTAACAAACCTAGACGATTTATATCAAAAGGCTCAAGATGGGTGAAAACGTCCCCAAAAATAAATAAGATATTCAATAAACTTTAATTATTTGAATTCCATTCCTCGAGAAGGCCGAAAAAAGCACATTTCCAAAAAAAGATACATTAGCCACGACAATTTAAATTTTAAGTTAAAATTTATTTTGTTATATTTTTAAGCTGCTATACTGTTTTCTTCTATACTGTCTGATTTTATGTGATGCGAGTATATTAATGCCCGGTTGTAGAAACGTTCGTCAACGCCTTGTTCAGTTAGCGGATCATCAAAATAAACAAATTCGAATCAGTTTCCTTTTTCTAATGCCCGATAGTATAAACATAGTTCAATTATTGAACTCAGTTTAACTGATATTGAACTAGGTTCAAGTAAAATTTCTATAGTATAAAACAAAATTAGCTTTTGACTTTAGTTTAAACTACGTTTAACTTGAGCGGCCGATTTCATCCGTTCAAATTGAGTTTAAATATTAACTGACGTTTTTATATTCTGAATAACGCTGAATAACATTCATAATTATAGCTGTCAACGTTGTCAATAATATTTTAAGAAAGTTTATTGATATACTTAATTAATATTTTGGTAAGATTAGTGCATTAGCATATATTTTATAATTAATTTAATTTATATGCTTTTTATATTCTAAATTAAAAATGTTGATATACGATTTAAGTTCTGATAGTGACGACGAACATATAATGAATATTTCGGGAAAGAAGAAATCCTTTCGAAATGAAAAACGATGTTGAATTTAAATTGCGATTCCCTTTTGAAAAACGAACAGTTTTGGAATTTTTACAGCTAGAACCTGCTAGAATAGGAACAAATCAATAAGTGCATTATTACAAATTTTAATAACTTTAACATTTGTTGGAAATGTTGAAGATGTGCAGAAGAGGAAAATGAGAACTTCGATGATAATGTGAATGATAAACACTGTAGTATGAACTGCGTTAATACATATTTTAATTAATGTTTCATATTTATAATATACAAATATAATACTTTTTGACATATTTGTTCAACATTTTTTTTCTCATGTTCGGTCGATGATTTTATTTTCAAATTACTTGTTGCCGAGTCAGTTTTTTATTTTCAATAATAATTATATATTCTTGCATTATACTATTAATGACAGTCTTTCTTCTTCATCGAAATTCTTAGATCGCTGCTTTTTGTTTATTTTATATTTTTACGTAGAAAAAGTAGGTATGTAGGTATTTTTCAAATACTTAGACCCGCGCGCGAACAAAACTTCAAAAAAATAAATTGACAGATAGAATGACGAGAAGTGAGCTGCGTGACATATTACCGACTGAGTAAGGGATAAACTACGTTCATTTGACCCCAGTTCATTTTAATGTTATACCACCCAAATATAATTAACCTAAGTTCATTAAATAAACTCCGTTTGCTTAACTGTTGTTTAACACATATTTAATCGACCTTTATACTATCGGCCATTAGACATTTAAAATCAATGTTGTCAAAAAATCGCGTTGCATTTGTTCGTTTTGATAAACCGCTAATTAAACAAGGCGTTGATGAACGTTTCTACAATCGGGGATTAATGTTTGGTTGTGTATATGATAAAAATAGTGACCCAATATGGTACACAGTGATAAACTAAACATATATTTTTACCTACCGCTACCCTTAGTAAGGGAGGTATAGGGATCCTGCTAAAAATCGCATATCGAACTTTTGGTAAATGAGCATGTTTAAGGTTCCTAGAATCAGATTTTAGTCTATGCACTATAGAAAATATATCTCCTTCATTACACAGTTCAGATTTCAAATTTTATGTATCTGACATATAAATGTCACTTTCTATAAACTAATCATTTCAAATTAATAATGGTAGTATTTTAAAAAGAAAATGTTAAAATATAAATTTATAAAATATCTAATCAATAAATTAATTTTCATATGTTTGTAATTGAAAAGAAATTAACGTCACATCACAAAATAAAATTATAGTAAGAAAATACGGATAATACATACAATAAATTGGAACAATAGTTATATTATATCATGCAAAAGAACTTAATGCAATGAACCTTTTATATGAAAAGAGAGAGATAGAGACAAAATGACATATATGTAGTGCACAGTAGTTTGTAACTATATTAAATAAATTCACATAAAGCGTTTGTGATGATAAATATTTCAAGACGAGAGGACGGGTAAATGGGAATCAGAAACGTGGTTATATGTTCTAAAGACGCGAAATAAACACCACATAAAGTGACAGATAATTGCGTAGTTGCCAGTTTGTTATTAAGAAAGTTACAAACAAGAATAAAACTATTGTTATTATTTTTAAATAAATTGTTTTGTCTTTATTAATAATTTCTTTACAATCAAAGTCAAAATAATTTCAGTTTTTTGTGTTGTTTAAATAATTTTTTATCAAAAATAAATGCCTGTCCTTTTAATCATTTTACTTGACAACATGGTGCCTACTCATCTCTAGTTCGTAAAAATTTCACTACGTGGGGTAAAAAATTACGTCACGGTGCAATAAAAATGTAAAAGGTCCATTATCAGCATTAGTAAATATGTATGTATTTAAGTCAACAAAAATTAAATGGCGGGAGGTGTTATGCTGGCAACATCAGAACAATAAACAAAAGACACTAAAGGGTATATTCTGTAACTTGTCATATTAATTTTAACATCTCGTTACTGTTAAAATTAACATGGTACGATACAGGCTACATACCTAAGAGTCAAAAAATGCAGAAAAACAAAAAACAACAAAACTTCAAGCGAATACAAAAAGTAACCAAACTTTTTAAACGTCAGTTTGAAGCTTACACTCACAGAACACTAACATTCAAATTGCCGCCAACGCAAAGTGACAGTCTCACCCCAAACATTGATTGGCTACAGACTAAAGGTCTCGTGTGAGCTCGGGACCCATTCAGATTTTAAAAGTATTAGAAGAGAGAGGAGTACAGTTGGAAAGAGATAGAAAAGGAGAGAGATGTAGATATAAAAGAAGTAATAATAAGAAGAGAAAATGTAGATAGTACTGCAGGGCCATATTATCCAATAAGCTGACCAGGCTAAAAAAGCCTAGGGCGCCGAACCCAATCTAGTTTTCTTTTTATTGTAATTCACTTTTATTCAAATAAAGTAAATATTTTTTTCCTTAATCGTTTTATGTGTAAGGAAAATAAAGAAAACAAAAACTGAGCGCTCCTAGCTTCACATATATAATAATCAAAACCGTAGCATTTCTCTCGCATTTTTGCGATAAATTCTAACATGTCTGTAAACAAACAAAAGCAAAAATTTTATTTATACTTTTCCAAATATGGATATTATTTTTACAACAAAACGAGTAAAATTAACGAAATTTTTTAACGAATGACAAAACTCTGATCTCTCTTTATTTTCTATATCTATAAAATCAGAAGTTTCAAACGTTAAATGTAGAAATATTATCTAATCAATATATTTAGTGTTTTCATAAAACATACAAATTAAGACATGTTCAATTTTAAATACCTACAAATTATAGCGTAGGCATCAATTTTTTAACTGCCTAGGGCCTAGGGCGCCCAGATGGCTTAATCCGGCCCTGTAGTAAAGTTAGAAAGAGATACAAACAAAAGAGGAGTAGTGTTGTAGATGATTGGTGAAAAAAATATTGTTAACTTACACTCCATTCTTGTATGAATATTTCAGCCTCTTCAGGTTTACATTTTTTATGTCTTTTAAATTCATCTTTAACATAATTATCGCCAACGATTTGTAATTCTGGAGGCATACCTTTGTGCAATTTTAAAACTGTTTTATATAATAATCGAACTTTTCTTACATGAGGCAAACTCATTTTAAAATTAGCGCTAAAATAATATACATAAAAAAATATTTAAAAAATGTAATATATCAAAATTATGTGATAATATACTAACCTGAAAAATATATATTTTTAAATATTATCAGTAATTCATACTAAATACTCTACAAAACTATTCGAAAACTTCGTAAACACAACAAAATGTATATTAAATAAAATCTCAAATCAATTTTATAATCCTTCAAACTAACGACCTTCCTTCTCAAAACAAAATACCCTAACCTATCTTATTTCTGTCTTCTGTCAACCAAACGAGGAAATGACAGATGTAATAAAATAATTATAAAATGGTAGGCGGTACTCCGAAACCATTTGCTTGTACTAGTGAAGGTTGCACCATGACATTTACCAATGAAGATCATTTAAATGTTCATCAACGAAAACACGAAATGGTTTTGAATTTGGGCCTTAAGAGTAGCAGCATTGTTGGTAAGTACAATTAGGACAAGAAGGTACAGTAAACACTATAAAATATTTTTTAAAAAATCGATGAACGATAATTTGCCTACCAAGTACAACAACATTGTCTCAAATGCGCTCCTAAGTATATTTTACAGGACACAATGACGTAAAATATGAAAAATAATAATTGTGTTATTCCTACCTTATCTGCTGTTGTAGTCTGGTCCATCCGAAGATTTTGCCGATTTCCAAGTTCAGTTCATCACGAAACACTGTAAAAATAAAATATGTTAAACAAGAAAACAGCAGAAGTTTTGAAAGTAGTACGAATTTGGAATAGAGTCTATGTGCCCTAATTATACAATTGAGGAGCTTATAGCAAAAACAATTTTATGGGTCTATTCTGTAACTCAGTGGTTAATTTTTAACAATTGGTTAAACAATTTAACCAATCAAGTATGTTGATATATAACAAAAACTTTTTTTTGTCAAATTAATATCTAATTTTTAAGCAGTTGTTAAAAGTTAAATGACTGAGTTACGAAATAGGCCCGTTAGTCCATTTTTTTGAATTTGAGATAATAAAAGAATAAACTTTCTATCTTCTTCATATTTATAGATTTCTGTAATTTAATTTTAACTCAGGATCGTGTTTAAATATTGGAAAACTATTTACTGGATGTTAAGAAATAGAAACATTGATAAGCAATTACATAATAATAGACATTTTTATAGGACATTTTTGTAGAAACGCTCTTACTTTTAAAATATAATAATTCGTGATTAAAATACATTTTTACAATATTTGGACTATGGTTGTTTTTGCTAAGAGCTCCTCAAATCTAAAATCGTTCTAATGTAAATTTGTTCCTATAGTGGTGGGCCCATAACCTACCAAATGGTTGAAATACAGCGTTCAAATAATAACCTAACTCGGAATAGGCTATGAACAGAGAAACGTAGGTCTGATCATTATTCAATTCAAAAGTCAAGTTGTCAAAATGGATCTTGAAATGTAATTTTAAGGAGGAAAAAAATAATAAAGAATGATACAGTATATTGCCATTCGCCGTTTTTTAATTTATTTCCATTTCTAAAATAAGATACAAGAAGAAACGCTTTGATTTCTTTTGATAACATTTTTGACAATATCTCGTGTTAAACTGACATTTAATTAAATGCTTTTAAATTGATATACGTTTCTTAAATTTTTACTGAGTATTACAGGTTGACATTAACCGTGTTTTAGTTAATTGTTTTATTTCAAGCCATAGTCATGGCTCACTATTCTCTTTTCGACTAGGTGTATAAAAAAGTGCCCGCCATTTTACTTTTTAATAATGTAACATATGGGTTATTTTACATGATTATAAAGCAAATTTGATGTACTTTTCATATTTGTAAAAAAATATAGTGTGTTCCATTTGAAATTTCAAAGTTGATATTAATTACTAATAAACTGGAAGTGGTATCATGAATGAACATCCGTCAAGTAGCTTACATGTTGCTGTATAAATCACGTTATATGAAAGAAATTACTAACTTAATAAATAAGCTGGGTCCATTAAAATATAACACCCTGTATAGTTTACGAGAAATAGAAAAAAAACAAGTATTTTAAATGGAACACCACATTTTTTATTATTTAAATATTTTTTTATTAAAATATATAATTTATATTTTTATGTTTCCAGCTGATCAGACTCCTACACCAACAAGATTTTTACGAAACTGTGAAGAACTGGGTTTATTTCAAGATCTTCAAAATGTTAATCCATTCGAAGAAACTTTTAAAAAAGCGGCCGAAATGGTCAAAACGGGTTCATTACCTGTACCAGATTTACCAGAAGACGATACATTACACACACCACATATATTACCACATATTATGGAAGAAAACATATTTTCACAAACATTTAAAAAAGACAAAATAGAATTAAATTTAACAGTTGAACACATGAATTCAGACAAAGATAAAGATACTGTAATAACTTTAAACAGTTCTGAACACATTTTAAATATAAATACTAACAAAACACCAACGATTTTAATTAATGACAAGCCTGCTTTGATTGACGACAAAAAACCAAAATTTGTCGTGCGCGAAAAAAAATTTTCATCATCAAAAATTGTTAAAAACATAAAACCTATAACAGCTAAAGAAAAACTACAACAAATATTACAGACCAAAACAAAAACTGAACAAAAATCTGTAATATTTGTTCCTATGATACAAACTTTATCGTCAGAGCTACCAATATTACCAAAATCACAAAATACTATTACAGAAATCGTTCCAGTAATACCAACTACTGATATATCAATACTACCAAAACAAAACACTATTCTAAAACATATGAAAACCAAACAACCAATTGTCCAAATCCAAAGTATAACAGATGAAATCGACAAGCGTAAATTAGATTTGCTGGAAAGAAATCGGGCAGCAGCTACTAGATGTAGAGCAAGAAAAAAAGAATGGACTAAATCTTTAGAAAATAAATATAATATTGTTTGCAAAGAAAATGATAAATTGCAAAAAGAAAATACCAGTTTGAGGAATGATATTCAACAATTAAAGGCTCTCTTATTGGCTCATAAAGATTGCCCAGTCACAAAAGCTATGAATATGGGTGAGTTATCATAAACTTTTTTTTATAACAGATTTTAAAATATGCTTTTGTTTGCTCAAAATAGTGAATTAAGTACAGTGGTTAAAAACAAAAACTAACTCGAAGCAGGCAATGAACAAAAAAACGTATGTCAATTTAAAAATATTTAATTAAATGTCAATTTGACACGAGATATTGCCAAAAATGTTATCTAAAGAAATTAAAGCTTTTATTCTTGAATCTTATTTTAGAAATGGAAACAAATTAGAAAACGGCGAATGGCAATATACTGTATCCTTCTTTATTATCTATTCTCCTTAAAATTACATTTTAAGATAAATTTTGACACCTTGACTTTTGAATTGAATAATGATCAGACATAATTTTCTCTGTTCATAGCCTATTCCGAGTTAGTTTTTTTTTATTGAACACACTATAGTATTTTAACCGCAGTGGTAAATAATATATACTTTGGTTCACGAAGGTCATTTGTTCGAAGAAAGAATTCACAACTTTTAATACAGTAGTAGCTTAGCAACATTTCACTTTAGAAAGAGAAGGATTACTTGACGTATGTCTATGTAGTTTATGTTGTGTGACAGATATACGTTCATGTTGACATTACTTTCTAACATGTTACAAATATTAATGACGTATGTCGTATAGTAACACATCTAATTATCTACTACACAGCCTTTATGCTAATATTTACCCAGTGACGTATTTAAATCAATTTATTATTCCATGGTTTTTGTCAAGTCTAGGTTATTGTGTTTTGCAAAAACATAGGTGAAGAGCATAAATCTTTGAGAAAGGTATTATTTAAAAAAGAAACATAATTTTCTAATAAATTGCACTTATTTTTTTCAGTTAAAATGTATCCATAAATATTTCATGTTGCACGTCTATGTATACGAAATGCAGTGAAGTTATCTGTAAGTAATATTACTCCATATGGTTAATAAATGACCTTGTATAGTCATATTTCGTGAACCAAACTATACTAACTTAACAAGGGTAGATTAATTTTTAGAATACTTATTTAACTGAATTTGGTAGCGGTAAATGCGCAATGCAAAGACTAATTTAAAAACTAACTTCCATTATTATAAATTATTAATTATTACTTAAAAATAATAATTTCCCATTTTTTAAAAATATATTTTATTTGAAATTGTCAGTGCACAAAATTCGTTATTAAAAGGTCAGAAATCGGCACCTTATAATAATTTTTATGCATATAAGATTATTTGAGTAGGTGTACGATGTACAATAGTAAATTTGTACGTAAAATGACAAAAAATATGTGCTGGAAGAATGAATTAACTAATTCCGATGAAGAAGTTTGAGATAACACACATAATTTTGATTATTTATTACGATAACTTTAATGTCCGGGGGTTCGCAACACTGAACATAAGTTCGCTTGTTTGACTGACAGTAACTGACAGATTTGTCAATATAAAAATAAATATTCCTTTCATTTTCACTTTTTTTTTATTTTAAATAGAATTTAATATGCACCTCTATATTCGTGATAAAAAGTAGAACTTCAGTACCTAGATACATAAATATTTTTTTCTACAGTCTACATAGAAAGTAGCCATTTGCGCTCTCTTTTGTCAACACAAAATGTCACTTTGCCGCTCTAGCGCGACAAAGTAGAAAAAACGCTCCCTGTCCAAATTTCTAACTATAACAATGGTTGAGAAATGTCACTTCTTAATGAAAACGTTTAGTCAGGAACTAATGGCACTGTAGTGACACATTTACCACCTTTACAAATCAATCTGACATATAACTGCTCTGTCGGTATGTTACATAACCAACAAAAAATGCCGCACTATTGTGAAAATAAAATAGGCCATTCATTTACAAAAACGAAAGTATAAAATGTTTAGATTAGATTGACGAAATAGGTCAAGAAGAATGGGAAATAACAATAAATTAAAATTGAATATAAAAGACGTTTTTTTTTTATATTAATCCTTATTAATTGAGTAGTAGTGTAAGTACAAAGTGTACATTTTATTATTTTTTTGTTATGGTAGCGACTGTAGAAAAAATCTTGTGTGTGTTTCGAGCGCAAATGGACATTGTCGATTTCGAGGGAATGCCGCGCTCCTGCGTCGCGCGGCAACAACCTCTCAATCGACAATGTCCTATTTTGCGCTCTTAATACACAAATAGCTATTATTTTAAATATTTAGAATTGAAATAAAAGCAGAAATGATTGTTAACCTTAGATCTAGTGAACACGAATTAAACACCCAACAGGAGTTTCCAAGCCTACGACTTTTTAAAAAAAAAACACTTATTGGATATCAATTATCATCATGTATAAGTAATATTAAGGTGAATATAATCGTTATTTTTCTAATTTATATTACCCTAATTTCAAAACGAAACTTTAAAACATTTAAATCGAACTCATAAAATTCAGTATAAGCCTTGTTTATGACATGGTAGACAATGGCAAATGCTACTGGCTGTTCGAACGAGCAAGCTACGCCTCCACCATGTGCAGCTCTAGAAATGTATGTTTTATGTGTTGACGACATCACTCCTGCCAGCTGCCGTCAATTTCCTCGGTTGCCTTTTATTGAAACTTTAATAATTTTTTTCTTGCGTATTATTAGTTTTTCGGCGAAAATGCAAAATACAGGTCTAATATTTTTATGTACAGATTAATATATTAAAAAATGGAAAAAAATTTGGAAACCCCTATTCAGTAAAACTAAAGACCGAACAATATTTAACACATCGATAAATAATAATCAATATTTATTAGGTGGGTATATGTAGCTATTATATCGTCATTTGTTATTTGTTGTACATATAGAATTAACAACACAAATATGAAAGAGGGTTAAAACTTTTTTAAATACGTAGCTTTTTTGGGGTTCCCCTAATTTTACCGGTGTCTGTATTATAAACTATGACAGTTTGTGTCAATACCAACTTCAATTGTGCAATTGAAAAATGTATTCTTCATTAAGTATATTTATATATTTTTAAAACAGCTTAAAAGTTTAGTATATTGTTCAATATACATTATTTTATTCATATTGTTTACCGTTCTTAATAATATATTTATTTATATCGACAAAATATTAATTAAAATTTTCTTACCATCACCGCCACGGTAGGAAGTGAGGTTATTTTTTTCTTGAAAACGACCTAAATATTTTTGTGCACTACATGTATTATATGTCAAAATGACCACAAGATTATAATGAATCGAATGATATATAAATTATTATTAGTATTAATCTTTTAACTACGAAAATATTTAAATAATTACGCGGAGAACAGCGATCGTACTTCTCACGGAAACGAGAGGCGGGGGACTGAACCGACTGAACAAAACGGTTGAGACGAGTTAACAGGCGAACTACGATCCAAAATTCGCTTATTATGTTTTCTTCATAGGAATTATTTTATTAATATAAATGTATGATTTCATGCACACAAATTTAGGAATGTTTTTATTTAAAAAAAATATGATATGCCCTGCACAATATATCCCGCCATTTAATTTTTATTAATTTAAATACATATCTACATATTTATTAATGTTGGCCAATTTTTAATGCATTAAAAATTTATTTTTCTGCAGAATCTTACCGATATAAATAAATATATCATCACGGCATATTACCCATTACTGGGTGTACCAATCTGCTTTGTACGCAGATATCGGTAATGATGAAATATTTGTACCGTGCGGGCGCTTACAAGGCGCCACCTCACGGGCACTCATTGCTGGCGTGGAGAGTCCACCATAGGGGTTAATTTTGTGCCATTAAAATTCGAAATAATTTTTAGAGTCGGTCGGGATTGAACCCGGGTCCCCAAATTCGCAACCAGACATTCAGGCAAACGGCTACGAGACCCCGATATATTAATACTTTTTTTTTAAATTACAAATATCAAAACAAGCTATTGCAGTTCAATTGAATTAAGAGAAATTAGTAAAAAAATGAAAGTATGTGCTTAATAATGAATATTAATAAATAAATAAAATGATATAATTGAAATACTTCGGAAATATAGGAGTTTTACTTATTATAGCAGCTCGTCACAAATATGAATATATTTTTGAAAGACCGCCTATAAATGTATAACCAATAGCGTGTTAGGATGAGGTTCACACTACCAATGTAAGTACATACAGAAATTCAAATAGCGATGGTTTGACCATTACTCTAGTACTAAAATGGAGGATTATGATTTTGACGTCACACGCAAGATAGAGAGTTGATGTTAAAGTTGAGATGGAAGATCATATTACAAACAAAACATCGCCATTTTTAAAGTTCTGTCTTCTGTCACTTGTATTATGAGATTTGAGTTTTACATAATTGAATGTCTTCGGATGGCTGTGGAAACTTAAAGAATTTCACCTTTATCATCTATTCTTTATGATTATAGCGGAAGTCACTGTTGAAACGACCATACACTCACTTCGTATTTGGCACCATTTTGCAGCTGTCACCATGATCGACGGCAGCGATTTGTTTGTAATTTAGCGAGTGAACTGAGTCACAAGTGTATTTAATCGTATTTCAAGGAAAATATCAATAGATGGCAGCACGAAAGTATGCCTCTGTATAACCCTCTATTATAAAATAACATTATATCCTCGTAATTTTGCTTATTTAAACATTATTTTTTTGAAAAAACTAATAATTCCTATAAAGTAGGAATTATTAATTGTTAAAAAATGTGCATATTTTCAAATATATCACGTGATTAAAAACAGAGTGTGACGTCAAAAGGCACTCTCGGCAGCACAACCAAGGAAACAGTTTCAAATGTGAAAGCACATGGCAGGTTTTGTTTACAAGCGATGAAGATAGAGAGACACGCAATTGCAGGTGTTGAACAAGAAAGGTTGCTTGGGTTCAGGTAGCCAATAGGAATTGCTGCTTCTTGCGTCATAAGAGTGGGAGGTAGTTTTTGAGTTTTCAGCGCGATTCTTTTTAATTAAATATTTAAAAAAGAAACCAAACAAAAAAAATTTTTTTTCAGTTTACTATGAATAAATTTGTATAATTCTTCATATAAAATAATAATAAAAAAATATGCAACCACCTTATTATATAGACTTATTCATTGTTATAATGTAAAACAGTCTGATAAAAAAACTTATATCCGTGACGTCACAACTATATTTTCAAATTTTGAGGGGCATAACTCGATTATTTTCAGGATTTTTTTCACAGGAATTGCACTAATTGTCTTATTTATTATTAATATTTTCTTTTTAAAACAATACAATTATTAACTTGAAATGATTAATTTAATAAAAAAATTGTACTGTTTTAATTTGGTGGATGAAATATTTTAATGTTTAATTTTTCTTTTTCAGGACAAAACATAGCTATCGGACCTCCTATCGTCTCAATCCAAGTGCCCTCTATTAATAAAAAACAAATTAAAGGACAAAACACTAATCAAGAGATGAAAAACGTTGCTAAAACAAGTGTTATTGTTCTTAATGACTCTGTTATAAGTTAACAATCATTCTATTTTTATAATAAATTTGTGATATCGATATTTAGATTATTAAGAAATGAAAAGTTATATTTTTATATGAGATTTTTATTGCGTTCTACTTTATTTTATTTTATATGTATAATTTTGTATTATTTTGACAGTATTTTATTATTTAATAAATGTTTATGTTAATATTATTTCGGGGTTTGTATAGAATTTCAATATGTGTATAGTTCAAAAATATAAAAATAAATAAATTAAACTACTACTAAAATAGTTATTTGCAAATGAATGTTTTGGAGTAGGAAATAGTGACGTCACTACACTTAGTTTTATATTTCTACCCCCACCCACTATGGCATATTGTCTGTCTTTTTGTACTACGCTCAGGCCATTGTGGTGTCACTATACCCCCAGACAAATTTTTTAATAATTTATATTTCGTAAATAACAAATAATCGATTTAAAAAAATACGAATATTTTATTTTTTGTCTATTATTCAAATGAGTAAAAATTTGATCACATACCCCATAATTCATAATTATTATTGTTATAGTTTGTAAATAGTACATAATATGTTGTATATATTATTAAATAAAAGAAAATATTTAAACTAATTATAAAATTTGTTATTTATGCTACAAGAGAGATACCTACTAACATCGTCCTAATATAGTCAGAAAAATTGCTTCTGTCGGTTCTTGGGATTTTCAAGTCTTTTTCATTTTTACCTCCCGCTACCCTTGGTAAGGGAGATATAGGGATCGTGCTTGAAATCGCGTATAGAGATTTTAACATTTTCACGATGATGTATGTGTGTGTGGATCCTCTTTATGCTCTAATTCAAATACTATCCTTCACAAAATTTTGAAACCTTGTATTTCTACCTTATTCTAACACAGAAAGAAGCCAATACATTTTGGTGTTATTCAAGTAACCGGAAATGACACTTTGCTTGAAGCTCAAAATAGTTTTTCTTCGAAAAATACCTTTAAATGTTATTTTTCGAGATTTGTGTCGGTATAAAAATTAAAGATTATTAAGTTTTTTACAGGTTTGCTTTAATACTTTTTCTATATATTTTATGGATAATTAAAAAAAATCTATAATTTAAATCTCGGAACCTACACTTTAAACACAACTTCTCGTTTACACAGTTCAGATCTCAAATGTATGTAACTGACAGATAAATGTCAAAAAACTACTCATTTCAAATTAATAATTCTAAATAATATTTTTTGAAAATTTGTTATTACAAATAACATAAATCATTAAATTCTTAATTTAATTAAAAAAAAAAATTATATCTCATATAGATTTAGAGATATGTTGTATAATAATATAGAATAATCTACTGTAATATATCTCGCTGCCCAAACAACTCCATAGAAACCAGTTGAGTTATTCAAATGTTTATAATTAACAGATAAATGCAAAATGTCAGTGTCAAAAATCAGCCGTTTTACTAACATTACTGAAATAATTTTCAGGGAGGTAAGTATACATTTAATATATTATATATATACATTTTTGTATTACTAATTAAATATGTATTAAAAATTATAGGTATAGTAATATTATATATATCCTGAAGAAATACCGCTAATACCGTCAATGAATTTGAAGAATCATGAATATACAAAATTTCTCATAGAACGAAAGAATAGATACAATTTGAATTCTTTGTGTGTACAAGAAATGTTAAATTCGTTACTTATGTAACATACAATGGAAATGGCGAGAGGTATTGTGGTGGCCATAACAGTTTTTTTTAAATATGTTAATCTGTACATAAAAATATTACACCCGTATTTTGTATTTTTGCCGAAAAGTTTGTAAAACGCCAGAAAAAAAATATTAAAGTTTCAATAAATAAGGACCGAGAAAATTGGGGGCGCGTTTGATGTCATCTACACCGAGACGTACGTTTCTAGAACTGAGTGAGACGGATATATGACAAACGCGCTGTGTACATACATTTCGTGTCATATTAAAAATGGCGGAGGCGCGTCTTACGCATTCGAACAGCTATTAGATGATAGCATTTGTCAGTGCCCATCACGTCACAAACATGCCTAATACTGGATTTTATGCGCTCGATTTAAATATATTAAAGTTTTATTTTGATATTAGGGTAATAAAAATCAGAAAATTAACGAATATTGCTTATATATTATGAACATTGATATCCAATAAGTATTTTTTAAAAAGCCGTAGATTTAGACACCCATATTTTGCTTTTACATTGAATACCAACGTGTCATTATTTTTGACGTTCTGTTGAAATAAAAACATGCATTGAATGGATTTCCTGTCTACTCTGTATAGTAAAATAATCTTACTGTTTCTTTAATACAGGGTGTAACAGAAATAAGTACATTAAATTTAACCAGTGATAGAACTCATCGAGTGCAACAATATTTTTTAATAACTTTTTCTTGTAAACCTTCTAGATATTGAATTAAAATTCTTCACAGTTTTATTACATATTTCATTAAATGACTACGCATGCGTCTACAACCAATTGTTTCCGTTGTGACTTCGACTGAATACAATAAAAAGTTGAATGAATTTGGAAACACAAAAGAAAGGTTAGAAACTGGCGAATACATTGACCGGTACACCAGATAGTGATACTATACACAAATCGGGAAAAATAAAAGATAGAATAGAATACCTCGACTAAGGTAACAAAAAGCCATACGTCAAATTTTTATGTTATAACAGGTTAGAAAATCCAAAAATTGTAAGACATTTATAGGATGTAGTCGACCGAGAACTCTACAATTGACGGAACAAGAAAACGCATAAAGGTGATTAAAAGTGATGCAGACCTAAATAAAATCACAATAAATGTTCAAAATGACCACTGTCATTGTTAATACACTCTGAAGGTTGACGAAATAATATAACTGTTGTTATTTCAAAATCCTCTAAATTGTCATGTAACACTATGTGTGTTGTAGTGCTATTCTTCGAATACTAAAACTGGGCTGAGAATCAATACTTCTTTTATTTACATACATATAAAAAGGTGCGAACGTTTGGAAGATAACGATTCGGAAAACGATCCAAATAAATTTGCTGGGTTTTGGCAGCGTTTCTCTGAGCTTTACCATAGGCCAGCACAATATCTGTACACTCGACGAAAGTTCCGGATCGCATAATTTCAATACCACGATTCCAAAAATTATATTTTTTTCGTATTCCTCAAATTTACATCCAGAAGAACAAGTGAGTAGATTTTGGTTATAATTGGTGAACCGGAAGTAGCCTCATTTGAAGATTTAACAGTTAGATTTGATTTATTGACATTTAATGTTATTATAACTTAAAGAATATATTATTCTCTATACGATTTGATTACATTTATACTTCATATTCAATAGATAAAGAGTTAAAGAATTTTAAAGAAATTAAATTTTATAATTCAGCCAGCTATGCTAAACATGGAAACTACTAATATATTGATATAATTCAAATTGGCAGATGTCAGTATCAATAAAAAGTAAATTAATGTGGCAGAGATGAGGATGTTGAAGTAGATGTTAGGGAAGACACGGAAAGATACGGTAAGAAAATAACTCTAGTGTTACAAGTTTCTAGAAAGATACAAGAAAGACGATTACATTGGTTTGAACATGTCATGAGGAGAAATGAATTATATTGGAACAAGAATGAATAGTTTAGTAATAGGAGGTTGAAGAAACAGAGGAAGACCAAAGATAAGATGGAAGGACTCTATTGCGGGAGACTAGAGAGAAAAGGAACTGAATGAGAACGACACGAATGTGAAAAGCTAAAGAAGAAGAAGATGTCAGTGTCAAGTGCAATTTGAATAGTTTGTTTATGAAATAATTTTACTGGAAATTTAGAATCTTTTGCAAGAAAAATTATGTATGGAATTTATACATTATATACAGGATTGACGTAAGGTATTGTGCTGGCCACAACAGATTTTTTAAAAATAATTTTGTTATTGTTTTCAAAGACTCCGCGGTAAAATATTCCAAATGACCTCCCGTTAAAATCTTCATATCCTCACAAAATCAGTCCCTCTTACGATGTTTCCCGACCTCTCCGACAAAGTCTACTCCCTCCTTTCTTTCGTTTTCTTTCAAGAAGTTAACATCACCTCTCCAACTTTTAGTTGACTTTAGTTAATCGCAGGTAGTGTAGACTACAGGTACGCCGCGTAGAGACCGTTCGTAGGCAGAATGATACAGCATAAGAACACCTGTTATCACTAACGTATCATCCGTGGAATTAAATAGTGTGTGATAGTGTTAGTGCAGAGATAGTGGATTAAAATTCAAAAGGTGAGATAAAGAAGAAAGATTGCGAATGTGGGTGGAGGGATATGGAAGAAAAATGATAATAAAGTTAGAGATAATATTCCTAAATACGTTTTAATGTTGAAATTTTAAATTGAAATACGTTTCATTAGCGTTTAAAATATGACAAAATCTAAGTATACAAAATATAGTAAAATATCCATACCTTATTACATTTATCAATGGTGAAACAAAATTTGATTTTTATTTATGTATAGATTAACTTTAATATGAAAATGAAAACTATTATGTTCGTATATTCGATAAAAAATCTTGGATATTCCAATCTATGTAATAGTATAAAACAACCTTGATGTACGACCTATGATCTATGTTAAAATATTTTATATATTACTAATATCTAAATGTCGCCAGGTGTAATCTTTGACAAAGCAAATTGACATACAAAACAGTTTTTTTTTATATTATCACTCCCATAAATTTTTGTGGGATGATTTATACATAGTAGTTTTACACCATAAAATTCTAAATATTTTGATGCCCAAATTATGGAATTTACGTTTTTAGTATCCGATTAAACTTAATTTAATTAACAAAGGTTTTTTTTTTAAATATGATCTGTCCCGTATTATATGAGGTGCTTTTTACATAGATTTTTAGAGCACAAAATTATATATATTTTGCTGCCAAATTTTTTGAATTTACATATTTGGTAGCCGAGTCAACTTAATTAAAAGTCACGATAAAAATATATCTAGTAGACGATTATTAAAAAAAATGAAAGTAGAAGTGGCGGTTGACAGTTAACTCGATGTTCATTTATTGAAATAATGGCATACCTACAGGATTTGCTTTTACATTGACTTTAAATTAAGTTTACTCCGGTACCAAAAACGTAAACTCAAAAATTATGGCAGCAAAATATTCAATATTTTATGCTTTAAATTTCTATGTATCAAACATTCAATAAAAATTTTCTCATTCTAAAGCTTGATTTTACCATCTGGTTAAAGATCTGTTAACTGTCAGTTAAAGAATGCATCAATTAGCTAGATATTGAAAAATTGAGCTATTGAGCCTATAAGGCTCGATATTTTCATTTGGATGTTAACTGACAGTGAAAAATATATTATCGATGTTATTATTATTATAGCATAAATCGAACGAATATGTTATCATCATTACCGATATCTGAACAAAGCAGATTGGCACACCCAGCAATGGGTAATATGCCGTGATGATATATTTATTTATTTTATTTTAAAATAACAAATGTGTCAATTTTTCAATGTGACATTTTCCCTTTTAACTGACAGTTCAGTTAAAAGACAGTTTAACCAAAAATGAAAATCTTATCCAACATATTAATAATTAATATTTAGTTAGTTAATTGTACGAAATAGCTACCTTATACGTAAACAGAAATATAATATTTTAACTATACCCTATAACGTAACCAAAGGCCACCCTAGCCTTTGGAATATAATAACTGCGGGTGACTTCCCGAGCGAGGTTTGGGCTCCGGCCAGCTAACACCAGAGACGGGGTGGGTCGACGTCGCTGAAATAAAGGTAGTGAAGAGGGCGCCAGTCTCTCTACAGAGCCTACAAACGGCTGAGAGACATGCCCTCGGGAACTGCAGTTATTCAATAAAATAATATAATATATCATTACGGAAAATAATCCTTGGCTGAGTGTGGCAATCTGCTTTATACACATATATCGGTAATGATGATGACATATTCGTGCCTATAATTAGTTACTGTTATACAGGGTGTTGACCGCAACACCAGAACATAGGACAACATGTAAAATCATATTTTTGTAATTTACAAAATTAATTTTGCATATTTTATAACGGCAGAAATTAGGTATGAAAATCATCCCAAAAATGGCAATAGCCATGGAATTGAAACAGATAAATTGACAAATGTTTGACGTTTTACCTGTTGGATTAATTTATTTTTATTGGGTATTATTTGTAATATCTGTTCAAGTGAACAATTATCTACTAATTTATATAAATAACTTTTCACTTTGAACAGAAATTACAAATAATAATAAAAATATATTAATGTAGCTTGACAAATAAATAGATAACATTTGTTAATTTTAGTTTCAATTCCATTCATCATTTTCATACTTAATTTCTGCCGTTACAGAGCATGCAAAATTAATTTTGTTTATTGATTCTGATGTAGAATTTTATTCTCTACAACATTTATTTGAAGCTTTTGTACCTAAAAAGTAGGGAAATAGGAAATTACGAAAGTATGATTTTACATGTTAAAGTTATTAAAAATATGTAACAAAAATAAATAAATAAATATTCTTATTTAGGCCAATATTCCAAATATTTAAATTATTTTAAATTTCTATAAAATCATGAAATTTATTCAATGCGTATCGAACACGCATTAAATTATAATTTTATACTAAATAAACCGTATTGTTATTATTTATTGATAAAATATACATAAACTCCGTTTCCACGACTTGATCCCCACGTCATCAATCGTAACCATTAACCATATGATTCAAATCGTCAGGGGAGGGAGGTAATTGATGACGTCATGTTGTCGGGCGAAATCGTCTGATTTCAGTAGTATTCATAGTTCATACAAATCAAAACTGAAAACTGACAGTATACAGTATAACTTATTCATCAAAATTCGAAGTAAGACATTTATTCCGCAATAATAAATTAATTGAATAATTATGATGTAATATCAAAACTGACGGTATTAGGTGTAATAAATATAACTTATATTGTGTCAGTTTTGTTATTCCTCAAAATTCGAAGTATAAATAATTATTAAACGAATTGAATAAATACGATATAAGTATAATGGATGAAATATAGCTACCACTTTTTATTCTTCAAAAACAATATGTTGCAATAATTGTCGGCAATTTTAGAAACACCGTCTTTAGCAAAATGCACAATATAATACCAAGAATTAATAAAACCTCCAACACACAACAAAACACAAATTATCGACGCCAAAATCAAAAAAATCATCTTTATCACATGACTGGCAGAATGACATGAATATTCAAATAATTCAAATATTTGAAAATTACATATGTTACCGCGGTTAGGATACAGTTTCTTTTTCATTTTTTGCTGTCGGTTGAACGGAGATAGCGTATACCTCTCCATAACACCGATGATAAAGAGATAGCGAATAAAAGTCTCATATACTTTGGGTCACGAAAGATGACTATTCAAGATCACTTGTTCGAAGAAAAAATACACAGCAGTTTATACAGTAGTAACTTAGCAACATTTCATGTTAGAAAGAGAAAGATTATTTGACGTATGTTTATGTAGTTTATATAGTGTAACAGATGTATATCTGATGACATTACTTTCTAACACATTACAAATAATAATGACGTATGTCGTAGAGTTACAGATATCTAATTATCTACTGCACTGCCCTCTGTCCTAATAGTTACCCAGTGACGTTGACATTTAAAACAAATTATTATTCCATTGTTTTTGTCAAGTCTATGTTTTTGGGTTTTGCAAAAACATAGGTGAAGAGCATAAATCTTTGAGAAAGGCGTTATTTAAAAAGAAACATAATTTTCAAATAAATTACACTTATTTTTTTTCAGTTAATATGTATCCATAAATATTTCATGTTGCACGTCTATGTATACGAAATGCAGTGAAGTTATCTGCTAGTAATATTATACCATATGGTTAATAAATGACCTTGAATTGTCATCTTTCGTGAACCAAACTATATATATCATGTGTGTACGACAAAGATACTAGATAAAAGTTTAGTAATTCTTGCATCAGAAATTAATGACGTGGGGATCAACTCGGAGATACAGAGTGTAAATATAATAATAATATAATATATAATCAGTTATTTATCATCCACCATAAATGATACTCGTTTTAGAATGACTAACATATGTACAAATGTGTGGTGATATGAATGCTACGTCACGAAAGACTGACTATGTTTTTCCATGTGAAAGGATAGACCTTCATGCTCCAAAATTTATTTTTATTATAGTGTAAACTATCAATTAATGTGTATAATTTTGTATTAGTAAAAATATATTAATTAATTTTGTTTTCAAGGGAATTCATTTGCATTATTGTATGAATTGCAAAATTATTAATTTGTTTCAGTTTATACTAATTCATAAAAGTATATACAATACATATTTTTATTATATGTTAATAATAAGTTTACTAGGAAATCACATATTTGTCCATTGCGAACGCCACGAGTTTTGTTCAATTTTAACCATAAAACTCCCCAACGAAAAGTAGATCTTCGTAGATGATATATTTCTTATTCATTTGTTTCTTTTGCAACCGGATTTTCATTGTTTTTTGTCCAAGGCCACCCAATTGCAACTGAACAACACCCATGAGTTCTAGCTATTGACACTTTCTATTTTTGTTGCAGAATGTCTCTCCTACGACTTGATCATGTTCTCGTCACAGTCTTGGTAAGTACTGGTCGCAAATATCTGTTAGAATGTGACCGTATGTCATGTGAGATCACCTTGTTACTGGTTTCACTTTCTTATTGGAGTTCAAAAGAATCTCCTGTGTTAAAGAAAAACTAGAGATGAGATTTTTGTCGTCGGATAATATTATGATTAATAATTTGACAGAATTAACAGTTTTTTAAACCTTATCCGCTCTCAAAAACCAAAAAAATCTGATGTGTCAATCCTGCGTATTATGTACAAATTCCATACATAAATTTTCTTGCAAAAGATTCTAAATTTTTGGTATTTTATGATTCCCTTTCTCGGCAACAGAATTCCATACTCCTGATAACAAACAAATCACATGAAATAAGAAAATCATGAAATTTTGAATGAAAAATTATGACACTTGTCAGTTATGGACATAATTAATTGCTGTCATTTTGATACGGGTCCCCATATCTGCTTGCCAAAGGCAGCAGTCATGTCACTGCACGCGCCCTATACATAATTTTTTTGCAAAAGATCCTATATTTCCAGTAAAGTTATTTCATAAACAAACTATGCAAATTGCACTTGACACTGACATCTTCTTCTTCTTTAGTTTTCCCATTCGTTAGGGGGTCGCTATTTTTTATTTTCTTCTTCCACTAATTTTTGTTTTGCGTGTCGTCCTCATTCAGTTCCTTTTCTCTCAAGTCTTCTGCAATACAGTCTTTTCATCTTATATTTGGTCTTCCTATGTTTCTTCCACCTTCTATTAATTTATTCATCTCTCCTCATGACATGTTCAAACCAATGTAATCGTCTCTATTATATCTAAAAACTTCTAACACTAGAATTACTTCCCTTATTTTGAACGCCACAAGTCCGACATTGCTTTATATCGCCCTATTGACGATAATAACTATAAAAGTATTTATTGGTTTTTATTATTTTAATACAAGTTAAATATGAAAATACTAATTTTAGTTAATCAAATTTAAAAAAATGATTAATTCCGTTTGTTTTTTTAACATTAGGTATGTAATATTTTAACAAGATTAGATCGCATGTTCTGAGGAACAAGATTTTAGAAAAAAAATGCGTTTTCTTCAGTCCATTGTAGAACAAATTTCAAGATCTTAATGCCTGAGTACAGGAAATTAATTTGTCATCATTCATGTCCGATTCTACATTCGTTGTATCAATTTCAGTAGCCATTGGTGCATGTTGTTCTCTTTGTTTTAAAAACCACTTAAAGAGCTTTTCCATTTTAGCATATACTTCCGATTTTAGTGTTTTCCTTTTTCCAAGCCCGGTGAAAGTGCAATCGACATTTTTCATAATTTGTGTCCTTTTGTTTGTTATTGAACTTATTGTCGATTTAGCAAGTCCATATTGTCGCGATTAAATTGTAGCTGCTCTTCTCTACCTGCTTTAAATCTTCCAATATTTTGGCTTTTTCTTTCAATTTCAAATGTTTTATTTGAGATGGAATTGTGAATTACAGTAATTTGTATTATATAACACACCCAACAAAACTTTATACGTATTACACTACACAAAGTAAGTTCCTAAGAATGTAATCATATCAGCTGAGCTGCGCAGGATTACTCTATTCACTATATTGAGACATTAATTGTTCACTATATGGAATTCAGTATGAAGTCAATGTACTTATTTTTGTGTTCGTTATATTGGATAGTTCACTATATAGTGTGGTCACTATTTCGTATGGAATGTCATTTTAACATTTATTCCCACATTTTAAAACAGTCGTAGAAATTAATGTATCGTAAAAATAAACTCACATTAGAAAGAAAGATTTAAACTGATTGTTGAATTAAAATGTTTGTTGATAATATAATGACAAATATTAGTTAATTTTAATTTTATGTTTGTTTAATTTATATGATTGTTGATATTTTTATAACAATCGTAAAAATTAAAATATCATAGAAATGAAATAACATTTATATGAATGAATCAAATTGACCCTTCATTGTTTCGATCCATGAATTGAAACGATTGTTTATTTCTGTGATAGTTGAAAATAAAATGTTTGTTTAATTCTACGACACATTAATTAATATGGTTATTGATAATTTTAAAAACAATCAATGTAATTAGCGCCGTGGTGTCTATTTCAAGAACTATTTACAATTCGCTCATGTTTTTGTATATGGCTCCACCGATCACTTTTGTTATATCAGATAAAATAAAACTTTTATCAAATAATAATTTACAAATTTTGGAAAGTATTATTTGATTAAATATTTATTGCTTGATATTACAAATATATACTCTTTGTGATCTAGTGTCACTAATAAATTACAACTATATATAAAAAGTTACAAAGGTGATCTATGGAGCCATCTGTGAAAGAATGTCCGATTTGCAAATAGTTCTTACAATAGACACAACGACGCTAATTAAATTGATTGTTTTAAAATTATCAATAATCATATTAATTCCTGGATCGATGAAATAAAGTGTCAATTTGATTCATTCATATAAATGTTACATCATTTCTATAATATTTGAATTTTTACGATTGTTATGAAAATATCAACAATCATATAACTTAAGCAAACATAAAATTAAACTAATATTAAAAGAAAGTTTTGCGTTGACTGTTGATTTTAAAATGTTTGTTTGAAAAATATGTAATTATATTATCAACAAATATTTTAATTCAACAATCAGTTTAAATCTGTCTTTTTAATGTGAGTTTATTTTTACGATACATTAATTTCTACGCCTGTTTAAATAAATGTGCGAATAAATGTTAAAACCGGATTCCATAATTTCGCGACTCTACTACTAAACATTCAAATTTTAAGTACACAAAACACAGTACCTAATAAATTACATATACAAATGATGCTGCCTTCGAGTAAACAAAGAAATAAAGAAACCAGGGAATATGCAATCATCTTGATGATTCTTTGTTTTTACGATTGTTCATCGTCTGATGCTCATCTTTCCGGTGAGATCAGGCAGTTATTTTTAGAGTAAGAAAAGTTGAGAATGAGCATAGACTTACCTTGGTTTAGCAGAAAAATAAATATTGTTCAAGTCAAGGAAAACCATATGTCAGAATTACGTCTTCGACCTTCAAGGTTGTCGAGATGATGCGATTAAGGAGAGAATAAATTTCGATCTGGATTAATAATAATAATTTATAGGAATTTTAGTTTACACAAATATAAATTAGAAGATGAGGGAAATAAAGAATGTGATGATATATATTCTGTTGCCAGCATTAGTAAATATACAGATATTTATTTTATTTTGTTCACCATTGCTATCTCGAAAACTATGAAGTTACAAGGTCGGTTAAATTAGCAAACCATTTCTATTTTACAAGAATATTTTAGTGAACATAACATTTTTTTTTCAGCCAGTGATTCACAAACTTTGTTATTTTAAATGGAACTATAACTTTATGTGTTTATTCGATAGACAATTTTATTCTAAATTCAGTGATATAATATTTTTATATCCTGACATAACGATTTTTTAAAAGAAAATGCTTATAAAGTTTTACGAATGGAAAAATGAATACATGTTAATTTTTTTACCTCCCGCTACCCTTGGTAAGGGAAGTATAGGGATCGTGCTAAAAATCACATACCGAGATTTTGGTAAATGACCACGTTTTAAAGTCCCTAGAATCCAATTTTAACATTTTCAGGATGATGTCTGTGTGTATCTGTGTGTACGTGTCGATCCGCTTTGCGCTCTAACTCAAATACTATCGTTCAGAAAATTTTGAAACCTTGTATTTCTACCTTACTCTTATATGGTAAAATGTCATTAGATTTTGAAGTAAATCAGATAACCGAAAATGGCACTTTACTGGAAGCTCAAAATAGTTTTTCTTCGAAAAATACCTTTAAATGTTATTTTTTCGAGATATATGTTATATAAAAATTAAAGACTATTAAATTTTGTACAGGTTTGCGTTAATACTTTTTCTATATATTTTATGGATAAATTTATAAAACTATCTATAATTTTAATCCCGGAACCTACGCTTTCAACACAACTCATTCACATGGTTATACAATTCATATCTCAAATTATAATATTAACGTTTTAAAAAGAAAATAGTAAATGGAACTATAATTATATGGAAAGGAACTTAATACTCAGCATAAGTAAATATGTAAAAATATAGGTAAGATAATAAAAACATATATCATCACGGCATATTACCCATTGATGGGTGAACCAATCTGCTTTGTACGCAGATGTCGGTAATAATGATGACATATTTATTCCGTGTAGGCGTTTACCAGGCGTCACTTCACGCGAATCTTGGGAACGGATTCGATTCCGACCGATGCCAAATATTTTAGAATTTTAAATGGCACAAAATTGATCCCTGTATTGCATTCTCCACGCCAGCAATATCAATATAGGTAAGTATATAAATAAATAAAATACATATATTATCACGGCATATTACCCATTGCTGGGTCTACCAATCTGCTTTGTACACAGATTTCGGTAATGATGATGACATATTTGTACCGTACGGGCGTTTACCAGGTATCATCTCACGAGCACTTATTGCTGGCGTTGAAATTGCATCACTGGGGTCATTTTTTGCCATTTAAAATTCGAAATATTTGGCGTCGGTCAGGATCGAACCTGGTATTTAAATTTAATTTAATTTTAAGTATTTACATGAATAAAAATTAAATTAAATGGGAGGTATTGTGTTGGCCACATCAGATTTTTTTTTTTAATTAGAATTCCATGAAGTAAATACGTGAATATTATGTTTGAGTTGACATTTATGATCATTTAAAAGATTCACTTATTCACTTCTTTCTGTCAAGGCACTCTAATTCTATGTAAAAAAAATAATATGTATTCATTTTTTCCATTCGTGGCCCTCTAATCATAGCCATATTTTAATCAAATTAATATAAAATATAATACGAATTTTTCTCAAACAAATTATTATTTAAGAGTATGCAAATATTATATTACTGAATTCAGAATGAAATTCTCTATCTAGTAAGTAAGTAAAAAATATATGGTCCTATTTAAAATAACAAAGTTGGTTCCCACAGTTTTAAAACCACTGGTTGAAAAAAAAATACGCTCAATAAAATAGTCTAGTTAAGTAGAAATTGTTTGCTAGTTTAACCGACCTTGTAGCTCGTATAGTTCTCGAAATAGCAATAGCGGACAAAATAAAATGAACACCGTGTATATTTAAATTAATAAAAATAAATGGCGGGAGGTATTGTGCTGGCCGCATCAAATTTTTCACTTACCATTTTGTGGTAAAACATATCTAACTGTGAAATGTCAAATCTTGACACAAATAAAATACAAAATGGCAGTGTTTGTATCAGCATTAGAGTATGAAGTTAATTAACCGGTTAGTTAAGCTGTTCATTCCGCAAAGTTAAAGTGACAATTTAGACAAATCTTACATAACATATGCATTTCCTGGTTATTATCAGTAGGAAATATTTTCATCTCAAGAAACTTACATAAGACACAAAACACAAAACAATATGTTGCTATTTTTAAACTGTTACGTAAATAAATATAAATTTCAAATCCTACAATTTTCCTTAATTCGTAATTACTGTTTTTAATCATATTTATCTTAAATTATCCTCATGACTATGGTTTCCAAGGAGTAAGCACATTGATTATCTTAACAATCGGCTTGTTCAGCTGTTTCAAGTAAAATTCCAATTTAACTATTTATCTTTAAGTCAAATTGCCTAACGGTTCAATCAATTGGATAATGCCTAAAACAATTGAACGGGACATGGATGGTTGCGGCCAATCACAGAAGACGACCTAACAGGATATAAACAATGACTTCGCACATTTTACAAAATTAGTTACAGATTTTTTTAGATGAAAAACAATTATAACTGTTAGGGCCGGTATTTTCAACTCCGGATAAATTGCAGAATAATTATCCATAGAATAAATTTATTCTTAGAATAGAAAATAAACAAGCTTGTTATAATGCACAATAATATTGTAATTGTTTATAAATAAAATATTACAACATAACAATACGAAACGATTTGACAGATGTCAAAAAAAAAATTCTTAAATTAAAATTATCTGATCAATAGTATAGGCTTTGAATATATAATACATATAAGAATGGCAACGCATATGGCCTAGCAACATACTATATCTTTCTCTTTTTATTCACAAAATTATTATAGATAGCTAGTGACTCCTACCATAAAACTATGAACTACGGTAAATCGTGCTGACAACATTGCCAGATACTATTTGTTAGAGGTATTCAATAATCAAAAATTCAAAAATATTGTTTCATAATAACCAGATAATATATTTTGAATCTTCAATGTACATGTATACTTGTTTTACAGTAGCAAACTTAAAAACCTTTATAAAATCTTAACTTGCTGTTCTAGCTACGTGGCAATACTGTGCAACATCCACCTATTATGTATTTTTTGAACTAACTCAGAAATAATTCGTATAGGGAGGGATAGATGGCACCTTCTCTCGAAATATTTAATCTAAATACATTACGTTGCCATTCTTATATATATATATATATATATATATATATATATATATATATATATATATATATATATATATTATATATTCAAAGGTATAGGGTTGCAGAATATAATTAACTATTTCTTCGCCATTATCGTCCAATATATCTCCAAAATCACTGTCGATAATTATAAATATATTATAAATGTCAAAATTAACCACGGAATAAATATTTATTCGCTGTCAGATCGAATGTTTAACTTTATTCTCGAGATAGCATATTTATCGCAGGAATAAACAAAAAACACAGCATTTTGTATTTAACCCGAGTATAAAATTTATTCTAGAAATAAAAATATTTAACTGAACTTGGAAATGTATGAAACATTAAAACCCAGTTGCATAATTTTTTTTTTAAAATTTAATCACGATATTTTTGATACATATCCATGGTTACAATGTGCATTTAAACATATGATCAGATAACAACATTTTATGCAACTGGCCCTAAAACTTTTGTTCATAATCTTGAAAACAATAATTTGTACAAATATACAAAGAATATGTATAAGTAACGATAATAAATAACAAAACGTTATAAGAAGACAAAGAAACAGTAGAAATAAATGGAAAAAAAAACTAGAAAGACTTACAGCCTAAAAATATTTAGGATGTATATAATATGATAAAATAGATTTATAGAAATAATCAACAGACTATAAAGAAGGCAAATAATATTTATTATAACGTATGCAAAATTCGTACCTAAAGGTAAAGACTAACGTCTGCGAAGCGAGTAACTTGAAAAATCAACTGGCCTCGCCGGGACTCGAACCCACTTATTTGTACCGTGAGGGCACTTACCAGGCGTCACCTCACGCGCACTCAATATTGGCTTAGAGAGTGCATCACAGGGGTCAATTTAGTGCCATTAATATTCGAAGTAATTTTTGGCGTCGGTCGGGGTCCCCAGATTCGCGGCCAGACACTCAGACACACGGCCACGAAACCCCATAAACATAAGGATGATGAAAAATGCTTTGATTTCTTTTGATAACATTTTTGACAATATCTCGTGTCAAACTGACATTTAATTAAATATTGTTAAATTGATATACGTTTCCTTGTTCATAGCCTACTCCGAGTTAGGAATTTTTTTGAACACACTATATAAATGTGACAATTTAATTTTATGGTAAAATTAAACCATAAAGTTATTTAAGTATTAAGGTCAGTAAGTGCTTCCTACCGGTTGAGGACGATTTTGGAGATTGAGGGAAGCCAATATTCGCACTTATTTAAAATCCCACGGTAAACCATATTCCGTGTTTCGGTGCACACCCGTTATAGGTATCTTTATTTAAAAAGAAAATGTGTGCCCATCCTTTAATATTATTTTTTTATTGTGCCCACCCTACATTTACATCCTGGTGCAGCCAATGGCAGAAGCTAGAAGTATGAACAATAAGGGGAAGAGGAATACCAAAGAAAACATAGGAAGGAAGAATAGCAGACCTCGGAAATAAAATAGCTAAAAAATAGGAATAAATGAAAAATATAGGACAGAAATAAGCGGAAGGAATGGATTAAAAATTTAATTTGAGAAAAGGAAATTTCACACCCGACTATACATATTGGGTATATATGGAGATAAGAAATGAGAAATAATATTATTCCTTATAAGTATAAAGAAACTTTTATCTTCCGATCTCATATATGTGTGTGCTCACACATTTCCTTTCTTTTAAAATAAAACAAAATATTCCACCTGCGTAACTTTCATCTTCGAATGCATTGAATTGTATTATACACATACGTTATACAACACAGCATGTGTTTAAAAGATATGCCAAGTCACATACGAGATACGTAACCAGTTGACTGCACGACACTTTCTTCAGTCGCGCCCTAGGCTGTGGTAAAAGTTGTGAAATTCTCGGACAATCAACCGATAATGCTGTTATTGATTGAAATGCAACGGAAGGATTTCTATTCAATGAACTGAGAGGAAATTGGAAATTTACTCAAGTTAAAGATTATTTCGCTACTGCCGGGACAAAAGGTAATAAGCAGATTTTTACCTTCCATCACCTCTAGGTAAGGAAGGTATTATCTTTGGTAAAACATTTGGTGATGAGTTTTCAATGAATAAGCACGTTTTAGGGCCCCTACAATACGATATTACTGTTTCTACGATGATGCCTCTGTGTGTGTGTGTGTGTGTGTGTGTGTGTGTGTGTGTGTGTGTGTGTGACTATAATTTCCCCTGCGATATCTCCAATACTAGAATTTCAAAAATTAATTTTTTTACGTATTCCTCTTCCTTACATCCATATATAGATTTGATTACATTTTGGTTATAATTGGTCAACCGGAAGTACCCTCATTTGAAGATTTTAACAGTTTTTCTTGAAAAAACGTTGTTAAATATTATTTTTTGACATTTAATGTTATTATAAAATTGAAATAATATTCTTATCTATACAAATTGATTGCATTTTATATTTCATATTCAATGGATATAGAGTTAAAGAATTATAAAGAAATTAAATTATATAAGTCAGCTATGCTATAACCATGGAAACAGCTATTATATTAACAAAATTCTAACTGACAGATGTCAGTGTCAATGAAAAGAAAATGAATGTGGCAGAGATGAGGATATGTTGGTGCAGACACGGAAAGATTGGATAAGGAATAAAAGAATAAGGGATAGAAGTGATAGAAGTTTTTAGAAAGATACAATAGAGACGATTACATTGGTTTGAACATGTCATGAGGAGAGATGAAGAATATATTGGAAGAATGAATAGTTTAATAATAGAAGGTAGACGAAACAGATGAAGACCAAAGATAAGATGGTAGGACTGTATAGCGGAAGACTTGAGAGGAAAGGAACTAAATGAGGACGACACGCAAAACAGAAATGAGTGAAAGAAGAAAATAAAAAATAGCGACCCCTAACAAATGGAAAAAGCTAAAGAAGAAGAAGATGTCAGTGTCAAGATCAATTTGCATAGTTTGTTTATGAAATAATTATACTGTAAATTTAGAATCTTTTGCAAGAAAATTTATGTATGGAATTTATACATAATACACAGGATTAGCGGAAGGTAATGTGCTGGCCATATCAGATTTTTTCAATGATGCGAGTTTGTATTAAATTTGGAGTCCCAAAGTACTTAATTTTGTAAGAACAAAGGTTTAAGTCTATCTTGGCAGTTTATGCATAAATACGATTGAAAGAGTCTATCTAGTTATTCGACTTGTACTTTTTAGATACCAACCAAATTTAATGCAAACGCAATGATTAAAATATCTGTAGTGGCCAGCACAAAACCTTGCATCATTTCTATATATTTTATATAAATTCCAGACAAAAAAGAGAACTATATACGTAAAATAGGTTCAAAGAATGTTTAAATGGTTTATTTATTTTTATTATTTGACAAAACTTTATTTTGTTTTTATTTTCTTTACAGGTACTGTCAAGTACATCTCTCAATGCGGCAAATATACCATCTTCACCCGCGACAAGTAAGTTTTCTTTTGTTTATTTAAACTATGTAAAAAAATAATTGTAAGTATTTAACCTTTAACAAGAAAAGCTTATATAAAATTATATACATTCACATTTTTCTGTGTATAAATATGTAATTTTATGTGACAAACATGAATAAATGAATAAGAAAATACCAAGGCATCCTGAAATCTTCCACGCTTGACTGAAGTCCTTGTTAACGTATGTTTGAAGCCACGTGTAAATGAAGGAAACATAAATATTTGTATTTATGCTTTATTTATATATGGAGAATACTTTTTGTCCTACTTTCCATAAAGAAGAACATTATTATTAACATAAATGACTAACAAATTATTATCATTATTTTAAAATATTGGTCATAGACATACGTTATTAACATTATAAAACAAGAGAAAAGACAACGCTTGGTTTAATTTTAAACCTTGATTTTAATAAATTACCAAAGAATTTAAATGACATTTTGTTTTATTTATAAAAAATAGCATCACGGCATAAGGGGTGATGCATAAATTTTGAAACTAGGCATTTTTCAAGACCAAATCTATCAAGCGTTGGAAACAATGGTATTATTAGACATTTAGAAAAACAGTAATGCTACTTTTCATCATTCATGATAGGAATTTTTGTTTGTATCAGAATTGTATCATCATGAATCGCGAATTATTAATTGAACGTACGTATGTACGAGTTCTGTGAATTACATATTTCAAAACGAAATAAGTTTATGATGGATCATTTTTTAAAAGAAAATGTATCAAAAGCAACATTAAACGTTGAGGAGAAAATATATTTTCAAAACATAAGCCAGGATTTGGTAGAAAAGCCACAAAAATGAAGAAAATCGTCGACTGGATGTAGAAGTTAACAACAAATCTGGAATCTCAACGACAATGCTGGATAAAATATTGTCAGTACACTAAAATAAATGCGAAATTAGGTACACAAAGGAGACTGCCATCCTCGAGAAAATTGAAAATCAAAAGCAAAAAGTATGGTTAAGATGTTATTTTATTATAAAAATTCTAATTTAAAATGCAAATGCGGGGTTTTATATTGAGACTATTTCTGATATCATGCTAGAAACAATTACATATTTAAATTTCGAATATTAATGGCGCATTCTCCACGCCAGCATTAAGTGCCAGTGAGATGACGGCTGGGAAGCGCCCGCACGGTACAAATATTTCATCATTACCGATATCTGTGTAGAAATCAGTTTGGCACACCTAGCAATGGGTAATATGCCGTGAAGATATATTTATTTATTTTAGTTGAGTCCATCACATTAAGTAAAATCTGTGGTAAATGTATTTGTCGATAAAAACGTCATTTTTATTCCGAACAATGATAATCGACCTTGTGTGCCAGAATTGTGCCCAAACGGGAATTTTTAGTCAATATTTAAGAGAATGGTTTACATAAAAGATTAACAAGCAAAAATTGAGACCGAGCTTCAGAATAGCATTAAGTACATCATAAAAGTTGATCTTATCCTTGTATAAAAGATGATTTGAAGGTGTACCAAAAAAATTGGACCTCGTTCGGTGAACTGGAATCATTTACTAATTATGTTTATTTCTCTAATGCCCGGATTTATAATCAAATTTAATCTCGGATTTCAAAATCCGGGATTTTGTATATATAATTATATACAAAATCTTGGATTATAATTAATCCAGAGTAAAAATTTAATTCGCTTTTATAAAACCGGCAATTAAACCACAAATATAGATTTAAAAATCTAGTCAAATGGTTTATATTTAACTACGTGTTTACTTTTCATGGGTATTCATAACTAGTCTCAAATTTTAAACATTACCCCTTATTACCCATTGCTGGGTGTGCCAATTTGCTTTGTACGCAGATATCGATAATGATAATGATAATGACATATTCGTACCGTGCGGACGTTTACTAGATCCCACCATAAGGGCACTCATTGTTAGCGTGGAGAGTACACCACAGGCATTACTTTTGTGCCATTTAATATTCGAAATAATTTTAGCGTCGGTCGGGATAGAACCAGGGTCTCCAGATTTTCGACAAAAACAGGCACAATTTATTTTTAAAAAAAGTCAAAAACACAATGGTTGTTAGTATGAATAGATAATTAAAGGTGATTAGCGTGCAGTTGACTAGCATGATTTTTTTTTCTCTATTAATCGTTTACGGACTATTTTAGAGAAAAACAAAAATGCGCATAATTAATTTTTCTATAACTTTTATTTTAAGTATTTATCTCTAAAATAATCCATAAACGATTGACAGAAAAACAAAGCTAGTTGAGCACCCTTCCGGATCTATTCTGTAACTCAGTGGTTAAAAAATTTAACGAATCAGGCATGTTGATAATAACAAAAAAAATCTGTTGTGGCCAGCACAATACCTCTCGCCACTTGCGTTTTTGGTTACATAAGTACTGTATTTAACATTTCTTGTATACCTACACTCTACATCAAAAATTCTATTTATATACTTTGATTCATGAAAGATGACTATTCATGGTCACTTTTGCTCGATACGTAAATGGTGACATTACTTTCCAACACATTACAAATAATAATGACGTATGTCGCAGAGTTAAAGATATCTAATTATGTATTGCACTGCCCTCTGTCCTAATAGTTACCCAGTGACGTTGACATTTAAATCAAATTATTATTCCATGGTTTTTGTCAAGTTATGTTTTTGGGTTTTGCAAAGAGCATAAATCTTTGAGAAAAGCAAATATAATTTTAAAATAAATTATACTTATTTTTTTCAGTTCAAATGTATCCATAAATATTTCATGTTGCACGTCTATGTATACGAAATGTAGTGAAGTTATCTGCTAGTAATATTATACCATACGGTTAATAAATGACCTTGAATTGTCATCTTTCGTGAAACAAGCTATACCTGTTCTTTATATTTAGATTTTTTAATTTTAAATTCAGTCTATGAAGAAATTTTGTCCTACTCTTCTAATTTTTGCGAGATGTTTCCAATTCATTGTCGAGATTGACAGTATTTCTGAAAGGTATATGTGATATACCTATAATTTTAAATATTTAACCATTAATACATTAAATAAATATACGTATGTACTTCCCAGGAAAAGTCTTCACTGACATTTATCTGTCAGTTACAAACATTATCATTTTTTCAATTGGTTTCCATGGCATTATTTGGGGTGTGACATTTATTGCAACCAACAGATTATTTTATATATTATATTCTTTTATCAAATCAATAAAATAAATAATCAAATATTTAAATGTGTCAGATAGAAAATTTAATCTTCTTTAATACTTGCAAGAACCAAAATTTTCAAAAATATAATATTTAGAAGATTTTTTTTAAGAATCTGCTACATTTAGTTGTTCAATTGTTACCAAAACCTTTTCAACTCTTCCCAGTAATGTCCGATTGAGAAATACGTAGTTAAATAAGTATTATAGTTTTTGTGAAATCGTCCTTCCAACATACCCAAACACACACACACACACTCATACATACATACATCCACACACACACACTCACAGACATTATCGTACGCATATTAAAATCGGATTGTAGAGACCTTAAAACGTGCTTATTTAGCATGAATCCAATACGTCACTTAGCGAGAAATAAAAATTGGATTTTAAGTTGCCAAATCTATCTATTGGATAATTTTTTTAACCAGTTGTTAAAAATTATCCAGTGAGTTATAGAATAGGCCTGTTAATCAGTTCATACTAACGGCCATTGTGTTTATAAAATTGAAGGAAATTTTGCTAATCCAGCATGCTTTGAATGTAAAATTAACAAAAGTATATAGGCTTGGCACTAGTTTCTATCACTTTCTTAGCAGGAAACAATTAAAATTCATTCTCGCTCTCAATATAAACGCATTACGTTTTACAATACGTGTTTTCACGCACAAAGCGTTAGTAGTGTTGTGTTAGCGTATCGGCATCGTTGCTGCTTGATCGAGCATTGAACTCATGAACCGATGGGCCGGGTTTTAATCCCAAGCCCCAAGCCCGAAGCCCGAGAATGCATGGAGTCAAGAACTCAACAGTAACGTTACACCGAGGGAATTTATTTACTATATACCTCAAGGATTATGTTGCTAGCTGTAGTAGAGATATTTTTACAGGAGCCAATCGTTTCCTTGTTTAGATAGAATGTGGTACTGTTACTACTGTTAGAATAACATGAAGATGGGCATTGCAAATTATTTACCACTGAAAAGTAACAATACACCTACAGATGATTGATTTTGGTTGTAGCATATAGTAAACTTTTATACCTTCTGTCACATACAGGTGAGGAAGGTATTGTTTTTGATCTGTTTTAATGGGAACCTCAAAATTTATATTCTTCATTTGCCCAACGTGAGCGGTGACGCCTAAAATGAGTGACTAGGCATTTTTCAAGACCAAATCTATTAAGCGTTAGAAACATTACTTTTTATTTGACATTTAGAAACAGAGTAATGTACTTTTCAAAATTCATGAGTTGAGTTTTCTAAGTTGTTAGTATCAGAATTGTATCATGAATCGCAAACTATTAATTGAACGTATGTACGTGTTTCTCGTGGCCGCGTGCATGAGTGTCTGGTCGCGTATCTGGGGAACCGGGTTCGATCCCGACCGCCGCCAAATATTTCAAAATTTAAATGCCACAATATTGACCCGTATGGTGCACTCTCTACGCCAGCAATGAGTGCCCGTGAGAGAACGCCTGGTAAATGCCCGCATGGTACAAATATATCATCAGCAATGGGTAATATGATGATATATTTATTTATTTTATTATTTACGTACGAGTTCTGTAACTGATATATTTCAAAAGGAAATAAATTTATAACAGATCATTTTTTAAAAGAAATGTACCAAAAGCTACTATACAGGGTGATCACGCAAGATTGAACCATGCAATTATCTCCGTTATTAAGCAAGATAGCGATTGTCTTCAAATAAACAAATTTACTATAGAAAATATGGGAAATAATATGTCGTATCAAGAAGCGATCTGTTACTTCCAGTTCCAGAGTATGTGATACCAACTTTAAAATTTCAAATGGATCATACTATATTTTTCATATTTTTAAAAAGTACATAAAATTTTCTTTACAATGGTAGTAAATTAGTAGTACGTTGTATTATTAAAAAATAAAATGGCGGACGTTTCAAATATGAATATATTGAATGAAAAAAAATGAAGCGTGTGAGATTTTATTGTTTATAGATGATGATATTTTTTTAAACAAATTCATTTATATGACGTAACCTAGGCAACAAATCCAAAAAAAAACAAAATTCCACACTTCCTTGACTTATTTTATAAGTTATTTCAAACGTCCGCCATTTTACTTTTTAATAATACAACGTCCTACTTGTTTAGTATCATGTAAGGCAAATTTTGTGTACTTTTCAAAAATATAAAAAATATAGTATGTTCCATTTGAAATTTCAAAGTTGGTATTACATATTCCGGAGGTAACAGAACGTTTCTTGATACGACATCTTATTGTCCATATTGCCTGTAGTAAATTTTCTTATTTGAAGATAAGCGCTATCTTGCTTAATCACGGAGATAATTGCCGGTTCATGCCCGCGTGATCACCCTGTATATCGTTACATTAAATGTTGAGAAGAAAGTATTTTTGTCAAAACACAACTCAGGGTTTGGTAGAAAAGCCACAAAAAATTAACGAAAGCCAACGTCGACTGGATGAGCAAGTTAACAACAAATTTGGAATCTCAACGAGAATGCTGGCTAAAATATTTAACCGGACCAAGTTTCATATTGCCAGAACACTAAAAAATAAATGCAATATTAGATACACAAAGAAGATTGCCATCCTCGAGAGAATTGAGGATCAAAAGCAATAAATATATTCAAGATGTTTTTTTTTCGGAAAATGTTTCGTTTTGAATGATGAAAGTTATTTTACTTTTAAGAACTCTGATAAAAATATAAATGCAGAGTTTTACATTGAGACTATTCCTGATGAAGTTCAAGCAAAAACTAAGAAGAAATTCGAAAATGTATTCTCGTACGGTTGGCAATTTCACCTTTAGGGATCTCCCAACTATTTTTTGTCCTGTATTGGAAATCAACCAGTATGCATTTTTAAATAATTGCATTATAGAAAGGCTTATCCCTTTTATTAAAATATATCATGTTAGCAATAATTTTTCTAATTGGGATATTAATCCACTCTGGCAAGTGTATTTGTCGTTGAAAACGTCATTTTTGTTGCGAACAACGATGACCCATCTTGTGTGCGCAATGGGGAATTTTTGGTCAACACTTATGAGAATGGTTTACATAAAAGGCTGACAAGCAAAAATTGAGACCGAGCTTCAGAATCGCATTATGTATTTTATAATAAAAGTTGATCTTAGCCTTGTACAAAAGATGGTTGAAGGCGTGCCAAAAAAAAAATGGACCTTGTACGGCGAAATGGAATTTTTAGTAATTGTTTTTATTTCTCATAATGAACCACAAGTATAGGGTTAAAAATTTAGTTAAATTTTAAGCATCACCCCTTAGTAGTAGCCTATTGTAATGTACAATTATTCATTTCCCTTAATAATTTTCCCTATTTAAGTCTCCGTTTTGATCCTCCAGGTATCCCGGACGTAGCTCAAGACGTACGTATTGATTGCAACAGTGAAGAAATCGTGGTGAGTGTAAGTACTCGATCGGGGAGATTCAACGGCATGATCTACCCGCGAGGGTTGTCTAAGAACTCTTCCTGCTTGGTGGAATGGAGACAGCAGGACACCCCTGTCCGATACTCACTACCCCTCAGAGGGTGTAACACCATGAGCACCGAACTCGTAAGTAATAAGAAATTTTTAAATTGTTAAGACTTTGTGCAACTATATATAAATTGCGAAGATATTCTCCATTGCAAAACAAATTAAAAGCAAATCACCACACTACAAGCCTTAAGGGCGCCGTCGAATTGGGCTTGACAAACTCATCCGCTGCGGATCTCTAGCGCTACAATCGCAAGGAGAGGCGCCAAAATCTCAAAGAGCAAGATTTAAAATTACGGCTAGCGCGAGCATTAGTACCTCGCTTGGAGGCTAGTCTAGTACGTACCTGCCGGGAAATATGTCTACACTGCATTATATTTATTCTTTCGTAGTACAAGAACAAAAAGTATTTAATTTTGGTTTAAAAAAAAAAGTGAATTTTTATAAACATAATTATAATTATACCACGAGTACATACAGAATATATCTAGAAAAAAAACGCGGCACCCTATAATTTCTCTATTATCCAAATTAAAAAATACTTCTATATGTAAATAATAAAGTTGTAGGAGCCAAAAGTGACATCTGCTTTTGAAAGAAAATACTTTTGCAAGTTAATGTATATATAATTTTTTTACCTCTCGCTAAGAAAGGTAATGGATTCTTGCTAAAAATAGCATATCCAGATTTTAATGATTAAGTACGTTTTAAGGTCCCTACAAACCGATTTTAATATTTTTACGATGATGTCTGTGTGTGTGTGTGTGTGTGTGTGTGTGTGTGTGTGTGTGTGTGTGTGTGTGTGTGTGTGTGTGTGTGTGTGTGTGTGTGTGTGTGTGTGTGTGTGTGTGTGTGTGTGTGTGTGTATGTGTGTGGAAACATATTTTTACATACAAGATAGATAATTTTATTCTGAATTTATGCTAAATCTAATTCCCCCAAGTGACTTATTTCTCTTTTGCAGATTAACCCATTTGGAATTTTCCTGTTGATAATTTCCGGTAACATACACTCTAAATAAAATGTACTTAATTTCGTCAACATTTCTTCCCAAAAGTTTTTGTCTCTCTTAATTTTTTCAATATAAAGATCTTCTTTGTCATTTATATATATCACAAAATAACAGAGTTCTTTATTTGTTATATTCAATTGCCCTTGAATCTAAAAAATCAAAAATATTATTATATAAGGCTGAATAATTTATTTAGTAGTACTTGAGAATAATAAATATGCTTAGGGTTTAGTGAAATTTTATTATTGTCGTCAATTCTCAGGCAAGTTTTTTTTGTTCCGACCGCCTGTTGCAGTGTCCAACCCATTTTAGCTGCCTTGTAAAAGCACTTTACTTCTATAATAGCTGTGTCTCCAATAAGACCTATGTTGAAAGGAAGAAATTATAAATAAAATAATATCTAATTTAACATAAGAAATACCGTCAGGCGAAGCAGCTAAGTATCCTCTTGTAATATCAACAAATAATCCTGCAGGCCTAACAACCATTCCAGTTTGTTTCTGAAATAAAGACAGCGCCACGTGTTCTTTTTCTTTACCATATGTTAGAGCAGGATTACTGATATTTTTAGGATACAATATACTTTTTACTATATTGTGGCAAGCTGTTGATTTCTTCATTCTATTAATCCTACCAAAATTTGATGCGGTCAACCTATGTTTTTTTTCACATATATATTGGTGGTTGTCGTACTGACCAATAGTATTATTAGCAATTTCTAATTGTTCGTTTTCATTTACCTACAAGTGACTCATTTATGTAAACACAATATAAATGTTTTTACCTTCCGTCAACATTAGGTAAGGAAGATATTATCTTTGTTGAAAAAAATATTAAAGATTATGTTATTCTCTATACGATTTCATTATTTTTTTTATTAATATTCAATAGATATAGAGTTAAAAAAATATAAATTTATTGAATTTTGTTTTGCTATAACAATGGAAACTGCTAATATATTCAGATAATTTTATTTGGCACATGTTAGTGTCAATGAAAAGAAAATTTGTTTATGAAATAATTTTACTGGAAGTATAGAATCTTTTGCAAGAAAATTTATGTATGGAATTTCTATATAATACGGAGAATTGACGGAAGGTAATGTGCTAGCCACATTAGATTTTTTAATGTCTACCTGTAAATTTGATAATAGTCGCCTACATTCTGAAACAAATTCAACCTTACTGAGTTCAGGTTGCGAAGCTTTTGGTCCATAATCTTTATCAACTTTAGATAATGGACGTTGCTCTTTTTTTCTTCTATACGGCTTAGTTGTTCGAGTATTCTTTTCTTTTTCCTTTTTTTCTAAAAATTTTTTAAAATCTTTTCCAGGGCTTTTTTTTACAGTTTTCTTCCAAGGACTACTGTGCCAATTAAGACTTTTATTGTATCGTAGGAGACTTAAGTCACATCTCATTTGAAAAGAGCCTCTATTTGTGAGATTTAATCTCTTTCCAGCATTGAATCGTGCTAAAATGCTCATGAAAAGTTCAGCCCTATTGTTTGTTTCATTATCAACAAACTGACTAGATTTTCTAATTAAAGAATTTAAAGCAGCTGAAATCAAAGAATATTTAAAATGAATTGTTAATATTATTATGTACCAACAAGTCACACCAGTAATATGATAATAGAGTCCACTTTTCTTAACATCTTCTAATTTACTTTCTTTTATGTCATATAAAGTGTCGCAGTAATATCCTTTACATTTTATATGATGACCAAAGACGTGATACGGACCGTTGTGAAGATCTATTTTTAATTCATCAACATTTTTCTCGTAACTATTATGATACATAGCTCGTTGTGCACATTTTGTCAACTTTTCTATTTGTTCTTGTTTTAGTAAACGCCTGGCCTCCAAATTTATATTTTTTGTATCATTTTTAATATTATATAACGCCTTCGAATAATTTTTAATTGCATGGTTAGTGCACTCAATTTTACAAATTTTTTCACCATACGGGACATTCTGTTTAATTTTGGCGAACACACTGCTATCTCCATCGGCAATAAATTTTTCATAGCGCAACCCATGTTGTTCTTCACTTTCTAAAAAGCCTTGGACAATTATGTCTGCTTCCATCGAACTTGAGGACCCTGACCAATTTCGGTAACAAATATGTTCTTTTGCATCTTCGTTGCGGTGTGCTGCTCTAGCACATATAGAACAATACTTGTTTCTGACCCCCATATAAATTACTTTGCCCGTTGCTTTTCCGATAATGACACCCTGAAATATATGTAACATTCACCGGTGATCTGTCTGTTATTGAATTGTATTTGAGTTGTTATTTTTTTAAATTAATTTTTAATGAAACTAATAATATTCAATAACAAATTCAAGACAAGGTTTCTAATTTTTTTCTTCAGTATCAATTAAAAATAAAATAATAATTTAGAAAATAAAACCCACTTTAACATAAACCAAACCCCATAATAATCTACCAAAGTGGAAATGAAATCGCTGGTCATTGTTAACATTCCTGAATTTAGGTCAGTTAGATAACATACAACACCGGAAGCAGCATTATAGTTGTGTCCATAGCTTCTCTTACTCCATCCACCATCCAAATATACGGTAATGAATGGAACACCATCGCCATCAATATTGTTATTTTGTATGGCCAACTGCCGTTCTTCTTTTCCTGCATTTTCCATTTCAGTCCATGCCTGACTATTCCAAACCTGTTACATATTATATCATCTTATCACCTACGTATAGTTTTCAAATTTCTCCCTATTTTATTTTCCATAATGAAACAATTAGGGTTTCATTATTAGAATGGGGTATGTAACTAAACATTTATTTTTACGTATATGATACTAGACAAAAAATATAATACCCATATTTTTTTAAATTGATTAGTTACTTTTAGTTTCCGAGAAATAAATTATTACAGTTTTGGAGAAGGGGTATTTTTGTCATTTACAAATTTACTAATTGTCAAATCTTCGTTGACTAACGATGATTAACAATCTGGCTAGTCGTGTGCACTTAGCTGGTATGAAAGCTATTCTTCGTTTATTAAATTATTGTCTAGCCACATTGTAAAATGTAATTAGAAAACCGGGATTAATACCGATACCGACGCAGGGAGTCTAGGCACAGCAAATATCGTTTATGAAAGCAATGTTATGATATATGTGATTTCAGAGATATTTTTTATTAATCAGGTAAATAAAGTTATTAGTGAGTTTATTAGGAGGTGGATATACCTTTTCCAGATCATGTTCAATTTTGTAAAATGTATCCTTATTCATAGATTTAATATTCATGCTAGAAAGCAATTCTTCTGTGTGCGAATATGTACTACCAGTTGCTATAGTGCCCCATACGCAACCAATATTTATTTCTGACTTGTCTTTATTTGGATCTTCGGTGTATTTACAAATTTCAATATCACACATTGAACATTTGAAGTATATTTGGCTTACTAAACCTAATCCTCTGCAGGTTTCTTTGTACGGATATAAGTGACCCATAGTGCAAATTTTGGAGTGATCCACTTGTAATTTCATGGCCCATTTTAGAACATATCCTAATTGCACAATTCTATTGCCTGTTATGGTTTTCTCAAAATCAAATTCACTCGTAGGATTAGGATCACTTTCAATACATAATTTATAATTTTTTATACTAAAAATAAATTATTTATTAGAACCGCAATATATCAGAGTAATTTTCACCTTCCGTCACACTTAGGTAAGGAAGGTAATGTCTTTGGTCAAAAAATTCGATAGTGTATAAGCACGTTTTAGGGTCCCTACGGTATTCGATGATGTCTGTTTATATATATATATATATATATATATATATATATATATATATATATATATATATATATATATATATATATATGTGTGTGTATGTGTGACGATAAATCAAACACTACAACTCTATAAATTATATTCTTTCGTATTATTTTTATTTATATCCATATATGAAGAGCTGATTAGATTTTAGTTATAATTCGTCAACATTTAGATTTAGAACATTTTATTGGTACATAGCTGTCAACTCTACATTATATAACCTATATTCATAAACATTTACAAAAGGAGTATTAACAAACCTTTCGTATTCATTTTTTGGGAACCAAACATCTTCTAAATTAATTAAATCCTCTGAATTGTTTGTGCCATCTTCCAAAGTAATTACAACTTCAGAATTTTGTGGCATTTGATTGGGAACGTCATACGAATCCAACAAAGTTCTTCTAGTTGCATTTTTCGCCAAATTAATATTTGCTTCTGAATTCTTTTGTCGAAGTAAAGCATTTTTTCGCCTCTTTAAAGCAATCGCCGTTCGTTTCTTTGTTCTTGAAGGCCAGTTTTGTTTTTTAGTTTTAACCATTTTATAATGAGTATATGGACTTAGCGCATAAAATTTCACAATTCACAAAATCGCTTCCTCTCCTGTCTATAGCGTAAGGGTATGTCCTGGGGAGGGTTGGTGGCGAGCGGGGTGTAGAGAGAACGACAGCAGAGCTCCAGTAGTGCGCTCCGGCAAACGCTTGAGAGAAAAGGAACTGAATGAGGACGACACGGAAAACAAAAATGAGTGGAAGAAGAACATGAAATGTTAGTAGTAGTAAAAGTGACAGCTACTTATAAAAGAAAATAGTTTTTTCACATTGGAATACGTATTTTTTTTTAAAATGAAAACATATACTTTTACATAGAACGATAGATAATTTTATTCTGAATTTATTCTAAATCTAATTCCCTCGAGTGACTTGTTTCTCTTTTGTAGAATAACCCATTTGAAATTTTCCTGTTCATGATTTCCGGTAACATGCATTCTAAATAAAAAGTGGCGAGATTGTAACGTACCGCCACATTGTCAAATATTCGTTGACTACAATGATTTACAATCTGGCTAGTCGTGTGCACTTAGCTTGTATGAAAGCTATTCTTCGTTTATTAAAACGTCTATCCATATTGTGAAATGCATAGGTGTTTTATAATTTGGCTAATTTTACAATCTGACTAAGACATAATTAGAAAACCGGGATTAATACCGATACCGACGTGGGAGGCTAGGCACAGCTTATAAAATATCGTTTATGAAAGCAATGTTATCATATATGTGACAGAAGTTTATGTTTCCGAGATATTTTTTATTAATCAGCTAAATAAATTTATTAGTGAATTTATTAGGAGGTGGATATACCTTTTCATTTTCAATTTTGTAAAATGTATCCTTATTCAGAGATTTAATGTTCATGATAGAAAGCAATTCTTATTTGTGCGAATTTATACTACCAGTTGCTATATTGCCCCATACGCAACCAATATTTATTTGTGATTTTTCTTTACTTGATTCTTCGGTGTATTTAGAAATTTCAATATCATACATTGAAAATTTGAAGCATGTTAGGCTTACTAGACCTAATCCTCTGCAGGTTTCGGATATAAGTGACCCATAGTGCAAATTTTGGAATGATCCAGTTGTAATTTCATGGCCCATTTTAGAACATATCCTAATTGCTCAATTCTATTACCTGTTATGGTTTTCTCAAAATCAAATTCACTCGTAGGATTAGGATCACTTTCAATACATAATTTATAATTTTTTATATTAAAAATAAATTATTTATTAGAACCGTAAATATCAGAGTAGTTTTCACCTTCCGTCACGTTGTAGGGTCCGTAGAGTACGATTTTAGCATTTTTTTACGATGATGTGTGCGTGTGTGTATGTGAGTGCGTGCGTGCGTGTGTGTGTGTGTGACGATAACACGAACACTACAATTCTAAAAATTATAATTATTTCGTCTTCCTTTTATTTATATCCATATGAAGAGCTGGTTAGATTTTGGTTATAATTGATCAACATTTAGAACATTTTATTCGTACATATCTGCCAACCCTACATTATATAAACTATATACATAAACATTTACAAAAGGAGTATTAACAAACCTTTCGTATACATTTTTTTGGCACCAAACATCTTCGAAATTAATTAAATCATCTGAAATATGTGTGCCATCTTCCAAACTAATTAGTTTGAGAACGTCATACGAATCCAACAAAATTCTTCTAGTTGCTTTTTTGGCCAAATTTATATTTGTTTGCAAGTTCTTTTGTTGAAGAAGAGCATTTTTTCGCCTCCTTAAAGCAGTAGCCGTTCGTTTCTTTGATTTTGAAGGCCTGTTTTGATTTGAATATTTATTTTTAACCATTTTATAATAAGAGTATATAAACTTGGCGCATAAAATTTCAAAACTGATGCCAGCCAGCTAGCCTCTATTCGGCCCGAGCCAACAAGATTTCATGCGAAATCGTTGTCTCTCCTCTCTCTAGCTTGTGGGTATGACCTGAGGAGGGGTGGTGGCGAGCGCGGTGTAGAGAGAGCGACGGCAGAGCTCCAGTAGTTCGCTCCGACAAAACGCTGCACTAAATTTACATTACAGTATAGGGCAATATCGTAATTCAATTGATTTATAACAATTACTTATTGCATTAAATTTTTTTTTTCATTATTCATTATAAAAAAAATATCTGCATATGACGAACATACATTGGACCCATTTTTTTATTTTATTACGTGATTTAATGTTATAAACAATATTATTATTATTAATAAAAAAATGAATATAAGTTCAACCATTAGATTTACATTTCTCAAAATCAATAAACAAAACTGCATTTGTTTTAATGAATTCCTTCAATCAAACGAACTGTATTAAGATTGGACTGTATTCGACGGCGACCTTAACATCAATTCATTTGTCACTAGCCAGACATATTTCGCAACTGTTTCAAAGACGCCTTCGATAAACGGTTGACAATAAGTGACGTAATTTGTAACAAATAAGAAACATTGAAGAACAAACCGCACGTGGATTTTATTGTCTTGCCTTGACGCCAATTCCATTTCGCAATAATATAACCAAAATACTTTTATTTGCATCTCGTGAATGAGTTACAAGAAATAATTAACATTATTTAGTCATGCCTCCAAACAAAATGAAGGATGCATTAGCATAAGTATTTGCAATAGAAATAGCTCAAATTTTTAGTCAAACAATAGATTACAATGATACAAGTTTATTATTTATTGTTCAGATGTTACCCTTCTGGTGGAAATATCACAAGTTTTTTTTTTTACTTAAGCGCTCTATAGCGACTGAACGGAAAAGATAGATAATAACAAAAAAAATCTGTTGTAGCCGGCGCAATACCTCTTGCCATTTTCATTGTGAGATATATATTGTATTTAACATTTGTTGTACACACAAAAAAATCTAATTAGATCTATTCTTTATATTAAGATATTTTTTATAATTTTAAATTCAATCTATGAGCAAGTTTTCTCCTATTGTCCTAGATGTTTGAGGTTCTACCAATTCATTGACGAGATTGGCGGTATTTCTGAAGGCTGTATGTAATATACCTATAATTTTAAATATTTAATTAATAATACAATAAGAAATATTAAATGTCGTTCCCAGAAAAAGCCTTCAGTACTATCTTTATAATTTTGACACTGACATTACTGACATTTATCTGTCAATTTTAATTTCTCAACTGGTTACCATGGAGTTGTTTGGGCTGTGAGATTTACTACAATAGATTATTTTATAGATTATATTTTTAAATCTCTAAATCTAAAGATATAATAAAAAAATTGAATGTATCGGATAGATAATTTTATGTTCTTTAATATTTGTAATAATATAAATTTTCAAAAAATAATATTTAGAAGATTTTGGTCAAAATACTACTACTTTCGGTTGTCCAATTGTTACCCGCACCTATTCAACTCTACCCATTACTGTTAGATTGAGGAATCCGTAGTTACACAGGTCTTTAGTATTATAGAATTTGAGAAATCGTACCTTCAATATCCACATACACACACACATACACACAGTCACACATACACATATACATCATTGTAAAAATGTTAAAATCGGATTGTAGGGACCGTAAAACCAGCTTATTCACTAAAAACTGGTTATGCAAGAATCCAATAACTCTCTTGGAGAGAGGTAAAAAGGGAACCACCCTCTAATTAAATAAATAGTATTGTATCCCCTAAATTCGGACCCACTGATTACGGGAAAGATAATAAAAAAATCTCTAAGCCTTAGTTTTGAAAATACCATTTTCTATTTTGTTTAGAAATCTTATTTTGACTATAGCTAATAAACGGTAAAAGAATTTTCTACATATATTTACAAATTTTCAGTTTTCGTGTCTAGCTGATACAATATTATCTAGCAAATAACCATAAAATGGTAATATTAAATTGTCAGTAGCCCAATAAAAACTCGACCACCCTGTATTTTATTAACAAGTAGATTACAGGAAAAATAATTTAAAAAATCCTTGGGCCTTAGTTTTCAAAATACAAATTTTTATTTTGAATGGAAATGACACATTTTTTTTTACTTTGGCGGCCTATAGCTAGCCGTAAATATAAATGGACATTCGATTCTATCGACTTTTCTACCAATTTTCATTATTCATATCCAGCTGATACAATATTATGGATAAAAAATCATAATAATCAATTGCAATATTTAAAAAATATTCATAATGATTGATCAAGTGTATTTATTTATTTTCTTTTCGAAAATCTGTTATGAAATATAGATTTCTCTACAAACCTTCGTACTTATATATTAAAATAATGTCACGGACGATTTGTCATGTTCCTTATTTGTTTTATTTATTATTTAAGTTACAATATGTGTAAGGTTACATTTGTAAATGATAGCCGAACAAGAGTAAGAAATATACAGTTACAAAAGAAAAAAAGCAAAAGTTACTTTCAAATTCAAAGAAAGAAGAAAGAAGCACCGTTAGAGAATATGATGAGAATAGAAGATAGAATTTCAGTAGCCGCTAGACTATGAAGTTACATAAAATTGACAGCACACACGTTTTATAGAGAAGAGGTCAGAGGTTCACCCACTATGAGTCAAAAATACTGTTATGCTTGACTGCAATTTCTTTGCAGTGATTGTGATTATGATAAAAGCCAGTTTGACACGGTCATAATTTATAATTAATTTTTTTGATGGAATAGAACATCCTATTTGTCATAATAACATTCGATTTCAATTAAACAATTTGTAAAGTATTTTAGAAAGTAATTAAATTCATAAATTACAATGCAAACAATGCAGAAATAGAAACAAATAATTTACTGTATTAAAAGAATTAGAATATAAATAAGTCAATATTCATACGAATATAATTTTAAAATTGACAGCATATAGCAACCAAGTAAATGATGTAGATAAAATATCCTATCTATAATTTGGAAAACATCAGTTGTGCAATAATGACATTAAAAACCAGTTGATATTGAACTACTATCTATTTATAATAGATCAACATTTAGAATTAGAAAAAACATAATTTATTATACCCTATAGTTTTGTTTTAGTTTTATACTGCAAACAATGTTATTATAGTCCCACTAAATTTAAAATCACATTGACTGGTATTATGAACAACTGATTAACAGGCTTATTTTGTAGTGATTAGCCAGTAGTTCACTAGCACTGTCAATCGTTTATGGATTATTTTAGAAAAAAATACTTCAAATAACCTTTATAGAAAAATTAATTACTTACAGTAAATTTTTTGAAAGATGTTCGATCAAGGTCATCTGTATCATAAACGAATTAACAAATTGGCATACATTTATCCCCCTCCTTTACGAAGGCTTTAAGCGTGTGCGATAAGGATGGATATAACACGCTTGTCTTTCAAAAATTCATATTATTTCGACTAAGTTAGGACATTCCATTTTAAAACGATGCTCGTTGTTTATAATACTTTCGCTGTAACGTAAGTTTATATATTAATTTAGATACATTACCTTGATTCATAGCCGTACGAATAACGATATTTTCTGTCAGTGTTACTGACACTGACATTGTGTCGGTATCTTGTTTTTCACATTTTTTGTTTTACATTTGATATTAAACTTACCAGTTGATTTATTTTTGAATTTTTAATGCTGTTATTGTAACATATATTTTTATAATAATAAAATAACAGTAGTATCTTTACGTACCCTCACAAAAACTAAGCAAACGACACTACTGAATTTGTCAGAATGGGCGGAGCAAAAATCTGAATTCATACAATTCGTAGATGACCTTGATCGGACATCTTTCAATTTTTTTACTTCTTTGTAATTAATTGACCGATATTTGTTTATAACCCAGATTGACACACCCAGCATTGGATAAAATGCCGTAATGATATATTTATTTTATTTATTATTAATTGTACGCACATTTTGTTTGAAGTATTTTCTCTAAAATAATCCATAAACGATTGACAGAGAAAAATAAAAAATGCTAATCAACTGCTCGCGAATCACTCTAAATCAGACTAATGGTTCTTGTCTTTTCTTATACTTAATAATTAAACATAATGAATTAACACCCTTTTTATCTCTCGTTAAAAGAAGTATTGGATTCATGCTAAAAATCGCATATCCAGATTTTAGTGATTAAGCACGTTTTAAGATTCCTATAATCCGATTTTAACATTTTTACGATGATGCCTGTGTGACTATGTGTGTGCGTGGATGTTGGATAAACGATTTCTCAAATCTACACAACTAAAGACATGTTTAACTACGGATTCCTCAATCTAACATTAATGGGAAGTGTTGAATAGGTTTTGGTAATAATTGGACAACCGGAAGTAGTACTTTTTTAAAAAAAATCTCCTAAATATTATTTTTTGAAAATTTATGTAATTACAAATATTGAAGAATATTAAATTATTTAAAATTATAGGTAGAAATACCGATACTCCCGTCATCGAATTGAAGGAATCTTGAACATTTAAAAAGAATATAGGACAACATTTGTTATAGAAAGAAAGAATAGATATAATTAGAATTATATGTGTGTACAAGAATTGTTAAATTCGATATAAATGTATATAGCAGAGCAGTACGCACTTACGCAGGGACATAACATGAAATGGAAATGGCGAGAGCTTATGAGCTGGCCACATCAGATTTTTTATAATAATTTGAAAATATATAGGATGATTCATCGGTCAGTTATTTTTTAATAATTCGGAACATATATGTATAAAATATAATTCTAATAATTCTGCATTTGCCGAACATATAAATATTTCTGGACACAAATTCGACATTAAAACTGACTTAAAAGACAACAGCAGAGCTCTCGATTTCTTGGAAAATTAAATTCATTAAAAAGCGCGAATATAAATATTCTATTATACCTCGACGCTATCACGTGATAAATTTCCGTTCCCTTCTGCATTATCCTGTTGATTCCTTTATTCTTTCATTACTAGTTGCACGTATCTGACGATTTACTTTTTCATATTTTTCCAAAATATGCATTTACCTTTTTGCGTAGTAATTTTTGTGTAGTTTGTAATGTGTAAGTATTTTTTTTTTGTATTATTGTATTTATTTTTGTAATTTTACCTTTTTTGTATATTTTTGTATTTTGGACTTTGAAAATGATCATGTAAATGAGCGAAATCGGTCATTTGAGTTAAAAAAAGGAGTGTAAATAAGAAATTGCAAGTTTTTATTTTAAAAACCCTTTCCCAATTATGTATTTTACACTTGAGCATCATCAATTTTATAATTATATTTTAAATAGCATGGAAATTTTTTTCAAACGAAGTTTGTTTTATATTAAAATGTCTATAAAACTGCAGTACAGTACAGGGGTTACATTTTTGCGCAACGGTATGTAACTTTTCAAATGGAACACCCTATATATTTATTCAAATTTGAAAAGTATATGAAATTTAATATCCAATAGTATAAAAACAATTATATGTTATATTATTAAAAAATACAATGGCGAATGATTTAAATATTACATTTTTATTAAATACAAATGTCTTTGCAATATTATTTTTTGAATTAGAATAATCTGAATGAAATATCGGATTAAAATAGATGAAAAATTTAATTAATTAGTTTGAATTTTTTTCCATAATATTTAAAATAATCGAGTTATTAGAAAAACGATGAATCACCTTATCTAATGATTTTTTATTTATCGATATTTCTTTAACATGTCACTATCTATCAATAGATCTTTCAGAATCTGTTTCATATTTATATGTGTGGGTTTCCCGCTTATATCAATGGGTCAACTTAACATATTGTGTTAGTTATTTAAACATTTGAATTATTCATACAAGACATGTATATTAATAATATTCTTAGAAATAACATACGCAATTATCTGTATGTTGCTTTGTTTATTTATTGAAAGTAATTATAGTAATCTGCTCCACATAATATGATGTTATTTCACTGGAATTTCAACATAAAATGGCAGGAATTTTCATTTATGTAGTATGAGCATAAAATGATGAGACATAGAATGCTGAAATTTCCATCTCTTTTCTTGAATATTACCGATATCAAAAGTATTTAACAATCAATTATATCTAAATTATTGAAACAATTAGGTTATCAATTATTAAATTATGAAGTTTCAAGAAATACCTGTGTGGTCTTAAGATTAATATATTTGTGTGTTCCAATATTTAATATTTACCAGGAAACAACGATCCTAACACTTTCAAATTTCATGCTTATGATTTATTTAAGAAAGTATAATTCTTGACAATCTTCTTGTAATTATGTTTATCTTGATTGAGATTTGTGTAAAAGTGAAATTTTCAAAATGCAATTTGTTCTTCCTTGATATTAAAAATGTCAAATGAAAGGACGCGACATTTAACAATAAATTTCAGAATGTATTTTATTGAGTAGGTAGACAGACCGGTTTAAATTTGTGCTTGAAGTGAAACACACTTTTAAGTAATGAAATATAGTTTATCTTTATGAGTAATATGAAATACTACATATGACGCCCCCCCCCCCCCCTTTAACTTTTTTATTATAAGTAATAGAAAAAGTGCCTCATATATCAGTTTTATTATTTTAAATATATTATTTTATGGCAGATGTAGATATTTTTATAAAGTCAGGTTTACAAGATACGGACTATCAACTTTTATTTTTTAAATATATATTAATTTTTATTAATGTATTTGAACAAAATCGAGATAAATAAGATAATTGAGATATATAATCTATTCTTTCGTTATTTGAGGAATTTTCTCCTACTCTTCTAATATATTCAAAATTCTTTATATTCACTGACGGTATTAGCGTATTTCTTAAGGATATATGTAATATTAATATACCTATAATTTTAAATATTTAATTAATAATACAATAAGAAATTTTAAATGTATTGACTTCCCAGAAAAAACTTTCTGTATCAGATTGAATATTTAAAGATCTTTATTATTGCATGAACATAAATTTTCAAGAAATAATATTTAGAATTTTTTTTTTAAGAAACTACCACTTCCGGTTTTCCAATTGTTACCAAAGAATATAGTATAGAATTTGAGAAATCTAACACACACACATTCACACACACAGACATCAACGTAAAAATGTTAAAATCGAATTCTAGGGACCTTAAAATTGCTTATTCATTAAAATGCTGATATGCGATTTTTAGCATGAATCCAATACCTCTCCTAGCAAGAGGTAAAAAGTATTCAAACATGTCAGATTATCTGGAATTGGCTATTTTCATAAATTTGTAAAATCTATAATAGAAAATATTTTTTTATAAGAAAATATAAATTTACATCTCTACACTTTTCCGAATAAAACATATATGAACCAATTTCTATAAAAAGTGACTAAACAAAAAAAAAGTTTATATAATTATATAAATTTGATTTATACTAAAAGTCTACAAATATTAAAGCTGTCACAATTTTTGTTTATTTTACGAAAAATTAAATTTGCAGTTTACAGCATATTTCAAAGTGCATTTATTGATGGTTTACGTTTTGTGCCACGGAACGATTAATCGATTCAGATTCGCAAGAATCACTATCTACTTCATCTATTTCTTCTCTGTGGTGGAAATGTTGGGCGTAGAATTCGCAGCCTCCATTGTCCTGTAGATTGCGCGAGGAGTCTGCTGTGCCCGTGTGTTTTTGTCCAAGAAGAACCGGTTCAGCAAGTGCCGAGACCTGCGGTTGTTTTTTGACTGCGAAGCCAATGCAACAACTGCAACTTAGCCTACCCAACAGCAACAGCCCGAGAAAGAATTCGCGAACGCTAACGACAATAATATTCAACACAAAAACGAAATAAATCCCAAAGATATGGATCAAGAAGAAGATTATTTAAAGTTGCACTTAGACAATAAATATTTTTTCCCGTAATACTTTATTTTAAATACAGGTGGTCGAGTTTTTACCTCTTGCTAAGAGAGGTATTGGGTTCATGCTAAAAATCGCATATCTAGGTTTTACTGAATAAGCACGATTTAAAGTCCTTACAATCCGATTTTAATATTTTTACTATGATGTATGTGTGTGTGGATGTATTGGTGTGTGTATGTGTGTGAGTCGGTTGGAAGGACAATTTTTCAAAAAATATAATACTTAATATCTATTTAACTACGTATTTCTCAATCGGACATTACTGGGAAGAGCTGAAAAGGTTTTGGTAATAATTGGACAACCGAAAGTAGCAGATCCTTGAAAAAAATCTTCTAAATATTATTTTTTGAAATTTTTTGTTCTATTCTATTAAAGAAGAGTAAATTCTCTATCTGATACATATAAATATTTTAATATATCTTTTATAGATTTAGAGATAAAAAATATAAGATATGTAATAATCTAATATAATAAATTTCCCAGCCCAAATAATATCATGGAAACCAATTGAAAAATGAAAATATTTGTAACTGACAGATAAATGTCAGTGTCAAAAATCCAGAGACATTACTGAAGTTTTTTTTCTGGGAAGTACATATTATTTCTTAATGTATTAATAGTTAAATATTTATAATTATAGGTATATTCCATATACCCTTCAAAAATACTATCAATCCCGACAATAAATTGGAAACATTTCGAAAAATTAGAAGAGTAGGACAAAATTTCTTCATAGAATGAATTTAAAAATAAAAAATCTAAATATAAAAAATAGATGTAAGTAGAATGTTTGGCGTAGAGTGTAGGTATATAAGAAACGTTAAATAGAATAAGGCGCGAGCAGTCATGTCACTTTGTTGGCCTTGACAAGCAGATATGGGGGCCCGTGTCAGAATGATAGCTAGTAATTTTGCACATAGATGTCAAATATCAGAATTTTTCTTTCTAAATTTAGTGATTTTCCAATTCCATGTAGTTTATTTTCCTAGACAAGTAAATTCCACACTCCATTAACTATGTGAATTTGGAAAATCTTGAAATTTTTAATGAAAATTTCTGACATTTGATATCTATGTATATAATTACTAATTGTGATTCTGACACGGGTCCCCATATCTGCTTGTTTAGGCCAACAATGTCACATGACTACTACATTTCTTGTACACACAAAATAATCTAATTACCCCTAATCTTAATATTTACGTATTTTCTATAATTTTAAATTCATTCGTTGAGCAAGTTTTTTTCCATTTCTTCTAAATGTTCGAAATTTTTCCAATTCATTAATGGGATTGACCGTATTTCTGAAGGGTTCATGTAATATATCTATAATTTAAAATATATAATTAAGAATATAATAAGAAATATTAAATATCGTTCCCAGAAAAAGCCTTCAGTACTATCCCTGAATTTTTGGCACTGACATTATTGACATTTATCTGTCAATTGCAGATATTTTAATTTCTCAAGTAGTTACCATGGAGATGTTTGGGCTGTGAGCAGGCTGTGAGATTTACTACAACAGATTATTTTATAGAAGGTATAATACAAATTTTAAATGTGTTGGATAGAGATTTTTTTTTTAATTATTTGTAATAACAAATTTTCAAAAAATAATATGTAGAAGATTTTTGGCAAAATACTACTACTTCCGGTTGTCCAGTTGTTACCAGAATCTATTCGACTCTTTCCATTACTGTTAGATTGAGAAATCCGTTGTTACACAGGTTTTTAATCTTATAGAATTTGAGAAATCGTACCTCCAACAGCCTAACACACACTCACACACACGCATACACACACACACACATACACGCACACACACACAGACATCATCGTAAAAATGTTATTATCGGATTCTAGAGACCTTAAAACGTGCTTATTCACTAAAATTTGGATATGCGATTTTTAGCATGATTCCAATACCGCTCTTAAGGCCAGAGGTAACAAGTTCTTATTCAAACCCTGTATTATTGATTTTGTCTAAAACACGAGTACATTGATATTATAAAGTTTACATCTATTAACAAATATTTGCAACATATTTAAAATCATATCGCACTTAACACTTTTTAAAGTAGGTCAAATTCATATACACAATTCTCCAATTTTCTTATCGTTTACCATAACTAAGTGAAAGTTTGCAGCCTCCATCTTGCAGTTCTTAAATCAACTTTGACTCCGACTTTTTACCTTTCGACTAATTATTTCATTGGAAACGTCTTCCAAACGCACGATTGCAGTTTCTCAGAGTTATGTACTCGTTCCTGCTACAATAATTGTAAGCTTGCCGAACTTGATAGCATAGGAGATTCGTTATGTAATTATAGGTTTCACGTATGACCTTTAAGGATGAATTTTGTAGCTGAAAGTTGATTTATACTCGTATTGTGGACCAAGAAGCAATCTACGTAATCATTTAATCTTAACGATGATGTGGTGATGACGAAAATATAATATTTATGATTTAATTAACGTATGGAACAAAAGTTTTCAGAAAAATTTTACGCTCCAAATGTTAATACTAAATGATGTCTAATCTAGTTGGCATTGGACATAATAAATACATAATAGTTTTATAATGTAACGTTTATTTATATGGGTGAAGTGCAAAAATCAGAGAAGTATTATTAATTAAAATAAAAGTTAATAAACGATAAATAATTAAGATACGATGATTACTATAATTTAACAGAACTAAACACATAAGTGAAAAGGGATATAAAACAAACGCCGGCTGTTAAGGATTGTAACGGACGCTTGAAATTAAGGATAAAGTATTTTTAAAAAAAATCACAATATCGTGAAGAGCTTTATATTACGAAAAAATTTGAACGCCACACGGCCGATATGCAAATAACAGACTCGGACAAACTTCAACCGCGTCCGTTATTTGCTTTATATCGGCCTAATGACGTTAATAAGTATAATACTATGATTAAACAATTATAAACACTAATTTAAGACTAATGATATTATTAAATACTTAAACATTAGGATTATTTATTTAAACAATATTTATTTCACTAAATTTATTTATAGAACTACATTTCACAACTCGTAGACTGTTTATTTATATCACCAACTGTTCATTGCTCGTTGCTTCTATCTAACAGAATGTCTGTGGCTGTCCTCTGGTTTACATTGCGCGGCGTCCTTCTGGAACTTTTCGACGCGACAATAACATCGAATACAAAGAATCAGATGACCCTAAGTAATTAGACAGGTCGTAACGAGTTTACTACGGCGATCATTGCGAAGATTGCATCATAGTTCAGTGCGGCGCCGTTCTGGAAATATTCTACCAGTGCCGGCGGTCGCTTACTCTTAAAGTCAGGGGCGCATGTTACAATAATATAGAATGCTAAATTTTCTAGAAAAAGTTTTGAAAGATATTAAACAAACTTGAAATACTCAAATCTGTCTATAGCCGAAACCTGAAATTATTAACGTTTTTGGGATCATAATATTGGACAGGGGACTATTTACCGAACTATACGGGAATGTAAAGAAAGTATAAAACAGAAGAGTCGCGAAATAGTGAACACACTATACAGGGTGTTATATTTTAATGGACCCAGCAAATATCACGCTTATTTATTAAGTTAGCAATTTCTTTCATATAACATGATTTATACAGCAACATGTAAGCTACTTGATGACGGATGTACATTCATGATATCACTTCCGGTTTATTAGTAATTAATATCAATTTTGAAATTTCAAATGGAACACTATATTTTTTTACAAATTTGAAAAGTACATCAAATTTGCTTTACAATCATGTAAAATAATCCATATGTTACAGTATTAATAAGTAAAATGGCGGGCACTTTTTTATACACCTAGTCGAAAAGAGAATAGTGAGCCATGAATATGGCTTGAAATAAAACAATGAACTAAAACTAAATTGTAACTATTATTATTAAACGAAATAATATTTTTTTGTCATAATAATACAGAAATTAAAAATAAGGAACACCAAATAGAAAATGGCTACTTATTCTGTTTCAAAACATTGTGAAAAATGTATTGAAGAGGCTAGGAGTCATTTTGAATATTTGTTGTAAAATCATTTTGTTGTTATTAAGTTATATGGACCCTAAAACGTGCTTATTCACTAAAAACTCAGCATTGAATTATTTGACCAAAGACAATACCTTCCTTACCTAAAGGTGACGGAAGGTAAAAATTGTTTCTATTTTATGAAGAGATAACTTTTTCTGAAAACATTTGTTGCATACGTTACTTTATGTTAAATGTAAATAGTTTATGAGTTATTTTAGAGAAAAATACTTGAAATGCTCGCTAATTACCTTTAATCAATTGTTCATAGTAACGGCCGTTGTAAAAAAATTAAATAAAATGAAAATAAATCCATCAAAACATAATTGTACTCTTTGAAAATAGCCTATACACGTGATCTATTTAATCACCTTTTGGATATGTTGTTTCTTTTTGAGTAAACTCTACGTCAACGTCTGTGACCTTTGTCGGGCCCACGACAATTCAATTCGGCCTTCAAGCGTTCTCACGCGTTCAGAAAGTAAAATCTGCGTGTGCTGAGACACAAATCTAGACTTTATGATGTAGAAACCGAAAGAAGATTTTAGCAAACAATGACTGCCGGACAAGTTTCCATATAATCATTTGTTTTTTGTCAACTGTGCCTACGATTAAATTGAAGTTTTTAAGAAAGACGTGGGACTGTGGATTTTTATTGTGAAACGTGTTTTCCATAGAAGAATGGATTTTTAATACGAAATAATTATTTCTAAATTTTATACGCCATACCAATTCCATTAATTATATTTGTTCGTCTCAAAAGTAGTATGTATGTATATTATAATACAGCAAATTATAAAAATTCGTCTGTTTCTTGATAATATTGGCCAAAGAATTTAAAAATATTATGTTTGTATGTTCAAGCTTCGCTGCACTTCACTCACATTCTTTATTTTATTTTTACATAAATTTAAAATTAGCTAATTTAAGGATACAATTAGTCACATGGCCTGTACCAATACTAAAGTCTCATACCTATAGCAGAGACAATAATTATAGTGGATTCCAAACCACTAGAATATGATGGTACTATTTGACTATAATAATAATTGCCTTAAAAAGTATTATATAATTAATTTTTTATACGTTCGTATGTAAGGAAATTAAATATCCGCCTGTGATTTTGATGATCTAGGTTTGAATCTGACCAATTTCGTTGAGCGCCTGTAAAGATTTGGAAACCAAAAAACAAACATTAGAATATTGTGTAACTGTAACCAAAACTAAAAGCGTTTGTAAAAAAATATAAATATTTTATTCTTTTCCGTCATGTACATGTATGTACATATGAAATATGCAATTAAATATATTTTTTGTGCCTCCGGCCGGTATAAGTAGTTTTACAATACTTCAAATCGCCAAAACACTTTTTACAAACTACAGCCGGCAAAAAATAGGGACCTTTATAATTACAAGTTGGTATTATTCTAGTGAAATGTCAACTTAAGTATTTTCAACACAAAAATTAGCAAAATGTTCACAACTTTTAATACTAATATTTTACTTGTTTAACTTAACACATTTAAGCTAAAAGTAAGTAATTATATTTAACTTGCAATAAAAAAACCAATAAAAAGTGTTTGCTAATTTTTTTTGTAAATATACGTCATTTGAAATTATAGTGAAAATGATTGGGCAGAAGACTCACCTCATCAACCTGAAAAAAACCTTATAAAATGAAATATAACTTGTAGAAATTTTTGGATATTTATTTTTAAAAGGAAAAAAAAGTACTAGTATTAAGTAATTTATTATTTACAATTATTTCTAAGTCAGTTGTTATTCCTTTAACGGAATATAAAATTCTTTGAAATAATTGTAGTTTATTTTCGTACCATACGTTGGCACTACTGAGAATGACCATGGTGTGTCAGTGCGAAGTGCATGGGCACAAAAAAGTTCAGAAACTGCTTTGCGAGTGTTCGTATGTCAAAAAGTCGCAAAAGTGCAATCTTCAGACTAATAATACAAATAACTATTTTTATACCATGCGTTCTTTTTTTTTGATCCAGTATATCTATATTTAACATAAATATATTTTATAGGTAAATATTGACTAAAATGTTGACGCCTACAAATTTCCAATCTTGGTCTAAAATATTCTTTTTCTGGTACCTTCAGCGGCCAAAAATTGAACGGGTTTTCTACCACAAATCGCAAATGCCATTTTCCAACTTAATCACAAGTTTCGTAATATTTTTAATGTTTATTCTCAAAGTGGAAACTTTACTTTCTGCGTAATTATGTGAATTCCTACTTTAAAAATAATTACTGAAAGGAAGTAGGTACTATATTTTTTATGATAGTTTCTACTTCTACTGTCACTTTTGGTTTTTCTCAAAGATACTACAACAAGATGATATTTTATTCCGGTATCTACTTATTTATTTTACCTTACATTCACTTATATACGACCTCAATAGTTTAATAATTCTATTGCATTACCTTTGATTTAAAAAAAATACATACAAATGTTAATTTAAAAAGTTGTTTAGAATTTGATTGTAGGCTTAAATTTAAAATATATATAAATCATGTTATAAAATTTTGCCAGAATCTAATATTACAATAATATTGTAGAGTTAAAATTTGTATTTATTTTTGAATACAGTAAATATTTTGTTTTAGAATTTATTGTAGGTAATACCATCTCCTGTTCTGTTATATTTCTTTGTTAGTAAAAATGGTAAATAGTTCAAGTACAGCATACCATATTAGTACAGGTTTTGTAATACGAACATAAAAATTGCACAAGTATAAATGTTAAGTTTGAAATCATCTTAAATTAACATACGAACATTTTTCATATTTCACAATAAATTTTCTAATTCTAATGTCAAAGTGGAATAAAACTATTTATCATACCTATAAAATTGATTTGTTATAAGATTATGTAAACATAGTCAATTCATTATTTTAAATATAAAATTGTGAAATTAATTTTCATCTCTCTAAAGATATTAAAATAAATATCTTAATATTTAATATAATTAATTTATTGTTACATTTTCATACCATATGTTCAAACATATGCTTGGTTGGTTATGTCAGTATCAAGATTGCTATGCAAACGACTTGTGACGTCACTAGGTGAGTCAGAAACAAGTGACTGTCTTGGTGCTGTTATCCATATTAAGAATAAGCTGTAACCATAGTAACTGAATAAAAATAAGTGAATATCTATTCTGCGTTAGCAGGAAATAAGAGAAGTAAATAAAATTCCTTGGATCAAAATTCAAAATACATACAGGGTGCTCACTTGGACCCTAAACAATATAGGACTTTAACATGTAAAATTTAGTAACTTCCTGCTTCCCTAATTATTTTAGGTAAGTAAGCTTCAAATAAAAGTTGTAGAGCATAAAATTCTGCACCTGACTCAAAGAAAATGTTGCATGTTTTGTAACATCATAAATTAGGTATGAAAAATCTGATGTGACCAGCACAATACCTTCCGTCAATCCTGTGCATTATGTACAAATTCCATACATAAATTTTCTTGCAAAAGATTCCAAATTTCCAGTAAAATTATTTCATAAACAAACTATGCAAATTGCACTTGACACTGACATCTTCTTCTTTAGCTTTCCACATTCGTTAGGGGTCGCTATTTTTTATTTTCTTCTTCCACTCATTTCAGTTTTGCGTTTTGTCTTCATTCAGTTCCTTTTCTCTCAAGTCTTCCGCAATACCGTCCTTCCATCTTATCGTTGGTCTTCCTCTGGTTCGCAACCTTCTATTACTAAGCTATTCATTCTTCTTCCAATATATTCTTCATCTCTCCTCATGACATATTCAAACCAATGTAATCGTCTCTCTTGTATCTTTTTAGAATAATCTTAAACTAGAGTTATTTTCCTTATGCTTTCATTCCTTATCGTATCTTTCCGTATCTTCCCCAACATCTATCTCAACATCCTCATCTCTGCCACATTCATTTACTTTTCATTGATACTGATATCTCTCAATTTGAATTATCTGAATATATAGCAGTTTGCATGGTTAGCATATAGCTGGCTGATTTATGTAATTAAATATCTTTATAATTCTTTAACTCTATATCTGTTGAATATGAAGTATAAAATATAATAAAATCGTATAGAGAATAACATATTCTTTAAAATATAATAATATTAAACGATATTTAACTGCTTTTTTTCAAGAAAAACTGTTAAAAGTAACAAAAGAGGGTACTTCCGGTGGACCAATTATAACCCAAATATAATCATGTCTGCATATGGATTTAAACTCGAGGAATACGAAAAAAATATAATTTTTGGAATCGTGGAATTGGAGTTAAGCTACCCGAAACGATCGTCACATACACACACACACAAACACAAACGCACAGACATCATCGTAAAAATAGTAAATTCGTATTCTAAGGACCCCAATACGTGCTTATTCATTAGAACTCACTATCGAAATTTTTGACCAAAGACAATACCTTCCTTATCTAAAGGTGACGGAATGTAAAAAAATGTTGCATGTTTTAGGTATGAAAAAACTAATTAAATGTTATAGTCGTCGTCAAAAAGTATGGACTGATGCTTAACTTCCCTTCTCCGTACCCTGTCCCTTGCCCTGCGGTGTTGCTGCTTCGTCATATCATTGATTATATATACTAACGTAAATATATATAATCAATGGTCATATCTTAGCATTTTTAACATGGTCCCTGAGATGGCAATAGTATAGAAATCTCCAGTCCATACTTATTTAACTGCAATTATAACAATTTATCTGTCACGAGATTTTTTCAGGTTTCAACATAAAATAAGCAAATTACTATCATTCCGTTTAGTAAGTATTAAGTTTACCACAATCACTTAAAACTATTATTGCCATTGTTATAATTTTCTTCGTCATACTGTTGTTAATAGTTTATCCACCTACAATTGTATTCATAAATAGTAAGTTTACTATAGCCTCTTCCTGTATGTGAGTAACGGGTCCCTTGTATCTATATAGTATGCGACAGGTACACATATGATATAGACAGAGGAAGGATGCATTACGAGTCACGCAGCGAATAATAAACATTAGCCTCTGTCGCTGGGAAACACATCGCTGCATTCTTTTGTCTACGATTCACAGACTTGATTGGCGAATTTCCAAGAAGATAATAAAGAATTAAAAAGTGAATTTTGTGAGAAAAATCTTATTGTGAAAACCACACTGACTTGACACAAAAAAGTTAATTCAATAAAATAAAATCTTATTTTTACCTTCCGTCGCCTTTAGGTAAGGAAGGGATTGTCTTTGGTCAAAAAATTCAATGATGAGTTGTTAATGAATAAGCACGTTTTAGGATCCATATCTGGTTCAAAAATAACACCAAGATCCTTAAAATGAGACGGTTTTTCCAGTACATAGTTGTCAGTGTGGTAATTAAACATAATTGGATTATTTTCTTTTATAATGACTGATATTTGGAGCCTATGACAGTCTAATTCATTTGTGATTGAACAATAAATCTTTAAATCATCTGCGTAAAACAGATGGGGTCTCGTGGCCGTGTGCCTGAGTGTCTGGTCGCGAATCTGGGGATCCAGGTTCGATCCCGACCGACGCCAAAAATTACATCGCATTTTAATGGCACAAAATTGACCCCTGTGGCGCACTCTCCACGCAAGCAATGAGTGCCCGTGAGGTGACGCCTGGTAAGCGCCCACACGGTACAAATATTCCATCATTACCGATATCTGTGTATGAAGCAGATTGGCACACCCAGCAATGGGTAATATGCCGTGATGAAATATTTATTTATTTTTATTTATTTTAAAACAGATGATCACAGATATTAATTAGATTACTTAAGCCGTTGATATATAATATAAATAAGAATGGTCCTTGGTAATTGGAACATTGTCCTGTTGAATAATAATATATATTATTATTTAAATTATTAACCCAGCGCACAAAATACTACCCCAGTTTTCCACGCTTGAGTTTTGCGCAAGTATCCTATTTTAATGTGCGCCTCGAATTTTTATTGTTCATTTGCTTACAATAGACTAAAAGTAACCTATTTAATATGCAATTATATTATTTATTTTGTATGACGAAAAACAAAGTAAAAAAAAGTGTTAAGTAACATATTTTAATTATCCATTACTTCTTAGTTCCTTGTGAAACGTACATTAAACATTCTAATTAGTTACTTTAATTTGCAAATTACATATTTCAAATTACAGAACACAATACATCTTCACATTTCATTAATTTTAATTTCATTATTTTCCCAAGATGTTCAATTACATAAACAGTTAAAATAGTGCAATATTTATTAAACCATAAAATATAAAACTGAAAAATTCAAACAATTCAGATTTCCGAGAAAAAAAAATGTAAAACGCAAAATCATCTCGAAACTCTTGTCTCCTTCATAGTTAACTGCCTCTGATTATTGCCTCAACCTTGATGATATCTAAGAATGATGATTATCTACAATTAGTTGTATGTTATTATGGAAACACTGAATAATAATTAGCGAATACTAAAACACAAACGAATCGTTCCTAAGCAACGGTTCTTTACATCTTGTGGAGGTGTAGTTTATTGTGCCGTTTTTAATGATTGAAAGGTACCGTTAAGGTTCGGCTATTTTGAAGAATGATTTTGACAAAGTAATAAATTGTTTTTTACTCCTTACAGTTCATAGAACCTGACATCTCAAATACGAGTTTAAATAATAATAAAAAACTTTTTTTAAAGCTTTTATAAAAATGAATTAAAAGATAAAAATAATTCTTATTAGTCTTTTCCTCTAGTTTGGACGTAAATATTGTCTTGTATGTAAATATGTATATTGGTTTACGTAATCAATAACTATTTTTTTTCTTATGTTGCAGGAAGATGGAGGTATCGAATACTTCAACACGATTGTAGTGCAACCCCATCTAAAACTGGTGACCAATCAGGGTAGAGGTTTCCACATCCGGTGTCGATACCAGACACGTGACAACACCATAACGAACAACGCTCTCACCGTAGAGTAAGTTTTTTACGTAGCACTATACATCATTTCACGTAAGAAATTAGTAGATGGCGCTTGAGAGCCGACCGTTTTTATATGCATTAAATATATAGTTTAAATTTGTGAAACCAAACTTTGTCAATAATTTGGAGAGGTGAAATAATGGAGATTCAGTCCTTGGTTAAAATATTATTTATTTAAAAACAATATTTTAACCAAGGACTGAATCTCCATTATTTCACCTCTCCAAATCATCATTAACAGTCGATTAAAACTTATTGCAACATTTGTCAATAATAAATATTTTTTTTTACAAATTTAATTAGAAAAATCTTTATATTTTTATTTTAACGAATATTTTTATATTTTATTTTGTATTAATATTTATTGTAAAAACAGTTAGAAATTGTAATTCCTTGAGGAGTCTCCGTTAAAGTTACGAAAATTTCTGTAATGCATTTGGTGGTAGTTGTAATATTTGCTGAAGTTGTGGCACGCAATTCTCTTCATATTTTCTAATGAACTCTCAATTTATCCCTCTCCTACCGTAGAGGACTTCCATTCTACATGACTTTTATTTGTAGTAAGGCTAGCACCAGAATCTGCTATAAAAGTGGCAGAGGAACGACGAAAACAGTGTCCAGTATATAATCGAGAATCTGGCAAATTCAAGTATTCTCCAAACATGTTGATTCCTACTGGATTCTTGGTACATTTATTGTTTATATATTTAATAAAAAATCGTTAATGATTAATCTCAGTTGGACGGAGAGCTTTATATTTTCTATAAATATTAATATAACTTTTACCAACAATACTGAAAATTCGTTATACGTTTGTTTTTGTATCTGGAATCAAGCTGTTTCCAAATCTTCAATATTATTTACATCTTGCATAATTTGTTCCGGCGGCAGAATCCAAATATACCTATAATTGTGCCAAACTTCAGCAATAGGTACTTTACAACTTGCGCTTCATTAAGAATTTTTTCTATTTGTTCCTGTGTCAAAATTTTCGATTTTTTTGGACGATATCCTTCTCCCTTTCTTTGCAGAATGCTATAAGCTTAAAATATTTACTTATATTTTTATTATTTTTTATGGTTACCATTGTTTTCACCATGGAGTAATTTGACCACAGTGTGGACGAATTCCATACCTTAGACTTCTCCTCGAAGTATGCCAAAAAAAAACATTCTCGTGATACGTCCCAAAAACTTCTCATAAAATAAAATGACACTTTCAACACTAATATCATGAATAGCTATTACATATATGTAAAAATGTACAAGATCTGAATATTAAAATTACTACAAAACATGGTTAAACATCACTTAATTCTGAAGATTTTATTTGATTACTGCCAACTGATAGGTGATATTTATCTCATTTTTGTGAACTAGGTTTGCATTCTGACCAATCAAAGAGCAGAATTTATATTCCTATCTAAACCAACGTTATATTCTTACATAAAATGAAGGGTAGCCAGTAGCCTACTAAAACCTCGACCACTCTATAAAAAATACTGCATTCGCCTAATTTGAACCAGCTGATTACAGAAAAAATAAAAAATAAATGTAGACCTAGATTTTTAAAATACTTTTTTTTATTTTGAATGAAAATCACACTTTTTTGAATTTGACACCCTGTAGTTAGTGAATGATAAAATATAGATATATGGGCGTTTTGCCATTTTACAGACTTTTCTACATATGTATACCAATTTTCAATTTTCGTGTCCAGCTGATATACTATTATTACCTAGCAAATAACTACAAAATGGTAACTTTAAATTATCAATAGTCCAATAAAAACTCGACCACCTGTATTTAAATAAAAAAATATTATATCGTCCTAATTTGGACCCGCTGATTACAGGAAAAATAATACAAAAATCCCTGAGCATTAGTTTTCAAAATACAAGTTTTTTTTTTACTTTGGCGGCCTGTAGCTATGAACAGTAAAAAATAGATAGACGGGCGTTACGTTATTCGAAATTATGGAATTTTCTACATATTTAGATGAAATTTTCAGTTTTCATGTCCAGCTGATACAATATTATCTAGCAACTATCTAAAAAATGGTAACTTTAAATTGTCAGTAGACCAATAAAAACTTGACCATCCCGTATTTAAATAAAAAGTATTATATCCCCCTAATTCGGACCCGTTGATTACGGAAAAAAAATAATTTAAAAAATCCTTGGACCCCAGTTTTCAAAATAAAAGTTTTTTTTTCGATCGGACGAAAACTGGCACGTTTCCGCTGTGTTTCCGAACCGAAAAGTGCATTGTTCCGGTATTTTAGTGTAGTTGCTAGGCAACGAAAAATAACAGTCCGGCCATATTTTTTCCGGCGCGTGACAAAGTATTCCCGGACAGTACGCGGTTCTGATATTTTTCAAATATATTTTGACTTTTATGAAAATAAATAAACAAACCATAGTTACGCTATCCTCATATTTTTATCAAAACAACTCAATAATCTTATGTCTTATTTGTTGTCTGACATTTATAAATAAAATATAAAATAACAAATTATTGAATATAAACCGATCGAAAAAAAAAACTGTATGTGTACCACGTAGGAAAAGTGACTCCCCGGACTCCTGGTGTTGCTGGTCTCGCCTACGGCTCGCCCCGCAATCTCCACTACCGTCCGGGAATATATCACTTTTCCTACTAGATACACAATATACTATTTTTTTTAACTTTGCGGCAGCCTGTATCTAATGTACAGTAAAATATAGATGGGTGCCATTCGATTCTATGGATTTTTCTACATGTATACACCAATTTTCAGTTTCCGTATCCAGCTGATACAATATTAGCAAGTAAATAACCAAAAAATGATACCTTGACTTTGTCATTAGATCAGTCTATTCTAAAACATCCCTTTTTCTTTTTTTTTAGCTTGATGGATGCAAAACCCATAACATCTTCCCTCCCCATGCCTGCCTGCACCATGAAAATATTCTACGGCGACCCTCACCAACACGAAGTTGCTGAAAACGTCAAAATCGGCGATCCTTTGACTCTTGTTGTCCAATTAGATCAACAAGAAACTTACGGTATCAGTGTAACTGATTGTTTGGTTCGGGATGGTTTGGGATGGGGTGAACAGAGACTCATCAACGACGAAGGGTGCCCCGTGGATGGAGAAATCATGGGGATGTTTCAATATACTGAAGATAAAACAAGAGCTGAGGTGCATTTCCAAGCACATAAGTTTCCGTATACAGCGTCGGTGTATTATCAGTGTAATGTCAAGCTTTGTCTCAAAGGGGATGGAAGTTGCGAAAGTAGTACGGTGAGTCTTAAAATTTATTATTTCATATATTTACGGTGGATTCATGCCTCATTTATTTTAATTTCATTTTCATTTAATCTACATTACATTTTAATTTAATTTTTACTAAAATAGTAGAGTGTTTATATAAATTCACTAAGTAATTTAATATATGTGTACATTGAAATGGTTCTTCGCACATTATCTCTAGTTATTTTGTTATTGAACTCTTTATATTTTTTACTATAACTAAATTTATTAACTTTATCAGTTCGGCATTTACTTAAAATGTTAAAAATAGCTAATAAAATATATAGATTCAGCTGTAGGCACTTGGTGAACCATTATAACAAAAATAATCGAAGAAACACTAGATGTAAGTTTCAAAAATAGGTTTTATTAAACATTAATCGATTTTGGCTTTGGATAATTAGTAATCATTTTCGAAAAAAAATCGTTCATGTAAAACTTTGTTTTATTATAAATCTAAAATAGTTTAAAAATCACCATTTTTACCTCTCGCTATTCTTGAAAAGGGAGGTATGTATATGGATCGTGCTAAAAATCGCATATCGAGATTTTAGTAAATTACCACGTTTCAAGATCCCTAGAATTCAATTTTAACATTTTCGCGATGATATGTAAATGGGCGTGTGTGTGTGTGGATCCTCTTTACGCTCTAACTCAAATATTATTATTCAGAAAATTTTGAAACATTGTATTTATATGGGACTTTGAAGCTCAAAATAGTTTTTCTTCGAAAAATACTTTTAAATGTTATTTTTTCGTGATATATGTTATTATAAAAATTAAAGATTATTAAATTTTCTGCGGGTTTGCATTAATACTTTTTCTATATATTTTATGGATAAATTTATAAAATAATCTATAATTTAAATCCTGGAGCCTACGCTTTAAACACAACTCATTGGTTACACAGTTCAGATCTCAAATAATGTAACTGATAAATGTCACTGTCAAAAAACTAATCATTTCAAAATAATAATAGTAACGTTTTAAAAAGAAAATAGTATATAGAACAAAAATATATGGAACTTAATACAGTTACAAGCATAAGTAAACATGAAGGTATATATTGTAAATATTAAATGGCGAGGGGTATTGTATTGGCCACATCAGATTTTTTAAACTAAGATTTATACAAAAATACATTCTTAAAAAAATAAATTTGGGCCTTATTAAACTGTGGTATAAGGCCACTGAAGAAAATTAGACATTTGGAGAAAAATCAACAAGTATTAATACTCTTTTACATAGCAGCTAGATTTAGATAAACTTTTGACATAATTTTAGCCCAACTAGGGCATGGCAAAACCATGTTCTTTGCAGATTGTTTTTACCTTCCGTCACCTTTAGGTAAGGAAGGTATTGTCTTTGGTCAAAAAATTCAATGATGAGTTTTTACTGAATAAGCACGTTTTAGGGTCCATATAATACGATTTTACCATTTTTACGATGATGTCTGTATGTATGTGTGTCTGTGTGTCTGTGTGTCTGTGTGTCCGTGTGTCTGTGTGTCTGTGTGTGTGTAACAAAATTTCCGGATCCAATAACTTCAATACCACGATTTCAAAAATTATAATTTTTTCGTATTCCTCAAGTTTACATCCAGAAGAACAACTGATTAGATTTTGGTTATAATTGGTCAACCGGAAGTAGTCTCATTTGATGATTTCACAATTAAATTTGATTTATTGACATTTAACGTTATTATAACTTAAAGAATATATTATTCTCTATATGATTTGATTACAATTTATACTTCATATTCAATATATACAGATTTAAAGAATTTTAAAGAAATTAAATTTTATAATTCAGCCAGCTATGCCAAACTTGGGAACTAGTAATATATTCATATAATTCAAATTGACAGATGTCAGTATCAATAAAGAGTAAATTAATGTGGCAGATATGAGGATGTTGAAGTAGATATTGGGGAATAAACGGAAAGATACGGTAAGAAAATAACTCTAGTCTTACAAGTTTTTAGAAAGATACAAGACAGACGATTACATTGGTTTGAACATGTCATGAGGAGAAATGAAGAATTGTATTGGAACAAGAGTGAATAGTTTAGTATTAGGACGTTAAAGAAACAGAGGAAGACCAAAGATAAGATGGAAGGACTGTATTGCGGAAGAAAAGGAACTGAATGAGAACGACATGCAAAAATAGCGACCCCTAACGAATGGGAAAAGCTAAAGAAGAAGAAGATGCCAGTGTCAAGTGCAATTTGAATAGTTTGTTCATGAAATAGTTTTACTGGAAATTTAGAATCTTTTGTAGGAAAAATTATGGAATTTATACATTATACACGAGAATGACGGAAGGTATTGTGCTGGCCACAACAGATTTTTTTTTAGTTTAATTCATATTTTTTGGCACCAAATTTATTATGCCTTATTTACTCCGGGATAGTAGGATAAATAAAGCTTATTTTTGTTAAATATTTTGTTTTCAAAACAATAAAAATTATCTTGTATCATAAATTATAAGGTTCAAAGAGTAATTGATGCACATAGACAACAGAAATTAAAAATTTTAAAATAAAATTTGCGGTTCAATAACTTCCCATTACAAACTCGAAGGTACCGCAATAGGACAGTGCAAATGAGATGACATTTCTGATTTATCTTTATATTACCGTTATCTACGAGTGTATAGAAAACTACATCGGTGCGACTAATATAATTGTGATTTTCGGTACATGGGCCTTATTTGCCTCAGGTACCTTAAATGGAAAATTTACATCGATGCTATATTACATCTTATACATAACAGAGAGCTCACATATTTCAAAGTTATATAACATTATACATATATATAGGCGTTTAAAATGGGAAAATAATTTTTCTTTGCTAATTGTTTTCCAAAATATTTGTGACAAAAATGCGTCAAATAAAAGTTGTAGAGCTTAAAAATCACCATGCAAACCAATAAAAAAAATCATTTTTACCTTTCGTAAGACAATTTTTGGATTCATGCTAAAAATCGCATATCCCGATTTTAGTGAATAAGCACGTTTTAAGGTCCCTAGAATCCGATTATAACATGTTTATGATGATATCTGTATGTGTGTGTGTGTGTGTGTGTGTGTGTATTTGTGTGTGTATGTATGTTGTTTGTGTGAGGATGTTGGAGGTACGATTTCTCAAATTCTATTAGTCTAAAGACCTCAATCTATTAGTAAAGGGAAGAATTGATTAAGTTCTGATAACAATTAGACAACCGGAAGTAATAAGTATTTTAATAAAAATCTTATAAACAAATTCTCTATCCGATACATTTAAAATAATTATTATATCTTCTATAAATTTAGAGATATAAAAATATTATATATAAAATAATCTGTTATAGTAAATCTCATAGCCCAAACAACTACATGGTAATCAGTTAAGAAATTAAAATGTTTGTAATTGACAGATAAATGTCACTAATGTCAGTGTCAAAAATTCTGAGATACGTACTGAGGCTTTTTTGGGAAATGATATTTAATATTTCTTATTGTATTATTAATTAAATATATAAAATTATAGATTTACCTTCAGAAATATCGCCAATCCCATCAATAAACCTCAAAAATTTAGAAGAATATGTAGGAGAAAAATTGCTCATAGAATGAATTTAAAATTAAAAAAATATTTAAATATAAAGAATAGATGTAATTAGAATTCTATGTACTGTAATGGAAAGGGAGAGATATTGTGTGGGTCACGACAATCTTTTTTTATATTTGTAAACAATACACTAATTTAACTTACTGAAAGTAACCCATAAATCTTTAATGAAATTATCTAAAGTTACGTAAAAGAAAAATGTGTTTCCGTCACCAACATGAGTAATATTACAAATCAAAGTTTGTAAGCGTTAGTGAATGTATTGAAAGGCAAGCCATTTGTACTTGCGAACTTGGGCGTGGCCTTTGATCTATTTACTCTTAAGTAAAAGTGAAGTAAATAATATCAGAATATTGTATAACTGATGCAGATAAAGTTATACACATAAAATAATACGCGATCGAATAAAATGATAAACTATTGCCGTTAACTGTACTGTCTAAGCATTCGCACGATTGATTACAATAATGGTTTTGGATTTTGGACATATTATAACGGTAGATACCCACGTAGAAATAAATTTGCTGTTTGTAATAACAAGCAAAACAAATTAGGATTAAAATTTGCATGTCGACCAAATCAAATATATTTTACTGTTAGAATATCTGTCATTTTATAAATGGTAGCTGTAAATTTAAAGGATTGAATACTTAATTAATAAAAGGAGAACATAAACGCGAAAATGTCAATCGAATTAATTAATTCTAAAGTTTTTCCTTAATTATATTTACATTTCAGATTAACAATAAAGTTTAACAGGATTCATTAAACATACATAAGAACTTTTCATTGTCAATCTACTTAGATTTAAGAACCTATAGTTCAGTGGTTCCATAAATTTTTCTATCATGGAACCCTTCAGAAACCACCTGCGTTTCATAGAACCCCAACACCATCCTACATTTTTATTGGACATGGTGAACCCAAAACTAGGGATGCAATACATTTCGAATATCACACTTTCAAAAGAACTACGTAAACGTGTCGAGCCCGAGTTCCTATAATGCGCGTTCGACCAACCATTCAGCATCTGACCCCTGATGTAGACAAGGCGAGAGATATATGAAAGCCCCCAATATTGCAAGAGAAGCCAATCCGTTGGTTTTCTGGTGCGATGTACATAGTTCTTTACCAAAAATTATATAAAAAATCAGATGTGGCCAGCACAATACCTTCCGTCAATCCTGTGTATTATGTAGAAATTCCATATATAAAATTTCTTGCAAAAGATCCCAAATTTCCTGTAAAATAATTTCATAAACAAAATATGCAAATTGCACTTGACACTGACATCTTCTTCTTTAGCTTTTCACATTCGTTAGGAGTCGCTATTTTTTATTTTCTTCTTCCACTCATTTCTGTTTCGCGTTTCGTTCTCATTCAGTTTCTTTTCTCTCAAGTCTTCCGCAATACAGTCCTTCCATCTTATCTTTGGCCTTCTGTTTCTTCAACCTTCTATTACTAAGCTATTCATTCTTCTTTCAATATATTCT